>JAVUPR010000479.1:960000-2160000 GCA_036785695.1 Gentiana straminea
TGGACACCGCGAAAAAAGTTTTCGGACGAGTTTGAAAACAAGTTCATCAAATGGTTCAATCAAGAAAATCCGCCCCCAATTGAAATTCCCGTCGGGTGGTCAGCTGGTTTTTGCCTGACTCTACCGCTTCCCAAGGCTTGGTGGACACGTCTCCGCAGTCCACTTATGGAGTTGGAGGCTACGGTATATTCTTTTGACTTCACTTGCATATTTCTTATTTCATTATCTCTAACTTCAATTTTGAATACGTACAGCATGTGGATGCGTATATGGACTTGGTAGAGCGCCAAATGGAATCATATCCAAGCATGCTTCACACCACATTCGGCCATTGCGTACTCAGATTTTGCTTATTATTGCGGATCAGTTGATGCACTCACAAATACTGAAATTCCAGTGTTTGTGACTAAGTACCTTCAGAAGTGGGATGAAAACACTGTGATATACACTCCCTGGGCCATTAGTACATCTCACTGGGCAGCCGTGCAAGTGTCTATTCCCCAATGGAAGGTTATGTTGTTTGATTGTCTGTCGGGGCAAAAGTACAAGCCTGATGTAGAAGCCAGCATCAATAGGTTGGGAGTTTCGATTAGGAAAGTGTTCGAGACCGATGCACGATTATGTCAACTCCCAAAAATGGTTGATCCGGCGAAGCCTCCTTTGGAAGTGAAAATAGTAGAAGACGTACCACAAATGCCAATTCCGTAAGTGTTATAAACTTCTAACTATTTATCACATTATACAATCTACACTATTCTGACACTATCCATTTTATACAGGGGTGATTGTGGGTATATACGGCAAAATTCATTGAGCATTTTTTGCACAAGGAAGATTTTTCGCTCCTCCATCATAAGAACATGCCGTTTTTCCGGAAAAAAGTTTCTGTCCAACTTTTTAATCAAATAGTACAGTTGTAAACTAATTTGTAGAAACATTGTTTTGGTGTATGTTAATTTTGGAATTCTTGGTGTATGTTATATTTTTGGTATTTTGTTGTATGTTGGTAGCCATTTATATTTTTGGTGATGTTGTTTTGATGAGTATTCAATTTGTTTAAAAAACAACTCAACTTAAAATGGATAATGATCGTTCTTTAAATATAAATGTATGGCTGCAACATTCTCTACGTCCAAACGTAGCAAATGCAACATTATCTACGTTCAAACGTAGAGAATGCAACATTCCCTACGTTTGAACGTAGAGAATGTTGCATTCCTACGTTTGAACGTAGAGAATGCAACATTCTCTACGTTCAAACGTAGGGAATGCAACATTCTCTACGTTCAAACGTAGGGAATGCAAGTACTACATGCAATTATTGTTGTTGTACAAGTACGAGCCCTTTAAATGATTTCTTCAAACTCTTTTAAGTAGTGTAAAGAGAACCACTTCTTCACCTTTCAATTTACACTTCTTCACCTTCAAACTCTTTCAAATGGATAATGATCGTTTCTTTAAAGTTCTTGATGGCGGTTTCGCAACAAGTTTGGTATGTCATTATTAATTTATTTACTTTTATATCACTTGTATTATTATGATCAAACAAACGTGAAATGTTTCTTTTTTCATAGACACTACCTCCAGCATACGTTAATAGGTTGAACGACACGCTGAGGAACCTAGATAGGGCCGTTCTCATACCGATTAGGGACATGGGAAGTGAGAGTTGGAGCCACAGACAATGGAATTCTTCGTTTCTTTGGGGAAGGTTGGGAGGAGTATGTGGCGGCTCATTACTTGAATGAGAGAGAGTTTATAGTGTTTGAACACATGGGGGATTTCACTTTCGACACTCTTGTTTATGATCACACTTCTTGTCAGAAGACTTTTTCTGAGACCAATGATGCAGATGATGATGCGGGTGATGATGCGATTGATGATGCGAGTGCGGGTAACCGAAATCCCATTTTCGACGACGCCGCTAAAGCGGGTATTTTCACATGGTTGTTATTATGTGGTGAGATATTTAATATATTTTTAGTTATTTTCTTGTTTGATATTATTTTCCCCATTTTGAAACAAGTATTTATAATTTGTTTGTGATTTGTAGAGTATTCCAAAGGCATTTGCGAGAACAAACGACATTTTGCGAAACAAGACCGTGGAAGCGCGAATTGCCACGGGGGAATCATGGCCTGCTAGAATTGTCTATATGGTAAATGAAAAAGTTCGTTTAAGCGGGTTGTATGATTTCATTACGGACAATGACCTAAATGCGGGAGATGAATGCAGCTTTGAAGTCATTGATCAACCTATAGAAAATCACGTCGTGTTTAATGTGGTGATTACTAAATATTGAAGATCATTTATTTAGGCGTCATCCTATCCTATTTATTGATCACCCTTAGTTTATTTAAGCGTCATCTTATTGTTATCTCAATGTATCATTACTCTTTTTTCTTGTGTGTAAACCCCGTAATAATTACTGTTAGTTTTACGAGAGGTAGTGTAATACAAGACAAACTTGATACCGATTAATAACCGAATACAATCATTACTACAATCCATTAATAAAATACTACATAACAAAAATCAATAACAATCAATAACAATCCATTCTAATACCACCATAACAAAAATCAATAACAATCCATTCTAATAACGATCCTACCGGTATTGCGTGCAACTAGCTCGTTATGTCCCGGATGTTTACGGTTGCTACACACATTCGGTGGCCTGGACGTTCCCATTCGAAGGGATTCTAGTGGTATTAATTCTACCTCTTCTTGGTGCTCCACTGGCATCAGGCGCATATCTCATATTAGGCACTCCGACTTTCATGTTTCTTACCGACTCGGAACATCCCAATCCTCTCTATTAGGAATTGGATATATGCTAGCCATGTAAATCTCTTTGAAACATTCAGCCCTATAATACGGTGAACAGAGTTCGGGTGGACTAATTCTGCGTGATGCTGCGGCTGCTATAGCATGCGTACACGGTATTTCCATTTTCTGGAAATAACCACAATAACACTTCCTCTCTCGTAGATTTACCACCCCATGAAGCAAGTTATTTCCATGAATCTCAAATTCATCGGGGTTAACAGGCTTAACCCTGAACTTCCTTCTAGCAGTAATATTCGAAGCCACTATTTCATCGATCTCCGGTGCTAACATAGTCGCACAATCAAGCGCCTTCTGTCGTCTATCATTATACCATCTCTGCAGTGTAGCTCTAATGAATTCCAAGAGGCTAGGAACAGGCCAACGACGAGCTCCTCTAATCGCACAGTTGAAACTTTCAGCGTAATTGCTTGTCATTAAGGCGTATCTTTTCCCAGGAAATTTGGCACGCGCCCACCGTTCAACACTTATTTCTTCAAGTTGTTTATATGCGCCAAGACATTGTGCCTTAATCAGGGTGAACTTTCGGAGAAATTCGGCCTCCGAGAATGCATAGGCTGTTTGATAGAATGTATCTTCACAAAAACCGTGATCTTTCCATTTTTTGGTCAGATTGCCTTTTAAATGATGATAGCAAACACCATGATATGCATCGGGAAATACCTGACCAACCGCATTTCTAATAGCCTGGTGTCTGTCAGAAATAAAGCTCAAGTTTTCATCATGGATACCTCCAATGGCCACCCTCAAATGTCTCATGAAATACCCCCATGAATCGTTGCATTCTTTTTCAGCAATACCGAAGGCTACAGGGAATAGGTGGTCACCGGCATCTACAGCAACATCAATAAATAGTTGTCCGGAGAAACGGGTTTTCAGATGAGTTGCGTCCACACACAAAATAGGTCGACAATACTTGAACCCACGACGGCTTGCTCCCAAAGACATGAAACAACTGTCGAACTTTCCCAGATTATCAAGCTGAAAGTCAATATAGGTCCCTTCATTGGCATTACGCACCATCCACAAGTACGAGGGTATCGCGTTGTAACACTCCGTCGGTGAACCTCTCACCATCATTCTCATCATCTCGTGAGCTCGGTATGCTTGGTCATAAGTCAACTGTACATTGTAAGTTGTGAGCATGTCCTCCATAATTTGTCTGGGTTTATACTCATTGCCGAGTTCTTCCATTTTCTGACTTAGCAGACTCGCAATAACAATAGGTGTTGCTTGTCGATTGTCATTATCCGCATTCTGAGAGGCACAAGTATGGACATCATTCAACGTTGTGATCTTAAATGTACGTGTGACATCTGTATTCACCTTCACCCGTTTCGCCCTTACATGCCATTTGCATGTATCGTTAAGACATTTGTAATACAAGCAACGTGTGTCCGACCTACCCAATCTCATCTGAAAATTGTTCGCAACCGCATACGATTTTATTTTCAAATTAAAATCTTCTTTTGAATCGTATTTCTTCCCAATGAACAATTCGTTCACGTCATTCATATGTAACGTACCGGTGGATAAACACCTCGGTAAATCATCATCTTCAAATGTGGGAATCCTCCATGAATAATCTTCTCGTACGCTTGCCCTAGCATGTGCGGCACGATTATTGTTGTCATCTCTGCCGGTTTGATCGGTTTGTATATGAGGTGCAAACGGAGAAGCCAAAAAACTAGTTACCGATCCACCAAACATATTATATGGGTTGTTGGATGGGTGGAACACGACTACTTGAAGGTTGGTTAGGAGGATCGAAATGAATGGTGTGGTTGGTGTTTATGACAATATTACGACTACTTGAAGGATGGTTTGACAGATTATGACTTGGTCTTCTTGGTTGATACCGAAACGGTTGGTCCGAAGCTTCACCAAGCCTTTGTGTAGCAACATTGTTTTCATACCCACTACATCCATATTGTTGCTCGAACGGATTAAAATCGGATGCGTAGCAAGTTCTTGTACCGGAGAAGGGAAATTTCCAATACGTAATCCGGAGTATTGCAATCTTCATTTAAATCAATGCCATCATCCTCCTCATTTAAATCAATGCCATCATCCTCCTCATTTATCGGTTCATTGTTTGCCTCCACTGGTGTCGCATTCACACAAAAAATTACATTCTTACTGTCATAGGCCGCTTCGATGTAACCATTTAAGGTCTCGTCGTCTAAGATATCATCAGGTGGTATATTTCCCACACTACCGTAAGTAAACAAAGCTTTTAGGTTGAGCTTTGAATCAGACCGATCAATACCAAGCCTCAAATACACTTTATCCAATAACGCATTCAATCCTATTTTCTTTGGGACAAATAATGAGAACATCGATCCATTTACATAATTCCACCGGTTATAGATAGGATCATACGTAAATTCTCCGTTGAACGAGACAACAATCATAGTGTTGCGATTATCTGTTTAAAACAAAAAAAACGATTCAAGTCAGTATCAACTAAATCATTATCAACTTAAAAAGGATTGTTTCCAAAAAATGGTAAACATGATATGTATTTATTACACTTTCATAAATTACACTACATTATCAAATCAAAAATTATAACACTATCGTTCTTAGATGTATAAAATTACATAAACAACCTACTTAAAACACACATTTCGAGATAAATACATATCATTTCTACAATATAAATAACATAATCACTACTCAAAACACAAATTTCGGTTAAACAAATATCATTAATTACACTAAAACCTAGTAATTGAACCCTAAGAAAATACTTAAATACACTACTTAGAAGTATGAACATTACATAAACAACCTACTTAAAACACACGTTTCGGTTTTAGACATATGATTACTACAAATATAAATAACATACACACATTGAGCACTTGAATTAAGATAAATAAGATAGCAATAACTTACCCATTTTAGCACTTGAATGATGAAGAAATGGACTTGAAAGATGAAGAAGTGAGCACAAAATTGATATTAGATTCAAAGCCTTTGAAGGAATGAGAAAAATCTCGTTAATGTGGTGTATATTCAACAAGCACCTTACAACAACATTAATACCCATCTACCACTTGTCAAACGTAAAGAAAAGCTACGTTTAAACGTAGGGTTTCTACGTTTAAACGTAGATTGTATTACGTTTAGACGTAGCTAATTTGCAAAAATATCGCCTTTGAATTTCTCTACGTTTAAACGTAGAAACCCTACGTTTAGACGTACAAACCCTACGTTTAAACGTAGGTTAAGATCAAGCGCAACGTTTTATGTTAGTTATATTTCCTTAAGTCGGAACGTAGATATATCTACGTCTGAACGTAAAGATCTCTACGTTTACCATATTTTTCATGTCAGAAAAGGCACAACCTGATTTTCAAGTGTCAGGTCTGACACGACCTGATTTTCCATTTCCGCTCCCTCTGTCCCAAAATATATTTCCATTTAGACTTTTCACACATTTTAAAAAAGTTGTTATGTGATAGTAATTTTAATGATAAAAATTTTGAATCCCCTTTTGAGTATCATTAATGCAATAATTATAAAGTATTAAAAAGTTGGTGAATATATAATAAATTAGGGGTAGAAAGGAGTAAAATGCAATAAATGTTTCATTGGTATTCTAAATAAAATTATATTATAGGACAAAGACCAAAAAGCTAAACGGATTTATATTTTGAGACATAAGGAGTAATAGCTATTTTGAAATAATAAAGTGACCCATATTTTCAGACAAAAAATATAAAATGACTCTTATTTTAGATCGAAAGTACTCTATCCATCCCATCCCAAAATATAAGTTATTTTGGTGATTTCACACAATTAAGAAAATAAATGAATATCGTAAATTTTAAGGACTCGTGCATAAAAGCATTTTATCACTTTATATGCAATATGTGTATTGGTGTTTCATATGCTATGTGATTATGTTTTATGTATGTTAAGTCTGTATATATTGGGTATGTGCATTAGACAAGCATGTTATAGGATAAGAACTTTGTTTTAGAACTTTTCTGGTTTCGGGCCACCGAACCCTCGACATGGATAGCGTACCGAGCCCTCAACGGCTTTATTTCAAGAAAACGTTTCTGCAACAACTTTATATATCCGGAAACTCAAATAACATGATTATGAACACGTATGTGTATTCTGTGCAAACTTCCAAATTTGTTAGAAATCATGTTTTAGGGTTCTAATGGTATATGACGTGTTTATGATTTATTCATTAATTTAAAGAGAATTCAGATCTATTACATATTATAGATATCATGTTTATAGGGTTTTTTCTTGTGTATGAACATGGTCTTTGCTAAACTTATATGAAAATGGATCTATGACAATTGTTAGAATGTTAAATAAAAGGAAACATTGTAAAGGATAAATCGGTGATCATCATATGCATGTTTAAGGAGTCATGCTATATGGTTGTGTGCTAGTTGTTATATACTTGCTATATAGTATAGAAAAACATGTTCTTAGGCCGACCTTCTGTGGCAATGTGTACTATAGATTAGAAATCGTGTTCACAGGTTTTTATTATGTATGCTAGTTGAATTAAGCATGAAACATATATGTTAAACCACTAAGAAACCTTAATAGGTTGGAAATGAACATGTTTTAGGGATTTCACAATGCACATTGACGATGTTGGACCTCCTCTTTTCAAGGATCCGGGTGAAATTATCTCCTATGACAAATAATCCAAGAAGATTCTGAAGGTAAGTTACGATGGGGATGTGAGTTTGTGTATTTTAGACTGAGCTTGAGAGTTATTTCTATCAAGTTGCCTACGTATCCAATATGTATGATTGGAATCAAATCTCTCGTAGTTTCTTTGGGATAGTTTATATAGAAGACATCTCGTCCCTTTTCTTGTTGGACAATGATTTGTTTCTTAACCCCTAAGAATTATTGCGTGTAAAGCCCTTTAATTTAGGGATAAATATGGATACGTTTGAATGACATGATCAATGTCACAATACCTTAAGATTCTTCCATATTTATCCTATAATATAGGAAAATGTATAAATATCGGATAAGGAAAGCTCTCGCCGACCTGGATCGAGCCTCCTTGGGTCATTCCCGGGCTGAGTTGCATTACACGACCTGTACCACTACCGAACCGACCTGCGGTGGTAAGCTAAAGAGGCTCAAGTTGACTTCCCACCTGGGGTTCATGTCCGCTTCTTCAGTCATACCTGAGGCTCCTGGCCTTTATTACTTGTCCATTTCCCTATCTTCATTAATTACTTGGCCATTCTATGGATGACACATAGAAAGGGTAGGTCTGACCCTCGTCATAAGCCCCCAGATCTGCCTGAGCTCTGGTGGCCTGGCCAGATCTGACCTAAGCGGAGCTTTGCTTCTTTTTGTAAAAACTTTCTAAGGACTTCATCCTGGCACGTGGTAGACTTGCTGTTATAACTCTGTTATAACCGTCCCTAGAATCGAGGCGTTGTCATCCACGATATTGAAGTGGGATCATTTCCCAAGATTTGTGTTTGGAATTATAACCCATCATATCAACCATTACCTTACTCATTCAGTCAATAAATCAGGATTTGGACGCTACAACATTCTTTGCAACCTCTTCTTCTTCTCCAATCTTCTTCACAAGTAAGCACTTAGCTCTCATGTTTTTACTTGCCTTTTTATTAATGAGCGAGCTGATTATTCTTACAGATAGTTCTATCACAGCCTTATTCGATTCTGTGTCTGAATCAGAGAGCGAGACTTCCGATTTTAGGGTTAACTCTGAAAATCCAACTCTTTTGCCTATGATAAACCGTAGGGGATTTGAGCAACTGGTTCTAGCCCCTAATTTTAATCCTCCATCTCTTGCTCTATGTTCTTCTTTAGGGGCATCCAATTTTATTTTAACTCTAAAAGCTCACATGTCTTTGAGATCGCAAGCCGGATGCCGTGGCATGATTTTGCGTTGACTAAACGTGCCTTGGCCTCTATCTGTAAAATGTATGGCATAAATATGAGATTTTACGACCCTCAGATCCCTGCAGCCGGCACTTATGCCTACCAGCCTCTAGAGGGATATTGTGCCGTATACAAGGAGCAGTTCGATTACAGCCTATGGGTCCTTTTTTGTCTTGCCTTATTGGCTATTCTGGTACACTATGGGTTGGGAATTGCCTAGGTCATTCCTAACGGCGTAAGAACTATCATCAGTTTTGCCAAATGGTGCCGGTGTGTCTGCATTCCGTTTACGGTGAGGTATTTCAGAACCTTCTACCAGTGTAAACAAGTGAAGGACTTACCCGGGCTGTACTGCTTCCCACGTCAGAGGGATTTTCTAAAGGATGTCCGCATTCTCGCATAAGAGAGAATCTTCTTACAGGGACTGGAAGCGTCGTTTCTTCTTCATTCGGCCTGAGGTGGTGATTAACCTGGGTAGGTGGAACAACTCTGATCTGTCCAGTGACGTATGCCCTACGGATGTTGACAAAAAATTGATAAAGGATATCCAAGAGTGTGGCATCAGTCTTGACCCAAAGAATTAATCTTCTGAATTAATTGATGCTGCTCAGTTATCCACTGTTGACCCTGACCCTTACGTGGAGATGAGTGAAGACGACTACAATATTCACAGGATCCTTTTGTTTATTATGCTTTTTTATTTCCTGATATTATTATACCTATGCTGATCTTGTCTTGTCGTGTTTCCTGTAGTGTCTAACTTTGCTGATGCCGTGGAGGAGGAGGAGGTGCCTGGTGGTGCCCAGCTTGGCTCTGATCAAGGGTCAAAAAGAACAGAAAGTGTTGAGCTACCTACTATTCAGGCCGTGGGTACCGTTCTGGATCCTTCTACATCTCGGAGCGTGTCTAAGCAAATTGACGATATTCCTGGTTCCTATTCATGTCCTGTCCGGGAAGAATTTGGTCTTGAGGAGCTGGGTGGGACAGAGCAGAGGGAAGATGAAGAGGAGGATGAGTCCAGGCTCCGGAGGAGGGGCCAAGTTACGATTACCGAAAACCTCCAAAGGGGTAGGTTTAAAAGGAGGAGGTATGATTCCCATCCCGAGGAAGATGATGAGTACATTGCTCAGGAAGATGGAGTTCTCGTAGGTCAGGGGCGTTTATCAGAGCTGTCTGATAAAGACTTGGCCGATGTTATAAGTTTTTCTTTCTTGCCTTGGTTCCTTCATGTGTACTGTTTCTTACTTACATGTCATTATTTGTAGAGGGCCAAATTGGTCAAGAGTTCTTGAAGAGGCTCACAGAGTCCTCGTCCAATAAAGCGGTTTTGAAGAAAACCATAGCAGATCCGAGGGCTAGCCGGCAGAGGCATAAGGATTCCGCTAAGTCCAAAGATGAAGAGATTAAGGCCCTTAAAGAACAGGCCCGAGCTCACGAGGATGAGCTGAAGAAGGTCTGTGAAGAGTGTGCCGCGCAACTTCAAGAGGCTTTTGACAAGTATACCTCAGAGAATTCTAAGTTGGGGGAGGCCTTAACCAAACTCTAAGCTAAAAGGGATGAACTGGCGGCTTCTATTCCAGTCCGAGCTGCTCAAGCTGTCCATGAGTACAAGTCTTCAAGACACCGTGCTGAAGTCCTGAAGGCTATGTTGGGCCATGTGATGTGGCATGGCTTCACACTAAGAGTTGATGAGGCCAAGGAACAATTTTTTGCTCTAGTTGTTCCTGAGCTTTCTCACCGGAGCATGTACATGCCTGGCGGCAAGGTCTATGATGACCGTTTGAGGGAGTTTAAGAGTGGAAAGTATATTGGTGCCAAGTACGCTAAGCACCATCCTGATCCTCAGTGCTCCGAGCCAGTTCCCTCTTCATCAACAAAGCAACAACACAATCCTATTCCTGATGCTTAGCTCATCCTGTTTAGATTGTGCATTCTACCTTACCTTGACAAGTTTTATTTTTTGCAAAAATTTAAAAAACATGAAACTATTGACTATTATGCTTTTGTTTGTAACTATTCACAATTATGTCTTTGTTAAGTATTTCTGTCGGGTTTTTATTTTAAAGTACTTACCTGGTACTCCTTTCCCCCTCCAAGTATGTCATGTCTTAACCTATGGTTTTTGGATAACACACTTGTTATTTGATTGTTAACGTCGCACATTTCAAAATTGTTTGACCTGTTGACTTAGAGAGTTTGTCCTTTGAAAACTTTCTGAGTCTGACCTGCAGTACTCAGTTCAAAATTGTCTGACCTATAGACTTATAGAGTGTCCTATGAAAATTTTCTGAGTCTGAGTTGTAGTACTCAGTTCAAAATTGTCTGACCTGCAGTTCTCAGTTCGAAATTGTCTGACTTGTAGACTTAGAGAGTTTATCCTTTGCAAACTTTCGAGTCGACTTGCGCGTGCTCGGTTCGAAATTGTCCGACCTGCAGACTTAGAGAGTTTGTCCTTTGCAAACTTTCTGAGTCTGACCTGCGGTACTCAGTTTGAAATTGTCTAACCTGCAGACTTAGAGAGTTTATCCTTTGCAAGTTTTCTGAGTCTGACCTGCAGTACTCATTTCGAATTATCCTTTTAGGATTTTAAATAAGTAATGCTATATATATATATATATATATATATATATATATATATATATATATATATATATATATGCTATAAAAAGAAATTTTTTATTGAATGCACTGATGTTTGATTACATCTTATTGAAATAAACAATACTGAAAAGAAGATAACGCGCATTACGTCGATCATACTAACAAGAGTACTAGGTCAAATTATAGCATAGCAACGGCGAATAAAGGATGATCCCACAGAGACAACGCAACTCGAGTATAAACGAATCTAATCTAATTGAGAAGACAAATATGGTCATTGACCAACAATAACATAGAAACGAACTTTGTATTCCTTCCCCATCCCCACCTATCTACTAACTTGGTATAGTTGATCCGTATGATTACTTCCCCATGATGTCCCTAAATTAATTAAATGTTTTAATTCAGTTTAGCTACGGGTGCAATCTCCTAACCCTATCTATTTCTATTGTAAGGACAACAGACAATCTATATGCAACTAACCTTCTTCGTTGGTTGTATTAGTCAATACGCAGTAAGTTTTAGAGATGCCGGCATGAGACCGAAAACCTCCCTAAGCAGCTATCGACAATGACTAGCACGTTTCTAGGGATCCATCAAGACTATGTCCTAACTGACACTTCACCTTGCAAGTCCTTCGTGTTAATTTATGAATACAATAAGCAGTTTGGACAAATCTAACCTACTGTTAATTATATCTATCGATCAACGTAGCTGACACCGAATCTCCAGATTAGGGTTCCTAAATATTGCCGTGATTAATCGGTATAGACCGCCGATTAATCGGGGGCATCGGTTCCTATTCTTGTATCTACATTGCTTCGTATTGATTAATTCAAGTAAATTATGGGGTTGTTAAACATGCAGATTAACTATAACACGTAAATACAAGTAGATATACCATAATAAAGACATAAAGGAACGTTCAAATATTCATACCTTTGGTTATGGAGATCTAGCTTGATCTACTCAAGCTAGAGATGGCGCCGTGGAGGGAAGGAAACCAGAAAATAAATCACAAAAGAGCTAAAGAAACTTTATTTCAATCAAAATCCATCAAAGTTATGAAGGAATATCATCTGAATATGTTTACAATCAGTATCTGCGGCTTTTGGTAAATGTTATAGCCGACATACGACTCAATAAAACCCTAACCGACCTAGTGGATGTGGCAGACTTCAGTTCTTGTCCTCCAAGGCTTCGATTAATCGGGCCTAGCCCATAATTAATCGGGCCATTTTTTCTTTCTTTTTTCTGGCAGAACTATTCTTGGACTTTATCCTCTTGGCCCAATACTCTCTCTTCGTTCCAGATCCATTCTTAGCTGCTCCAGATTTCGGTACATCTGAAAAGTGTACAAAACAAGGCGAAATAGTATCAAATCCACGGGATAATTATGCAAATGCAGAATCATGAAACCAAAAACATACACACAGCATTTAACACATATTCTATATGATAACGAGCCTATATATCTCCTCTCGAGCACGATTCAGGGTAAATAAATGTATAATTAATTGTAGTATTTAGGGCGTTATCAACTGCCCCCACTTAGCTTTTGATCTTCCCGAGCAAAAAAGCGAAAAGGAAATTACAATGCCTCACATAGCAAGGATAAAAATCATGGCAGCTCATATCCAGTAGTAACACATTAAACAACATTCATATCATGAACCAATGTGTGTGTGCAATAACCCTCAAATAATAGTAATGTATACAGAATCACATTATATCAACAATGATTTCGGGCCGAACATAAGTCATACACTATTCCATAAGTTCCCCATTAATCATCACTTACCAATGCACCAATGTGTCATGTGATAAATCTTTTGTGATAGTACATTCAAGAAAAGACTGAAGTTATAGAGACCCCACAATCCTTACTTATCAGTGTGCACACTCGCTCCTCTTGCCTTCAGACTCAGGCAAACAACATGAAACCTTACTTGGGCCAGGCGGACTTAATTGGGGACCGAGTATTACTCTTAGGTCATCGTTTGTTTCTTTTTTATGCGAGGGTCGTGCCCTTTTTGCTACGAGTTCGCTTCCCTCACCGCCTTTATTATATACTTTTTTCTTTTTTTTTCTTTCTTTTATTTTCCTTTTTTCATGGCGATTTTTTACTTTTTTCGCTCACTCGCAAGTTCGTTTTGTCCCGGTTACCTTGTTTGCCATTCAAGTTGCTACCATCCTCCTACAACAATTGGTTAAAGTATATCCACCAAAAATATCGATTCCCGGTCTAGGATAACTCTTCCTCTCATCTAAATACTTCTCACTAAGATTGCGGTTTCAAAAATTGAATGCAATTCGAAAATAACAATTAATAAGTCACTACTTCAAGCACATAAAACATATTCATTCTTCCATACTAATTTGAATAATGCATCATCTATACTACATACTGAAGAATCCATTTATACGTGCTAAAGAGGGTGGTTCGTAACAGAATGCATGGTTAATACATCACTTACTTTAGAAGTGGACGTGACTCTCACCAATGCGTTGTGGAACAAGGATGTAATGATTTATCCCAAGATTTTTACTTGGAATGAATCTAAGTCTACGTGGTGAAAAGTGCATCAAAGAGAATCAAGATAATCAAGTATCTTAAAATATGATGTTAAAAAACTAAGTGATGCTCTACCCCCCATTTAATCGAAACATTGTTCCCAATGAGAAGATGAAAATATAAACAGAAAGGAAAGAGCAAAAATGGATCTGCAAAATATTCAACCGTCGTCGTAGAATAAGTCTTCGAAAAATGTGTGCTAAATAACTCGAACAATCCAAAAGAAGAAATTCGGATGACGATAACCGTATAATAAAAATACGGTATTAATAGAGAAATAACATAACTCCCTAAACCCTATATATACTTATGATTTTAGTATTCTGAATTTCCAGCAGTATCATATTACTAATACCATCATGAAAAAATGCTCTGCCTTGACAAATTACAATCAATCTTAGACAACAACATTTAGAGGAAGTCATACGACGTATATGTATAATGAAAAATATAATTAATAAATCACAGTTAAAAGAATTAATAATAATATAAAACAAAATAATAATAATAATAATAGTCACTGTTGTAAAAGGTAAACTGTGAGAGCAAATTCACACTTGTTGCTTTAAACTCACATTATTTTATCAAAAAACTTACTCGCAATCCTCTTTGGTAAGACTAGTAGGTATTCAAAATTTCACTCATACAATCACTTATGTCTTCCACAATCAAAATTCACTCTTATCGTCAATTCGTCATGTACAAGGGTTCTTTTGCTTTTTCGTCCGTGCACGCAGTGAGGCATGCGATTTCAGAAATTACGTCCGAAGGTTTTCATATGAAATCTTGAAATAAAAAAGACAAAAATAAAAGAAAAAAATATGCAAGAATTATGATTTTTCAAGTTATACATCGGAATATATGAGTGTATAAAAGACCAAGAAATCATACAGGGATAATTAATCTTTTAAATGGTTTTTAAATGCAAAAAGAAAAGGTAAAATACACTTTTGTTCATACTTTTGTCATTATTGTAAAAATTCTATCCGCATGTTCTGATTGTCTATTGGTAATACTGTTGTCACAACTTATAAAACATAGCAACATGTTTTTATAACATTCATTATATTGTAGGATCTGTTGGTCATAACATAAACAAGTTATAAACAATGATGTAAAAATCATAGTTTCACTAGTTTACCTAAAAGCATACAAAAATAACCAATATAATACACAATAGCAAGAGATGTGATAAATTAAGACACCAGAACAAACACATCTGATTAAATACAATACTATCTAATGAGTCCAATTATACTGATAGAAAAAAAAGAAGAAAAAAAAAAAGAGCAAATACGCACATAAATTGTCATATGTTCGAGAGATTGTTGCCGATCTTTCGGTTTCTCGGAAGCCGACGCACGGAATCTACGTCTCAGAGCCGAACCCAAGAGATAACTTGAAGCAATACACAAACAGCAGCAAACACAATAAGATAAACAATGTATGCGATTCTCCACTTTTTCCCGGGAATCAGAATGTCTAGACCTTTGAAGATATTGAAGATGCTGAGGCCGATGATCACATAGCCAATCGTGTAGTGGTAGATATTCCAGTAATACCGGTGTTTGTGATCCTTCTTAGGTCTCAGAAATAACGCGGTAATCTGAAGCGTGGCAAGTGAGAAGAGTGCAATGCCTATATTACGGTGAGCAGAGTACTGAATTCCCTTTGATTCGCTTCCGAGCTTCATACCGGTTCCCCAACCCGCAACACCGATTATGTAGCCAGAAACTTGACAGAAGGCATGAAGGTAAAACCATGCCGGATCTGCAAACTTGAATTGTTTCAGAAACCTTGCAATCATAACCCCGGTCGGAAACAATATTCCCCAACTCACAACATTCAGGATACCGTGAATATTTTTCCTTCTAGTTCTAGAATCTATTTTGCTGCCAACATTGCTAGTACTACCGTTATTAACTAGCCCACTTAACAAATCCAAGGTCCCTCTGGCATTCATGTTTGCCGGTTTGAAATCATGCATGCGTGGAACGCCGTTAACCACGGACGGCCCCACCTGCCACAACTGATTAATCGTAGTTGGCGTGGTTTTCGGCAACAACAACGTAGCAAATAATCTTATCACGCCGTCAGAGGACTCCGCCGAGGCATCTATGACAACAAACCAAACTTTCGACTCGCGAGGCGGGCCGTACGATGTGATGTTGTAGGTCTTAACTGTCATTCTTCCATCAGAATCCTTGAAGGCCATTAACGCTTGAGCCCCGATCATACCCTGACCGGTAGGGTTTAAAGCCCAAGATATCCAACCATCGGGTTTCGACGGAGGGGCGACAAAGGCTATGGAAAGGATGGATTGGGATTGATGGTAGGACCAGTGGAGAAAAGCATTCAACACTGGGAGGTCGGTACAGTGTTTGTAGAATCGATTATTTGAGAACGTTTGTGATGCACAGTGTACGAACATGAAAAGGAAAACAAACAATGAAACAACTAAAACCGCAAAAGCGAGACGGCAGGAAGAGGTGGAGGCCATTAATCTATAAATATGTTAAAGCTCGAGAGAGTTTATGCAAAATACTTAGTAGGTTATTTGATGTTCTCAACTTAAACTTATATAGAGGGGCCGGGAGGGAACGATTCAAACATGATTTCCGAATTACTTTGTATTACTATTTCACTACCTTTTCCAAATAACAAAAGGATTTTGGACACGGCTTATCAGATAGACAATAGTCTAATCTTTGCTTAATATATGGTAACGAGGACTCTACGAGGAAAAAAAAATAGATATTCTTATATCGAGTTCGACGTATATAACTTTCCTTTAGTTCTCCAAAAAAAAAAAAAAAAATATATATATATCTTTCCTTTATCCGTTGGATCATCAGCGTATTTATATATCCCTACCAAACCATTATTATTTTTTTTTTTTTATGTTCAAACCATTAATTAATTAATAAAAGTATATATTTTGATTAAAACTTTTACAATTCATAATTTTTTCCCATGTTTTTTTAATATTTTTTCCTGCTTGTTTAAATCACACTTGATACGGGATAAGATCACCTGTCCAATTTGTGTGTCTAATTTCGGTGTCTAAGTAAAAACGACGTCGTTTCATTTGTGTTTTATTTTTTGAAGAAAATAAAATAAAAATAAAAAACAAAAACCAAAAAATAAAACACACATAAAACGACGTCGTTTTTACTTAGACACCGAAATTAAACACACAAATTGGACAGGTGATCTCATCCCACTTGATACCGTTCTCCGTTTTTTTTTTTTTTTTTTTTTTTTTTCCCAAAGACGAAAGTTATTACCGAAAGACAAAATTACAACAAAAACTAACTGAAGCTAGACTAAAGACGCGACCAAAAGCGCACTACTACGCGGCCTAATGCCGCACTACAAACTGGACTGACGCCGACAAAACGAACGAACACAAATGGAGCCAACTAATAGATTGGAAAGAAGGTGTTGAACAAAAGAGAAAAAGACTCTCTGCAAGAGATGACATTCAGACACGTGAATCCTCAAGTGCAATCTATTACCCGGCCAACACATATTACAATGCTAAAAAAACTAATAAACAAAAACAGAACTACTGGAACACAAGCCCCTCCCTATCAGCCGGAGTAGGCATACAAGCAACAGATCAGACTCAAAGCTTGTCCAGAAAAATGAGATACGCCCAACGAAAGTGTATCGAGCCCAAACGAGCAAAATCCGGCGAGATCCGCCAGTCATCAGACAACTGGCCGGATCCGTTGCTAAGAAGCACCACTTAGATCATGGACAAAATGACAAACTAAAACAACAAAACGAAAACAACCTTCAAAACCACCACCACTGCCTTGGTTCCGCCGTAAGGAGTAGACCACCACCGTCAGATCCAAAACCAACACGGGAACCGGCCATCACTTGACCACATACTCCAGATCAACACCACTGAAGGAGGTCACCGGAGTAAGAAGCTTGTCAATCGCCGGAGTCGTATCAGATCTGAATGAACGCCTAAGGGAAACCACCATGTGGAGATCAGCACCACGCCGTGGAGATTAGATTTAAAGGAGACAAACAGAGAGACACAAATGGAGACGAAAAGAATCTACAAGGAAACTAAAAGCCTCTTCCGGCGAGACGCCGGAGGGGCGGCATGTTACATATAATTTTTTTATCTGCCTTGGTTTTACTATTCTTTAGTTTTTAGACTTTTTATACCGTTCCGTTTTCATCTCTCAAATCCCAACTTTTTTTTATAACTTCAAGCAACTTTATTAATGACAATCGTTTAAATAAGCATGGACAACATGAGAAAGGAGACAAGCTCATTTCACATACCATATAAGACGGAGACCCATTGAAGCTAATAAATGGACAAGCACATGGCCATCCGGTATGACAAAGAAGAACGAAACAGACATAAAAGCATGTATAAGAGCACAACCGTCCTCAACCACACTTCCTTTGGATGAAAAGGCAGCAGAAGAGGATGAAATAAGATAATGGATCTTTAATGAGTCGCCTTCGAACACCACATTGAATTAACCCCATGTGAGACCATAAACCAAAGTGTGATAAAAAAGCAAGAGCATCTGCTATAGGAACATCAAATCCACCTTCAAGTTTCCTAGATATGACTTATTAATTCCACCATGAGAATTACGCAAAATTCCACCCACAACAGCGGAAGAAACCTTGATAGCAGCATCTATTTTGAATTCAAGCTGATCACTTGGAGGAGGCATCCATTTTGTAGGTAACGGCACACAAGCAAGACCATGACATGGAACGTTCGGCATGTGAGGTTTAAAGAAAAAATCCTAAATCTCATGTATCAGAGTAACTAAAGATTCACACGGAAGAAAACACGGGAAAATAGATCTTCAAGGTCTTCCAAACAACCAACAACTAGAATACAACCAGAATGCCCATGCTATCTCTACTTGTTAGGTGATTTCAGATAGTCACGCAATCCAATACTCTTTCCCTCCCAAAATAACAGGTATTTAGGAGGTTTTCACGCGTATTAAGAAAGTAGATAAATATCATAAATTTTAAATGCTCCTGGAATATCATTAATAATAATGTTTTAATATTTGAAAAGTTGTTGGGCTAATATTAAATTAGGAGTATTGTGAGAAAAAAAATCTAATACTCCCTCTGCAGAAATTGGAAAATCAGGTCGTGTCAGACCTGACACTTGAAAATCAGGTTGTGCCTTTTCTGACATGAAAAATATGGTAAACGTAGAGATCCTTACGTTCAGACGTAGATATATCTACGTTCCGATGTAAGGAAATATAACTAACATAAAACGTTGCAGTTGATCTTTCCCTACGTTTAAACGTAGTGTTTATACGTTTAAACATAGGGTTTCTACGTTTAAACGTAGAGAAATTCAAAGGCGATATTTTTGCAAATTAGCTACGTCTAAACGTAATACAATCTACGTTTAAACGTAGAAACACTACGTTTAAACGTAGCTTTTCTTTACGTTTAACGGTTCACATACTTGTCCTTCCCTTTTATCTTCTTTATTTCTATCCTATTTCAAATTCTGAGTGGCTGAGTGGCGATTGGCGATTTTTGGCGATTTTTGCAAGAAATTCTGATAGTCCAATTTCACAATCTCTCAAGTGCAATGGCGGTTGAAAGCGAAAGGGTATGTATTTTCCCTAATATTTTTTTATAGTATATCATATTAATTTCACTTTAGTATTGATTTTGATTGTATGATTATCGTTTTCCGAATATTTATTGTAGAGTGGTTTGTGGTGGTCCTTATATTGATTTTGGTTGTATGATTGTCGTTTTCTGGGTTTAAAAAGGGTTTTTTGTATGAAGGTTCATACGTTTGGACGTATGAAGGAAGTATTATACGTTTGGACGTAGAGAAATGCAGGTCTCTACGTCTGAACGTAAGGATTATGCTTCAGGACGTAGAGATCTGCAGGTCTCTACGTCTGAACGTAAGGTTTTTACGTTTGGACGTGGAGATCTGAATTTCTCTACGTCTGAACGTAATTTGTCTACGTTTTGACGTAGAAACACTACGTTTGGACGTAGAAAACTATGATTTCTACTTTATATTGAATTTAATGTATATGTTTTTCATATTGTTATTTGATTCGAATTAATGGGGCTAATTCTATTAAAATGAACTCGTAATGATATGTATGATAGGTTTTTAGAAGTAAATTAATGTAAAATTATTAATATGTGAGAATATGTATGATAGTGTTATAATTTTTGATTTGATAATGTAGTGTAATTTATGATATTGAATTTGATAGAAAAATGGGAAATGGAAGCATGTGTATGGTGTTACATTGGGATTGATAATGTATATGTTATTTGATTGTGATTTATGTTTGGTTTCATTCTAAGGTAGCACGATAGTAGTATTGCTAATGACCTAATTATGCCCTTGAAAGTATGGCTAACATGGGGAACAATAAAAATGCCCTTGAAATTATGGCTAACATGTATGTTAATTAAAAAATTGAACCAAACGACAAACTACTGTTGTTTGAAAATCCAAAAATCAATATCTCGGATCTGAATTCCATGGTACGCCTCGGCCGATGAGGTTCTTAGAATTGCATGCTTTCCCTAGGGTGTTTTCGATTCCTTCTGATCCGCTGTGTCATGCCTAAGCTCCAGGCTTTATATTGGGGCTCCTGGTAGGTAGCTCGTAGAAAATTTCATTAGGTCTGCTCAACAGAGCATCTTTTCCTGTCCCCAGCAGCCTGGTAATCCTCAGCCGGAAGTGAGGCACTCTTTAGATTGAAAATATAAGGTCTGTTCCGCCGGCTCCGTACGGCCTTTGTTCTCCCTCGTCATCATCAAGTATTCTATGACGTGGTAAAAACCATTTTATCTTCTTCTCTTACCCCCCCTAACGTTACAAACAACAGAACACAACACAAAACAACGATGTTCCAAAAAATAAAAAGAGATGCTAAGACAATTCGCGTGTATATATATGTATATATATATATGTGTATATATATGTATACATATGTGTCTGTATATGTGTCTATATATGTGTATATATATGTACATATATATGTAGATATATATCTATGTATGTGTGTGTATATATATGTATATATATATACACATTTAGATATATGTGTATATATATGTACTTACATATGTATTTATTTACTCCATATACATATATATACACACATACATAGATATATATCTACACATATATCAATATGTGTGTATATATATATATATATATATACATATATATACACACACATACATAGATATATATATATCTACACATATACATATTGGAGTAAATAAATACATATATAAGTACATATATATACACATATATCTATATGTGTATACATATATACTTATGTACACACACACACACACACACACACACACATATATATATAGTATATCTATATGTGTATATATATATACACATATATATACACACATACATAGATATATATCTACATATATACATATTGGAGTAAATAAATACATATATATACACATATATCTATATGTGTATATATATATACTTATATATACACACACACACACACACACACACATATATATATATATATATATATATATATATATATATATATATATATGGAGTAAATAAATACATATCCTATTTACAATGTATATGTTCATGTTGACGAGTTGGTTGGCCCTCATGGTACCGATGTATACAAGGTAAGAGAAAATTTGACTTGGACCTTTAGAGGGGAAAAGACCAAGCTCAAGCAACTTCTCGAGATCCACATGAGAAGGATCGGATTTGAAGACACGTTGAAATCTGGGGTTTTTAAAGAATTTATTCAAATGTACGAGCACTGGCAGTTTTCCTCCAAAGTCTGCCAATATGTATGTTTCAGTGCCATATATCCGAATATGCCTCATGAGTTGCAGTTTAGATTCGGTGGTACGACTGCAAAGTTCGGTAGGAGGGAGTTTAGCATGATGACCGGTTTACCGTTTGGTGATCTCCCAGAAGATCCCCAACCTTATTCAAGGTGTTTTGAAGAGGGGACATACGGCCACATCCATTTTCCTAACAATAAACCGATAACCATACCGGATATTGAGAAGTGGTTATTGGATAAGCAGGAGCATCCTGAAGTTCTCCAACGTGTAGGTTTAGTCTACCTAATTAACGGGATAATGATGGGTCACGATGAAACCAGTAGGGTACCCCGTTCTGCTTTTTATTTGGTGGAGAATGTAGAAAGCATAAACGACTATCCATGGGGCACTTATTTGTGGGACCAGACTTTTAGAAAGATATGTCATTTGATGAACACATACAAGGAAAGTTCAGAGGTCAGGGTGACCGTACAGGGGGTTATACATGCGTTACAGTTTTGGGCTTACGAGACCCTCCCCGACATTGCTGTTCCGACTGTTGCGGCCACCCTCATAGCTCCTGATGCAGCTCCTCGGATGATGAGATGGAGTTGCAAAACTACCCCTCCGCAGTGGAAAGGATTATCGGCGAAGGCAAATAAGGTAATAAGCTTAATAAACACTGTTATTGTCTTTTAATTATATCCGGATTTGGTAAACATTTTGTTATTCTTAATTGTAATGAAATATACATTGTTCGCAGAGTCGTGTGATAGGGTATCTGACTGCAAGGGATGTTGATAGGCAGTTGATGCTAGGTAGGGCATTCTGGATGCCGAGATTAATGAGCCGCCACGTGTGATCAATCGCCCTGCACTTATTGCACGTCCACTCCCTAGACATGCATCCACTACACAGCAGTCACAACCTGCTACACAGCCGTCAGCCCATGCTACACAACAGTCACCCCCTACTTCACGACCTCCTACTTCTGATCCATCTCATTCACATGCCTCCACTTCACGGCGTGTGCCGCACACTTCCTACGTTCAGATGCTAGAGGCGGAAGATGACCAATCTGATGAAGAGGATGAAGCTGCTGGCCTTTATAGAGCTGTGAGGAGAAGGATTGATAGTGGGTTGAATGAGCTTCGGGAGGAAATTCGCCGGGTGGCTCGGCGTCGAATGAGCATGGGGCGATACTTCTTGAACTCAAGGGGATGATGCAAACGTTGTTATCCGGAGATCGGGTAAAAAATTATATCATTGTCAAATTTTTTATGCGATAAATTTATTTGTTTGTATTATGAAACTAAGCGGGCCACATTTTTTTCGACTACCCCTCATCGGCATCCATCTCATCCACCTCCTCCATCTTCTCCACGGGTAAAAAATTATATCATTGTCAAAATTTAGTTATATGTATTATGATACTAACTGAGACACATATTTTTCAGACTACCCCTCATCGGCAACCATCTCCTCCACCTCCTCCACCTCCTCCACCTCCTCCATCTCCTCCACATGATACCTACCGGGCTACACATGGTCAGCAAGATGATCAGGCTACTGACGACCAGACGTTGACGTTCGGGTTTGATAAGATTCTTGCTGGAGTTTCCGAGCCCGTTGAAGAGGGAGTGCATGGGGAGGATTTCGTAGACGATTTATTGGTGGACGATCCTTATACGGCCTCTCCTCCTCCTCACGAGACTACAGCTCTCCTCCTCCTCACGAGACTACAGCCTCTGCTCCTCACGAGGCTACAACCTCTCTTACTCCTCACGAGGCTACACCCTCTGCTTCTCACGAGACTACGACAGGAGGATCAGCTACGACCACCGACCAGGCATCGTCTACGCTTCAGTATAGTAAGTAATTTGAATTTAAATTTCAAAACTATAGTAAGTTATTTAAATTATAATGTGAAAAAGTATATAAGTTGATCATTTATTGAATTTTGTGTAGCTGGGGGTCCAAGTGAGAAACAATTGGGTAAACGAAAAGCGGATGATGCTTCTGATAGAAGATTGAGGACACGTCAGACTGTGACCCGTCCACGTTATTTAACTGATGGGTCGCACATAGTCAGTTTTCCCGGAGATACCGTTGTGAGGTGGACACCGCGAAAAAAGTTTTCGGACGAGTTTGAAAACAAGTTCATCAAATGGTTCAATCAAGAAAATCCGCCCCAATTGAAATTCCCGACGGGTGGTCGGTGGTTTTTGCCGACTCTACCGCTTCCCAAGGCTTGGTGGACACGTCTCCGCCGTCCACTTATGGAGTTGGAGGCTACGGTATATTCTTTTGACTTCACTTGCATATTTCTTATTTCATTATCTCTAACTTCAATTTTGAATACGTACAGCATGTGGATGCGTATATGGACTTGGTAGAGCGCCAAATGGAATCATATCCAGCATGCTTCACACCACATTCAGCCATTGCGTACTCAGATTTTGCTTATTATTGCGGATCAGTTGATGCACTCACAAATACTGAAATTCCAGTGTTTGTGACTAAGTACCTTCAGAAGTGGGATGAAAACACTGTGATATACACTCCCTGGGCCATTAGTACATCTCACTGGGCAGCCGTGCAAGTGTCTATTCCCCAATGGAAGGTTATGTTGTTTGATTGTCTGTCGGGGCAAAAGTACAAGCCTGATGTAGAAGCCAACATCAATAGGTTGGGAGTTTCGATTAGGAAAGTGTTCGAGACCGATGCACGATTATGTCAACTCCCAAAAATGGTTGATCCGGCGAAGCCTCCTTTGGAAGTGAAAATAGTAGAAGACGTACCACAAATGCCAATTCCGTAAGTGTTATAAACTTCTAACTATTTATCACATTATACAATCTACACTATTCTGACACTATCCATTTTATACAGGGGTGATTGTGGGTATATACGGCAAAATTCATTGAGCATTTGTTGCACAAGGAAGATTTTTCGCTCCTCCATCATAAGAACATGCCGTTGTTCCGGAAAAAAGTTTATGTCCAACTTTTTAATCAAATAGTACAGTTGTAAACTAATTTGTAGAAACATTGTTTTGGTGTATGTTAATTTTGGAATATTTGGTGTATGTTATATTTTTGGTATTTTGTTGTACGTTGGTAGCCATTTATATTTTTGGTGATGTTGTTTTGATGAGTATTCAATTTGTTTAAAAAACAACTCAACTTAAAATGGATAATGATCGTTCTTTAAATATAAATGTATGGCTGCAACATTCTCTACGTCCAAACGTAGCAAATACAACATTATCTACGTTCAAACGTAGAGAATGCAACATTCCCTACGTTTGAACGTAGAGAATGTTGCATTCCCTACGTTTGAACGTAGAGAATGCAACATTCTCTACGTTCAAACGTAGGGAATGCAACATTCTCTACGTTCAAACGTAGGGAATGCAAGTACTACATGCAATTATTGTTGTTGTACAAGTACGAGCCCTTTAAATGATTTCTTCAAACTCTTTTAAGTAGTGTAAAGAGAACCACTTCTTCACCTTTCAATTTACACTTCTTCACCTTCAAACTCTTTCAAATGGATAATGATCGTTTCTTTAAAGTTCTTGATGGCGGTTTCGCAACAAGTTTGGTATGTCATTATTAATTTATTTACTTTTATATCACTTGTATTATTATGATCAAACAAACGTGAAATGTTTCTTTTTTCATAGACACTACCTCCAGCATACGTTAATAGGTTGAACGACACGCTGAGGAACCTAGATAGGGCCGTTCTCATACCGATTAGGGACATGGGAAGTGAGAGTTGGAGCCACAGACAATGGAATTCTTCGTTTCTTTGGGGAAGGTTGGGAGGAGTATGTGGCGGCTCATTACTTGAATGAGAGAGAGTTTATAGTGTTTGAACACAGGGGGGATTTCACTTTCGACACTCTTGTTTATGATCACACTTCTTGTCAGAAGACTTTTTCTGAGACCAATGATGCAGATGATGATGCAGGTGATGATGCAGTTGATGATGCAGGTGCAGGTAACCGAAATCCCCATTTTCAGACGACGCTGCCAAACTGGGTATTTTCACATGGTTGTTATTATGTGGTGAGATATTTAATATATTTTTAGTTATTTTCTTGTTTGATATTATTTTCCCCATTTTGAAACAGTATTTATAATTTGTTTGTGATTTGTAGAGTATTCCAAAGGCATTTGCGAGAACAAACGACATTTTGCGAAACAAGACCGTGGAACTGCGAATTGCCACAGGGGAATCATGGCCTGCTAGAATTGTCTATATGGTAAATGAAAAAGTTCGTTTAAGCGGGTTGTATGATTTCATTACGGACAATGACCTAAATGCGGGAGATGAATGCAGCTTTGAAGTCATTGATCAACCTATAGAAAATCACGTCGTGTTTAATGTGGTGATTACTAAATATTGAAGATCATTTATTTAGGCGTCATCCTATCCTATTTATTGATCACCCTTAGTTTATTTAAGCATCATCTTATTGTTATCTCAATGTATCATTACTCTTTTTTTCTTGTGTGTAAACCCCGTAATAATTATCGTTAGTTTTACAGAGGTAGTGTAATACAAGACAAACTTGATACCGATTAATAACCGAATACAATCATTACTACAATCCATTAATAAAATACTACATAACAAAAATCAATAACAATCAATAACAATCCATTCTAATACCACCATAACAAAAATCAATAACAATCCATTCTAATAACGATCCTACCGGTATTGCGTGCAACTAGCTCTCGTTATGTCCCGGATGTTTACGGTTGCTACACACATTCCGGTGGCCCGGACGTTCCCATTCGAAGGGATTCTAGTGGTATTAATTCTACCTCTTCTTGGTGCTCCACCGGCATCGTGCGCATATCTCATATTAGGCACTCCGACTTTCATGTTTCTTACCGACTCGGAACATCCCAATCCTCTCTCGTTAGGAATTGGATATATGCTAGCCATGTAAATCTCTTTGAAACATTCAGCCCTATAATACGGTGAACGAGTTCGGGTGGACTAATTCGCGTGATGTCGCGGTCGCTATAGCATGCGTACACGGTATTTCCATTTTCTGGAAATAACCACAATAACACTTCCTCTCTCGTAGATTTACCACCCCATGAAGCAAGTTATTTCCATGAATCTCAAATTCATCGGGGTTAACAGGCTTAACCCTGAACTTCCTTCTAGCAGTAATATTCGAAGCCACTATTTCATCGATCTCCGGTGCTAACATAGTCGCACAATCAAGCGCCTTCTGTCGTCTATCATTATACCATCTCGCAAGTGTAGCTCTAATGAATTCCAAGAGGCTAGGAATAGGCCAACGACGAGCTCCTCTAATCGCACAGCTTGAAACTTTCAAGCGTAATTGCTTGTCATTAAGGCGTATCTTTTCCCAGAAATTTGGCACGCGCCCACCGTTCAACACCTATTTCTTCAAGTTGTTTATATGCGCCAAGACATTGTGCCTTAATCGGGCGAACTTTCGGAGAAATTCGGCCTCCGAGAATGCATAGGCTGTTTGATAGAATGTATCTTCACAAAAACCGTGATCTTTCCATTTTTTGGTCGATTGCCTTTTAAATGATGATAGCAAACACCATGATATGCATCGGGAAATACTCGACCAACCGCATTTCTAATAGCCGGTGTCCGTCGAAATAAAGCTCAAGTTTTCATCATGGATACCTCCAATGGCCACCCTCAAATGTCTCATGAAATACCCCCATGAATCGTTGCATTCTTTTTCAAAGAATACCGAAGGCTACGGGGAATAGGTGGTCACCGGCATCTACAAAGAACATCAATAAATAGTTGTCCGGAGAAACGGGTTTTCGGATGAGTTGCGTCCACACACAAAATAGGTCGACAATACTTGAACCCACGACGGCTTGCTCCCAAAGACATGAAACAACCGTCGAACTTTCCCGCATTATCAAGCCGAAAGTCAATATAGGTCCCTTCATTGGCATTACGCACCATCCACAAGTACGAGGGTATCGCGTTGTAACACTCCGTCGGTGAACCTCTCACCATCATTCTCATCATCTCGTGAGCTCGGTATGCTTGGTCATAAGTCAACCGTACATCGTAAGTTGTGAGCATGTCCTCCATAATTTGTCCGGGTTTATACTCATTGCCGAGTTCTTCCATTTTTCGACTTAGCGTACTCGCAATAACAATAGGTGTTGCTTGTCGATTGTCATTATCCGCATTCCGAGAGGCACAAGTATGGACATCATTCAACGTTGTGATCTCAAATGTACGTGTGACATCCGTATTCACCTTCACCCGTTTCGCCCTTACATGCCATTTGCATGTATCGTTAAGACATTTGTAATACAAGCAACGTGTGTCCGACCTACCCAATCTCATCTGAAAATTGTTCGCAACCGCATACGATTTTATTTTCAAATTAAAATCTTCTTTTGAATCGTATTTCTTCCCAATGAACAATTCGTTCACGTCATTCATATGTAACGTACCGGTGGATAAACACCTCGGTAAATCATCATCTTCAAATGTGGGAATCCTCCATGAATAATCTTCTCGTACGCTTGCCCTAGCATGTGCACCGATTATTGTTGTCATCTCTCGCCGGTTTGATCGGTTTGTATATGAGGTGCAAACGGAGAAGCCAAAAAACTAGTTACTGATCCACCAAACATATTATATGGCTGTTGGATGGGTGGAACACGACTACTTGAAGGTTGGTTAGGAGGATACTGAAATGAATGGTGTGGTTGGCTGTTTATGACAATATTACGACTACTTGAAGGATGGTTTGACAGATTATGACTTGGTCTTACTGGTTGATACCGAAACGGTTGGTCCGAAGCTTCACCAAGCCTTTGTGTAGCAACATTGTTTTCATACCCACTACATCCATATTGTTGCTCGAACGGATTAAAATCTGGATCTGTAGCAAGTTCTTGTACCGGAGAAGGGAAATTTCCAATACCGTAATCCGGAGTGCAATCTTCATTTAAATCAATGCCATCATCCTCCTCATTTAAATCAATGCCATCATCCTCCTCATTTATCGGTTCATTGTTTGCCTCCACCGGTGTCGCATTCACACAAAAAATTACATTCTTACCGTCATAGGCCGCTTCGATGTAACCATTTAAGGTCTCGTCGTCTAAGATATCATCGGTGGTATATTTCCCACACTACCGTAAGTAAACAAAGCTTTTAGGTTGAGCTTTGAATCGACCGATCAATACCAAGCCTCAAATACACTTTATCCAATAACGCATTCAATCCTATTTTCTTTGGGACAAATAATGAGAACATCGATCCATTTACATAATTCCACCGGTTATAGATAGGATCATACGTAAATTCTCCGTTGAACGAGACAACAATCATAGTGTTGCGATTATCTGTTTAAAACAAAAAAAACGATTCAAGTCAGTATCAACTAAATCATTATCAACTTAAAAAGGATTGTTTCCAAAAAATGGTAAACATGATATGTATTTATTACACTTTCATAAATTACACTACATTATCAAATCAAAAATTATAACACTATCGTTCTTAGATGTATAAAATTACATAAACAACCTACTTAAAACACACATTTCAGAGAAATACATATCATTTCTACAATATAAATAACATAATCACTACTCAAAACACAAATTTCGGTTAAACAAATATCATTAATTACACTAAAACCTAGTAATTGAACCCTAAGAAAATACTTAAATACACTACTTAGAAGTATGAACATTACATAAACAACCTACTTAAAACACACGTTTCGGTTTTAGACATATGATTACTACAAATATAAATAACATACACACATTGAGCACTTGAATTAAGATAAATAAGATAGCAATAACTTACCCATTTTAGCACTTGAATGATGAAGAAATGGACTTGAAAGATGAAGAAGTGAGCACAAAATTGATATTAGATTCAAAGCCTTTGAAGGAATGAGAAAAATCTCGTTAATGTGGTGTATATTCAACAAGCACCTTACAACAACATTAATACCCATCTACCACTGTCAAACGTAAAGAAAAGCTACGTTTAAACGTAGGGTTTCTACGTTTAAACGTAGATTGTATTACGTTTAGACGTAGCTAATTTGCAAAAATATCGCCTTTGAATTTCTCTACGTTTAAACGTAGAAACCCTACGTTTAGACGTACAAACCCTACGTTTAAACGTAGGTTAAGATCAACTGCAACGTTTTATGTTAGTTATATTTCCTTAAGTCGGAACGTAGATATATCTACGTCTGAACGTAAGGATCTCTACGTTTACCATATTTTTCATGTCAGAAAAGGCACAACCTGATTTTCAAGTGTCAGGTCTGACACGACCTGATTTTTCCAATTTCTGCTCCCTCTGTCCCAAAATATATTTCCATTTAGACTTTTCACACATTTTAAAAAAGTTGTTATATGATAGTAATTTTAATGATAAAAATTTTGAATCCCCTTTTGAGTATCATTAATGCAATAATTATAAAGTATTAAAAAGTTGGTGAATATATAATAAATTAGGGGTAGAAAGGAGTAAAATGCAATAAATGTTTCATTGGTATTCTAAATAAAATTATATTATAGGACAAAGACCAAAAAGCTAAACGGATTTATATTTTGAGACATAAGGAGTAATAGCTATTTTGAAATAATAAAGTGACCCATATTTTCAGACAAAAAAATATAAAATGACTCTTATTTTAGATCGAAAGTACTCTATCCATCCCATCCCAAAATATAAGTTATTTTGGTGATTTCACACAATTAAGAAAATAAATGAATATCGTAAATTTTAAGGACTCGTGCATAAAAGCATTTTATCACTTTATATGCAATATGTGTATTGGTGTTTCATATGCTATGTGATTATGTTTTATGTATGTTAAGTCTGTATATATTGGGTATGTGCATTAGACAAGCATGTTATAGGATAAGAACTCTGTTTTAGAACTTTTCTGGTTTCAGGCCACCGAACCCTCGACATGGATAGCGTACCGAGCCCTCAACGGCTTTATTTCAAGAAAACGTTTCTGCAACAACTTTATATATCCGGAAACTCAAATAACATGATTATGAACACGTATGTGTATTCTGTGCAAACTTCCAAATTTGTTAGAAATCATGTTTTAGGGTTCTAATGGTATATGACGTGTTTATGATTTATTCATTAATTTAAAGAGAATTCAGATCTATTACATATTATAGATATCATGTTTATAGGGTTTTTTCTTGTGTATGAACATGGTCTTTGCTAAACTATATGAAAATGGATCTATGACAATTGTTAGAATGTTAAATAAAAGGAAACATTGTAAAGGATAAATCGGTGATCATCATATGCATGTTTAAGGAGTCATGTTATATGGTTGTGTGCTAGTTGCTATATACTTGCTATATAGTATAGAAAAACATGTTCTTAGGCCGACCTTCTGTGGCAATGTGTACTATAGATTAGAAATCGTGTTCACAGGTTTTTATTATGTATGCTAGTTGAATTAAGCATGAAACATATATGTTAAACCACTAAGAAACCTTAATAGGTTGGAAATGAACATGTTTTAGGGATTTCACAATGCACATTGACGATGTTGGACCTCCTCTTTTCAAGGATCCGGGTGAAATTATCTCCTATGACAAATAATCCAAGAAGATTCTGAAGGTAAGTTACGATGGGGATGTGAGTTTGTGTATTTTAGACTGAGCTTGAGAGTTATTTCTATCAAGTTGCCTACGTATCCAATATGTGTGATTGGAATCAAATCTCTCGTAGTTTCTTAGGGATAGTTTATATAGAAGACATCTCGTCCCTTTTCTTGTTGGACAATGATTTGTTTCTTAACCCCTAAGAATTATTGCGTGTAAAGCCCTTTAATTTAGGGATAAATATGGATACGTTTGAATGACATGATCAATGTCACAATACCTTAAGATTCTTCCATGTTTATCCTATAATATAGGAACATGTATAAATATCGGATAAGGAAAGCTCTCGCCGACCTGGGTCGAGCCTCCTTGGGTCATTCCCGGGCTGAGTTGCATTACACGACCTGTACCACTACCGAACCGACCTGCGGTGGTAAGCTAAAGAGGCTCAAGTTGACTTCCCACCTGGGGTTCATGTCCGCTTCTTCAGTCATACCTGAGGCTCCTGGCCTTTATTACTTGTCCATTTCCCTATCTTCATTAATTACTTGGCCATTCTATGGATGACACATAGAAAGGGTAGGTCTGACCCTCGTCATAAGCCCCCCAGATCTGCCTGAGCTCTGGTGGCCTGGCCAGATCTGACCTAAGCGGAGCTTTGCTTCTTTTTGTAAAAACTTTCTAAGGACTTCATCCTGGCACGTGGTAGACTTGCTGTTATAACTCTGTTATAACCGTCCCTAGAATCGAGGCGTTGTCATCCACAATATTGAAGTGGGATCATTTCCCAAGATTTGTGTTTGGAATTATAACCCATCATATCAACCATTACCTTACTCATTCAGTCAATAAATCAGGATTTGGACGCTACAACATTCTTTGCAACCTCTTCTTCTTCTCCAATCTTCTTCACAAGTAAGCACTTAGCTCTCATTTTTTTACTTGCCTTTTTATTAATGAGCGAGCTGATTATTCTTACAGATAGTTCTATCACAGCCTTATTCGATTCTGTGTCTGAATCAGAGAGCGAGACTTCCGATTTTAGGGTTAACTCTGAAAATCCAACTCTTTTGCCTATGATAAACCGTAGGGGATTTGAGCAACTGGTTCTAGCCCCTAATTTTAATCCTCCATCTCTTGCTCTATGTTCTTCTTTAGGGGCATCCAATTTTATTTTAACTCTAAAAGCTCACATGTCTTTGAGATCGCAAGCCGGATGCCATGGCATGATTTTGCGTTGACTAAACGTGCCTTGGCCTCTATCTGTAAAATGTATGGCATAAATATGAGATTTTACGACCCTCAGATCCCTGCAGCCGGCACTTATGCCTAACAGCCTCTAGAGGGATATTGTGCCGTATACAAGGAGCAGTTCGATTACAGCCTATGGGTCCTTTTTTGTCTTGCCTTATTGGCTATTCTGGTACACTATGGGTTGGGAATTGCCTAGGTCATTCTTAACGGCGTATGAACTATCATCAGTTTTGCCAAATGGTGTCGGTGTGTCTGTATTCCGTTTACGGTGAGGTATTTCAAAACCTTCTACCAGTGTAAACAAGTGAAGGACTTACCCGGGCTGTACTGCTTCCCACGTCAGAGGGATTTTCTAAAGGATGTCCGCATTCTCCATAAGAGAGAATCTTCTTACAGGGACTGGAAGCGTCGTTTCTTCTTCATTCGGCCTGAGGTGGTGATTAACCTGGGTAGGTGGAACAACTCTGATCTGTCCAGTGACGTATGCCCTACGGATGTTGACAAAAAATTGATAAAGGATATCCAAGAGTGTGGCATCAGTCTTGACCCAAAGAATTATTCTTCTGAATTAATTGATCTTCGCTCGTTATCCACCGTTGACCCCGACCCTTACGTGGAGATGAGTGAAGACGACTACAATATTCACGGGATCCTTTTGTTTATTATGCTTTTTTATTTCCCGATATTATTATACATGTGCTGATCTTGTCTTGTCGTGTTTCCTGTAGTGTCTAACTTTGCTGATGCCGTGGAGGAGGAGGAGGTGCCTGGTGGTGCCCAGCTTGGCTCTGATCAAGGGTCAAAAAGAACAGAAAGTGTTGAGCTACCTACTACTCAAGCCGTGGGTACCGTTCTGGATCCTTCTACATCTCGGAGCTTGTCTAAGCAACCTGACGATATTCCTGGTTCCTATTCATGTCCTGTCCGGGAAGAATTTGGTCTTGAGGAGCTGGATGGGACAGAGCAGATGGAAGATGAAGAGGAGGATGAGTCCAGGCTCCGGAGGAGGGGCCAAGTTACGATTACCGAAAACCTCCAAAGGGGTAGTTTAAAAGGAGGAGGTCTGATTCCTATCCCGAGGAAGATGATGAGTACATTGCTCAGGAAGATGGAGTTCTCGTAGGTCAGGGGCGTTTATTAGAGCTGTCTGATAAAGACTTGGCCGATGTTATAAGTTTTTCTTTCTTGCCTTGGTTCCTTCATGTGTACTGTTTCTTACTTACATGTCATTATTTGTAGAGGGCCAAATTGGTCAAGAGTTCTTGAAGAGGCTCACAGAGTCCTCGTCCAATAAAGCGGTTTTGAAGAAAACCATAGCAGATCCGAGGGCTAGCCGGCGGAGGCATAAGGATTCCGCTAAGTCCAAAGATGAAGAGATTAAGGCCCTTAAAGAACAGGCCCGAGCTCACGAGGATGAGTCGAAGAAGGTCCGTGAAGAGTGTCTTTGCGCAACTTCAAGAGGCTTTTGACAAGTATACCTCGAGAGAATTCTAAGTTGGGGGAGGCCTTAACCAAACTCTAAGCTAAAAGGGATGAAGCGGCGGCTTCTATTCCATCCGAGTCGCTCAAGTCGTCCATGAGTACAAGTCTTCAAGACACCGTGCTGAAGTCCTGAAGGCTATGTTGGGCCATGTGATGTGGCATGGCTTCACACTAAGAGTTGATGAGGCCAAGGAACAATTTTTTGCTCTAGTTGTTCCTGAGCTTTCTCACCGGAGCATGTACATGCCTGGCGGCAAGGTCTATGATGACCGTTTGAGGGAGTTTAAGAGTGGAAAGTATATTGGTGCCAAGTACGCTAAGCACCATCCTGATCCTCAGTGCTCCGAGCCAGTTCTCTCTTCATCAACAAAGCAACAACACAATCCTATTCCTGATGCTTAGCTCATCCTGTTTAGATTGTGCATTCTACCTTACCTTGACAAGTTTTATTTTTTGCAAAAATTTAAAAAACATGAAACTATTGACTATTATGCTTTTGTTTGTAACTATTCACAATTATGTCTTTGTTAAGTATTTCTGTCGGGTTTTTATTTTAAAGTACTTACCTGGTACTCCTTTCCCCCTCCAAGTATGTCATGTCTTAACCTATGGTTTTTGGATAACACACTTGTTATTTGATTGTTAACGTCGCACATTTCAAAATTGTTTGACCTGTTGACTTAGAGAGTTTGTCCTTTGCAAACTTTATGAGTCTGACCTGCAGTACTCAGTTTGAAATTGTCTGACCTATAGACTTATAGAGTGTCCTATGAAAAATTTTTGAGTCTGAGTTGTAGTACTCAGTTCAAAATTGTCTGACCTGCAGTTCTCAGTTCGAAATTGTCTGACTTGTAGACTTAGAGAGTTTATCTTTTGCAAACTTTCTGAGTCTGACTTGCAGTGCTCAGTTCGAAATTGTCTGACCTGCAGACTTAGAGAGTTTGTCCTTTGCAAACTTTCTGAGTCTGACCTGCGGTACTCAGTTTGAAATTGTCTAACCTGCAGACTTAGAGAGTTTATCCTTTGCAAGTTTTCTGAGTCTGAACTGCAGTACTCATTTCGAATTATCCTTTTAGGATTTTAAATAATAATGCTATATATATATATATATATATATATATATATATATATATATATATATATATATATATATATATATATATATATATGCTATAAAAAGAAATTTTTTATTGAATGCACTGATGTTTGATTACATCTTATTGAAATAAACAATACTGAAAAGAAGATAACGCGCATTACGTCGATCATACTAACAAGAGTACTAGGTCAAATTATAGCATAGCAACGGCGAATAAAGGATGATCCCACAGAGACAATGCAACTCGAGTATAAACGAATCTAATCTAATTGAGAAGACAAATATGGTCATTGACCAACAATAACATAGAAACGAACTTTGTATTCCTTCCCCATCCCCACCTATCTACTAACTTGGTATAGTTGATCCGTATGATTACTTCCCCATGATGTCCCTAAATTAATTAAATGTTTTAATTCAGTTTAGCTACGGGTGCAATCTCCTAACCCTATCTATTTCTATTGTAAGGACAACAGACAATCTATATGCAACTAACCTTCTTCGTTGGTTGTATTAGTCAATACGCAGTAAGTTTTAGAGATGCCGGCATGAGACCGAAAACCTCCCTAAGCAGCTATCGACAATGACTAGCACGTTTCTAGGGATCCATCAAGACTATGTCCTAACTGACGCTTCACCTTGCAAGTCCTTCGTGTTAATTTATCGATCAACGTAGCTGACACCGAATCTCCAGATTAGGGTTCCTAAATATTTCCGTGATTAATCGGTATAGACCGCCGATTAATCGGGGGCATCGGTTCCTATTCTTGTATCTACATTGCTTCGTATTGATTAATTCAAGTAAATTATGGGGTTGTTAAACATGCAGATTAACTATAACACGTAAATACAAGTAGATCTACCATAATAAAGACATAAAGGAACGTTCAAAGATTCATACCTTTGGTTATGGAGATCTAGCTTGATCTACTCAAGATAGAGATGGCGCCGTGGAGGGAAGGAAACCAGAAAATAAATCACAAAAGAGCTAAAGAAACTTTATTTCAATCAAAATCCATCAAAGTTATGAAGGAATATCATCTGAATATGTTTACAATCGATATCGCGGCTTTTGGTAAATGTTATAGCCGACATACGACTCAATAAAACCCTAACCGACCTAGTGGATGTGGCGAGACTTCGTTCTTGTCCTCCAAGGCTTCGATTAATCGGGCCTAGCCCATAATTAATCGGGCCATTTTTTCTTTCTTTTTTCTGGCAGAACTCTTCTTGGACTTTATCCTCTTGGCCCAATACTCTCTCTTCGGTCCAGATCCATTCTTAGCTGCTCCAGATTTCGGTACATCTGAAAAGTGTACAAAACAAGGCGAAATAGTATCAAATCCACGGGATAATTATGCAAATGCAGAATCATGAAACCAAAAACATACACACAGCATTTAACACATATTCTATATGATAACGAGCCTATATATCTCTTTTCGAGCACGATTCAGGGTAAATAAAGGTATAATTAATTGTAGTATTTAGGGCGTTATCAACTACCCCCCACTTAGCTTTTGATCTTCCCGAGCAAAAAAGCGAAAAGGAAACAATGTCTCACATAGCAAGGATAAAAATCATGGCAGCTCATATCCAGTAGTAACACATTAAACAACATTCATATCATGAACCAATGTGTGTGTGCAATAACCCTCAAACAATAGTAATGTATACAGAATCACATTATATCAACAATGATTTCGGGCAGAACATAAGTCATACACTATTCCATAAGTTCCCCATTAATCATCACTTACCAATGCACCAATGTGTCATGTGATAAATCTTTTGTGATAGTACATTCAAGAAAAGACTGAAGTTATAGAGACCCCACAATCCTTACTTATCAGTGTGCACACTCGCTCCTCTTGCCTTCAGACTCAGGCAAACAACATGAAACCTTACTTGGGCCAGGCGGACTTAATTGGGGACCGAGTATTACTCTTAGGTCATCGTTTGTTTCTTTTTTATGCGAGGGTCGTGCCCTTTTTGCTACGAGTTCGCTTCCCTCACTGCCTTTATTATATACTTTTTTCTTTTTTCTTTCTTTTATTTTCCTTTTTTTCATGGCAGATTTTTTACTTTTTTCGCTCACTCGCAAGTTCGTTTTGTCCCGGTTACCTTGTTTGCCATTCAAGTTGCTACCATCCTCCTACAACAATTGGTTAAAGTATATCCACCAAAAATATCGATTCCCGGTCTAGGATAACTCTTCCTCTCATCTAAATACTTCTCACTAAGATTGCGGTTTCAAAAATTGAATGCAATTCGAAAATAACAATTAATAAGTCACTACTTCAAGCACATAAAACATGTTCATTCTTCCATACTAATTTGAATAATGCATCATCTATACTACATACTGAAGAATCGATTTATACGTGCTAAAGAGGGTGGTTCGTAATAGAATGCATGGTTAATACATCACTTACTTTAGAAGTGGACGTGACTCTCACCAATGCGTTGTGGAACAAGGATGTAATGATTTATCCCAAGATTTTTACTTGGAATGAATCTAAGTCTACGTGGTGAAAAGTGCATCAAAGAGAATCAAGATAATCAAGTATCTTAAAATATGATGTTAAAAAACTAAGTGATGCTCTACCCCCATTTAATCGAAACATTGTTCCCAATGAGAAGATGAAAATATAAACAGAAAGGAAAGAGCAAAAATGGATCTCGCAAAATATTCAACCGTCGTCGTAGAATAAGTCTTCGAAAAATGTGTGCTAAATAACTCGAACAATCCAAAAGAAGAAATTCGGATGACGATAACCGTATAATAAAAATACGGTATTAATAGAGAAATAACATAACTCCCTAAACCCTATATATACTTATGATTTAGTATTTCGAATTTCCAGCAGTATCATATTACTAATACCATCATGAAAAAATGCTCGCCTTGACAAATTACAATCAATCTTAGACAACAACATTTAGAGGAAGTCATACGACGTATATGTATAATGAAAAATATACTTAATAAATCACAGTTAAAAGAATTAATAATAATATAAAACAAAATAATAATAATAATAATAATAGTCACTGTTGTAAAAGGTAAATTGTGAGAGCAAATTCACACTTGTTGCTTTAAACTCACATTATTTTATCAAAAAACTTACTCGCAATCCTCTTTGGTAAGACTAGTAGGTATTCAAAATTTCACTCATACAATCACTTATGTCTTCCACAATCAAAATTCACTCTTATCGTCAATTCGTCATGTACAAGGGTTCTTTTGCTTTTTCGTCCGTGCACGCAGTGAGGCATGCGATTTCAGAAATTACGTCCGAAGGTTTTCATATGAAATCTTGAAATAAAAAAGACAAAAATAAAAAAAAAAATATGCAAGAATTATGATTTTTCAAGTTATACATCGGAATATATGAGTGTATAAAAGACCAAGAAATCATACAGGTATAATTAATCTTTTAAATGGTTTTTAAATGCAAAAAGAAAAGGTAAAATACACTTTTGTTCATACTTTTGTCATTATTGTAAAAATTCTATCCGCATGTTCTGATTGTCTATTGGTAATACTGTTGTCACAACTTATAAAACATAGCAACATGTTTTTATAACATTCATTATATTGTAGGATCTGTTGGTCATAACATAAACAAGTTATAAACAATGATGTAAAAATCATAGTTTCACTAGTTTACCTAAAAGCATACAAAAATAACCAATATAATACACAATAGCAAGAGATGTGATAAATTAAGACACCGAGAACAAACACATCCGATTAAATACAATACTATCTAATGAGTCCAATTATACTGATAGAAAAAAAAGAAGAAAAAAAAAAAGAGCAAATCTGCACATAAATTGTCATATGTTCAGAGATTGTTGCCAGTCTTTCGGTTTCTCGGAAGCCGACGCACGGAATCTACGTCTCAGAGCCAGAACCCAAGAGATAACTTGAAGCAATACACAAACAGCAGCAAACACAATAAGATAAACAATGTATGCGATTCTCCACTTTTTCCCGGGAATCAGAATGTCTAGACCTTTGAAGATATTGAAGATGCTGAGGCCGATGATCACATAGCCAATCGTGTAGTGGTAGATATTCCAGTAATACCGGTGTTTGTGATCCTTCTTAGGTCTCAGAAATAACGCGGTAATCTGAAGCGTGGCAAGTGAGAAGAGTGCAATGCCTATATTACGGTGAGCGAGTCGAATTCCCTTTGATTCGCTTCCGAGCTTCATACCGGTTCCCCAACCCGCAACACCGATTATGTAGCCAGAAACTTGACAGAAGGCATGAAGGTAAAACCATGCCGGATCTGCAGACTTGAATTGTTTCAGAAACCTTGCAATCATAACCCCGGTCGGAAACAATATTCCCCAACTCACAACATTCAGGATACCGTGAATATTTTTCCTTCTAGTTCTAGAATCTATTTTCTCGCCAACATTGCTAGTACTACCGTTATTAACTAGCCCACTTAACAAATCCAAGGTCCCTCTGGCATTCATGTTTGCCGGTTTGAAATCATGCATGCGTGGAACTCCGTTAACCACGGACGGCCCCACCTGCCACAACTGATTAATCGTAGTTGGCGTGGTTTTCGGCAACAACAACGTAGCAAATAATCTTATCACGCCGTCAGAGGACTCCGCCGAGGCATCTATGACAACAAACCAAACTTTCGACTCGCGAGGCGGGCCGTACGATGTGATGTTGTAGGTCTTAACCGTCATTCTTCCATCAGAATCCTTGAAGGCCATTAACGCTTGAGCCCCGATCATACCCTGACCGGTAGGGTTTAAAGCCCAAGATTTCCAACCATCGGGTTTCGACGGAGGGGCGACAAAGGCTATGGAAAGGATGGATTGGGATTGATGGTAGGACCAGTGGAGAAAAGCATTCAACACTGGGAGGTCGGTACAGTGTTTGTAGAATCGATTATTTGAGAACGTTTGTGATGCACAGGTGTCTGAACATGAAAAGGAAAACAGCAATGAAACAACTAAAACCGCAAAAGCGAGACGGCAGGAAGAGGTGGAGGCCATTAATCTATAAATATGTTAAAGCTCGAGAGAGTTTATGCAAAATACTTAGTAGGTTATTTGATGTTCTCAACTTAAACTTATATAGAGGGGCCGGGAGGGAACGATTCAAACATGATTTCCGAATTACTTTGTATTACTATTTCACTACCTTTTCCAAATAACAAAAGGATTTTGGACACGGCTTATCAGATAGACAATAGTCTAATCTTTGCTTAATATATGGTAACGAGGACTCTACGAGGAAAAAAAAAATAGATATTCTTATATCGAGTTCGACGTATATAACTTTCCTTTAGTTCTCCAAAAAAAAAAAAAAAAAAAAAAAAAAAAAAAAAAAAATTATCTTTCCTTTATCCGTTGGATCATCAGCGTATTTATATATCCCTACCAAACCATTATTATTATTATTATTATTTTATGTTCAAACCATTAATTAATTAATAAAAGTATATATTTTGATTAAAACTTTTACAATTCATAATTTTTTCCCATGTTTTTTTAATATTTTTTCCTGCTTGTTTAAATCACACTTGATACCGTTCTCCGTTTTTTTTTTTTTTTTTTTTTTTTTTTTTTCCCAAAGACGAAAGTTATTACCGAAAGACAAAATTACAACAAAAACTAACTGAAGCTAGACTAAAGACGCGACCAATAGCGCACTACTACGCGGCCTAATGCCGCACTACAAACTGGACTGACGCCGACAAAACGAACGAACACAAATGGAGCCAACTAATAGATTGGAAATAAGGTGTTGAACAAAAGAGAAAAAGACTCTCTGCAAGAGATGACATTCAGACACGTGAATCCTCAAGTGCAATCTATTACCCGGCCAACACATATTACAATGCTAAAAAAACTAATAAACAAAAACGAACTACCGGAACACAAGCCCCTCCCTATCGGCCGGAGTAGGCATACAAGCAACGAGATCGACTCAAAGCTTGTCCGAGAAAAATGAGATACGCCCAACGAAAGTGTATCGAGCCCAAACGAGCAAAATCCGGCGAGATCCGCCAGTCATCAGACAACTGGCCGGATCCGTTGCTAAGAAGCACCACTTAGATCATGGACAAAATGACAAACTAAAACAACAAAATGAAAACAACCTTCAAAACCACCACCACTGCCTTGGTTCCGCCGTAAGGAGTAGACCACCACCGTCAGATCCAAAACCAACACGGGAACCGGCCATCACTTGACCACATACTCCAGATCAACACCACTGAAGGAGGTCACCGGAGTAAGAAGCTTGTCAATCGCCGGAGTCGTAACAGATCTGAATGAACGCCTAGGGGAAACCACCATGTGGAGATCAGCACCACTCCGTGGAGATTAGATTTAAAGGAGACAAACAAAGAGACACAAATGGAGACGAAAAGAATCTACAAGGAAACTAAAAGCCTCTTCCGGCGAGACGCCGGAGGGGCGGCATGTTACATATAATTTTTTATCTGCCTTGGTTTTACTATTCTTTAGTTTTTAGACTTTTTATACCGTTCCGTTTTCATCTCTCAAATCCCAACTTTTTTTTATAACTTCAAGCAACTTTATTAATGACAATCGTTTAAATAAGCATGGACAACATGAGAAAGGAGACGAGCTCATTTCACATACCATATAAGACGGAGACCCATTGAAGCTAATAAATGGACAAGCACATGGCCATCCGGTATGACAAAGAAGAACGAAACAGACATAAAAGCATGTATAAGAGCACAACCGTCCTCAACCACACTTCCTTTGGATGAAAAGACAGCAGAAGATGATGAAATAAGATAATGGATCTTTAATGAGTCGCCTTCGAACACCACATTGAATTAACCCCATGTGAGACCATAAACCAAAGTGTGATAAAAAAGCAAGAGCATCTGCTATAGGAACATCAAATCCACCTTCAAGTTTCCTAGATATGACTTACTAATTCCACCATGAGAATTACGCAAAATTCCACCCACGGCAGTGGAAGAATCCTTGATAGCAGCATCTATTTTGAATTCAAGCTGATCAATTAGAGGAGGCATCCATGTTGTAGGTAACGACACACAAGCAAGACCATGACATGGAACGTTCGGCATGTGAGGTTTAAAGAAAAAAACCTAAATCTCACGTAAGCTTCATGTCATACCAGAGTAACTAAAGATTCACGCGGAAGAAAACTCAGGAAAATAGATCTTCAAGGTCTTCCAAACAACCAACAACTAGAATACAACCAGAATGCCTATGCTATCTCTACTTGTTAGGTGATTTCAGATAGTCACGCAATCCAATACTCTTTCCCTCCCAAAATAACAGGTATTTAGGAGGTTTTCACGCGTATTAAGAGAGTAGATAAATATCATAAATTTTAAATTCTCCTGGACTATCATTAATAATAATGTTTTAGTATTTGAAAAGTTGTTGGGCTAATATTAAATTAGGAGTATTGTGAGAAAGAAACTTAATACTCCTTTTGTCCCAAAATATATTTCCATTTAGACTTTTCACACATTTTTAAAAAGTTGTTATGTGTGAGTAATTTTAATGATAAAAATTTAGAATCCCCTTTTGAGTATCATTAATGCAATAATTACAAAGTATTAAAAAGTTGGTGAATATATAATATATTAGGGGTAGAAAGGAGTAAAATGCAATAAATGTTTCATTGGTATTCTAAATAAAATTATATTATAGGACAAAGACCAAAAAGCTAAACGGATTTATATTTTGAGACAAAAGGAGTAATAGCTAATTTGAAATAATAAAGTGACCCGTATTTTTAGACAAAAAAATATAGAATGACTCTTATTTTAGAACTGAAGTACTCTATCCATCCCAAAATATAAGTTATTTTGGTGATTTCACACAATTAAGAAAATAAATGAATATCATAAATTTTAAGGACTCGTGCATCAAAGCATTTTATCACTTTATATGCAATATGTGTTTTGGTGTTTCATATGCTATGTGATTCTGTTTTCTATATGTTAAGTCTATATATATTGGGTATGTGCATTAGACAAGCATGTTATATGATAAGAACTCTGTTTTAGAACTTTTCTGGTTTTGGACCACCGAACCCTCGACATGGATAGCGTACCGTGCCCTCGACAGCTTTATTTCTAGAAAACGTTTCTGCAACAACTTTATATATCCTGAAACTCAAATAACATGATTATGAACACGTATGTGTATTCTGTGCAAACTTCCAAATTTGTTAGAAATCGTGTTTTAGGGTTCTAATGGTATATGACGTGTTTATGATTTATTCATTAATTTAAAGAGAATTCAGATCTATTACATATTATACATATATCATGCCTATAGGGTTTTTTCTTGTGTATGAACATGGTACTTGCTAAACTATATAAAAATGGATCTATGACACTAGTTAGAATGTTAAAGAAAAGGAAACATTGTAATGGATAAATCGGTGATCATCATATGCATGTTTAAGGAGTCATGCTATATGGTTGTGTGCTAGTTGTTATATACTTGCTATGTAGTATAGAAAAGCATGTTCTTAGGCCGACCTTCTGTGGCAATGTGTACTATAGATTAGAAATCATGTTCACAGGTTTTTATTATGTATGCTAGTTGAATTAAGCAAGAAACATAAATGTTAAACCACTTAGAAACCTTAATAGGTTGGAAATGAACATGTTAATTGAGTTGACAGCATGTAACCTGCAAGTTGATATATTCTTGTTATGCCACGAATTAGAAAGCATGTTTTAGGTATTTCACAATGCACATTGACGATGTTGCATCTCCTCTTTTCAAGGATCTGGGGCGAAATTAACTCCTATGACAATTACTCCAAGAAGATTCTGAAGGTAAATTATGATGGGGATGGGAGTTTGTGTATTTTAGACTGAGCTTGGGAGTTATTTCTCTCAAGTTGCCTACGTATCCAGTATGTGTGATTGGAATCAAATCTCTCGTAGTTCCTTAGGGATGGTTTATATAGAAGACATCTCATCCCTTTTCTTGTTGGACAATGATTTGTTTCTTAACCCCTAAGGATTATTGTGTGTAAAGCCCTTTAATTTAGGGATAAATATGGATACGTTTGAATGACATGATCAATGTCACAATACCTTAAGATTCTTCCATGTTTATCCTATAATATAGGAACATGTTTAAATATCGGATAAGGAAAGCTCTCTCCGACCTGGGTCGAGCCTCTTTGGGTCATTCCCGGCCTAAGTTGCGTTACGCGACCTCTACTACTACCGAACCGACCTACGGTGGTAAGCTAAAGAGGCCCGAGTTGACCTCCCACCTGGGGTTCAGGTCCGCTTCTTCAGTCATACCTGAGGCTCCTGGCCTTTATTACTTGTCAATTTCTCTATCTTCATTAATTACTTGGCCATTCTATGGATGACACATAGCAAGGGTTGGTCCGACCCTCGTCATAAGCTCCCCAGATCTGCCTGAGCTCTGGTGGCCTGGCCAGATCTGACCTAAGCAGAGCTTTGCTTCTTTTTGTAAAAACTTTCTAAGGACTTCATCCTGGCACGTGGTAGACTTGCCGTTATAACTCTATTATAACCGTCCCAGAATCGAGGCGTTGTCATCCACGATATTGAAGTGGGATCATTTCCTGAGATTTGTTTTTGGAATTATAACCCATCATATCAACCGTTACATTACTCTTTCAGTCAATAAATAAGGATTTGGACGCTACAACATTCTTTGCAACCTCATCTTCTTCTTCTCCAATCTTCTTCACAAGTAAGCAATTTAATTTGCTCTCTTCTTTTTACTTGCCTTTTTGTTAATGAGCGAGCCGATTATTCTTACATATAGTTCTATCGCAGCCTAATTCGATTTTGTGTCTGAATCGGAGAGCGAGACTTCCGATTTTAGGGTTAACTCTGAAAATCCAACTCCTTTGCCTATGATAAACCATAGGGGATTTGAGCAACTGGTTCTAGCCCCCCAGTTTAATCTTTCATCTCTTGCTCCATGTTCTTCTTCAGGGGCCTCCAATTTTATTTTAACTCTAAAAGCTGACATGTCTTTGAGATCATAAGCCGGATGCCATGGAATCGATTCTGCGTTGACTAAACGTGCCCTGGCCTCTATCTGTAAAATGTATGGCATAAATACGAGATTGTACGACCCCCAGATCCCTACAGCCGGCACTTATGCCTACCAGCCTCCAGAGGGATATTGTGCCGTATACAAGGAGCAGTTCGATTGCGGCCTATGGGTCCTTTTTTGTCCTGCCTTATTGGCTATTCTGGTACACTATGGGTTGGGAATTGCCGAGGTGGTTCCTTACGGTGTAAGAACTATCATCGGTTTTTCCATATGGTGCCGGTGTATCTGCATTCCGTTTAGGGTGAGGTATTTCAGAACCTTCTACCAGTGTAAACAAGTGAAGGACTTACCCACGTCAGGGGGGTTTTCTAAAGGATGTCCGTATTCTCCATAAGGGAGAATCTTCTTACAGGGACTTGAAGCGTCGTTTCTGTTAGGTGTAGTGCCCGAAAGACAATTATATAATTGTTTTAGGACAGAATTAATAATTCATCTTATTGTATGCATGTATGCTTATAATTAAGACACTACTGAAAACCCTAAGTACCTCGTTTATGTAATCACTTAACTCAGTGTATGGCTATACACAAGAGGATTGAGTTAGTGAGATGTACTTAAAATTAACTTAGTCCGTAGCGTTTATTAATCTGAGTACGGGTCTCATGATTAATTTGCTAATAATGCGCCCAAAACACTTTAGGTGTGACAGTCTCATCCGGACTGTCGATAACAGGGTACCTGATGGGGCATTTATATATGATGATAATCATATAGGGATGGACCGATTTGATTTGAGTTCTCGATATAATTCCATGATCAAGAAGTCTTATCGAATCACAAGATGATCATATATGGATTAATCTCAATCTTGAGGTGATCACGGACGGCTGCTTAGACTAGGGTAGGGTTTGATGTGTTAGTAAGGATCACTTCGTAGTATGTGGTCCAACACTTCTCGTTGGCTCTATTCTAGGATGAGTGAGTAGTCTGTGCTATCACAGATATGGAATCCATTCCTTCCCTCGGGAAGTAGACAGACAGTACCCTTATTTGTTAATCCTAGAACTGATCGATGAGCTCAGTTCATATTATATTAGTTATGAGAACGTCTGTGACGCACAGGTGTCTGAATATGAAAACGAAAACAGCAATGAAACAACTAAAACCGCAAAAGCGAGACGGCAAGAAGAGCTGGAGGCCATTAATCTATAAATATGTTAAAGCTCGAGAATGTTTATGCAAAATACTAAGTAGGTTATTTGATTTTCTCAACTTAAACTTATATAGGGGCCGGGAGGGAAAGATTGAAACAGGATTTCCGAATTACTTTGTATTATTTCATTACCTTTTCCAAATAACAAAAGGATTTCCAATTTACATGGGAATATATGCACCAAATTTTTGCACACAGCTTATGGGATTTATTTTTTGGATTAGATGACGAGGCCAAAGAAAATTTCCATGTTATTTCAAGATTATAGCCTAATCTTTGCTTATTTTATGGTAACGAGGGTTCTACGAGGAAACAAAATTAGATATTTTTATGTCAAAACAACTTTTATTTGACGTATATAACTTACCTTTATCCGATGGATCATCAGCCTATTTATTTATCCCAACCACACCATTAATTAAATTTATTTTTTTTATCAAAACATTAATTAAATTAATAAAAGTATATATTTTGATTAAAACTTTTAAAATTCATAATTTGTTTCCCATGTTTTTTTTAATATTTTTGTCTGTTTGTTTAAATCACACTTGATACCGTTCCGTTTTCATCTCCCAAATCCCAACTTTTTTTTAGAACTTCAAGCAACTTTTATTAATCACAATCGTTTAAACAAGCACGGACAACATGAGAAGGGAGACGAGCTCATTTCACACATCATATGAGACGGAGACCTATTGTAGCTAATAAATGGGCAGGCACATGGTCGTTCGGTATGACAAAGGAGAACGAAACAGACATAAAAGCAGGTATAAGAGCACGACTGTCCTCAACCACACTTTATTTGGATGAAAAGTCAGCAGAAAAGGATGAAATGAGATTATGGAACTTCAATGAGTTGCCTTCGAACAACACATTGAAGTAACCCCATGCGAGACCATAAACCAAAGTGTGATAAAAAAGCAAGAGCATCTACTATAGGAACATCAAATCCACCTTCCTAGATAAGATTTATTAATTCCACCATGAGAATTGCGTAAAATTCCACCCACGGCAGCGGAAGAATCCTTTGATAGCAGCATCTACATTCAATTTAAGTTGATCACTTGGAGGAGGCATCCATTTTGTAGGTAACGGCACACAAGCAAGACCATGACATGGAAGGTTCGGCATGTGAGATTTAAAGAAAAAAACACAAATCTCACGTAAGTCTAATGTCATATCAGAGTAACTAAAGATTCAAACAAGCAGAAGACTCGGGAAAATAAATCTTCAAGGTCTTCTAAACAACCAACAACCAGAATACAACCAGAATGCCTATGCAGCTCTACTTGTTAGGTGATTTCAGATAGTCACACAATCCAATACTTTTTCCCTCCCAGAATTACAGTTATTTAGGAGGTTTTCACGCGTATTAAGAAAGTAGATAAATATCATAAATTTTAAATACTCTTGGACTATCATTAATACTGATGTTTTAATATTTGAAAATTTGTTGGACTAATAATAAATTATGAGTATTGTGAGAAAAAAACCTAATTCTCCCTCTGTCTCAAAATATAATTCCATTTAGACTATTCACACATTTTAAGAAAGTTGTTATGAGTCATTAATTTTAATGATAAAAGTTCTAGAATGCCATTTGAGTATCATTAATGCAATAATTATAAAGTATTAAAAAGTGGATGAATATATGATAAATTAGGGGTAGAAAGGAGAAAAATGCAATAAATGTTTCATTGGTATTGTAAATAAAATTATATTATGGGATAAAGACTAAAAAGCTAAACGGATTTATATTTTGGGATGCAAGGGTAATAGCTATTTTAAAATTATAAAGTGACCTATATTTTCAGACAAGAAATATGGAATGACTCTTATTTTAGAATGGAAGTACTCTATCCATCCCAAAATATAAGTCATTTTGGTGTTTTTACGCAATTAAGAAAATAGTTGAATGTCATAAATTTTAAGGACTCGTGCATCAAAGCATTTTATCACTTTATATGCAATATATGTTTTGGTGTTTCATATGTTATGTGCTTCTGTTTTATGTATGTTAAGTCTATATATACTGGGTATGTCCATTAGACAAGCATGTTATAGGATAAGAACTCTGTTTTAGAACTTTTCTGGTTTCGGGCCATTGAACCCTCGACATGGCGTACCGAGCCCTCGACATCTTTATTTCTAGAAAACTTTTCTGCAACAACTTTATATATCGTGGAACTCAAATAACATGACTATGAACACGTATGTGTATTTTGTGCAAACTTCCAGATTTGTTAGAAATCATGTTTTAGGGTTCTAATGGTATATGACGTGTTCATGATTTATTCATTAATTTAAAGAGAATTCAGATCTATTACATATTATAGATATCATGCCTATAGGGTTTCTTCTTGCGTATGAACATGGTACTTGCTAAACTATATGAAAATGGATCTATGACACTTGTTAGAGTGTTAAAGAAAAGGAAACGTTGTAATGGATAAATTGGTGATTATAGTAAGCATGTTTAAGGTGTTCTACTATATGGTTGTGTGCTAGTTGTTATATACTTGCTATTTGGTATAGAAAATCATGTTCTTAGGCCGACTTTCTGTGGCAATGTGTATTATAGATTAGAAAGCACGTTCACAGGTTTTTATTATGTATGCTATTAAATAAGAAACAAATATGTTAAACCACTTAGAAACCTTAATAGATTGGAAATGAACATGTTAATTGAGTTGACAGCATGTAACCTGCAAGTTGATATATTCTTGTTATGCCATGAATTAGAAAGCATGTATTAGGGATTTCACAATGCATATATACACATTTATCTTTATATATCTTACAAATAAGCACTATGTAATCTAATGTTAGAAAGCATGTCTTAAGTAGACTTATGTGATTATGTACTAGTTGACATGTACTTGTTATGTGAAATAAAAAGCATGTTCTAGAATTATGTGGTGTCTTGATGTCTATGGTTTATGAGTACTAAAATGATATGTATAAGGTCCTCCAAGTCATGAAGTTATTAAGTAAGGCATAAAAATTATCAGCCTCTTTACGTTGGGCTATACTAAACATAAACATTCTATTTATGTTGGGCTATACTAAACATAGACTGATTCTTCATGTTGGGCTACACGAAACATCAATATCAGGCTCTCTATGTTATGCTATACTAAACATAAACAAGCTCTCTATGTTGGGCTATACTAAACATATAAAGGCTCTTCATGTTGGGCTACTAGACATGAATATCATGTTCTTTATGTTGGGTTATACTAAACCTAAATATTCTCTCTATGTTGGGCTATACTAAACATTAACATGCTCTTCATTTGGGTTATACTAAATGACATTTCCAAAAATCGTCGATGATAATCCAGGGCTGTTCTCCTAAAGACAACCTCCAAAAAGCCTTAAGAACATGATAAAAAGATGGGCATGTTTTGGTGGTAGTTTAGACTGGACTTGAGAAACTGTATCTCAAGCTGCCTACGTATCCAATGCATGCATTGGAATCAAGTCTTCATAGTTCCTTAGGGATGGTTTATATAGAGGAGAGTTATGCCTTAAGGCGCCATGGGCCTTGGCCTTGTTGGGCTTGGATTTCGTGTTCCCTAAGGAAAAGATAACCACGATTTAATCTCCTTAATTTTATGAGATAATTATGGACATATTTGTCTGTCAGAATCAGAGTATTAAATGTGAGGAATTCTTCCTATATTTATCTGATTATCACACACGTGGAAGATACGATTGAGGATTGACTCTGGCCGACTTAGAAGCCCTGAGCTAGACTGGCTAAACCCTTATGTGTTTGGGAGGCCAGGAGAATAGCCAAGCTAGGATCATCTCGGATCCTTGCTTGTGTAAGATGTTTGGTCCGAGAGGGACTTAGGCCGACCTGTAAGGTCGGGCACGAGTAGGCTCGACCATAGGTACTGGCCGACCTGCAGAGGTCGGAGGGTGGTGACCGAGCTCATGCAGCTCGGGTACTGGGGGTCCAGGACCTTGAGGGAGGTTTTTCTTTATCTTTATTTATTATTGTGTTCATGTGGAGGCGACGCGTGGGTAAGGTCAATTTTTGGCATCGTCATAAGCCCCTCAGATCCAACTGAGCCATTGAGGTCAGCTCGCATCCGCTTAAGGTAGCTCGGCCACGTTTCTCTAGACTTGAAGAGTTGATACGCAGCTTATTATGCCAATCTGGCATAGTTCCGTTGTGACTCTGCTATGACTTTGCAGAATTCAAGGCCTTTTAGCCCTTGATGGTGGTTGCGCGATAGCGCTCAAGAACAAGGATGAAGAAAATGTTGTGTTTGTGATTATGACCTGAGCCGTATAAGGCTGCCTATGTACACTTAACTTGTAAGGGATCAAGCCCAATTTACGTAGTTCTTCAAAAATGAGAGCCCTCTTTTGTCAAGGGTGTGATGCTGCTATCTATAGGGCCATGAGTTACCAGGCTGTTGGACGAGCTGGCAAGCTGGGAACCTGCCAAACCGAGATCGGTCTTAGAGTGCCGAGCTGAAGAGTTGGCAAAAAGAGAGCCTTTGGCGAGCTGAGACCGTTGTTTATGAACTTTGTTGTCTAGTTGCATTGGCTTTGTTCGTGTTGAAGGATAGCGGACTGGAGGGGCGAGCGGTTCGAGCCCACAGTGCTTTGAATCAAGCTAGCTGCTTGTTGCTTTATTTCCGTTACCTTGGCTCATGACAAGAATCGTGACGGTGCGAGGCAGGCTTGATCATGCTTGGCTTGGTCCAGCCTATTAAGGGGCGGACTGGCTGGGCCGAAGGGCCTATCCGTTCTTGGCCTTACGTATGGGCCAGGTTCGGATCCATGCGCTCTTTCCAGAACTAGATGACTTGGACTGATTCGGCACATCAATGCCCCCGTAATCGAGAGCCATGGTGTAATGTTGTAACGAGTTGATACACCGTTTGTTGAGGTGACTTGTTCTAGAGTGATCTATTGAGATAACGTAAGGCTTATATAGCGTAGTGCACCGGTGTTGTGCTTAGGTAGCAACCGGTTTTAAGAGAGTGTAAGGCCACAATTTTGAGAAGATTCACTTGGGGGCGAGCTTTAAATACGGTGTCGAGTTGGAGTCGGGCGTATAAAAGATTCGCTCGAGGGCTTATCAGACTGACTTCTGCCGTTAAACATCTCGGCGAGCAGGGCCAGGTCGGACTGACTTTTCGCTTGAAAGTTTAAGACGAGCAGTGACAGGCTAGTGCTGACTTCTCGTTTAAAAGCATGGCGAGCTGGGCCAGGTCGGACTGACTTCTCGCGTTATTAAGTGGATAGGCTATGATTCCATTCTATTAAGTGGACTCAATGTACTTTTTAGTTGACATATGCTTGCTGGGCCGGACGTGCAAAGCTCAGATTGTTTGTCCTGTAGACTTTATTGAGCCCGGCCTGTGGAACAAGAGCCAGTCTCTGGGAGGACTGATGTGAAGTTAGCTGACGCTGTCTTCAAGGTCATGGAATACGCAAGCTTGTTTTTCTTACTCGAGTGTGGTACTTTGATAGTGTTTCTTACTTGCAGGGAACCTGAATTGTCCATGACGTTTTCCCCAGGATGGGAAAGTTTATTGAAGATTTGAAAAATATTGGCGACCTGAGGCAAGGTCGGTCTAACCATGTCTACACTTTGGGGTGGATAAGGCAGAGGGTCAGGTTGCTGACTTTGTCAGAGACAATCTACCCAGCGAGGCTTTTATAAGATGGGCATGGATGCGGTCTACGACAACTGTTTGAAGGACATCACAGATGGAGTGGACATGGTGTCCGAGTACTCCTGCCATGCTGCGGCTGCTCTTACCTCGGCTCTTGTTCTTTTGAGCCACCATAGAGTCCAACCTCCGGTTCTTAGGTCAGAAGGCTTGTGGACTTGTAGTTTTTTGTTTTGAAATTTTATTTCAAATGAAATTTTCATCTGTACGATTTGATAATAGAAGGAGTATTTCGTTAAGTTCTCAGCCTTAAATTTATTCCGAGCACTTCTTTAAGTACTTGATTTAACCCACACTTTCTTTAAGTGCCTCATTAATGGTGAGGCATCTTGACCCCCAGTATGCAATGCATTAACATGTAGCTTTGGATGGCATACTAAAGGTTTTGTCATGTTTTTACTCGAGTTTGTCCTACATACAATGGATGTAGTTAAGTCCGACTTGCAGACTTAAAGAGATTGGTTTACAAACTCATTGAGTCCGATCTGCGGAGCTCAATTGAGTCGACCCGTGGACTTTGGTTTGAGTCCGACTTGGGGACCTAATGAGCTTCTCCGACAAACTTTGCTGAGTTTGTCCTACGAAGCTCAGTTCGAGTCTGTCCTGCAGACTTATGATTTATCCTTTTTAATTTGATGCTATGCTTTTGGTAGTCTCACTAACCTTTTTAATTTTGCTTATGTAGGGGACCTTAGTTGGTCATGAGGTTTCCTGGAGGTTAGGGAAAGCCTCCAAGGAGTCTACTGTCAACAAGAAAAAGATTGCCGAGTCGAGGCAAACCTGAGGGGAGCTCGGGGGCACCGTCGAGCTCAAAGACAATGAGATAAAGGCTTTCCAGGATCAGCTTTTGGTCAAAGAGGCGGTGCTAAAGTCCGTGTCGGGCCAGTTTGATACGGAGACAAAGGGTAGGAAGCATGCCGTGTTCGAGCTCCAAACAAAGTTGTCCGAGCTGGTGAGGTATCTTCTTTATCTCGACAAGCCGGGTGACGTCGGAGCGTATAAGGAAAAACAAACAGGGAAGCGAAAAAAGAGATGAACTCGCAAACAGGGTTTCAGAATATGCTCTGAGAGGCAATTTTTGATATATTATTCAAGTCTGACTAAAATCATCCCACAAGCCGGGATTTTATAGCTGCACGAATACGATACTTTCCAAAAATATAAAATTACAGAATTTATTACGGAAATAAATCAGCACGGAAATCACGATGCTGAAATCATGGATCCGGAATCGGATCTTTATTGAATTCGTAAATAAAATAAGCAAATTGTGAAAAACGTGCAAAAATCTTCGGCGGCTGAAATGGAAGGGAAAACAGCTGATTTTGGCATCGAAAAAGCTGTGAACGGCCTTCGGCGTCGGAGAGAGATTTCCGAAATGGTGTCCTGCGCGCAAAACGGATGTCGGAGCCGAAAGTTACGGCCAAAATACTAACGCCTGTCTGAACGCTCCCTTTTGTCCATGTATTCGATCGCAGCCAATGTGGAATCCGACAACTCTGCCTCAGATGCACCTGCATGACCGGGTCTACGACGAGCAGGTGAAATACTAAGGCGAGAGTGGACATTGTGTCTGCTGGTGCTTCCTCGCCTCCTTCTTCAGAGCCACAGAATCCGACCCTCACGGCTTAGCTCAGGGGCTTTTCCATTTTGTTTTTGTTTGAACTTATTGTAATATTTTAGCAATGAGAATTTCTGGATTTTGTTTTTGGTGATTTATTTAGGATGATTTTTTATTTTTAGCCTACGGCGAGCAAGGCTTAGGTTGATGTTTCCCCGGCAACGGCGCCAGAAAACTTGATGACGAAAATAGTAACGACCAACCTTAACCGGCAGAGTACCGGGTCGGAAGTACTATAGAGGTGAGCAAGGTCATATCCCATGAGGAATTATCGAATACCAAAGTCGTTTTCGGATTTAGTTTAGGTTACCAAAGATACTTCAAGTATTCAATTATGCTAAAACGATATTTAAACGAGAAATAAAGAGAGAAAGAGACATAGCCAAACCATGATCCAACTGATTACTTTCGCCCCTCTAATCAATTATTCGGGAATAGGATTAACCAACCTATCAACCTAACACTTATACCGACTCATTCATGGGTGCAAACTCCTAAGCTAGTGTAAGATGCCATGCAACAATTAAACACCCTTTGCCCGGTTCAACAGTCTGCCTTTAAGGATTTAACTGACCGAAAAATGATTAACGCACTAGAGTTGCTCGATTTCACAACCGATTGAACCTCACTCCCTAGTCAATCCAAACAACTCAGTTGATTATAAGAAATGATCTTAAAACCCCTTTTCCCAAACCCTTTCGCAACATACATTTATAAAAGTGGTGTGTGTGTTCATGAACTAGGTGTACAGTCTAATTCAAGCATTAATAACAAGTTTTAAGACATGAATTCGTCGATATAACAACAATTAATAGAGGGTGATTTCTTCAATTTTCACATGATTTGACTATGAATGTTTAGCTATTCATAGTAAAACAAGAAATAACAACCAAGACGAGAATTAAAGCCATGAAACAAGAAAGGAAACTAAATTGATTACCAAAATCGAAGAGGATGATGTTTCTTCAATCTCCATACAAACCCATGTCACTTGGTGAAGAAGAAGATCCAAAAATGCAAAAATAAAGTAAGAGGAGCTATAATCTAAGCTAGACTAAGCTTAATCTAAGTAAATTAGGTGTATAAATTAATCTAAAGGGGAGAGGGGTGGAATTTTGACCTAGAGTATGTGTTTCTAAGATTTTGGGTCTAAGAGAATGAGGAAAAATCTGAAAAGAGCTATTTATAGGTCCAAAAAAAGTGCAGGAAAAGTGCTTTTGGCGTGCACCAAAGCCTTTGGCGTGCTCCAAAACTGACTCTGTGATTCTGGGAGGTCTCTGTTCTACTTTGGCGCGCCCCAAAGATTTCAGCGCGCGCCAAAAATCTGGACTGATACACCTTCAGTAATCTGGAAATATCATTGTGTGTAGAGCTCCATTTGAGTGATTCAAAGTGCGTTGGAAATATCATTCAATTATCTACAACTTTCATGAAGACCATAACTCCAGAAAATGCCTCCAACATTGCTCAAAGTGCAGATAAAGTGAATGTAAAGCGAAAACATCAACTATTTTTGATCCGTTTCCATCCCCGGGCTTCGGTTTTGTCTTTCTAAGCCTCGTGCCTTAACTTCCGGATTCATAAGTCACCTATTTCCTGTATCACAACATTCAAACACATACCGAGCATAATTCCACAAGATAAATAGGTCTCGAAAAGGGTCAAAAACATCGTAAAATGCCGAGGTTTTCCATCAATGTGACGGTTTCCCTCAAAGTGAGTGTGCAATGTATTTTGCCCTATAAATGGTCTAAAAGTACCCAATATAAGCCAAATGTGTCATAAATGGGGGTTAAAACATGCACCGAAGCATAGTAAAGTTGACTCTCATCAGCGAGCAAGGCTTAGGTTGAATCTATCTTGCAGATTTGATTTTTAGCCGGTTCCATACTATAGAGTGTTAGGTGTGATGCCCGAAAGACAATTTTGAAATTGTTTTATTTAATAAATGAAATGATATTATTATTCATATTTATTATTCTCATAATCACTGATGTGACAATAGTATTTACACTACAGAAAACCCTAAGTATATCGTTTATGTAATCACTTAACTCGGTGTATGGTATATACACGGGAGGATTGAGTTAGTGAAGATGTACTTAAAATACAATTAGCCCGTAGTGAAGTTAATCGAGAGTATCGGGTCTCTCCTTTAACGTGCTATTAATGCGCCCGAACACAATAGGTGTGATAGTCTTATCCGGACTTTCGGTTAAGAGAACTAGTGGGGCATTTATATATGATAGATATATCATATAGGGGTGGACCGATTTGATTAGAGTTCACGATATAATTCCGTAATCGAGAAGTCTTATCGAATCAATGGATGATCATATTTATGGATATATCTTAATCTGAGGTGATCACGATCAAGCGCTTGAATCGGTATGAAGTTTGACTTGACGGTTAAGGATTACACCGAGTCCGTGATCCGAATTACCCCATCTTGGCATTGTACTTGGATTGAGTGAGTAGTCTATGTTATCACGGATACGGAATCCATTCCTTCCATTTATGGAAGTAGATAGACGTTCCCTTATGAGTTAATCCTAGACATTGATCGATCCATGGGATTCATATTACATCGATTAGCTACCGGTGAGTTATTTGAATTATTGATCACTAGGGGGTTAACGGTAAGTAAGGACAAGATGTTCTGAAAAGGGTTAACGGTAACTTCCCGATTTAGAATGAACAGTCTATGGAGGATTAATCCATATGTAATGATTATATCAATGGACGCTTATTGTTATTCTCGTGAGGAGATAAATATAATCTCATAATCGGAGGAGTGCAGTCACGGGATTATGGTGGCATATTCTGTGATTGATTTATCGAATATAATTATTACGTTCGTAAGATAATTATTTATTTGATTTATCGGAGCCGCCGATTATTAGTCCATGGTCCCCGACGTGCCTCCTAATATAGCATAGCTATTCTCGGACGTCGAATCCTAATAATATTAATTTAGTTCTTGTTGGACTTTATTAAAACGATATGTGAATTAATTGTTTAGTTGGACTAAATAATTAAATACACGGAAAAGAGCATTTTTCGTGACTTGCCGAATTGGTGTGTTGACCAATTTTGACCCAAATTGGTCAAATATGCGTGGACTTTGAATTTGAAGGAAAAGGTGCGCATGTTATATTATTTAATTATTAAGGAATTTGTTTTCTTGGATAATTATTTAATGTGTGATTTATCTTTTATTTGTTAAATGATAAATCATGGAATATTGGATAATATATTTATTTATCCTAATTTGTTTGGGATAAATATTATATTTATCTTTTATTTGGAAAAGGATTAATGTAATAATTATCTCTTAATTATTTAATCCTTGGAGGTTAAGTTTTACTCTCCTATATAAAGAGAGTTCTCCCAAGCCTTTTAACACACATAAATTTCGACTTCTCTAGAGAGAAGGAGCAAATTTTCGGCCAGGGGAATATGGGGAAAATCTTGGAGATTTTTCCGGGTAGCATATCGGAAGGATTCGAGACGAGGATTTCCTTCCACCGGGAGTTGCTTGGATCACACGTACGGAAGATCGTGGTGCTCTTCACATCTTCTTTTCTATTGCGGTTCTCCAACTTGGATTTTGAGATCCAAGAGGTATGTTCTACAACCCCTTTGTAGAATAGATCTAGTTGTTTTATTACGTGTAATTTATAGATCTAGATCCTTAAATCGCTTCCATTGCGGATGATATTACTAACGGTGGTATCGAGCCGGGGTTGATCTATATTTATACGTATAAAATATTAGATCTAGGAGTGGTAAAACATGTAGATTTTTTTGTCCCAATTTTTTTTATTGGGGCCGATGCACATGTATGTATTTTTTATGTTGCGATTGTCTTGGTTGAAGAGATGGATTGGGGTTGGTACTGTTTACTCGTTAGATCTATTGTAGCTCCTTTGTTTAGTAACAATTGAGCGATAGGATGTGTAATTTATTTTATGTCATTCGAAAATTATGTAAAAAGTAGTACCTTTTGTTTTTTAATTTTATTCGGGCTCGAAAAGATGAAGATCTTGAAGAAATTATGAAGATCAAGACGAAACTCAAGGTATGAATGAGGAGAAACGGATCAAAACCCTATTTTTTAATAAAAATTCGCTGCTATAACTTTTTTTGGTATTAACCTAGCTGCGGCTAGGGCTTTGCGGCTGTGTGTTTCTTTTTTTTTTTTCCAAACTGTTTTGATTTTTTTTTTTTTTTTTTTGCCGTCTTAGGCAGTATAATAAAATAAAAAAATAAAAACACAATAATATTTTCTGGAAATATTTTGTAAACAGCCGTGAAAAAAAAAAAAAAAAAAAAAAAAAGGGAGTTTTTTTTTTTAAGGGGTTTTATTTTATAATAAATTGGATTTATTTAACCAAAAAATCATTTCTCCTCTCGGGTGTTCGTGGTTCGTGATCCGGCGGTTCGAGTTCAAGATTCGAAGATCAAGACTCGAAGACATAGATTATGTAGTTTACTGCTTTCCTAGAATAGATTAGATACGGGGGTACCAACAATTCATCTCGGTGTTTAAATTTTCCGCAATTTATTTTTTTATGTGTTTGATCATAAAATAGATATAAAATCGGAATTGCCATGACATGCATCATATCATAAATCCACTCCATGCATACATGTAGAATTTTAATTTTGGTAATTAAAATAGGCATGTATACGAACTCGCGTAATTAGTTGAAATTTAATTAATACGTGGTAATTAATTAATTTAGTAACTAATTAAAGATCCGAGGACGGGTTATGAAATCGTTAAGCCTTTCGGTGTGTGTTCTCGGTGAACCGCCTTAAAGCCAAAACGAGATCACGTTTTCGATTCGTAGTGTCTACGAGATTGAATGATGGTAAAAGAACAATAAATCTTGGATAAAAACGGTTCGCTTATAGGTTGGGTGGTCAACTGAGCTAGGCTCGACCGACTTAACCCTCCTAGTGTGATGTATGCACGGGGGTCCGGCAAGACTAAGCTACACTTTGGAGAGCGGAGGGGTGATTCCTTCTTATCTCAACGGGGAACATTTTGTCTTGACCCGATTTCGTCCGACTTGTCACATATGTTCCAACGAATAGGACGGGTAGGCTTGCCTACGTTACCGACACCATTCGGAATCCTTGATTTGATGAGCTTTTATGTTAACATCAAAAAGACGTGGTTAGTTAACCCACCACCACTTCCAAAATATTGAGTGGGAGCGGGAGGCGACGCGGCCAACCCCACGGCCTCTACTATAGATACAAGTAAGTGAGAGAAGGGTGACGCCTCGAGGCGCTTTGATTTCGTCCCCCTAAGGATGGTGTTCACCCCTATCAACATTCATGGCTTGGTCTCCGAAAGGATAGGATTTACGGGTACTCGTCGGGTCACCGACCTATCCTACGACGGCACACTCGGGGCGTACCTAAGAGATCCGATATAGTAGGTCACACTCATCAGCGGGTATTCTTGATAATATCTAGGCTAAAAAAGGAAGGTAGTCAATGAATAAAGGGATGTTCGATTCTCGTGGGATGTTCGATTCTCACAAGTTATTCATTGATGAGATTGTCTCGATTTAACCGTCATCTCTTTGACCTACCCTACGGCGGCAGCGAGATGCGAGGTTAAAACCTTGGAATGGTAGAGTAGACTTAATTTTAGTTTACAATTCCTAAAATAAAATATAGTAGTGTTAAACTTGAATTAATATATATCATTTTATTTACAGCATTATATCCCTTACTAAATTGCTTAAATTTATAATTGACTAGTATTGACTTCGTTAAAAAGTGGAAAGTAACTAGGACGTTGAACTAGTTAATCGATAATGCAATTAATTTTCGAAAGAGATATTTTCTCTTAAGCCTTTTAAAAACCAGTGACATATAGGTATGTTAGTGTCATTCGTGTCAAACGGGAGACAAACTTAGGTGATTTCGGACTTTGAAATTCTTCTAGTGAATTTTGAGTGTGTAGTGATTACACGAGTAATTTTCTAATTGAAAAATCAGAAAATCATGAAGTGTCACTAGTTGGACGATATTTGGAATCGATGAACTAGTGGGAGCTTTATGATTTGTTGTTTTTCTAGAACATTAGAAAAGTGTAACTGACTACACACGTAACTGTTCTAATTGAAAAACCTGAAAGTCATGAAATGTCCCTAGTTGGACGATATTTGGAATCGATGAACTAGTGGGAGTTCTATGATTTGTTGTTTTTTCTGGAAACATTGGAACTATAGATTTTTCTAATCGAAAAAATCAGAAAATCATAAAAATAAAGCATTGCTCGTTAGACGGTATTTGGAACCGATAAACTAGTGGGAGCTTTAATGTTATGATTTATTGTTTTTTCTGATATATTAGAAAATCCGAGAAGTCCCGACGAGTAACACTCGAAATAGACATCCCACGGTTCAAGAGTAGTGTCTACTCAAACGAACCGCTGGTTCAAGACTGTTTCCATTCACGGAAAGTCAAGAATGGGAGAATATGTCTAAAAGTGTTAGTCATCTAAACTGAGAAAATTTTAAGGCTGAACCGAAAAATTAATTAACTGAAAATCATAGGATAAGGACAGTGATTTGGGATCACCAACCTATGAATCCTTGGCGATTTTCTCGAGCTAAGTTCTTTGGAAGAACAAGGTAGCAGTGCATTTAACGATTAAAGGAGTAAACACGGGCAGTTAATTTTAGCTAGAATAGTGGGAGTGATATAAGGAAATGAATCTCGGATTCAATCCTTGAATATCGCGGAAAATTTATTTTCAGTTTAAGATTCGTTGGAACGAATGGATTTACCTTATATTCGATAATTTGTTTGTCGTATAGAAAGTGAATATACCATTTGTAGTATGAATCCAAGACTCGGACTTTTGTTTGATAAAGTCAAAACCACTTAGAATTGCTAAAATATGTATATAAAACACATCTTAAGAACTATTAAGAGCAATTGGTTTCTATATTTAGATAAACGCTTCTTCATATTCCATAGTTAGTGCATAGTCCCTAAAAGACAAGACCGAAGGCGGCTCAGGGTGATTCCTTTCTCCCAGTCTGGTTATATTGTCTCAAAGGTTCAATGACTAAGTTTCCTTTCAATCGGGAAAGGATAATGGTTATAAAGAAGTAACATAGCTTGTTCATGACGACCTTCGGGGTCTGATGAAAGACACAAGCTAGTAGGAGCTTCCGAGTAGTGACTTCTTGTCTGATAACTATTCAAACACTCCGGTAAGTTTATCCAAAATATTTTGAGGTTTCTCTGTTTTCAACGAGATAGAGTATTCTATACTCAGAAATGGGCCATCATATAGTCCTAGGGACCGATGCTCGGCTTCGCCTCATAGTGAAATGCTTTCACTAAGTGAGAAACCGTTAAATTGCCTTATATAGTTTTAGATGCGCTACAATACATTTCGCTTAACTCAATAAAGATATTGGAAGTGAAATAACGGTCGCATTGAAATATAAGACCGAGAAGTCTACCTAGAATATGCTTTGGAATTTACGGATAAGGTGTGGATTTGGTTCACCCCACTTCCATAAATATAAGCATTTAGCACACGGTGCTTGAAGGTAGGTCTGGGAGATTCGCGAACACGTTCGGTCAGTGACCAATCGTTATATATCTTGTAGCATTGAGAAAAAGGTTTGTTATAAGATTCTTGAAATCGGGAAGGGACGATTATAATGTTGCGTCTTTCGATAGAGTCTACGAACAGTAAAACCTTGAACCTTGCAGTACGTTTACTCAAGGTAGTTACAAACTGATTAAAATCAGACCACATCCAACATCGGTTGTTGGTGATAACACTAAATACTACTAAACTAGATCAGAATTTCGATCCACCCAGAATGTAGTGGGAGTATGGTTTATCCATTACCCATTACGGGTTTTGCGGACTTTGTAGTCTGAGGATCGATTGATGACCTATGGCTCTTTTGTGAGCAGTATAGGATTCTGATAATAGAGGTTGGTTTACAAGGCATAACCCTATGAATGGAGTTCGGTACTCCAGTTTTGTTCATGCTCTTGTGGAACCACCTGAGCGTCTCAGGCCCAGTGGGAGTAATTGGATCTACACGGAAAAGAGTAGAATGAGTTCGGTATTTCATGATTTCGTTCAAAAGCAGAAAATAGGGGTGATTCCCTGAGACTTTCTTGCCAAACAAACGGAGTCTGGATTCATTCGGAACAGAAGGGTATTGCCTTATGAACTTATGACCGGATGACTGTCAAGGCTTATGTCCTTTGTGGATAAAAAGCAAACCTCTCGGTCACTGGAAGTCATATATTTCTACAATATGTGGATTTGACCAGAATATTGATAAGTCTTTTGTAGGAATTTGGATATCAATTTTAGTACAAAGTAGTGAATATATACATACATATATTAGTGTTTGGGAAGGATAACAACGCACCGGTTGGAATCAACATGGGTGTGTTATACGAAGTCGAATACGACAATACCACAACTCTACGCAACAGAGATTTCGACAACATTCGAAGAGTTTGACTCGGTCGAATTCATTAGAATCGATCCTTTGGTTTCCCATCCATCTTATTGGTTAAGATGATGCATCCGTGTATGCAACATTCAACGAGGAAGTTCTACCCTATGCCTCAGGAATGACTCTCTAAATCTTCGGATCAAGAGAAATGGGATAGATTCTCTTTCTAGTAAGAGATGGTCAGGTTATTGAACGTCAACTTTGATCGAATCTTAGATTCGGCGGTTAACAAAGCAAGTTTAGTATGTCCTTTAGTATCTTGAGAGAACGAGGAACAATATGCGGACATATTCATGTGTGAACTTGGATATGTGTGATACACTGATTTTAACTTTGAGTTAGATTGAGGATGATCGTTAAGTCGATCTCGGGCTCAGTGTTTACTCAGTACCACATGATTAGATGGACCGGTAACGTTTCGATTCTACAGATCGTCTCGAGCCGACAACCTGACTAATCATTAAGACCCATGACATTTAGATGTACGTGCTCCCCGAGTCACTGACCTATCCTACGACGGCATACTCGGAGTGTACTTTGGAATCTGAAATGGTTATGATATGCTTAATGGGTACTAGAATACGGGATGGGTCTCCATTGCTTTAGAGCAAGTGGGAGATGTAGTTTGTTGTATTTTAAATAATAGGGTGTGCTCTAAAACAATTAATCACATGCTTTCGTGCAAGTGGGAGATTGTTAGGTGTGATGCCCGAAAGACAATTTTGAAATTGTTTTATTTAATAAATGAAATGATATTATTATTCATATTTATTATTCTCATAATCACTGATGTGACAATAGTATTTACACTACAGAAAACCCTAAGTATATCGTTTATGTAATCACTTAACTCAGTGTATGGTATATACACGGGAGGATTGAGTTAGTGAAGATGTACTTAAAATACAATTAGCCCGTAGTGAAGTTAATCGAGAGTATCGGGTCTCTCCTTTAACGTGCTATTAATGCGCCCAGAACACAATAGGTGTGATAGTCTTATCCGGACTTTCGGTTAAGAGAACCTAGTGGGGCATTTATATATGATAGATATATCATATAGGGCTGGACCGATTTGATTAGAGTTCACGATATAATTCCGTAATCGAGAAGTCTTATCGAATCAATGGATGATCATATTTATGGATATATCTTAATCCTGAGGTGATCACAATCAACTGCTTGAATCAGTATGAAGTTTGACTTGACGGTTAAGGATTACACTGAGTCTGTGATCTGAATTACCCCATCTTGGCATTGTACTGGATTGAGTGAGTAGTCTATGTTATCACAGATACGGAATCCATTCCTTCCATTTATGGAAGTAGATAGACACGATTTCACTTATGAGTTAATCCTAGACATTGATCGATCCATGGGATTCATATTACACCGATTAGCTACCAGTGAGTTATTTGAATTATTGATCACTAGGGGGTTAACGGTAAGTAAGGACAAGATGTTCTGAAAAGGGTTAACGGTAACTTCCCGATTTAGAATGAACAGTCTATGGAGGATTAATCCATATGTAATGATTATATCAATGGACGCTTATTGTTATTCTCGTGAGGAGATAAATATAATCTCATAATCGGAGGAGTGCAGTCACGGGATTATGGTGGCATATTCCTGTGATTGATTTATCGAATATAATTATTACGTTCGTAAGATAATTATTTATTTGATTTATCGGAGCACGATTATTAGTCCATGGTCCCCGACGTGCCTCCTAATATAGCATAGCTATTCTCGGACGTCGAATCCTAATAATATTAATTTAGTTCTTGTTGGACTTTATTAAAACGATATGTGAATTAATTGTTTAGTTGGACTAAATAATTAAATACACGGAAAAGACATTTTTCGTGGACTTGGCCCGAATTGGTGTGTTGACCAATTTTGACCCAAATTGGTCAAATATGCGTGGACTTTGAATTTGAAGGAAAAGGTGCGCATGTTATATTATTTAATTATTAAGGAATTTGTTTTCTTGGATAATTATTTAATGTGTGATTTATCTTTTATTTGTTAAATGATAAATCATGGAATATTGGATAATATATTTATTTATCCTAATTTGTTTGGGATAAATATTATATTTATCTTTTATTTGGAAAAGGATTAATGTAATAATTATCTCTTAATTATTTAATCCTTGGAGGTTAAGTTTTACTCTCCTATATAAAGAGAGTTCTCCCAAGCCTTTTAACACACATAAATTCGACTTCTCTTAGAGAGAAGGAGCAAATTTTCGGCCAAGGGAATATGGGGAAAATCTTGGAGATTTTTCCGGGTAGCATATCGGAAGGATTCGAGACGAGGATTTCCTTCCACCGGGAGTTGCTTGGATCACACGTACGGAAGATCGTGGTGCTCTTCACATCTTCTTTTCTATTGCGGTTCTCCAACTTGGATTTTGAGATCCAAGAGGTATGTTCTACAACCCCCTTGTAGAATAGATCTAGTTGTTTTATTACGTGTAATTTATAGATCTAGATCCTTAAATCGCTTCCGCTGCGGATGATATTACTAACATAGAGCTCGGCAGTCAGTCTGACTTAGAATTTGACTCTTGATGAGTTTTCTTAATCCAAAATTTCAGTCTCTTGAGGGCTTTTCATTTAATAATTGGGACGTCTTGCCCCTCAGTATGCCAGACACTAACTTATAGTTTTTGGATGGCATACTTGATTGTTTGTTTGTCTATCTCGAGTCTAGCCTGTATAATTAATTATCTGAGTGTGTCACATAGAATTTATTAGTTTAATCTATGCCGATCTTGCTGAGTCCGACATGCAAAGCTCAAGTGTCAGCCGTAGTAATTTGAGTGGAGTCCGGCTTGCGGAACACGGCTTGTCTGGCCTGCAGACAATTTAGTGGGCATGTTTGTTTGATCCGATGCGAGAGGCACGGATGTAGTTTTTTGGTGAACTGAGTCACAAGTTTTACTGACCTCGCACATTAAATTTCTACGAGCTGGGTCGGATTTGTCAGATCTCGTGTGTGTTTTACTGAGCCAGACTGGGTGGGCTCAGGTATCATATTTCAAGGGAGTCAGAAGTATTTCTGACTATTTCAACGAGTTTGAAGTTTTGCAAACTCGATATATGCACGTCTATTCTATAGAACTTAATGGTAAAATGCACAATAGAACGAGTAAATATGACATTAAAATATTGGTAAGGAGAACCTGATGGGACGATGTCCTTATCGCGGGCTTGACCGCTTGGTGCACCAGAGGTGTTGTTGATCGTACCGATGTGACGATGGCGCTTTGAGTTGTGGCATTCAGGGCGACCGACTGTTAGGTGTAGTGCCCGAAAGACAATTTGTGTAATTGTTTTTAATAATGAATGACAGAACTTATCTCACCTCATTACTTGCTTTGTGCTTGTAAAGTAATACGCTTTGCTGCAAACCCTAAGTATATCTGTATGTAACCACTTAACTCAGTGTATGGATTACACGTGAGGATTGAGTTAGTGGTGGTATACTTAAACTGTTAGCCCGTGGTGAACTTAATCGAGTTTAGGGTCTCTTGATTAAAACACCAATAATGCGCCCAGAACACCTTAGGGTGTGATAGTCTTATCCGGACTATCGGTAGAGGGTACCTACGTGGGGCATTTATATATGATGGCATTCATATAGATTGGACCGATTTAATCGAATTTCTCGATATAATTCCATAATCGAGGAATCTTATTAAATCATTAGATGATCATATATGGATCAACCTTAATCCGAGGTGATCACGGGGTGCCTTGCTTGTCCCGGGGTAGTGTTTGATGTGTTAGTTACGGTTCACTTAAATATGTGTTCCAAGCCACTTCTCATTGGCACTATCTCCAGATGAGTGAGTAGTTCTGATTTTCACAGACATGGAATCCATTCCTTCCTACGGGAAGTAGAGAGACAGTCCCCTTATTTGTTAGCCCTAAGAAAGTGATTGATCCCGAGAGTTCATATTAGACTAATTGATCACTAGTCAGATATGTGAACTAATTGATCATCAGGGGGTTAATGGTAAATAAGGATAAGATATTCTGAGTCGGGTTCACGGAGACTTCCCACTCGAATGGACAGTCTATGGAGGGTTAATCTGTATGTAGTGATTATATCAATGGACGCTTATTCACTCTATGGGTTGAGTATAAGTATACATCTGTAATCGGTAGAGTTCAGTTTCGGGTTTATGGTCGTAATCCCGGAATTAATAATTAATGTACTTATTATGTTCGATGAATAATTAATTATTGGAGCTACTGGTTATAGGTCCATGGTCCCCGATGTGGCTTCTGTAATTCGGACTAATAATCTTGTTATTTGGGCCTCAGTGATAATTAATTAGCATGGCTAATTAATTGATATGCATGAATATTATTTGGTTGGGCTAAATAATATAATACACATAAAAGACATTTTATGTGGGCTTGGAAACCCTAAGTGTGGCGCCATTTATGTCTCTTTTTAGCACAAGAATTAATTTTCTTGTGTTATGGAAAATAAAAGATATTCTTGTTATATGATTGGTTGGATGACTTGTTATTTGATTTCCTATTGGTCAATACATGTCACAATTAGTCATTAAGGAAAATATTCTTTTATTTTGTTTAATTAATTATTTATTTAATTAATTAAAACTTGGAGACCAAGGATTTACTCTCCTATAAAAGGAGAGTTATTCCAAGGGTAATGAACAAGGAAATTTTGACCTACACACTTGAAAAGAGAGGAAAAATTAGTTTTCTTGTCTAGGGTTTTTAGAGGAAGAAAAACTCTAAGTTTTTCTTGGTGTTGCATATCAAGGAGGTTCGTGTATCAAGAAGGGTGTCCACCAACCGCCATTTGGAGAACACATCGGAAGATCTTGGCTTCTCTTCCTACTATTGGTAACATGATCGTAGCACCCTTGTAGTAGTTTAAGTCCTTTAATTATGTATTGTGATGTATAAGTCGTGATCCATCCGCTGCGCGTAGATCTAACTCGTTTAGATCTAAGAACCGGCATCCTTCACCGACTTCTCCGCATAATGTTGGGCGAGCTAGGACAGTTCGGACTGACTTCTCGTGAGAAGGTATTGGACGAGCAGGGCCAGGCTAGTGCCGACTTCTCATTTTAAAAGCACGGCGAGCTGGGCCAGGCTAGTGCTGACTTCTCACGTGAAAGTATTGGACGAGCAAGGCCAGGCTCGTGCTGACTTCTTATTTTAAAAGCACAGCGAGCAGGGCCAAGCTAGTGTTGACTTCTCGCGTAAAATCTTAGGTCCAGAAGAGCCAGGCTAGTGCTGACTCTTAGTTTAAAGGCATGGAGAGCAGGGCCAGGTCGGGTTGACTTTTCACGTGAAAGAGTTGCACATGTGTTTGTCCTGTAAAATTAATAAAGACCATGCATAATAGAGAACAAAATAATAGTAAATAAACGTACCGTTTGCTTAGTGGTGTAATTTGTTGGTGCCTAACCGAAGTCGGTCTTACAAAAGGCTCGCTCGAAGGCGAGTTCCAAATATGATGCTGACCTGAAGCCGGACTTACAGAAGGCACGCCCGAAGGAATGTTCCAAATATGATGCCGAACTAAGTCAGAGTTATAGAAGGCTCGTCCGAAGGCGAGTTCCAAATATGATGCCGACTAGAAGTCGGACTAAAGAAGGCTCGCCCAAAGGTGAGTTCCAAATGTAAGAAAGCTCGTCCCGACTCTTTAGTTTGGGAGAGTTCCGAAAACGAATAAGAAATGTGATCATAATAAAGTTGTAGAAATAAAACACGATGAGAGCTTGTATCTTGAGAGCTCGTATCTGGAGAGCCGGGGAGCTCGGCTCGGATCATGGAGAATAAGTAAGAAAACAGAAAACACGTAGCTTATTTTTGTGTTATAGCAGTAATTTTCCGGCGACGATCGGGTATCGAAACGGACTCCGATCGGCATGAAATTTGGAGGGCTCGTTCCTCCCACCTTCTTCATCAATATAAAAAGTGGAAATTTTGTTTTGACGGCTCAATCTCTAGAAATTGGCCGTAGATTTGACTGCTGCATTTTTGTGATATAGCAGGAGCTTTGCGGCAATGATCGGGCACCGAAACTGACTCCGATCGACACAAAATTTGGAGGGCTTATTCTTCCCTTCTTATTATTCATTAAGAACGGTGGAAATTTTGTTTTGATGGCTCGATATAAAAGGTAAAATTTCGTTATGCTCTTCATGTTGGGCTACTATTTAAGGAATTTTTTTTACTTGATACTAGAGTTGTGGGGACAAGAAGCCAAGTGTTATAATTGAAATTTTTGATGTGGAATTTAGTGAATTTTGAGTGCATAATTCAAGAGCTTAAAAACGTAATGAGATGTACTTTAAATGCTTGGTGTCATTGTAAAGGTGTTAGTATAAGGTGTTACTGTCAATGTTTGGTGTCACTGTAGGTCTTGCCGTCAATGCTTGGTGTCACAGTAAAGGTGTTATTGTCGATGCTTGGTGACACAGTAAGGTGTTACTGTCAATGCTTTGGGTCACTGTGTTATAATTGAAAATTTTGATGTGCAAATTAGTGAAGTTTGAGTGCATAATTCAAGAGCTTCATAAAGGTAATAAAAGGTATTTTAAATTCTTGGTGTCACTGTAAAGGTGTTATTGTCCATATTTGGTGTCACTGTAAAGTCTTACGGTCAATGTTTGGTGTCACTGTAAAGGTGTTCATGTCAATGGTTGGTGTCACAATAAGTTGTTACTGTCAATGCTTGGTGTCAGTGTAAGGTGTTACCGTCCATGCCTGGTGTCATTCTAAAGGTGTTACCATCAATGCTTGGTGCCACTGTAAATGTGTTACTATCAATGATGGCGTCACTGTGAGGGTGTCATGATTAATTTAGACTTATCATTATTAACATTGCAGATGACCATTGTTATTGTGAGTCACTATGATGGTGTTATTGTCAATAAAATATGTTACTGTACATGTAAGGTGTTAATGTCACTATGTATTGTTAGTAAAAGGTCTTAGTTGAGACACTGTGAAGATGTCACTATGAGTCATTCTGAGTCATAGATGTTATTATATACGTAAGGTGTTGTTGTCACTACGTATTGTTAATAAAAAGTGTGAGTCATTGTGAAGGTGTCACTATAGGTCACACATATTACTGTATATGTAAGGTGTTGTTGTATATAAAAATGTTACAGTGAGTACCGTGAGATGTTACCGTAAATGAAACAATAGATTCAGAGTACCTGAATAGAGGAAGAAATCATCAGGATCGTTTCCCTACATCCATTGTTACTCGACTACGGCTCCGTTTTGCCATCATGTTGTTGCCACCTTGATGAGGATTTCAATTTCTCTCCCCTTTCCTACAACCTTTATGTTTTGGTTTCTTTCATATGATTTATGATGGAATAAAGCATTGCTTTTATAGGCGGAGAGAGGGCCGAAATCCGAATGACCTAGGGTTTAGCTTTTAATCTCGGCCGTCCATCAAAGCCGAGTTTTAATCGGATTAAAACTCATTTTAAATAACCAATAAATAATAAATAACATATTTCCTAAGAAAAACAAATTTCCTATAAGACCACTATTACGGGGAAGAAAATTACACGGGCACAATTAATGGACCGACATAATTTTTCTTACATTCTCCCACTTGGTCGATAGGAATATTCAGTTTCCTTTTAAGGATCATAAGAAGCGCTTTATATGCTAAAAATTTCCTTTAGTTGGTTAGCGTAAGTGTCATCGTTAATCTAGCTGTCAATAGGAGTCATGGTGGTTACACATCATTCTGCTACATGCTCCATTCTATGTACCACAACATTGACAACCGTCTTAACTAGACTATAAGCGAAGATTACATAAATGGTCCCATTATGTCTCTCGCAAGACACAATTTTTGTTTTTAATATATCCTTTCGTAAGGTGTGTACACAATGGAAAACATAAAATAATAATGATGTAGATGAGTGACATTAAGAGCTCAACAAATGTCAAACATAAGTTTAAAATAAATGGCAGAACACGATAATTAGGAGCTATCCTTAAGACCCATGCTTTCAGTGTCTCTCTGTTGTGTCATTGGGGTAGTCCTTTCATAAATATGTCTACAACCATAAGGTTTGTCCTTATATGTTCATTGACAAACAAATATCTTCTAACATCTTGCTTCAGTAATTGATATTTAAGGTTCATGTGTTTTGATCCCTTAGATATCATGTCGTGCTTAGAGGATCCATGTCCCCTAGATTGCAGCCTCATAACATGTCACGTACTCTACTTTCATGGTGGATGAGTAAGTCAAGTATGAATTTTGGCTTTTCCATGATACGGAACCTCCGTTTAGAAGATACACGTAGCCAAGAGTACAATGTCTGGTATCAGTTCATCCTCCAAAATACAAGTCTGAATAACCAGTCACTTGTGGGTGTCCTGATTTTCAGTATGTGAGCATGTAATTCATGTTCCTTTAAGTATCTCAGTGCTTTCTTAGCACCTTTCTAGTGAGACAACCCTGGATTGCTTTGAAATCTGCCCAGTATGCCAACAACATAACTAATGTCAGGTCATGTACAAACCTGTGTATATTGTAAACTTTCTACAATAGACGCATAAGGATGTTTTTCCAATTTTTATGTTCCAACTTATTCTGCGGAACAATATTGGAACAATAATGGAAGAACATGTCATCATGCAAAATCTTTCCAGAACTTTATCAATATAGGTTGTTTGAGACAATACTAAAAAATTAAGTGCCCTGTCATGGAATATTTCTATCCCTAACACATAAGAAGCCTCGCCTAAGTCTTTTATTTCAAAGTTCTTGAAGAGATAAGCCTCGGTTTCATGTAATAAACCAATATCAGTGCTGGCAAATAATATATCATCAACATACATAATCAAAAACATGAACTTTCTCCCACTAATCTTGAGGTATATGCAAGGGTCAATTGTGTTCTCATTGAAACCAAAAACAGTAATGGTTCATGAAACTTTAAGTACCAGTACCTTGAAGTTTGTTTTCAGTCCATATATTGATTTCTTAAGCTTGCAGACCATGTCTTCCTGACCTTCAATAATGATGCATTTAGGTTGACGCATGTAGACTTCTTCTTTCAAGTCTCCATTCAGAAAGGCTGTTTTCACATCCATCTAGTGTAACTCGAGATCATAATGAGCTTCTAGTGCCATGATAATTCTAAAGGAGTCTTTCCTGGACACAGGGGAAAAGTCTCATTATAATCAACGCCTTCTTTCTTATTGAAAGCTCTGGCAACAAGTCGGCTTTATATCGTTCAATATTTCTATTACAGTCGCTCTTAGTCTTGAAGACCCACTTACAACCAACTGGTTAATGTCCTAAGAGTAATTGAACGACTTCCCATACTTGATTTTCATCCATAGATTTCAATTCATCGTTCATGGCATCAATACACTTACTGGAATTAACATCCTTGATGGCTTGTGAAAACGAAACCGGATCTTTACTTGTCCCTTGTTCATATTCTACTTGATAAAGCATATAATCATCAGGAATAGCAAATCTCCTTTGTCTTTGAGATCTTCTTAATGCTGGTTCCTGTGGTGCTTCATTACTATTTTCATTGGCGATGATCTCATCATGGAGTTGTTGATCATTTATTGGATTTTCTTCATTGTTCAACGGTTCAACAATAGAGAGATTCCCAATAAGTTTCGGAATAAGGTTAAAAGGGACGGTACCCTTATTTCCTTTATGATCACAACACAAATTTTATCACTCCCACTGATATCACCATTCTCATAAAATATAGAATTACCGGTTTCAGCAATTCTCGTGATATGGTTAGGACACTAAAACTTATATCCTTTGGATTTTTCTGGGTAACCTTGAAGTAACCTCTAACGGTTCTAAATCCAATTTCTTCTTGTGGATTTTAAATTCTAGCCTCAGCTAGACATCCAAATTTGGAGATGCTTCAAATTAGGTTTCCACCCTTTCCACCGTTCAAAATGTGTCTTTGGAACTGCCTTACTGGGAATCCTATTTGGAATGTAAACAGCTGTGCGTAAAGCATCCATCCACAATGATATAGACATCAGCATGACTTATCATAGATCTAATCATTTCCATATACGTATGATTCTGCATTTTGTTAGGTGTGATGCCCGAAAGACAATTTTGTAATTGTTTTATTTAATAAATGAAATTCTATTATTATTCATATTTATTATTCTTATATTCACCGATGTGACAATAGTATTTACACTACAGAAAACCCTAAAGTATATCGTTTATGTAATCACTTAACTCAGTGTATGGGATATACACGGGAGGATTGAGTTAGTGAAGATGTACTTAAAATACAATTAGCCCGTAGTGAAGTTAATCGAGAGTATTGGGTCTCTCCTTTAACGTGCTATTAATGCGCCCAGAACAAAATAGGTGTGATTGTCTTAACCGGACTTTCGGTTAAGAGAACCTAATGGGGCATTTATATATGATAGATATATCATATAGGGCTGGACCGTTTTGATTAGAGTTCACGATATAATTCCGTAATCGAGAAGTCTTATCGAATCAATCGATGATCATATTTATGGATATATCTTAATCCTGAGGTGATCACAGTCAACTGCTTGAATCAGTATGAGGTTTGACTTGACGGTTAAGGATTACACTGAGTCTGTGATCTGAATTACCCCATCTAGGCATTGTATTGGATTGAGTGAGTAGTCTGTGTTATCACAGATACGGAATCCATTCCTTCCATTTATGGAAGTAGATAGACAGTTCCCTTTTTATTTGTTAATCCTAGAAACTGATCTATCGTGCGAGTTCATATTACACTGATTAGCTACCAATGAGTTGTATCAATTAATGGATCACTAGGGGTTAATGGTAAATAAGGATAAGAGGTTCTAAAAAGGGTTAACGGTAACTTCCCGATTTAGAATGAACAGTCTATGGAGGATTAATCCATATGTAATGATTATATCAATGGACGCTTATTATTAATCTCGTGAGGAGATAAATATAATCTCATAATCGGAGGAGTGCAGTCAAGAGATTATGGTGGCATATTCATGTGATTGATTTATCGAATATAATTATTATGTTCGTAAGATAATTATTTATTTGATTTATCGGAGCCGCTGATTATTAGTCCATGGTCCCCGACGTGCCTCCAATATAGCATAGCTATTCTCGGACGTCAAATCCTAATAATATTAATTTAGTTCTTATTAGAATTTAATTAAAACGATATGTGAATTAATTGTTTAGTGAACTATTAAATTAGTTGGGCTAAATAATTAAATATGTGAAAAATGCATTTTTCATAATCTTGGCCAATATTAGTGTTATGGCCGAAATTCATAATTGACTAGGTCAATAAGAGGATTTTCGGCCTACACATGTTTTAGGAAACAAGAAATTAGTTTTCTTGAAAATTAATAAGACATGTTTACAAAATATTTATTGGATAAGTATTTATGGTAAGAAATAAAGATAAATATTATTCAATTTGTTCTAGAATATTATGGGATTATCTTTTATTTATTGGATTTATTTTATTTGCAAAATAAAATCCTTGGAGGTCAAGGATTACTCTCCTATATAAAGAGAGTTCTCCCAAGCCTTACTGACACTAATAATTTCGACTTCTACCTCATAGAGAGGAGAAGGAAATTTCGGCCAAAGGGTTAAAATTTTGGAGGTTTTTCCGGGTAGCATATCGGAAGGATTCGAGACGAAAATTTCCTTCCACCGGGAGTTGCTTGGATCACACGTACAGAAGATCGTGGTGCTTTTCACACCTTCGTTTGTTCTTCTATTGCGGTTCTTCAACTTGGATTTTGAGATCCAAGAGGTATGTTCTACAACCCCCTTGTAGAGTATATCTAGTTATTTTATTACGTGTAATTTATAGATCTAGATCCTTAAATCGCTTCCGTTGCGGATGGTATTACTAACAGTGGTATCAGTCGCCTGGTGATCTATATTTATACGTATAAAATATTAGATCTAGGAGTGGTAAACATGTAGATTTTTTGTCCCATTTTTTTTTAATAGGGGCCGATGCATGTTTAATATTTTTTATGTTGCGATTGTTGTGGTTTGAAGAGATGGATTGGGGTTGGTATTGTTTACCCGTAGATCTATTTTGTAGCTCTTTTGATTAGTATCACTTGAGCATAGGACTTGTAATTTAATTTATGCAACTCAAAAATTTTAAAGATGACTCCTTTTTAATTTTAATTTTAATCCGGGTTCAAGACGACGAAGATCATGGTGTTCAAGATCATCAAGAAGGTAAAAACGGGAGGAGGCTAATTGTTTTATTTTATTTTTTTTTCCAGGAATTTTTGGGTCTCGGCAACAACAATTTTTTTTTGTTAACACATGATGCGGCTGGAGTAAATCACCGATTGTTTTTATATATTTTATGCGGCTGTTTGTTTTTATTTTTTTTGGTAACATTGTTTTAACTTTGACCTAAAGGTCAAAGCAATAAAAAATTAAAAAAAAATAAAAAAAAATTTGTCTGTATACAAAAAAAAATTTAAAACAATTATTAATATAGATATATTTTAAATATATTGGTATATTACGGCCTTCTCCCTCGTCGTTCGTGGTTCGTGTCAAGATCGAAGGTTTGAGATCCGGAAGTTTCAAGATCAAGATCGAAGATCGAGATTTGAAGACTTAGAATTAGTTTTACTTTTCCTTAGAAAATATGTTAGTCGGGGGTACCAACGATCCATCTCGGTGTTTAAATTTTCCGCAATTTATATTTTATGTGTTTGATCATAAAATAGATATAAAATCGGAATTTCCATGACATGCATCATATCATAAATCCACTCAATGCATACATGTAGAATTTTAATTTTGGTAATTAAAATAGGCATGTATACAAACCCGCGTAATTAGTTGAAATTTAATTAATACGTGGTAATTGATTAATTTAGTAACTAATTAAAGATCTGAGGACGGGTTATGAAATTGTTAAGCATTTCGGTGTGTGTTCTCGGTGAACCGCCTTAAAGCCCAAACGAGATCACGTTTTCGATTCGTAGTGTCTACGAGATTGAATGATGGTAAAAGAACAATAAATCTTGGATAAAAACGGTTCGCCTATAGGTTGGGTGGTCAACTGAGCTTCGCTCGACCGACTGAACCCTCCTAGTGTGATGTATGCACGGGGGTCCGGCAAGACTAAGCTACACCGGAGAACGGAGGGGTGATTCCTTTTATCTCAATGGGGGTTTGTCTTGACCCGATTTCGTCCGACATCGTCACATATGTTCCAACGAATAGGACGGGTAGGCTTGCCTACGTTACCGACACCATTCGGAATCCTTGATTTGATGTGCTTTTATGTTAACATCAAAAAGACGTGGTTAGTTAACCCACCACCACTTCCAAAATATTGAGTGGGAGCGGGGGAGGCGACAGCCAACCCCACAGCCTCTACTATAGATACAAGTAAGTGAGAGAAGGGTGACGGCTCGCGGCGTTTTGATTTCGTCCCCCTAAGGATGGTGTTCAACCCTATCAACATTCATGGCTTGGTCTCCGAAAGGATAGGATTTCCGGGTACTCGTCGGGTCACTGACCTATCCTAAGACGGCACACTCGGGGCGCACCTAAGAGAGCCGATATAGTAGGTCACACTCATAAAGGATATTCTTGATAATATCTAGGCTAAAAAAGGAAGGTAGTCAATGAATAAAGGGATGTTCGATTCTCGTGGGATGTTCGATTCTCACAAGTTATTCATTGATGAGATTGTCTCGATTTAACCGTCATCTCTTTGACCTACCCTAAGGCGGCACTGAGATGCGAGGTTAAAACCTTGGAATGGTAGAGTAAACTTACTTATAGTTTACAATTCCTAAAATAAAACCATATAGTAGTGTTAAACTTGAATTAATATATGTCATTTTATTTACAGCATTATATCCCTTACTAAATTGCTTAAAATTAATAATTGACTAGTATTGACTTCGTTAAAAAGTGGGAAGTAACTAGGACGTTGAACTAGTTAATCGATAACGCAATTATTTTTCGAAAGAGATATTTTCTTTTAAACCTTTTAAAAACCAGATTGACATATAGGTATGTCACTAGTGTCATTCGTGTCAAACGGAAGACAAACTTAGTTTGATCAAAGGTGATTTCGGAGTTTGAAATTCTTCTAGTGAATTTTGAGTGTGTACACGAGTAATTTTCTAATTGAAAAATCGGAAAATCATGAAGTGTTACTAGTTGGACGATATTTGGAATCGATGAACTAGTGGGAGCTTTATGATTTGTTGTTTTTCTAGAACATTAGAAAAGTGTAACTGACTACACACGTAACCGTTCTAATTGAAAAACCGGAAAGTCATGAAATGTTGCTAGTTGGACGATATTTGGAATCGATGAACTAGCGGGAGTTCTATGATTTGTTGTTTTTCTGGAAACATTGGAACTATGTACGAAAGATTTTCTAATCGAAAAAATCGGAAAATCATAAGAAATAAAGCATTGCTCGTTAGACGGTATTTGGAACCGATAAACTAGTGGGAGCTTTAATATTATGATTTGTTGTTTTTTCTGGTATATTAGAAAATCCGAGAAGTCCCGACGAGTAACACTCGAAATAGACATCCCACGGTTCAAGAGTAGTGTCTACTCAAACGAACTGCTAGTTCAAGACTGTTTCCATTCACGGAAAGAATGGGTGAATATGTCTAAAAGTTTTAGTCATCTAAACTGAAAAAAAATTTAAGGCTGAACCGAAAATTAATTAACTGAAAATCATAGGATAAGGACAGTGATTTTGGATCACCAACCTATGAATCCTTGGCGATTTTCTCGAGCTAAGTTCTTTGGAAGAACAAGGTAGCGGTGCATTTAACGATTAAAAGAGTAAACAACGGGCAGTTAATTTTAGCTAGAATAGTGGGAGTGATATAAGGAAATGAATCTCGGATTCAATCCTTGGCTATCGCAGAAAAATTATTTTCTGTTTAAGATTCGTTGGAACGAAAGGATTTACCTTCTATTCGATAATTTGTTTGTCGTATAAAAAGTGAATATACCATTTGTAGTATGAATCCAAGACTCGGACTTTTGTTTGATAAAGTCAAAACCACTTAGAACTGTTGAAATATGTATATAAAACACATCTTATGAACTATTAAAAGCAATTGGTTTCTATATTTAGATAAACGTTTCTTCATATTCCATAGGTAGTGCATAGTCCCTAAAAGACAAGACTTGAAGACTGGCTCAGGGTGATTCCTTTCTCCCAGTCTGGTTATATTGTCTCAAAGGTTCAATGACTAAGTTTCCTTTCAATCGGGAAAGGATAATAAAGAAGTAACATAGCTTGTTCATGACGACTTTCGGGGTCTGATGAAAGATACAAGCTAGTAGGAGCTTCTGAGTAGTGACTTCTTGTCTGATAACTATTCAAACACTCCGGTAAGTTTATCCAAAATATTTTGAGGTTTCTCTATTTTCAATAGAGATAGAGTATTCTATACTCGGAATAGGCCATTCATAGTCCTCGAGACTGATGCTCAGCCTGCCTCATTGTGACATGTTCTCACTAAGTGAGAAACCGTTAAATTGCCTTATATAGTTTTAAATGTGCTACAATACACTGCTTAACTCAATAAAGATATTGGAAGTGAAATAACGGTTTACATTGAAATGTAAGACCGAGAAGTCTACCTAGAATATGCTTTGGAATTTACGGATAATGTGTGGATTCGGTTCACCCCACTTCCGTAAATATAAGCATTTAGCACACGGTGCTTGATGGTAAGACTGGGAATTTCGCGCATACGTTCGGTCAATGACCATTCGTGATATATCTTTTAACCAATTGTGTATAAAGGTTAGATATAGGATTCTTGAAATCGGGAAGAGACAGTTATACTGTTGCATCCTTTCTGATAGAGTCCATGAACAGCAAAACCTTGAACCTTGAAGTACGTTTACTCAAGGTAGTTACTAACTGATTAAAATCAAACCACATCCAACATCGGTTGTTGGTGATAACACTAAATACTACTAAACTAGATCAGAATTTTGATCCACCAGTAAGTATTGGGAGTATGGTTTATCCATTACCCATTACAGGTTCTGTGGACTTTGTAGTCTGAGGATCGATTGATGACCTATGGCTCTTTTGTGAGCGAGTATAGGATTCGATAATAGAGGTTGGTTTAATAGCCATAACCCTTTGAATGGAGTTCGGTACCTCCGGTTCGTTCATACTCTTGTAGAACCACCTGAGCGTCTCAGGCCCAGTGGGAGTAATTGGATCTACAAGGAAAAGAGTAGAATGAATAGGAAATTTTATCTTTCAGAGCAAAGCTTGAGTGGTCTAAGGGTAATTCCCTAAGAAGTAGAGAGTTAATCAGACCTTAGACTCTCTTACCACTTAGTAATGCATGATTTCGTTCGAAAGCAGAAAATAGGGGTGATTACCTAAGACTTTCTTACCAAACAAACGGATTATGGATTCATTCAAAATAGAAGGGTATTGCCTTATGAACTTATGACAGGATGACTGTCAAGTCTTATGTCCTTTATGGATAAAAAGCAAACCTCTCGGTCATTGGAAGTCATATATTTCTACAATATGTGGATTTGACCAGAATATTGATAAGTCTTTTGTAGAATGGATATCAATTTTAGTACAGTAGTGAATTTATACATATATTGGTGTTTGTGAAGGATAACACTGCACCAGTTGGAATCAACATGGGTGTGTTATCTGAAGTCAGAATCTGACAATGCCATAATTCTCTACAACAGAGATTTGGATAACATTCTGAAGAGTTTGACTCGGTCGAATTCATTAGAATCAGTCACTGGTTTCCCATCCATCTTATTGGTTAAGATGATGCATCTGTGTATGCAACATTCAACGAGGAAGTTCTACCCTATGCCTCAGGAATGACTCTCTAAATCTTCGGATCAAGAGAAATGGGATAGATTCTCTTTCTAGTAATAGATGGTCAGGTTATTGAACGTCAACTTTGATCGAATCTTAGATTCGGCGGTTAACAAAGCAAGTTTAGTATGTCCTTTAGTATCTTGAAGAGAACGAGGAATAATATGCGGACATATTCATGTGTGAACTTGGATATGTGTGATACACTGATTTTGACTTTAAGTCAGATTGAGGATGATCGTTAAGTCGATCTCGGGCTCAGTGTTTACTCTTGTGTTGAAGCTATTGCCTGGAGGAATCCAGCAACGCCAACTCGACTTTAACTAGTTGGGTGATTAGCGGCTTTTGTAGTAGCTATAGAGGCGATATAGCTTAAGGATTTCTTTTTTCATATCTGGGAGTGATTCTAGATATGGAAGCCGATACCACATCATTGTGCACACGATGAAGGGGTAGCTTATAAGGATTTTCGAAATCACTAAAGGTCAAAATCATATTGGGAAAGTACCACATGATTAGATGGACCGGTAACGTTTTGATTCTACGGATCGTCTCGGGCCGACAACCTGACTAATCATTAAGACCCATGATATTTAGATGTAGGTACTCCCCGAGTCACTGACCTATCCTACGACGGCACACTCGGAGTGTACTTTGTCATCTGCAATGGTTATGATATGCTTAATGGGTACTAGAATACTGGATGGGTCTCCATTGCTTTAGAGCAAGTGGGAGATGTAGTTTGTTGTAGTTTTAAATAATAGGGTGTGCTCTAAAACAATTAATCACATGCTTTCGTGCAAGTGGGAGATTGTTAGGTGTGATGCCCGAAAGACAATTTTGTAATTGTTTTATTTAATAAATGAAATGATATTATTATTCATATTTATTATTCTCATATTCACCGATGTGACAATAGTATTTACACTACAGAAAACCCTAAAGTATATCGTTTATGTAATCACTTAGCTCAGTGTATGGGATATACACGGGAGGATTGAGTTAGTGAAGATGTACTTAAAATACAATTAGTGATGTGATCCAGTTCATGCTCGGAGGATACATCATTCGTGCTATTTATTGATATTATTTAATTAATTAGGAGTTGGTTTTATTTTATATTGGATTTTTAGCACTTTATTTATTTGTTCTTTTATTAGCCAATAGGAACATTTCGTTTTTGGCCAATAGGAGGTAGGCGTATTTTCTAGTGGGATTTTCTCCCACATTGCTTTTGTCTTTCTAGTTCTTTTGGTTGTAAGCCTATATAAGGCAAACACTAGCTTTTCATTCTTTACATAGACAATTATGATTATATAAATTTGGCTTCTTAGCTTTTATTAAAGTCTTCTTGACTTTGATTTATCACTTGCGAGTGAGTGTTCTCTTCGTTGTAGGGAATCACAAAAATCACATGCGTGTGAGAGTTCTCTTCGTAGTAGAGGATTCAACCCTTTGAGAATTTACCAGCATCGTGAGCATTTGTTGGGCGTTCTTACCTACGATCTTGATTGGATTATCGAGGTCTAGGATCCTTAGCTCGTCATTGTTCCCCTTAGTTACTTCCTGGGCAAAACATCGGATCTGGTTCCAACCAGAATCACATCAGTTGGTAGCAGAGCTTAGCAACTTCGGTGAGCAAATATCCCTTTTATTTTTGTTTTCTTTTATTCCGAATATTCATAAGAAAAAAAAATCGTTCTTCTTGTTTTTTTTTTTTTCAGTCACCCCTCCCCCCCAAGAACACAAGCAATCTTCAAACCTTCATCCCAAGAAAACCCATAAATCTTCAAATATTCATAATCCTACCCGGAAAACTTGAAGATCTTCAAATCTTTAAACCTTCATCCCAAGAACCCTAATTTGTTTTCCAGACCCGTTTTCATATCAGTTCGTTTTATACCCAAAACCACTCCAAAAATTTCGAAAATTTTACCACAGCCCCAGAACATCGTGTTCTACAATTTTTGTCTTTACACCCAATTCAGATTCAACATAAATCTTGCCTAAAACCGCCGATTACTCCAAACAATCTGTCCAGAAAAACTGCAGGAGTAAATCATGGTTCGAATTCGTTTTCAGTGGGTCAAACGACTCGAAATTGACTGAAATTTTGTGACCTTATAGGAAATTCTCCGATCTACAACTTTTATCTTTTGATTTTTTCCAAATTCTCTGTAGTTTAATCTCAATTGGCACCGTTAGACACTGCTATCAATCTGGAGAATTCTGACAGATTGCGCTAGTTTCTTAAAAAACGATTGTTTGAGGGACTTCTATAACTCAAACAAATCTGAAATTTTGAGATCCTTTAGAAAACTCTCTGTTATACAAAGTTTGTCTTTTAAGTTTTTCCAGATTCGTATTATTTTGGTCATTAAATACGTGGGTTTCACACCAGGGTGTGAAAATTTTCACACATGTGTAATTCTGCTGTCGAAAATTTTCAGTACGATTGAGCATAAGGGTGAGTGTAAACACGAGAGTTGTAAGGATATATATTATTTTGGTCATGGATTACAACATATTTTATTCACATTGTCTTATTCGGGATAAGGAATATGAGTTCTGCATTGATCAGGATAAAGAGACGACTTTAGTTAGTAATGCGGTGGTTAACGAAATTTGGACTTCTTTGTCGTATAGGCATCCTCGTCCTTATTACGTTCATACTGGAAGTCGTAGGGTTCAGGTTACAAGACAAGCGTGGGTTCCCGTTGAACTTAACGGTTATAAATCTGACATGTTATGTGACGTGTTTCCAATGAGAGGTGAATCTATAGTTTTCGGATAGACAATTATGATGATATAAAATTTGACTTCTTAGCTTTCATTGAAGTCTTCTTGACTTTGATTTATCACTTGCGAGTGAGTGTTCTCTTCGTTGTAGGGTGAAACTCAGAACGCTAAATTGAAACGACAGTTAGACGAAGTGAAACATGAGGTATCTGATAAGTTGCATGCGGTAGTGACACCTTTACGTGAGGATATACATGAGATTCGTGAGGCACTTGCTACTTTGTTGGCTGCTGCAAACCGAGGTGATGACGGAGGAGGTAGAGGCGGTAGAGGTGATAGAGGAGGTAGAGCAAGAAAGGAGGAAGATGAGCGGAGGTGGCAGGAATCCAAAGTGAACTTGCGGAAACAATTAGACATGTTTACGGCGGAATGGAAACAAACAGGGGCTGCCTCGCAGAAAGCCACGGACTTGCCCACGGTTGAGGACACACTCCAGGTGGAACCTTGTGCCGTTATTACGCATGAGCACATTAGTTATGCGGAGTTTCCTTCCCTCATTGAAGCTGAGGTAATTACACCGGTAGATGCGTTGGTTGATGTTCTTGATGAGCATAGTGAGTGTGTTGTCACTTCTGCGGTTGTAGTTGCCGCTAATGATGGTACAGAGGTTGAGATCACTGTTGAGAATGAGGAGGCACCCATGCTCACCATTGAGCCACTTTTGAATTGTGTTGCCCCAGCATTTTCTTTGCAGGTACATGCTCCTTTTGCTGGAGGCGTTGACAATGTTGCCCAGTCGGCTGGGTCACTTGCGCACTTAAAGGATATACAAGCATCACATCTTTATCATGATCCATTTTTGGTGCATTGTCGTCTTTTCGATTTTGTGGTTGCTGATTATTATGATGGCCCCGTTCGTTTGTACAAGAGGATGGTTACTAAAGTGTTCACCTCTATACTTTTCCTGGATGTACTTCACTGTGAGGGCCTACTCACATATGTTCGGCCATGCTTACTATTCGATCCAGGTGGATTCGAGGACGAATCCTTTCGAACCGGGAGGGAATGATGTGATCCAGTTCATGCTCGGAGGATACATCATTCGTGCTATTTATTGATATTATTTAATTAATTAGGAGTTGGTTTTATTTTATATTTTTAGCACTTTATTTATTTGTTCTTTTATTAGCCAATAGGAACATTTCGTTTTTGGCCAATAAGAGGTAGGCGCATTTTCTAGTGGGATTTTCTCCCACATTGCTTTTGTCTTTCTAGTTCTTTTGGTTGTAAGCCTATACAAGGCAAACACTAGCTTTTCATTCTTTACACAGACAATTATGATTATATAAATTTGGCTTCTTAGCTTTTATTAAAGTCTTCTTGGCTTTGATTTATCACTTGCGAGTGAGTGTTTTCTTCGTTGTAGGGAATCACAAAAATCACATGCGTGTGAGAGTTCTCTTCGTAGTAGAGGATTCAACCCTTTGAGAATTTACCAGCATCGTGAGCATTTGTTGGGCGTTCATACCTACGATCTTGATTGGATTATCGAGGTCTAGGATCCTTAGCTCGTCATTGATCCCATTAGTTACTTCCTGGGCAAAACATCGGATCTAGTTCCAACCAGAATCACATCAATTAGCCCGTGGTGAAGTTACTCGAGAGTATCGGGTCTCTCCTTTAACGTGCTATTAATGCGCCCAGAACACAATAGGTGTGATTGTCTTATCCGGACTTTCGGTTAAGAGAACCTAATGGGGCATTTATATATGATAGATATATCCATATGGGGAAATTTGGACCGATTTGATTAGAGTTCACGATATAATTCCGTAATCGAGAAGTCTTATCGAATCAATCGATGATCATATTTATGGATATATCTTAATCCCGAGGTGATCACGATCAAGCGCTTGAATCGTATGAGGTTTGACTTGACGGTTAAGGATTACACCGAGTCCGTGATCCGAATTACCCCATCTTGGCATTGTACTGGATTGAGTGAGTAGTCTGTGTTATCACAGATACGGAATCCATTCCTTCCATTTATGGAAGTAGATAGATAGTTCCCTTATTTGTTAATCCTAGAAACTAATCGATCGCGTGAGTTCATATTACACTGATTAGCTACCAGTGAGTTGTATCAATTAATTGATCACTAGAGGGTTAATGGTAAATAAGGATAAGAGGTTAAAAGGGTTAACGGTAACTTCCCGATTTAGAATGAACAGTCTATGGAGGATTAATCCATATGTAATGATTATATCAATGGACGCTTATTATTATTCTCGTGAGGAGATAAATATAATCTCATAATCGGAGGAGTGCAGTCACGGGATTATGGTGGCATATTCCTGTGATTGATTTATCGAATATAATTATTCTGTTCGTAAGATAATTATTTATTTGATTTATCCACTACAAGAAAACTAGGTTGTAATGAGGGGAACTTAATGAGGGGAGACAAATTTAGTCATTAAAGAGTAGTTATAATGAATACCAAATAATTTGATGAGGAATTTTTATTTCCTCTCATTGTTGATGACAAAAACCCTTATTATTGAAATATGAAAGATTAAAAAAATTAAATATAAATGTATACCCTCATTGAATCCTAAAATGTATAAAAATTTATAAACCCCCCCCCCCCCCCCCACCCCCACCCCCACCCCCACTCCCACCAAATCATAAAATATCAGTATCATTTCTCAAATCCCCTCAAAAAAACAAAATCCTCTCTCAAAACCTAAACGTCGCAGCCGTACCTTCTTTCCGCCATCGCCGTCGAGCTGGAGAAAAACCTCCTTCTATTTTCATATTCTCTCTTGAATCTTGATTCCTTCTACTCTCTGTACTCTGAACTCCATAACCGATCCTACTCGGCCTTTTTACTCTACTTTCGATCATTTTCGATTCTTTCGGGTTTATGCATACTAATAGTCGCGTGTTCTCAGTTTAATTGGCCGACAACAAAATGGTAAGTACTTTTTGCATCTCAGATCTGGTTATAATCAATGATGTTTTTGATATATATTTGTAATGAAGTTTGATTTTAAGGATACGTTTCTGGTATATTTCAATAATTCATATTGTGTTTTCTTTCCCTTCATCTTGCTATTGTGCAATGGTGATGCTTCAACCACTCCGACTAGAAATCAAGGTATGGAGACTCATAACTCCTCCATTTATGATTCGGAACTGAGTTTGTTTCACTAATTTTTTATTTTCTTGGAACAGAGAAAGCTTGCGCTAATATCAGAAAGAGTAAAATGTGTGGATCTACATCCTTCAGAGGCATGGTAATTGTAGGCATTTTTATAATCCAGGAATTCAAGTTTGATGCGTTTTAATTTTTATGTGCAACTTATTTTAAACATTGAGTCATATAATCTCAAGGTATTTTTGTGTGACTTACCTGTTACTTTATGGGTTTTGGCTCTTTTTGACAGGATGATGGCGAGTTTGTATTCTTGAACTATCTGCATCTGGAATTACCAGACTCAGGTTACTCGGCTTAGCCCATCTTGATCTTGCTTAATGTCGTGTTCATGTCTTTATGTGTGCAACAACTTTGGGTTAGTTGGGTGTCCAAGTCCAGTTCATTACATACTTGATCTTTGCAAAGAATTGTTTATACATATAAGGGAGGGACGGTTTGGGTGCTTTTTAACTGCTCTGTAGCAATACACAACTTTTTTATCTTGTGACCGGTGAATATAGAAGCTGAGATTGTTAAAATTGTCTGAACGAAACGTCCTTGTTGACTGAGTTGTATATCTTCATTCTCTGTTTGAAAATTCTTGGCTTGCTTAATTTCATGTTCCTTGTGCAAATAGTTCATGAAGAAAAGGTGTCAAGGCTCAATGCTATGACTCTGGGAGATATTGGCAAAAATTGGTATTTTGGACCCTTTCCGTTTTGAGTATATAGGCTAGGTGGGCAGAGTAAGAGAATTAAAACATATGTTCTATTCCCGCTAAGTGAAACCATGGTTGTACTTTGAAGTTTGATCATGATCCTGTAGGTATAACTTACTGATTGTCTGTTTCAGTGGCAGTATGTATGAATATCAAATTTAACTACTGTATGTTTGATTTGTTTTTTGAAGGATTCCTTTTTTTATTTTGTGTTTTCTTGTCGAAAATGGATCATTATTTTAACCGTATATAGTGTCCAGCTTTTCTTCTCTCAAAAAATGTTTTTTTTTTCTTTCTGATTGCAGTGATCCTTTATTTTTGACATGCTCTACTTTATAGTTTCTTTTTCAGAATCATAATTTATGATGCATTATTTTACTTCTTCCTCATGTATTCTTATATTTTTTATATCCAGTTGGTTTTTAACCTAAGTTGTTTAGGATGAGTTAAACCCCTAAAATCTTATCTTGTGGAGGGTCAGATTCTGGAAATAGTTAGAAAGTTGGGCACTTATAACTGTAGATGATGTATGGTTTTCAGAGGTCAAGAGTTGTCAGTTATTTAAATTCTATAGTGTTCTTGGTGGAAGTTTTCGTCCACGGAGCAGAAAAAAGTGGAGGTAATGTTAAGTAATTCTTGGTAAAATTTACTAAATTGATACATTGATTAGGTATGACACCAAGTCTGTACCAAAATTGACAGGAAGATCATCATTCTATTAGCACTGTGGAAGTTATTAGGGTTATTCGAGGGAGTAAAATGATACAATATTTGCTGGGGCGGTTACATTAGCAATCCTAACAGAACTTACAATGTTGTTGAGCTGCTTTTGACTTGATCTTATTGTGTGAAGGTATTCTTTTCCTACGGCTGTGACTTTTATGGAGTTTAATAAATTTATTCATTTCTTTTTAAGAAAATGAATTCTATTATGTTGATGTTTTTATTTTTCTGGTTATACATCAATCTCTCGCGGAATACCCTGTTTCTTTTTCTGTTGTGGTGTCTCACTTTTATCACATCTTGTTAGGTGCTTCACATTGCTTGAGCCTTCTATCTTCTGACTTTCACTTTGCATTCTGTAGCTGTTAAAAACTCAGTTGCAGTATTTCTGTTTTATGCTATCTGTCTTGTTTGACTATGTTTTTTGTTGCCTTCTATGAGTTCAATTTAATTCCTTGTCTAAGTCTATGTTTCAGCTTGAATCATATGAGTATGCCATAGTCATGTATGTATTTTGTCTGCTCTTGTAAATGTCCTAAACTTGATGAGTGTTAGGATCAGTTCTTGAAAACTTTTGTAAAGGTGTTATAAGACCAGTCTGTTTTTTATTTTTGTCTGTTTCTGGGTCTTATGTTTCTAGTTCTGAGTATTGTATTTCAAAGTCTCACAATATAGTCTGATATTGTTTTTCTTCAGTCCTGATTTTGTGTTCTAACTCTTGAATGTTGTCTACTTGGTTTTCATCCAGAACCTGAATGGCTTGTTTTATGTCTGTCTAATCATTCTTGTTATCTATTTTATGTCTGTCTAATCAAAAAAATGTAGGCTCCTAAAGGAAAAAGCCCTGCATTGGTCTACCGAAAGACACGACATTAGAACGACACGAGTTTCTACAACTCCAACTGTGCATCAGGTGAGTATTTTTGCAGGCATTAAAATGGTGAGTATTCTTATCCTGGTTCTCCAAATTTTTCATACAAACAATTGCAGAGCTTTCAATCTACTTTGGCCAACAATCCATAAATTTGCTGTACTGCTCTTTTTTCCTACTACTTTGGAAGTTCTTTGTGAGTTTGCCATAAACTTTAATACATTGTAACTCAGGACTCGCATTTGACAGATGTGGAAGGCGTTTGGGTCGTGGTGGTGGGTAAGTATCTTATTTGCTTCTTTGATTCATGTTTTTAGTCTTTAAAACTCTTCTATTTTTCTTAACCATTTTGCTCATGCAAAAAAAAAAAACCGAAAAAGTGGAAAACATGGGATTGTGTATCTTTACGCCTTCTCTCACATTAGTCTACACTTATTCTCAAAATTATCAGTTCTCCATGTCTGTTTTGAAGGCATAAATGATTTCTTGTGACACCATTTTATTAAAGCACGTGCATCTTTTGTTATTTCCAAGGCAGTTGGTTCGAGGAAGCAAATTCATATAAAGCGGGCTTGATTATAAAAGTTGGTTTGTTCGACAGGTAACAACATGAATGATGATGCCTTTTGTTACACATGTGTCTTATTGAAAGTTAAGCATGAACTCGGTGATGAATGATAAAAGTTAATTTGTTCATAATCTATGTTTTTGTGTGTTGTTTTATAAATTGTGTTGTCGTCAGATGTTCAATAAGAATATAAATGAAGTTGGTTGAATCTGTTATAAAAGATCGAGGAACCTCCAAGGAAATGGTAATTTTTGTTTATAATGCTTGTCAATGATGATTTATAATAGTGTAAGTTTCTTTGCTAGGGAAGGACTTTTGTATGACTGATAATTTTAATCAGGAACAACTTGGAATTTAAAGAATAAAGAGAGAAGATTGGAGACGACGTAATGTTTTTATATTCAGGAACCTTGTTCTTGTTATTCTTATTTTGTTTAATTGTTATTTCTAAAACTTTGATTTGTGCTATGAGAATTTTTTCTTGCAGCAGCTTCTATTGACATTTGTTTTTTTACAAGGGGCACTTGTTGTTGATTGTTATATAATTATTATTTAAATGGGGGAAATTATGTATAATGATGATATGTTGATATTAAAACATGATTTAATAAGGGTTAATAAGGGGATATTATCATATAATGAGGGGAAGTGTTGTCATTGAATCATGATTTAGTGAGGGGTAAATGACCTTATAATGAGAGCATTGGTCGTAATTAAAGGAATTTTTAATGAGGGGAATATACCATCATTAAGTGTGTTATATAATTAATGAGGGGAGTGGTTTTCCTGTCATTGTTTACTTTTACCGGCGGAGGCTGTAATGAGGGGTGATGAGGGGAAATTTCCCCTTATTGAAAGTCTTTAATGAGGGGAAATGGACATATAATGACGGGAATTCCCCTGATTAAAACCCGGATTTCTTGTAGTGATCGGAGCCGCTGATTATTAGTCCAATGGTCCCCGACGCGCTCCAATCGATATAAAGATAAACTATTCTCGGACGTCAAATCCTAATAATATTAATTTAGTTTCTTATTAGAATTTAATTAAAACAATATGCGAATTAATTATTTAGTGAACTATTAAATTAGTTGGGCTAAATAATTAAATATGTGAAAAATGCATTTTTCATAATCTTGGCCAATATTAGTGTTATGGCCAAAATTCATAATTGACTAGGTCAATAAGAGGATTTTCGGCCTACTCATGTTTTAGCAAACAAGAAATTAGTTTTCTTGAAAATTAATAAGACATGTGCACAAAATATTTATTCAATAATATTTTTGGTAAGAAATAAAGATAAATATTATTCTAGATTTGTCCTAGAATATTATGGGATTATCTTTTATTTATTGGATTTATTTTATTTGCAAAATAAAATCCTTGGAAGTCAAAGATTACTCTCATATATAAAGAGAGTTCTCCCAAGCCTTACATACACTAATATTTTGACTTCTACCTCTTAGAGAGGAGAAGGAAATTGGCCAAAGGGTTGAGGGAAAATCTTGGAGGTTTTTCCGGGTAGCATATCGGAAGGATTCGAGACGAGAATTTTCTTCAACCGGGAGTTGCTTGGATCACACGTACGGAAGATCGTGGTGCTTTTCACACCTTCGTTTGTTCTTTCTATTGCAGTTCTTCAACTTGGATTTTGAGATCCAAGAGGTATGTTCTACAACCCCCTTGTAGAGTAGATCTAGTTATTTTATTACGTGTAATTTATAGATCTAGATCCTTAAATCGCTTCCGTTGCGGATGGTATTACTAACACATTTCTGCTACACCATTCCGCCATAGAGATCCAGACGTTGTGTACTGAGTGATAATTCCAGCTTTTGGAGAATTTTTTGCAAAAGGTCCAGGATGTTGTCCTGTTTCGTCATACCTTCCATAAAATTCACCACCTCTAGCTGACTTTGTGATTTTCACTTTTATATCTTGTTGTCTCTGGACTTTAGTTATGAACATTTGTAAAGTGTACACGGATTGAGATTTATCAGGCAACAAGTATATATAACAATAACGTGAATAATCATCGATAAAGGTGATAAATACTTTCCTCTTCCAAAGGTGGGAGCATCAAAGGTCCACAAACGTCTACATGTATTATTTCAAGAAGCTGGGTACTTCTTGTGGCTAAATTGAGATACAAAATATTTAATGAGGCTAATTTAAACAACACTTACATAAGAATAGAGTATAGACAAGAAAATAAGGTGCTCTTGTGGGTAGTCACCATAAATTCTTCACATAATGTCGTGATACTCACAAATAATTGAGTGATATTTTTGTAAAGAAAACGAACAAGGTATATGTGACCTTCGTAATATACACTCCATTTATCTTTTGTTGTGATAATAAGATGAGTTTTCAGCAAAAGTGATACTAAGATAAGTTTAATAAAAAGGGCTAAACTTAAAAGCTAACAAACTAATACAACATAAAAGTTTCTTATACCAACTAACTAGGGTCAAAACCAATTTATTCCTTATTTTGACATATCCTTTAATTTGAACCATTTGTCAATTCAACTGAATATCAATAAATTTTCAATCACTACTCATAATGTGATTAAAAACATAGGTTAAAGGTTGTAAAGGACATGTTTTAATCTAAAATGGTTAAGAAGGACAAACATGTAGTAACACGTGGACAAAAATGTAGTAACACATGTAGTGACTATCCTTCTCAACCATTTAAGTTTAAAACCTGTCATTATGGACTCTGACCCCTAAAAACATTTATGCATCCTCATGTCAGCCTGTTGTGGCTATACCCAACATTTGACACCATTGACATTCAAGTGTCGAGAATCATACAAATGTCAACTAAACCTTATGTTGGCATAAACACGTGCAATGTAATACTTAAATATTGTTCTAGTATACATGTTTATTTCCTTACTAAGCTTACAAAATAAATATGTCACGATCTAATCACTAAACATAATGTGAATAGTCGTTATATGTCAAGAATTTGAGCTGCTGTGGTAATACTCTAAACTTGACACAACTATACGACATATTTCTAATACTTGCAAAATTCAACAATTAAAAGGCCAAAACCTTATGATATGTTAAAAATTTATATGAACCAAATATCAACAAACATGTGTAATTTGCACTTTAATGATATTCAGTCACTTTATCAATATGTGACTTTTTGCTTCGAATGTCATAATTTAATCACTAACAATAATAAATGATTAAACACACACAATATGTGACAACTAATATTCAAAATAATAGTCCTTCCAATTCATCACAAAAAAAATGTACACGCTAATAACACAATTCGAAAATAAAAGCAGGAATATTATCACTTAATGTGTTAAATCATCATTTATATGAGGACGGACCAATATATTCATTAATTAGCTTTATGTGACTAATTTCTTTATGTGTCACTGTTTATCATTCATCAAATGTGATAAATCTTTTCCCGTAATGTTTGATTAAATTGTCTTCACATAATGTACACATAATTCGAATAATGTATACTAATCATTATATGTGAAGAATTAACATCATAGTAATCTAACTTTTAATCATTTATCAAAGCAGCATATTTTTCACATAAATATTTGATTGAAATTATCTTCCAACATAGGGCATGTTAGTGGCGATTATAATTGCTTATTCAAAAAAAAAAAAAAGCAAGATAAATATTTTATTCATCGGATAATTCATTATGTGTATGTTGTTATGTGTCATTTTTCATCTTCATTATTATAATCTCCCTACACAAGTTATATATTAATCCCTAATTCACAAAACATAATACTTATGCAAGGATATACAGTCAGATACATAATACTTATACGCAAAGATTCCGACTGTAACCCTAATATTTAAGGTTGGTTTCCCTCCGTAAGTGAAGTGCCGGCAACTTTCGCAAGAGAAATTGCTTTTAGAAAATAGCACGTGACCTCTTCCTCTCTCTTTTTTGGACGGTAAATTAAAAAATAATAAATATTAACATCATGGTCATATTAGAGGAAAAATATCAGGCAACCCTAATTATTTGCCACCGCTAATACAGAAATAGATTTTAGCATACAGGACCAAACTGTGATCATGTTTCATCACTACTACAATTACACTCTTTTGGGACGACAAAATGTCGTCCCTAATAATCAAAAGTCGTCCCGTTTTTACGTTTAGGGACGACATGTCGTCCCTAATCTGTCGTCTCTAAAGGTTCGTCTCAAAAAATAGGAGGATTTTTTTTGTGGACGACATGTCGCTCCTAAAGATCCATCGCTGACGTGGCAAATTTTTTATTCAACGCAGACGTGGCGTGCATTTTTTGGGACGACATGTCGTCCCTAATGTAAAATTCCGAAATTAATTTATATTATTTCACAAAAACAAATTAAATAATTTAATTTTTATTAGGGACGACATTGTCGTCCCTAAAAACTTTACAATAAATTTAATTTAATTTCCGAAAATGAACTATTAAAAAAAATTTAAATTAGGGACGACAAATGTCGTCTTTAATGATCGGCTATAATTTTCTGGGAAATTAGGGACGAAAATATCGTCCCTGTTTTTTTTTTCTTTTTTTTTAGGCAGCATTTGTTTTTGCATGCCCTCGCATGCCGAAAAATCGAAACGCAACATTAACATGAATCAAAAATCATCCAAATGAACCAAAACTACTAGCTAGGGGATGAATAAACATAATAATAATAATATGAAAATCGTAAACATTTCAAGCAAAAATCACCAAACTATACCATATATATAAATTGAAATTTCACCATGTTTTTTGTATTTTCAAAGAACATTAGTTTCATTAGTATACAAGATTTCATTAAGGCACAAGAAAAAGTTAGTATCTCATTTTTAGGCACAAGGTCATGTCTAGTTTCATACGTGTTAAGTGTTAATAGACAATTTAAATACAAGCTATCAACTATAAGGCAAAGTATTGCATAGATTCTACATGTGCAAGGAAAGCGAGTTTTCTGTAGATCTCGTAACTACGGGGTTTGCAATAGATCCCCTAACTATTGAGATTTGCGTAGCACCTCTAACTACACCGACCTCAAGCAATTTCTTTGTTTGCTAAGCCGAGTAACTACAACACCTTCTTCGTAAACTCGTAAAAAAGTGCAAAGCAAAGTAAGTGGACACCGCCAAAAAAATAAGTTAGGTAAGTATAGCCGCACACCGAGTATCATATGTCAATCAAACAAAGGTGGCTGGAATCTAAAGGTGAAACTAAGCTAAGATAAAGTAGATGCACTTGAGATTCCAAAGGTGAAACTAAGCTAAGATAAAGTGATACCAAAATGATGATCATAAATGCTGATAAATTGGCAACCAGTGACCTGCACATGTTTATTTCCAATAACATCACACCCTATAACTAGTGACAATAAAAGGCCTCATTACAAGAATTTCCTCCAAAATATTCAACTATAGCATTCAAGATGCTTCAAATGAAAATCAGCAATGAATATAAAAGAAAATTATGTAATAAAGGAGGAAGAGGAAAACAAAAAACAGGGAAAGAAAAATCCTAGACAACTTTTACAAATACTTACCTCTCGCCACCAATTACACAAACAGCACAAGTGCCTGTAGGAGCAGATTCATCCTCATAGTAATGAACCTAAACAAAATCATGTCAAAGCATATAAATTCCAATATTCCATTGTCTTGAGCTGGAAATACCAAAAACTATACAAGGAGTCTCAATGCCACAGTTTTCTTCCGAAAGAAGTTTACCCTAGGAGCACAAGGAATAACTTTACCATGATAGAGATAACACTAAAATAACTAGGTGGAAAAGGATGTTACATTAACACCGGCTTGTGTTGAGTTGTTCTTCATTTCCTCCCCAAACTTGTCTTTGCCAATCTTTCGCCAATATAACCGGTCGCACCAGGAATTTGAAGCATCCACCGCACTCATATGCATGCAATTCTCATTTAGAGACACGGAAAGCAACGACCAAAATGAAAATGACAGTGACATATACCTGAGCCACCCTAATTGAATTTTGAGTGGCACCTGAAACACAAAACATAAAAAATAAAAACCAATATGATATATTAATCTCTGATCGTAATTGTACCTGTTATGTCCATAATTATCTAAAATGAGAACACTGAAAAAGATAAGGATCCGCATTTAACAAGGTTGTGTCATCTTTCCAGATATAACCTCTAGTTATGATATCCCTTCAAATAAGAAGAAAAAGCAGGACAAACATGTCAGATTAAAGTTACAGCCCACCTGCATCGCCCAAGTCCATGAAAAAACGGAATACAGGACCATTTCTTTCACTCATCGTAGCAGCTGCAAACATCTTCTTAAGCCAATCTGGAGTCCTAAAGGGATATATGAGATCATTCACAAGCCTTTGTTGTTGTAGGTTGTTGAGGGAACTACTTATATATAAAGTTGACTGCTTTATCAATACAAATGCAAATGCACTTCTTTTTTTTAATTTTTTTTTTTTATGAAATGCATTTCCAGTAGATGTAGCTTTCTTTCTGACTCAGTTGGCATTAAGTTTTAGCAATTTTTATTTATTTATTTATTTTTTTTTGTCTTTTTAACCACTTTTATTACAACTCGGGGGAGGGAGAACAACTCTTCATAATATGCTTTTTCACAAAGAGGTAGTATTATTATTGATTAGTAGACTACTGTGCACAAGACACTTCTGTTGGGTAAACAGCCACAGCATAATCTTTTAGTGAACATACTGTTGGGGAAATATTATTATTATTATTATTTTTTTTTTTAACTCTTATGTGGTTTGTTTTGCAAGATTCATTCCATTCCAATTTTGGATATGATTATAAGGCATGTTTGGTGCATGTTTTTTTTTTTTTTTTTTTTTTTTTAATTTTTAAAACACAACTTCATTAAGATAAAAGGAATATCGAAATGAGTAGAAACAGCCATGATACTACAACTATCAACAATTAGGAACTCATTACTAAGCATACTAAAACTATCAAGCATTTCAAAAATCGAAAAAAAAAACAATGGAAGAAATTGACGAAAATAATAAGAAAAAATTATTCACCTTTGATTGGGATGAAATTAGACATGTTTTTCGTTGAAAATGGTGAAGAATCGCCGGGAATCACCCCAAATTCGCCCAAATCGCCGGAGCTATGCCAAGGAAGAAGAAAGGGATAGAATGAGAGGAAAATTTTGGAAATATTTGATGAAAAAAAGATGAAAATTGGTTTACCTATGTTTATGAATGAGATTAGAGGTGATTGGTTATTGAAAATCGTAAACAATCGCCGGAAATTTGGTGGAATCGCCGGAAATATTGGAAGAAAACGGAGAAGAAGAAAGAATAGAAGAAAGAGGGAAAAAAAGAGTCTGCCCGATTATATTATCAGGGTCTTGTTTTTTTGGGACGACATTTTCTTTTAAGGGATGACAACGTCGTCCCTTTAAACCCAAAAAAGTTTTGGCGGCCAAATTTTCCCCTCCAAAATTAATAAATTTTTTGACTTTTTGTTTAAAGGGACGACAATGTCGTCCCTTTAAATAAACTTTTATAAAAAAAAATAATTTTACAAACTCTAATATTACATTTTTTGATTAAAAACCTTAATATTATAAATAGAACAATATTTTCATTCATAATATATATATAACACAATTTTTTTCGATAACTATAACGATCTAACTCCTTCGCTCGATAACGATCCATCGCGACATAGTATATAGTACTATCACAATGATCGATAACGATCTAACTCATTCGCTCGATAACAAACCCCGAGATTCAAATCGATCTCTTAATAACGATCCCCGACTATTAACTCATTCGCTCGATAACGATCCATCAAGACATAGTAGATAGTACTATCACAATGATCGATAACGATCTAACTCATTCGCTCGATAACGATCTAACTCATTCGCTCGATAACGAACCCCGAGATTCAAATCGATCTCTCATTACCGATAACGATCTAACTCATTCGCTCGATATAATGATCGATCGAGCCATAGTAGATAGTACTATCACAATGATCGATAATGAACCCCGAGATTGAAATCGATCGCTCGATAACGAACCCTAACTCTTAACTATTTCGCTCGATATCGATCGACCGAGCCATAGTAGATAGTACTATCACAATGATCGATAACGATCTAACTCATTCACACGAGATTGATTGATCATTATTGAATTCAAGCCCGAGGCTCTTTACTTAGGCAATTGTTGATTTCAAACTCAAGATTGATTGATCAGTATTGAATTAACGAGTAGTGCTTTTCAAACCATAGGCTCGTTAATTTTAAGTCAAATGTTGATTTCAAACTCGAGATTGATTAATGAGTAATGATTTTCAAACCCAAAGCTCGTTACTTTTAAGACAAATGTTGATTTCAACATCGAGATTGATTAACGATTAGTGATTTTCAAATCTGTGGCTCGTTACTTATAAGTCCATTGTTCATTTCAACCTCGAGATTGATTAACGAGTACTGGTCTTCAATCCCGAGGATCGTTACTAGCTTATATGTCAAATGTTGATTTCAAACTCGAGATTGATTAATGATTACTGATTTTCAAAACCCTTAGGCTCGATACTTATAAGTCAAATGTTGATTTCAAACTCGAGATTGATTAATCCATATTGATTTTCAAACCCTTATGCTCGATAATAATAAGTCAAATGTTGATTTCAAACTCGATATTGATTAATAAGTAGTAAATTCAAACTCAATGCTCGTTACGTATAAGTCAAATGTTGATTTCAAACTCGATATTGATTAATAAGTTGTAAATTCAAACTCAATGCTCGTTACTTATAAGTCCATTGTTCATTTCAACCTCGAGATTGATTAACGAGTATTGGTCTTCAATCCCGAGGATCGTTACTTATATGTCAAATGTTGATTTCAAACTCGAGATTGATTAATGATTACTGATTTTCAAAACCTTTAGGCTCGTTACTTATAAGTCAAACTCGAGACTCGTTACTTATAAGTCAAATGTTGATTTCAAACTCGAGATTCATTAACGAGTAGTGATTTTCAAACCCGATGCTCGTTACTTTTAAGTCAAATGTTGAATTCAACATCGAGATTGATTAATAAGTAGTAAATTAAAACTCAATCTCGTTACTTATAAGTCAAATGTTGATTTCAAACTCGATATTGATTAACGAGTAGTGAATTTAAAATATTAAATATAATTTTTAGATACAAAAATATAATTATTAAATATTAAATATAATTTTTAGGTTAAAATTTTGAATTTTAATATTAAATATAATTTTTAATAAAAAAAATCATTTTTAATAAAAAAAATCATTTTTAATAAAAATTTCATTTTTATGGACGACATATGTCGTCCCTATTAAATAAATAAAAATTCAAATTATTTCATGAAATTTTGGGTGGGAAAAAAATTAAAAACAGGGACGACTTTGTCGTCCCTAAAGAGTTTCCCGGGTAAAATCTGCCACTCTGGAATCCACAGGGACGACATTATCGTCCCAAACAATAAAGAATCGTCCCGAAAGATTTAAATTTCTCATATTTAATTAATCGAACGTTGACCGATCTTTAGGGACGACATGTCGTCCCTAATAATCTTTATTTTGGGACGACAAATGTCGTCCCTAAAGGTACGGTCTCTAAAAACCTAATTTGTTGTAGTGCATTCAGTTGGCCTTTTTTTTATACACTCATATGAGGGTAAATACGTAAAATAAGATTTCATCAACCCTAACTCTTCATTGCCGCCGCCGCTTATCAATTTTCATCAATGTAGCAGGCGTTCCTCTCCACAGTACATAAATGGGAGGCATTCGACATATAAACACTTTTATCAACCCCTAAAACTAATATTGAATCATCGCATGGTGGGAATATAATTAGCAGCATACACAAATGGGATCACGTATTCCATCGTAATCAAAATTGGTTCACGTTTCTGATGGAATAAATTGAAACAATTTTGTAAATAACCTTACGTAATTTTTGTCCAATCTAAATAAATCATGCTGAATTACGATGCAAGCACTGGACAACGAATAATTGAATAACATGGATATTAGGTTCGCTCTAATACCACATGTAAATGAAACAATAGATTCAGAGTACCTGAATAGCGGAAGAAATCATCAGGATCGTTTTCCTACATCCATTGTTACTCGACTACGTCTCCATTTTGTCATCATGTTGTTGCTGCTTTGATGAGAATTTCGATATCTCTCCTCTTGCCTATAACCGTTATGTGTTGGTTTCTTTCATATGATTTATGATGGAATAAAGCATTGCTTTTATATATAGGCGGAGAGAGGGCCGAAATCCGAATGACCTAGAGCTTAGCTTTTAATCTCGGCCGTCCATCAAAGCCGAGTTTTAATCGGATTAAAACTCCTTTTAAATAACCAATAAATAATAAATAACATATTTCCTAAGGAAAACAAACTTCCTATAAAACCACTATTACGGGGGAAGAAAATTACACGGGCACAATTAATGGACCGACATAATTTTTCTTACAGTTATTGTATATACAAGATGTTATTGTGAGAACGGCGAGGGTGTCACTATGAGGTGTTATTGTATATAAAATGTGTTAATGTGAGATCTGTGAAGGTGCATGTCACTGTAAGAACTATGAGAGCGTTGAGGTGTCGCTGTGAAATTGTGAGGGTGTACTCTGTGAACATAAGGTTTTACTGTAAAATTTGTGTTAGTGTATCTTTGAAAACTATGGAGGTGTTACTGTGAAATTTGTGGTAGTGTCGCTGTCAGTACAAAAATTGTTACTATGAAATGTATGGTAGTGTCATCGTGTATGGGATTCCATGTTAATCGCAATCGAATACATGAACAAAAGGGAGCATTCGGACATGTGATAGTATTTTGGCCGTAACTTTCGGCTCCGATGTCCGTTTCACGCGTATGACCCCATTTCGGAAAGCTCTGGAGGCAGTTCACGGCCGTTTCGAGGTCAAAATCAGCTATTTTCCCTTCCATTTTGGGTGCCGAAGATTTTAGCATGTTTTTCACATTTTTGTTATTTTGATTGCGTATTCAATAAAGATCCGATTCCGGATCCGTTTGTTTAGGAAGGTTGTGTAATCAGCGACGTAATTTCCAAGATGATTTATTTTTGTAAAATATTCTGTAATATCTATTTTTCGGAGGCATTGTATTCGGGCAGCTATAAATTCCTGGCTTGTGGGATGATTTCAATCAGAATAATATACAATATTTTGCCTCTCAGAGCATTTTCTAAAACCATGTTTGTGAGTTCATCTCTTTTCTCACTTTCCTGTTTGATAGTTGATTTTATGTGTTTTGTATGCCTTATGTTTAGGAACTTTGTGTGTATTCTCTTGTATTCACTCGTTGAATATGTAAATTTTATTCAGTGTGTTCCATTCTATAAGAATTAAGTTATTGTTTTGATGCTGAGAGGCTAAGACAGAAAGAAACTTAGTAAGTTTGTATTAGATAGAAAGAAACTTAGAAGACAATTATAGAACTTCATCCTTTTTAATTTGTCCACTGATTGTAAATGTTGCATTTTCTCATCTTCTTAGATGAAGAAAGAATCACCGGAGAGAGACTTGCTGCTTTTTAGATCGTACCCAAAGATCAAGAAGTGGCAGTGGTAGGGCAAAATTGTAAAAATGTCCTGTAACTTGGCCTACTAAGGATTTTAGTTATGCTTCTGTTGCGGTGAGGAAATTGATCCTCTATCTTGTTTTTTTTTTTAAAATGTCCAACTCACCGGATATAGCTGTGATATCCCACATCGGTAAATTAAGTGAATGCTCACCCCCATATAAGTATGAGACATAAAGGTCTTGTCAACTCGGGTTAGCCCTTTTAGACCAAGCGAGGAAGGTGGTCTAAGCAGTTGACCGGACATTTATGACTCATTTAGCGCTACCAGGCCCGGGGTCTGGGGGCGTTACAGAATGGTATCAGAGCCGACTATCAGACGGAACTATGCGCTGCACCGTACAAGAAGACGGTGTAAGGATGGCCTCTAGTTACCTCTGGTAGTGACGATCCGGGACAAGTCTTGGCCGTCCTGGTGAGGATGTCCCTCCCTTATAAGGGGGGGAGAATGTGATATCCCACATCGGTAAATTAAGTGAATGCTCACCCCCATATAAGTATGAGACATAAAGGTCTTGTCAACTCGGGTTAGCCCTTTTAGACCAAGCGAGGACGGCGGTCTAAACAGTTGACCGGACATTTATGACTCATTTAGCGCTACCAGGCCCGGGGTCTGGGGGCGTTACAATAGCTGAATGGACACCGGAATAATTTAAAAACGCTTACGTGGAAGCCACTAGACTGCCACGTTAGATCCTACGTGGCTGTGGACCCCGGTTTACTTTAGAAAAAGGTATTTCTCCTTCCGATTTCCCCAATTTCATCTACTCCCAATTTCCATCATCCTTCTTCCAATCAACTCTATCAATTTAGGAGAAATGTGCAAAGATTTGAGATACAATTGGTGCAAATTTCAGAAGAATATGTTGTTTAATTGGACCTTGTTTTCTGCCAAATACCTCTGTCACTAGTTTGAGAGAAATATGTAAAGATTGGAGATTTAGTTGGTGCAAATTTCAGGAAATATCAAAGAAGCATTTTGTTGCTGATTAGCTGCACATTTGGTTCTTTTTCAGTTTTGGGCGTTTCTTGGATTATGTTTTCCGCCATTATCGGTGTTGATTTGTGGGGAAATATACAAAGTGTGGGCCTTTTTGCTATTAAATTATGTTGTCATCGCTGTGAAATTTGAGGGAAATATACAAAGATTGGGACTTTATTCTTCTGCTGTTAATTTTTTTGTTGTTATTAGTGTTAATTTGAGGGATATATGTAAAGATTGGAGCTTTATTCTTCTATCACAACAAATTTCCAAGAATCACAACGGCAATGGCAAGATGGGTCTATTTCTGAGAGATGGAGATGAAGAAGAAGGAGATGAGCTAAAAAGGGGTGGTGGTGGAGGCAGTGACGGAGCCCGGAATTTTTTCCAGTGGGGTCGTCAATGGAAAGATGGGTCTACTTCAGAGAGATGGAGATGAAGATGAAGGAGATGAGTTGAAAAGGGGTGGTGGTGGAGGCAGTGACGGAGCCCGGAATTTTTTCCAGTGGGGTCAAATTCAAAAAAAAAAATTTAGAAAAATTAAAGCAGCCAGATTTTGAACTAGTGACCTACGTATAGCAATAATATTTCTAAGCAGTTGAACTATGTAAGCAATTACATTAGAATTTGTCTGAAATAATATACATACATGATGTCAAATATTATTAAAGGGTATTTTAGTAACTTCGTACGAAAAGTTGAATAGGGCCATGCACACCCCCCCCCCCTTCTTCTCCATTGGTCTGTCCCTAGGTGGAGGTAGTGGTGGGGGGAGGAAGAGGTAGAGGAAATAATGGGGCTCAATGGAAATAGCTATTAATCATGGTGGTAGTCTTAGTAAGCTGTATAATTGGCCATCATTAAGAACTTTTTGGGTTTCAAGAGCAACCGGAGCATCATCAAGAATTATTTTTAATCTTATGGCGGATTTTTTGTTTGTTGATGAGGAAAAATGATGGGTCCAATGGGTTTCAGGTATTGTGGGTTTCATGGGTTCATAGCTTTTAGGGTTCATGGGTTCATGGGCTTCTGGGTTTGAGGGAGATTAGATGAATTTTTTTTGCAAATGAGGAAGAAGATGGAAGAGGATAAACCGGAGATGCAAAGTGTGGAAAATGGAAAGTGTGAGAAATAGGGATAACTCATTACATGGCCCGTTTTATTAGTAAATGGAGGAAAAATGAGACCCACAATCACGTAGGATCCAACGTAGAAGCCTAGTGGCAGCCACGTAAGCAATTTTAAAAGAATTTGGTACCCAAGCAGCGTTATCCAGCGGCTAGGACCATTTTTAAAATAAAAAAACAACAAAGAGGACCATTTTTCTCACCGGAACAGGAGCATGACTAAAATTCTTAGTAGGCCAAGTTACAGTACCAGTTTTTCAATTTTGCCCAGTGGTAGTTGTATTGTGCTGATGTCACTCTGAAGTCAGTGTGGCGGTTTTACTCCAATTGGTGTAACAGTTGTAGTTAACGGAGAATTATTTTCGGATTTCAGAATAACGTTGAAAAAGTATCAATTGAGATATCAAAATAAAAAGGACAAAAAAATATGAGGAATTTGGGACAAGGACAAAATGTTTAATCAATTAGGGAATAAGACAAATTTTCAAAAAAAAATTATAAAGGACGATTTTTTTTATTTTAAAGATGGACGCATTTTTTTTCCTAACAAAAAAAAAACAACAACATTTTCCCTCTCATCCATATTTTTTAAACACTATTATCTGTCAATCTAGAACTTCTAATTTGAAAATTCTTTCACTAATTTTTTTTATTTTTTTCATGATTTTTTATTTTGAGACAACATTCACCATATTCGATGTAATTACGAAAATCAGCTGTCGAAATTCATTATTATTCGAAATTCACTGTCGAAATTCATTTCTTTTCGTCATTCGCTGAATGAATGTCGATAGTGAATCTCATGAAAAACGATGTAATGATATCGAACCAAGTCTCAAAACGAAGACCATAAAAAAATTAGTGAAATTTTCATCGCGTTTGAAGATCTAAATAAAAAAATATGACTCTTTGAAAATTGAGGAAGAAAGAGAGGAGAAAAAAAAGAGGGAGGTGGCAGGCATTGACCTATCAGCAGGAATTTGTTGGGTTTTGTTTCCCCTCCCTTTAGCAGGTATTTTATAGTGATATCAAGTGGATGGTAGTGATGGATCCATGTCACATGTTAAGGGTGATTTTATATGATTTATAACGTTATATTTTATAATGATTTCCTCCATATTCGTATTATTTGCATAGAAATTAAGGGTTTAATTAAATTATTGAGCAAATGAGTTTTAAAAGTCTTTAAGTGTAAACTTGAGCTAATTTCGTGATTTTATTGGTAATTATCTATGGTTTTACACTTTGCGTGTTCTTATGGTTTTGAAGGTACATTTACATGTCATGGAGAGGGATGAATGAGCTTAAAGGATGTCCAACTGAAGATTAAGTGGAGAGAAAGATGCATATTGAACTTGGAGTGAAGATAAGGAAGCATTGAAGGCTGAACGCACGTTTGCCATCCGTCCAACCTGGACTGGCGTCCAGAAGCATGGACTGGCGTCCACTGGAGCTGATCAATCTAGGAAAGCATGATTTTTACCCAAACGGGCGTCCAGAAGAGTGGACTAGCGTCCATGAGGAGCCATTGGATTCAGGATGTTCAGATTTTCTGTGGACGAGCGTTCAGAATTGCATAGGACTGGCGTCTGATCAAGTTCGGCCCGACTCGAAGATTTCAAAGCAACTGAACGAGCGTCCAGAAGGACTGGACGGGCGTCCGTCCGCCGCCATGCTGAAACCGACCTAGTTTTCTATATAAGCGGCCGCATTCTCAACCCTAATATCATAATATCATATCGACTGCAGCCGCCAGAGAACCCTAAATTCTGAGCAGAGGCAGGCTCGGTCAGCAGAGCCTTGTGCTCTGTCGACCGAGGTTAGTTAGGTTTTTTTTATTTTATGTCGTTTCTTCTTGTTCGATTCATGAGGATGGCTCGAAGCTGATCAAACTTGGGGCAAGCATGTGAAACTTTTCAGCACCGTCTTTATTTCGACTTTGGATGATTTTGTGAGTTTTAATTAAAGTTGTTTCTTTTCTATGATTATGTGTTATGCAAATTTATATCGAGAGATGTTTTGCTATTGATGTTTGCCATATGACGAGAGTCGGTGTAAACCTAGATCACCATAGGAAAGATTGGATCTTTAACCTTTAAGTAACGAGAGTTGATTAGGTTGAATATCTAGATTGTTAGATTGAGAAATCTTGCACCTTGGTTTGATAGAGTTAATCTTTAAGATCGAGAGATAAAAGATTGATAGGCGAACTTTTCTAAGAGATTAGGAGTTCATACCTTTGATAGGTGAATCACAATTTTAGTTAAATCATCATAAGATAATCTAGAAAATGAATTAAGGGTTGCGGGATGGTGGATCATTGCTTGTTCTATGTTTAATCGTTATAGTCATTATCATGCTTTTATGAGTTTTATTGTTTTTCTCGTTTATAGTTTAGTTATGTTCGCAACGATCTTCCCTGGCTTTGGACTGACAATCCTCTGTCCAGTTTACTTTTCGTTTTGTTATTTCAGGTTTTAATAATAATGGTAACAATCTTAGGAAAATTAACGAACTAGATACCCCGATTCCCTGAGATCGACTCCGGTATTAATCGCTATGCTACGATCCCTACACTTGGGGTATACCGGATTTATAAATTTATTACTTGTTTATTTTTCATTGCATAAAATCCGTGACAAGTTTTTGGCGCCGTTGCCGGGGAATCGGTACGGTTGTCTAGTTTATTAATTTTTCTGATTTTCTGTTATAAGTTTGGATAAAAGGGATGGTTAGGGCACATGGTAGTATTTTGGCCTTAACTTTCGGCTCGAGTGTCCGTTTGGCGCGCAGGACCCCAATTCGGAAAGCTCGTTCCGACACCGACAACGCGGTGAACAGCCGAAGGCCGTTAGACACCGTTTACGAGGTCAAAATCTGATGTTTTCCCTTCCATTTTGGGCTCAGAAGATTTCAACACGTTTTTCTCCCTTTTATCGTTTTCTTGTTTTCTGTTTTAGATTTTTCGTAGGTAGGTTTCTGTTTCCGTTTCTTTTTCTGTTTCTTTATCTTATTAAAAAATAATAAAAGGCTTTCTAGGGTTTCTGAGGTTTCTAGGGTTTATGATTTTATCTAGGGTTTATGAGGTTGCTCTGGTGTCTCGTTTTGTGCTTTATGCTAAGACCAGACGAGAGTCTGCTCTCTGTGAACGCCCGGCCACTCTTTGTGGTTACCAGACGTGCGTCCATAGTGAGTGGACGCCCGTCAGTCCAACATGTACCAACTCTGTTATGTCTTAAGAGAACCAAACTAGCGTTTGTCCTTCCCAAACGCCCGTCCACTTCATCATTTACAGGAGGACGAGCGTCTGGATTGTCTGAACGTCCGTCCAGTGTGTCAGTTTCTAGTGAATAGAATCTGTTTTTTTTATACATGCTTCATTATTTGACATGGATGTTTTAATGCGAGCCTCTGTGGCTTTTATCTGATATGCGTAGATGTCATGTTCTTTCACCGTTATGGTTATTTTTCCATCTATTACGGTCCATGTTGAGTGATTGTGTGTGTTTCGAGTCTATTGATGCAAGAGCACCGAGTTAGACGTGATTCCAATTTGATTTATGTTGTTCCTTTTGTCGTCTATCTAGGGTGTTAGGGTTGTTTAGGGGTCGTGTATTTTTGTTGTCCCTTACTTGATTCATCTGTAGCTACTGTCGGTTTTCCGTTGCTACTTCCTTTTTGATGGATCTTGTAAGCTTTTAGGGCCCTCTATTCGTTCATCTTTTATTACTTGATTCATATGTGCTTAAGTTTGAGCTACTGTCGGTTTTCCCGTCGCTTTCACTTTTAGATGGATCTTGTAATCCTTAAGACCGTTTACACTTTCAATTTTCTTTTCGATATGATTTATATTTGCTTTAGTATAGCTACTGTCGGTTTTTCCGTTGCTATCACTTTCTGATGAGTCTTAAGGCACGTCTACACTTTACATGGCAAGCTTCTATGGCTTTGACCTTCCTTCTATGGTTTACATGTTTCATCGCTTAGTCCGAATTATAGATTAGGGTGATATCTATGGAATTAGTTGGGCTAGCATTTTTCTTGATTTTCTTTTTGCCTTTTTAGTATAGTTGCATATCATTTAGTTGCATTGTGTTATATTTTTTTTTATTTTTATTTTAGTGCACCTAGCCCTACTACTTTGTAGTGTCCTCTATCATTATTTCTTTTTGATAAATCTTGTAACGCGCATTTACACTTTCATTTGGAGTTTGATATTTCTGTATGCACATGTTGGTCCATATTTGTATTGTAAGCTTCTGTGGCTTATTTGACGCTTAGATGTCCTGTGTTTTCCCCGTGTGGTGATTTTTTCATCTGAGAAATTATTTCCTGTGCTTATATCAAACTTTTCTGCGCAATATGATATATTTTCCCCTGTGTTCCCCGAGATACTGCCATGTTTTTCAAGTGGTGCAGGCACATTTTTAGCTGTTTTTGCCAAGCTACCTTTGGAAGTCGTTGCTGAAAAAGGACTCCATATGACATCACTATTGTTGTCCTCTTCAGCCACTCATCGGATCATTACCAAATCAGCTAAGTACTCTTATCCGTTCTGTAATTCTGCACAACCTGAGGACATGTTGTGGTTTAAGTGTGGGGGAGGGGAATGGTTATGTGTATCGATCAATTGCTTACTTCGTTTCGTCTCTATGCAAAATGAGCTAAATTTTTCAAAATTTTTGTTCTGTCCCGAGTAAGCAATGCATATCTTTGTTCGTCTTTTTTTTATAGTCATCGATGTTGTATACTGTATGTTCAGTAAGTTAGTTGTTTCACCCGATATATATATTTTTCATGAGCCATAGTGAATGATGAGCTATATTACAAAGCTATACCCTTTTGATTAGTGATTTTTGTTATCTTATAAGTCATGTGCTTAGTGCTAACGTATGTATCGTGAGAATTTTAATAGTTTGTGTTTAGATCCAAAGTATGATATGCTGTGAATATCTGAGCTTTGGATGTGATAAGTAAAACGTAACTAAAGTTGTTGAAATGTAAATGAATTAATTGTGTGTGTCGGAAGCTGGTCGATGATTTGAGTGCGGTAGGTCATATCACGAATGTCCTATACCACTATGATGACCAAAAGCTCACGACAGTCAGGAGAAGCTACCTGATGATTTGAGTAAGGTAGGGTATATCTCGAATATCCTATTCTGCTATGACAGGGCAAGAGCTCATTCTGATGTGTGTTTAAAAGTGAAATAGTTAAATCAACTTATATAAGAAGTGGTATGAAATGAATGAAAAAATTAGTTATTGCATATCTTATCCCCAGTATAAACTGGCAGATATGTTGTAGGGATTATCCTCTGAGTATGTCAGAAAGGTCCTAAATGTATTCTATCATCTTTTTCGGGATATGTCACGTTTTGTAGGGTACATCTTATGAGTATCATTCATTTCTAGTTTGAAGGGGGTATTAGCTAGTTTGCTTGAAATTTTCAAGTTTGGACTTAGTGGAAGTTTGTTATGGCTTTGCACACACACCGGGGTGAACCTCTAAGTTATTGCATATGTGTTATATGTGCTGAGATGTCTACCTTTTTCCGAGCCTTGATTTTCGTTTTGTTTTGCTCGGGACGAGCAAAAGCTAAGTGTGGGGGAGTTGTTAAGGGTGATTTTATGTGATTTATAACGTTATATTTTGTAATGATTTCCTCCATATTCATATAATTTGCATAGAAATTAAGGGTTTAAGCGAATTATTGAGCTAATTTCGTGATTTTATTGGTAATATCTATGGTTTTACACTTTGCGTGTTCTTATGGTTTTGAAGGTACATTTACATGTCATGGAGAGGGATGAATGAGCTTAAAGGATGTACAACTGAAGATTAAGTGGAGAGAAAGATGCATATTGAACTTGGAGTGAAGATAAGGAAGCATTGAAGATTGAACGCACGTTTGCCATCCGTCCAGCCTGGTCTGGCGTCCACTGGAGCTGATCAATCTAGGAAAGCATGATTTTTACCCAAACGGGCGTCCAGAAGAGTGAATTGGCGTCCAGGAGGAGCCTTTGGATTCAGGATGTTCAGATTTTCTGTGGACGAGCGTTCAAAATTACATAGGACGGGCGTCTGATCCAGCTCGGCCCGACTCGAAGTTTTTATTGAAGGCTGAACGAGCGTCCAGAAGGACTGGACGGGCGTCCACGGCCGCCATGCTGAAACCGACCTAGTTTTCTATAAAAGCAGCCGCATTCTCAACCCTAATAATCATCATATACACACATTACACAGCAGCCACATAAAACCCTTGAAACGAGCAGACGGCAGGCTCGGTCGACCGAGTGCTCCTGCTCGGACGGCCGAGTCTCACTTTTGTTTTTTTATATATTTTCATTCGTTCGTATTCTGAAGATGATCTGAGGCTTTCTGGAACACGCTTGTGAAACCGTTTCAGCAGCGTTTTGATTTCAACTTTTTGGATGATTTTGTGAGTTTTAATTAAAGTTGTTTCTTTTCTATGATTATGTGTTATGCAAATTTATATCGAGAGATGTTTTGCTATTGATGTTTGACATATGACGAGAGTCGGTGTAAACCTAGATCACCATAGGAAAGATTGGATCTTTAACCTTTAAGTAACGAGAGTTGATTAGGTTGAATATCTAGATTGTTAGATTGAGAAATCTTGCACCTTGGTTTGATAGCGTTAATCTTTAAGATCGAGAGATAAAAGATTGATACGCGAACTTTTCTAAGAGATTAGGAGTTCATACCTTTGATAGGTGAATCACAATTTTAGTTAAATCATCATAAGATAATCTAGAAAAGGAATTAAGGGTTGCGGGATGGTGGATCATTGCTTGTTCTATGTTTAATCGTTATAGTCATTATCATGCTTTTATGAGTTTTATTGTTTTTCTCGTTTATAGTTTAGTTATGTTCGCAACGATCTTCCCTGGCTTTGGACTGACAATCCTCTGTCCAGTTTACTTTTCGTTTTGTTATTTCAGGTTTTAATAATAATGGTAACAATCTTAGGAAAATTAACGAACTAGATACCCCGATTCCCTGAGATCGACTCCGGTATTAATCGCTATGCTACGATCCCTACACTTGGGTATACCGGATTTATAAATTTATTACTTGTTTATTTTTCATTGCATAAAATCCGTGACATCACACATACACAATTCTATTATGTGTGCGAGATTGAATAATATTTAATCACAGCCTTTCACTTTGTATCACTCTAAAATACCTGCTGCACTATAATTTCTCTCATAAAAAATATTGGAGTTGTCTTTCTCCCTCTAAAAAATATAAGAGTGTCCTCTTACTTAAAGATATTCTAAAATATGTCCTTTTACCTTATTTTCTATAAAAAAAATATGAATTGTGGTGAAAACATATTAACGATCTAATTCTAAATCAAAAGTTGCGGCTGTTTAAAAATTAGGATGAGACAAACTAATATTAAATGGGCTTGTTTCCCTGGTTTCTTTTCCTGAGTGCGCGTCTTTATTTTATTTTATTTATTTTGTATTGTCCAGCCAATTTATTTTGTCATTTTTACAATTTTTTCCGAGTTTAATGTACTATTTCTTTATTTTGTATTAAAAGTGAATTTTAGCCTACTTTTTAATGTGTGAATTTCTTATTTTAATACTTATTTTGTACCAAAAAAAAAAAAAAAAAATTTAACTTATTTAGTCATTTTCAAAACAAAAAAAATACTTATTTTGTCATTTTGAATCTTTCTATCACAACGAAAAATATTCTACATATACTACATATATAATTGAATACCTTTTTCTCGATCTTTAATAGAAGAATACTTTTAATTGAGGTAACCACCATGATCAAGATTCAAGAGGTCACGGATTCGCGTCTCACCGTGTGTATGTATAGGTAATAGTCTATTAAATGAGATAATTTCGTTTCGGTGAAACAAAAAAAAAAGCTTTTTTTTCTCTAGAATCCTCTTTCCCTTAATTCCCAATCAGCTGGTAGGCGGTCGCCAAAAAATAAGAATATATATATATACTAGAGGGAAGCGGAACGTGCTTCTCACGCAACTTGCCCTTTTATTGATAATAGGAGGGTTGAGAAGCTTTTCTACCGAAAGGTAGAGGGAAGGATTTGTGCATTTGTTCTTAGGTACGTGTTGTAACTAAATTGTGGAAAACTCGTACAGCGTACATATTCGTTCATGAGTAATACTGAATATGGTATTTATTAGCGTTTTACAAAATGTTTTACACTTAGTAATATCATTATTTTACAATATATTCCACAGCTAATATAATAGACATTGATATCCATGTTCCCGTATTATTTAAGCGCTAGCCTTGTAAAGGGCCGGCACATCTTATAATGTAGCAGAATTTTATTACACGATTCCTTTGTAGTTTCTTTTTTGGGCGGGCGTTTGAATTTAGCTGAGCTTTAATTTCAGCTTTTTCAAAGGGGTAACAGCAGCATCTACTGTATTTGTTGCGTCAGGAGTGGAAGCATCTTCTTCCTTATCATCCAATGCATTGCTTTCCTTTGTTTTGCTTGGACTTTCACTTGTGTTGGGCAGCTGCTGCTGTGTTGAGGTTGAGGAGCCAGTGATTTCTGCACCTGAAAAGAAATTGCATTAGAACGCAGCATTAGTTTCTTTCGTTTTTTTGGTTCTAATGTTTCTTACAGAAGGTAATGCCTTCCTGTCTTGTTTCGAACATGTAGTTTTATTTCAGAGCCCATTTCTGAACAGGTGATTCCGAACAGTGTTTGACGCTCTAACTTCGGCAATAACGTATTCCACTAAGTTCTGATGTGGATGAACGGGTGTGATTAGTTCAAAAAGGATAACACCAAAGCTATAAATATCCCTTTTTGCTCTGAACTTGTTAGTTGACATGTATGCAGGATCAATGTATCCGTATGTGCCTTTAAGCCCTGAATTATGACCATCGAAAACCTCTACTTTCGAGGGCCCAAAATCTGCAACCTAATTGGGACAATAAATTGTAGTAATTAACAATAAGCTAACTAGCTAAGCTAAGAACGATTATTCATTACATTTTAAAATAGTAATGCCAAACTAAGCAACTAATGACTGAGATTACCTTTGCTCTCATGGAACCATCCAACAATATGTTAGCGGATTTTAAATCTGGGTGTGTACCACAGGAGGGGCAGCCTGTTGTAATAAGGAGTATATAAATTACAAAGTATTTTAATACGACTATAAATTCCAGTTAATTAATTCACAAAGCCTACGTACTCACCCCATCATGTAAATACTCGATTCCATGAGATGTCAAGCGCGATTTGCAGTCTTTCTTTCCAGCTCAAAGCTCGTTCTTCTTTATCTGTATGAATACAATGAAACCTACCAAGAAGAGATACCTGAAAAAGAATACAATGAAATCGTTTCGCTAAGAATCCAGAACCTTTGGACTAATGAACAGGCTAAATTACAATTTTGGTCCTCTAACTAGACACGTTTTTCAATTTTGGTCCTAATTTTTTTCCAGCGACAATTTTAGTCCTGTAAGTGGTCTTTTTTTGCAAAAATAGTCCTGAACGCCGGAAAGACCACTTACAGGACTAAAATTGTCGTCGGAAAAGACCAATTTTAGTCCTGTAAGTGGTCTTTCCGGCGTTCAGGACTATTTTTGCAAAAAAAAGACCACTTACAGGACTAAAATTGTCGACGGAGAAAAACCAGGACCAAAATCGAAAAAGTGTCTAGCTAGAGGACCAAAATTGTAATTTAGCCCTAATGAACAAGTAAATTTCAGGCCTCTATGTGCTGAACTTTAAGTCGGGCATTCTAACAAACAGTTAGTGGCTGCATTCTCAACAACCGTGTGTAATTTCCTAGAAATGTAATATTTCTAAGTATGTAGTAGATTTTTTTTTGGGGGTATAATCCTCTGATTTTTTTTAATTTTTTTTCTGTTTTAAAACATATGCAGCTCCATTTTTTTTTTCCTTTTTTCTGAAGGGTCAGTATGCTGAGAAATTACCTCCGATTTGTTTAAATTAGCGTAATCATCTTTATCAACGGCATACTCACTTTTTTTACACGTCTTATAAACAGGATATCATTGAATTTGATCCTTATTACCTTTTACAGAAACCTAAATATCCAAATCGGTTAAGATTTGATTTTCAAAACATGAAATAATCAATGGTCATACACGGCATTAATCATTTGTAAATGCTTTAAGCTAATTTGCTAATTCGCTCCACTGTTTGTTTTTATTTTTTTTTATTTTTTTTATTACGATATTGACTATTGTATTATTTATGTAATTTGAAAAGGGTGGATTGGTAATTACGACTGGCACTAGAAACCCCGAATTTGGCTATATATATTGTACCTATGTATTATGAATGAGATATAAAAGATATAATTGACCGAAATTTATCATGGTAGCAGAGCCAGGTTAAACCCTAAACCTATCAAAAATAACACAGCAAATCACGAACCAGAAAATCACAAAAGAGGCTGCGTCCTGCTCTTTTGATCATGGCCGCAACAGCAGAAACCTCAGGGGAGAAAAAGCTTGATGCTTTCTTCCTCAGCACTAACGATCATCCGGGACAATTGATCACCACGGTGCAATTGAAGGGCCCTAACTATGATGAGTGGGCACGCTCAATTCGGACTGCTCTTCGAGCAAAACGAAAATTTGGCTTTCTTGAAGGAAAAATCAAAAAGCCAACGGACGACGAAAAATTGGAAGATTGGTATACCGTTCATTCCATGTTGTTATCATGGATTATGAACACGATCGAACCGTCTATCCGGGCAACACTGACCTATTTTGAAGATGCCGAGCAGCTCTGGAAATCGTTGAAAGGACGATTTTCGGTCGTTAACGGAACAAAAATTTGTCAATTGAAATCTTCATTGGCTGACTGTAAGCAAGCAAAGGGAGAGACAATTGCTTCCTATTTTGGACGGATGAGCCGAATCTGGGACGAATTGAGTGAATTGGTGACGACCCCATCTTGCTCTTGCAATGGATGCAAGTGTGACCTTGCTTCGAAGTTTCAACAGGTACTCCTCGATGACAGATTACACTGGTTTTTAATCCGTTTGGATCCGATCTATGCTTCAGTTCGTTCTCAATTGTTGGGAAGACATCCACTTCCGATTTGGATCGAGCTTATCAAGCACTCACGCAAGAAGAAAGCTTACGAACAGGTGCGGCACCATCTCCGGCCATGGACGCCGACGTCAAGATGGCGTTTCGCCTCCAATCTGATGGGAAATCTCGAGAGAAGACACTTGAAGATGCGGAACAGCTATGTTCCTATTGTAACAGGAAGGGCCATGCCCAGGATTCGTGCTTTCAGCTCCATGGGTACCCCGAGTGGTGGGGTGATCGGCCAAGATGAGTTCGAGTGGTGGACGGGGTTCTCATGGGGGTGGACGAACAGGGGCTGGTGGAAGAGGCCGTGGTGCCCAATCTAATTCTGCACAGCTAAATCAAACCAAGAGTGGGCCATTGAGTTCGGCTCAGCCCGATCCCTCTACAGCACTCCCTTCTACTTTTGAAAAAGCTGGGCTCGTGAACATTACCCCGGCTCAATGGCAAGGCATAATCGATCTCTCAAAGGTGTCTAAGCCTCGTGATCGGTTAACGGGTAAGTTTTCGTGGATTATTGATACTGGCGCGACTCATCACGTTTCGGGTGATCGAAATTTATTTGACGAATTGAAGCCTATTGAACATTGTCCGATTGGTTTGCCGGATGGAAGTTCCTCGTTTGCGACCCATTCGGGAACGGTTATTTTATTGGGAAATTTACGCCTTTTAAATGTTTTATATGTCCCAAAGTTGAATTGTAACTTGTTTTCGGTGTCACAATTTCTAAACGATAATGATTGTGTCATGCAATTCACCGCTCAATTATGTATTATACGGGACCGAGTCACGAGGACGCCGATTGGGATTTGGGTGAGCGTGTGGATGGACTTTTTCTGTTCGTGGGTGTTCCAGAGATGTGGGCTCTTGCTGTTGATGGTGTGCAGGATGTGGCTTTGTGGCATCGGCGGTTAGGTCATCCATCAGAAAAGGTCCTTAGGCATGTTCCGAATATTTCTATTTCTAAGTTTTTCAATAAAGACGGGTGCGATGTGTGTTTTAAGGCTAAGCAGCCTCGTGAACCCTTTCCTATTAGTGAGAATAAAGCTAGTCGCATTTTTGAATTAGTACATTGTGATTTATGGGGGCCTTACAGTGTACCCTCAACGTGTGGCGCTACGTATTTTTTGACAATTGTCGATGACTATTCACGTTCGGTTTGGATTTATTTATTATTGAATAAAATGGAAGTTGAATATGTTTTTTTGGATTTTATTGCTTTAGTCTCTCGTTAGTTTGAGGTTAATATTAAACGAGTTTGTAGTGACAATGGGACAGAATTTAGACCTTTGCTTCCGTATTTTCGTAAAGAGGGTATCATTTTTGAAACGTCGTGTGTTGGTACCCCACAACAGAATGGCCGGGTTGAAAGGAAACATCAACACATTCTTAATGTTGCACGTGCACTACGTTTTGATGGACATTTGCCCCTCAAGTTTTGGGGGGAATGTGTTATGGCCGCCGCGTATATAATCAACAGAACCCCAAATAGTGTTTTGAATTTTAAAACACCATATCAGTCTCTTTTTGGTCAACCGCCAGATCTTTCCAAACTTAGAATATTAGGATGTTTGTGTTATGCCCATGACCATCGCCACGTCCATAAATTTGCCAGCCGAAGCCGTAAGTGTGTCTTTCTTGGGTATCCTTTTGCCAAGAAGGGGTGGACCTTGTATGATCTAGAGACGGAGGAGATCTTTGTCTCTCGGGATGTTAAGTTTTTTGAACATGTGTTTCCTTTTTCCCAATCGACCGATAGTGCACCGTCCATACCTCCTTACCCTATGATTGATGACGTTGGAATAGTGGATCAGGAATTTAGTCCCTCTTCATCTAAGGATCCCTCCAACCCGGAGCCTCGGTTGAGGGGGGGGGGGGGGGGAGACACGGTTCGTACGGGTGATACTAGGGTTGATAAGTTCGAACCGTAACCATTTTTGCCACAGGAGCGAAAGTCTCTGTATAATCAATACCTTCTTCTTGGTGATGCCCAAATGCCACTAACCGGGCTTTTAGACGTTGCAGAGTCCCATGCTCATCATATTTCTCTATATAGACCCACTTACTCCCCAATGCCTTTTCAACCTTTTTTAGGGTTTATGGGGCATCTAGAATTTCTTTGGGTTAATTGGATGTGCAGCAAGATGCTCTTGGAATTTGGTGTCGCCCACTGTGTTTTTTTCTTTGAAATGCCTTACAGGAAATCCAAATTTCTTTAAGAAGTTCTTGGAATTTTGTGTTCATTTCAGGTACGTATATATGTTTCTCCGTTGATCCAAATATGTTTGCCAACTCCGGCCATTGCAAAGAATTTAATTGCAGGAATTTGGAATGGTATGATATACTCCGAATCATCATTTGTTAACCTTCATTGACCACACCCTCCGATTCGGTTGAGCTCTAGATTTTTTATTTCTTGGATTATTTTTTACTTGAAGGTCACACATTAATTTTTATTTTTATTTTGGTTAATTATTGTTGTTTTTTTTTTCCATCGGCAGAATGGCTCCCTTTTGTCAAAGGTAATAATAAGCACACTAATAGGTTTTTATTTACCTACTTCAATTCTTCTTACGATTTCGTAGTTAACTTATAAAAAATGAGGATTTTCATTCTGCAGCCCCAGATACTTTGACCCTTTTTAGGGTAGAAGGTGAGTCATTGGAATTTCGTTGAAAAATGGATGTTCAGCTAGCTTGCCGGTGGAGGACGAGGAGTGACTTCAAGCAGAAGGTTTTTCATCAAATGGTTTTGGTTTCATTATGTGATATCAACATGGTCGTGTTGCAAAGTCTTTGGGTGTAGGTTTTCCAATATTGATAATGTGATGTCATTAGATTTGGTTACTCATCCTCCGTTTATTACTTGCTTTAAACATCTGATTGTCACTCCTTTTTTGCAAATGTTTGAGCTGATCGATTTCCATCTGCATTTGTTGATGATTTTGATTCCTTATGCAAAGGTCTTTTTGTTTGACGGTTTTTTTAATGCTTTAATTACATTGAAAAGAGAAATTAAGCAAAGGATGATATATTTGATCTATTTAAAGAGCAATGCATATTTTGATAATAAAAAATTGTTTTTTTTTGGGGGGGGGAGGGTTTGAGTGTGTTGCGGTGGGGGTTGTTAATGATAGGAAAACGATAGATCCAGAGTACCTAAATAAGCGGAAGCAATCAACAGGGCTGTTCCCTACATCCACTGTCATTCGACTCCGTTTTGCCACAACGATCTACACCCTGATAGAACAAAGAAAAAAATCCATATGCACATTGGAGATGGAATACGGTGCTATTAGGTCTTCTGGTCTATGCCTATTTTCTGTATGATCACCAATCGATGGTACACAGGCAGTCTATATATAGGCAAGACTATGGACATAAAGCATTATGGAATATTCCGGAATGAAAACTCTAACCATCATTCGATTTCCCATAATACCCTTTAATTAATAATAAACCAATAATATAATTACCAACATAATTTATTAAATAACTTAAGGGCCACATATAATTATCTTTTCACTAAATGATAATTCTTACATTCTTCCACTTGGCCCGAAAAGTTATGTCGGCACAACGTGAATGAGTGACAACAAAATTTGCATGCTCAAGAATGTCACTTTCTGGTTTATTAACACAACTTCAACTGATCAATACTAACACAAGAACTATGGCGGTTATGCTCAATAAAAACAAACACTCCCTTCCAATATTACAATGTGCACTATCAACCAGCCAAGTAAACCTTTTATGAATGAACTAAACAAAATGTCATTCGGGGTCCCAGAATCCAAATGGATTCACTCATACATGAACTCGGTGCACTTTCATGTAATTGTCACGTCACTATAATGTCTATTTTGACAAATTTCAGAGAATTCAGACGAAGCATCTTTATGTGTCAATAAGTCAAATATGAGTACAATATGATTGTGAGATAACATAAGCCGGAAAAATACACAATCTATATTCTCATATTATTCTACTACTTGACACTCGTCTTATAGCTAGCTTACCTCTGACAACGTGTCCCATAAATGTCGATTTGCTAATTTCATCATCAAAATCATTCCTCATATGAGTGAGGGTGAGATGAGTCAAAAAATTGGCCAGAAGCAACATCGACCAACAACCATAGGCCAAAACTCATAAAGCCTGTGACTTAACTACACAAAATTTTCGGTCATCCAAAATGAGCTACTTCAATCAATCCACAAGTTCACCTCTAAAGGTAGTTGATGCAAGCTTAACGAGATCTTGACATAGATGATCTCATCGAACCTCTTATATCGATATGAGATTCACCAAATCATACAACATATCCTTTTAAGGAAACTATTTATCATAAGTATAGCTCTAACAAAAATGCAAGTGTACTATTCTAAAATATGGTTAATACTCCCACTGGTCGAAAACATCATTACAATTAAACCAGTATAACAAAATTTGAAGCTTACAAAATCCATATAAATACTTGCAAACCGAAAACAATCATTCAGTGCTTTTGTTCTCCAACACATGTTGTGTACATTTCAGTGGTTTATCACACAAACGACAACCACTATAATGGTCAAACAACTCATAATTCTGTCATGAGCTACAATCAACAAAATAGGGCACACAATTCTTCATTAACTGTATAAAGGAATTGATAATCTTAAGTGCCTCTAAGAGAAAATTCTCAGCAAACAAATCTAACATTATTTTGCTCATCGTAACAAGAATGAGTTCCAAAGTGATGTATTAAATCATTAATATGGAACTCTATAATGAATAACAAAACACTAGCACAAACATGAATTTTCTCAGGATGTAACAATGCAACTCATGCTCATAATAATGTTCCTAAAAACTAATTCATCCAACCAATTGTAGATAGATTAATGCACACAACTCAAAATAGAATCAGGTGTTAATAATTGAGAAATTACTCTCACTATTTTACGTGATTAGTGGTTTAGAAATGAGTAGATACCATATGTGATTGTCCTCAACATGTGATCAATCTATTGTTGACGCTCTTAATTTGAAATACAACGTACTCCATTTAGAATCAACTTAGTTTCTTCAATGAAAAGCAGAATGAAGCAATTCAACTTATGATTAATCACTTAGAACAACCATTCCCACTCAATTAGCATTTCTCAAAATCCTTATGGTTTCTAACCTCACATTATGTTAGAATATGTGATCAAGCTCTTGTGATTCCAATGAATCAATCAAAATATCTATTTACATATGAACACTTCACTTGACCGAAATTATACACCAAGAGTCATAAGCTCTAGTCACACTAAGGTCAAACCCGAATGTATATTATTTCAGCATGATTCTTTCCATAACACAATGTTGTCAAATTGATGACAACCTTGAAGAGAATCTAACAATATTACACAATGTTCAAATAGATTTTAACTCCTTATGATACTATTAATTGTCATTTCGACGGGATTCTTCCACTCAAACACACGATAGCACAAACAAGTGTGATTGGATCATTCAAGGAGAAAATGACATATATTTTCATGCCATAAATGTCATTCATTCTATACTATCATAAATAGCATACTTTATCCTCAATTATAAAAGCTTTGTGAACAATATAAGCTTTAATAGGGATAAAAAGCCCCAATAATGGACGATATCAAATTATGATACAAATTCTCAAACCATCCAAAAATTGAACAAAAGACAATTATACAATATCATGATCTTATCTAATCATTCGACATAATGAGTGAACTTAATGGTTTGGCATATACAAACCCCACAAACTCAAGTCATGGTGATAAATAAAGTTATTAAGCCCTACAACCCACCATAATTTTAGTTTACTTCAAAGAAGTATATATCAACTTCATATGTCGAAACAGTGATATATTCATTGACGTCAACTATCTAATGTAGGTTAAATATAACTTAATAGGCTATCGTGCTCTATAGTATAAAGATTTGAAATCTTAAGTTGAGCACGAGAGATTCACTATCAAAAGATGATAGCCTCATATTTTCATCTAATGATGAAAATTTTACCTACGTACAATTGACAATGTGAAGTAAATATCTAAAACACTTCACTTTGTATCACAACTAAATATGAGATCTAACACATAGCAATTTCCGTACCAATGAGGTAACATACTTTAATGTCCCTAACCAAAATCAAGATGACATTGAATTAATAGGAACAAGATTACCTCCAAGTGTAATTTCTTAAAATGAGACAATAAACCATTCTTTGTATATCTCACAAAATGCACTCATCATGCCAGAATACAAATGATCAAATACACTATAGACCACGTGTTTCTCTATGTTCATAAAATTATGAACACTCTAAACATCAAAAGTGTATTTGATTACACTATCACAAATAGAAATCACCCAAGACCATAGGAAAATCATAATATTAGTAATCCAAAATGATCTACAAACCAACACCAATAACCCAATTTTTATTATGAGAAGTACGTACTGAACAATTTTATTATATGTTATTGAGGACAACTATAACATTATGGTGGTCAAAATAAACTTTATCCTTAATGGAAATGCATATCTAAAATGGTTTAATTTTATTTTAAGAACACCAACACAAGTGATTGATTCGCTAAAATGCTCATAAATCAACCCATCAGTCGATAAATGTGATTCCGTAGTAAGTGGTGGAGCACCCATACGAATTACAAGATCCTAACCAATGCATTCCAAAATCAAACATATGAGGTGCCTTAGACAGAATCAACCAATGTTAATTCTTTTAAAAGTAAATTCACGGTCTCCCTGTGGGTAGAGACTGTAATCACTACATAGAATTTACTATCATAAATAATAAGACTATAGAATTAACTATGTGGAGTGAGACCATCTGTATCTGTGTGCATAAGATAAATCCCCTCATCTTTATGCTAATTTTCCATCTTATTTCAATCAGTCTCATAAAGATAATTGCCTCCCTGTGGGGCCGGGCATTACCTAAATGAACTAATTGGTCAAAAATGTATATGTCACTCATGTAATCACTGAACATTATGTGATTAATCGCTGCATTACTTCTCATGCATTCCGGATGATGTGGCTACTCCAAGAGATGCAAGAAAAATAATATCTTAAGATGACACATAAGGTTTGATTATATAGTCTCCATTTAATACAAACAATCAAATAATGTATATTAATTACGATATGGAAAGACTACAACCTTAATGATCAAACCAGTTAATTATTAGGTTCCACCAAATGCACAAACAATATATGGTTCACTAATATATGTCAATCATCCCTTTAGTTGTAGCTAAAATATGCATTAATTGATCACTAAACATGATGCAATCAATTTCGTCAATTTAATCACCAACAATATGTGATTAAGTCTTTTGTCAATCATTGAGCTGATGTGGTTACACTCAAAATCGACCGTATGACATGACATATATTAGAAGTTACTAAATAAGGGTAAATACAAATGTGTTTCTTATGTCGACACACCATTTAATTGAACATTTTGTCAATTCAATTGAATATCGATGAATTTTCAATCACTCCACATAATGTGATCAAAACTTTTATGCATCATCGTGTCGGGCTGCAGTGGCTACCCAACATTTGACACCATTGACATTCAAGATATTGACAACTTTACATAAGCCAACTAAATCTATTGTTGACATAAACATGTGCAATTTAATACTTTAATATGGTTCAAGTATGCATATTTATTTCCAGACTAAAATTATTACAACATTAATATGTCATGATATGATCACTAAACATAATGCGACCAATCTCTATATGTCCCGAATTTGAGCCGTAGTGGGTAAACTCTAAACTTGACACAACTATACGACATATTTCTTAATGTTGCAAATGATCAATAATCTAAAGGCATATACATAATGACGTGTATATGTTTCATGAACCAACAACTATTACTTCAACGATATTAAGTCAATAGGTATGTATCACTACTTTAATCACATATCATTATGTGAATAATTTATTTAGTATTTTCATACACTCCAAAATGCATAAAAATAATGGCCAAAGACCCAAAAGTATACAAAACGGACTTATTGGACTTATAAGGACAAAAATGAATCTGTTGGACTTATAAGGACAAAAATTAGATAGATAGACTCAAATACCCTTAATGAAAAAAAAAAGAGACAATAGGCCTGTTTGTTGTTTTTTTTTTTTTTTTTTCTTCAGGCGTTCAGGGATTTTTTTTTTTAGGCGTTCATGGATTTTTTTTAACCGATGTATTGACCATCGCGATACAATGACCAACCCCTATACATTGACCACCGCAATTCAATGACCACCGCGACGTATTGACCACCCCGATGCATTGACCACCTCGATGCAGTGACCATCCTGATGCATTGACCACCGTGAAGCCCGATGCGATGACCATCGCGATGCAGAGACACCGCGATGAAGTGACACCGCGATGTAGAGACACAGCGATGAAGCGACACCGTGATGCAAAGGCACCCCGATGCAGTGACTACCCCCGATGCAGAGACACTATTATGCAGAGACGCTGCATTGCATAGACACCTCGATGAAGTGATACAGCGACGTAGTGACCACCCGTGATGTAGAGACGCCTCAATGAAGTGACACCATGATGCATTGACCACGCCAGATCCAGAGACACCACATTAGATGTTATAACATTTGACGATGCAGAGACAACGCATTGCAGAGACACCACGATGAAATGACACCGCAATGCAGAGACACTGCGATGTAGAGACACCGCGATGAAGTGACAACGCGATGCAGAGACACCGCGATGCAGTGACCACCCCCGATACATTTACCACCGCGATTCAATGACCACCGCGACGCATTGGCCACCCCGATGCATTGACCACCTCGATGCAATGACCATTCTGATGCATTGACAACCGTGATGCCCAATGCGATGACCATCGAGATGCAGAGACACCGCGATGAAGTGACACCGCGATGCAGAGACATGGCGATGAAGCGACACCGTGATGCAGAGACACCGCGTGAAGTGACACCGCATTGCAGAGACACCACGATGAAGTGACACCGCAATGCAGAGACACCGCGATGAAGTGACATCGCAATGTTATAACATTTGACGATGCAGAGACACCGCAATACAGAGAAACCGCATTGCCGAGACACCACGATGAAATGACACTGCAATGCAGAGACACCGCGATGAAGTGACTCCGCATTGCAGAGACATCATAATGAAGTGACACCGCAATGCAGAGACGCCGCATTGCCGAGACATCGTGATATTATAACATTTGACGATGCAGAGACACCACAATGCAGAGATACCGTAATGCAGAGACACCACGATGAAATGACACCGCAATGCAGAGACACCGCGATGAAGTGACAACGTGATGCAAAGACACCGCGATGAAGTGACACCGCATTGTAGAGACACCACCGATGCAGAGACACCGCGATGAAGTGACACCGTATTGATGCAGTGACATCTGCAGTGACATCTGCAGTGACATCAATGTCACTTCATTAGTTGTCTAATGTATGCAGTGACATCTGCAGTGACATCAATGTCACTTCATTAATAATAATAATAATAGTTATCAAGCCAGACAGACATAACCTGAACTTAACTCAGCAACCATATAAAACTGATATGCAGGCAGACATGTAACTGAGAAAACAAAACAAAACAAAATTTTTAGCATGAGATAATCCACTAATTTCCATCGTAAAAATTTCTTAGAAAACAACAAGAGGTATCCATCATATTAGCTTGTGTTGTTCAAGCAGATAAAATGGGTCAAAAAAATCATTAAAAGGCATAAAACTTGCCAATTGACAAACACATGTGCAAAAGTCTTGCTTTTAGGATAAGTGGTGGACAATGGCTCCAAGGTGGAAATGGCAACAACTAATTAATGGTGTTATAAACACAGACAAAAAAAAGGTGGAAAAGTCATTTGGACCTCTAAAAACTGAGACAAGACGAAAATGAATTACTGCCCCTTTTTTTGTAACAAAACTCACTTATTACCACTTAATTAACAGCAACAACCTTCTTATAATAATCTTATTTCCCTGTTTGTTTCGTTTCCTATTAAGTGTATAAACCTGTTTAAGTTGTGTAGTTGGTCTAGCTGTGGTGTTCGACATACTTCTTTATATCTATCAAATTGATTAGCATTAGGCTATGGTTATAGCAAAATTAAACAATGACAGTGCAACTTTATTGGACTAAATACCTATTTGTGGCTACCTGAATCAAAGGGGAGGACAAAGGTTAAAAAATCTGCACACAAAAAAAGTGCTGATTTTGAGGCAAGAGCGCCGTAATGATAAGAACATCACCCACCACAACCTTGATGTATCACCATTTTTGAAATGTTTGAACAAACCGGCACGTTTCTCTGCATCGGCTTGATAACTTTCTATGACATCTAGGCATTTCGTCGAACACATTATGTGCTTTGATCTCCTTGAAAACCTTATCAACAAACATCAACGATTCTTCCATTCGTGCATCATAGAAAGCAGAAAGACGCTCATAGTTGTAGAACCGATGAGGAATTAGCTCGTAAACTGCATCAGGTTATCAATAATTCTCCAAGAATATAAAAGAACGGTTCAACTTCTGAGTCAAAGCATTCCAAGCTTAAGAAACTCAGAATCCCGTCTTCTGAGGACACAAACATCAACAATGGAAGCCCGGATTTCGAAATGGGTAGGAGTTCTACTATCAACGGCGTTTCAGCTTATCATGTGGTGTCCATGAGAAAAGAAATCAGTTTCCAGAGACACCAAATTAGATGATATAACGTTTCACTATGTGTGTTTAGCTTATTTTATTAAATTAGGGGTATTTTGGTACATGCATACCTGAATTGTATACTATATGCGCATTCAAAACATAACATGTATTAAGGTTGATTCTACAGTGATCTTAATTTTGCCTTAAATTTCAGCAAATTACGTTTTATTCTTATTTATGTGTAGGGAGTAACAACGAAAACGACACACATACACCATAAATCATTCTACCACATGATTCTAGAAGCTATTAAAATTTTCAATTTACTATTCGTAAAAAAAGTCTAACACAATAAGAAGAATTATTATCAAATGTCATGGAAAAAAAATATTAGCAAATATTATCAATGCTACACACATGATTGTTCGCCTATTTTAGGGTTGAATTATTATCATGGAAGAAGAATTATTTTCTAATATTATAATTGCTATACCAGATTCCAAAAGGCCGCTGTTGAGGTTAATAGCATAAAGCATATATATAATATACATCATAAAATACATGGTGTTGATTAATTTGTTGTTCAAGAGAGGAGTCAAGCGAGTGAATTCAAGTTTACTTCATTTATTAAAAAAAAAGACATTATAAAAAAAAACATTTCCTTATATGTTAAAAAATTCTCTGCGAAAAAAATGTTTTTTTGACAATGCTGTTAGAATAAATACTTTTATTATATTTATGTACTTACATATTTGCCCTTTATCTTGTACTATATAAACGATGTATCTCCTTTCGTTATTAGTTAATGGAAACGTTATTCTCATTCATGAGTTTGTCATGGTATCAGAGCTTTAGATCCAATTAATTTTTTTTTTTTTCCGTCGACTTCATCAGGCTCTGCCGCCGCCTGATGCCATGGCCACCACGCCGGCCACCAGCTCTACCCTCTCCGCTAGCAGTAGCAGCGCCGCCGCTGCTACACCCAAAACCCCAATTGCTCTCAATCCTGCAATTCATGCTCCTCTTCAATTAAACGATACAAACTACGTTGCGTGGCGTAAACAAATATATACTCTCTTAAAGGGATATGGATTGCTAGGTTATTTGGATGGTACAACACCATCACCGTCGGCTCTCATTACCACAGAAGCAGGTGTTGTGGCTAATCCTGATTATGCTTTTTGGGCTCGTCAGGAGTCTTTTGTTCAACATTTATTATAGGGTTCAGTGCACAAGGATTATGTGCACACAATTCAATACACAGATACTGCTATTGAGGCTTGGAATACACTGCACACCATCTACGGTGCAGCGAGTCGAGGTCGCATTATTGCTCTTAAGAAACGTTTAAATGCAACCACTCAAGGTACAAATTCTATCTCTGTTTATTTTGGGCAAATCAAATCAATAGCAGATGATATTGCAGCCTTGGGTAAGAAAGTTGATGATCATGATTTAATTGAGGTTATAATGCGTGGTTTGGCTGATGGTTATAATGATTTGGCTAGTGCCACTGATGCTCGTGATACTGCTTTGTCTATCCCTGCTCTACATGAGAAATTGTTAAATCAAGAGGCACGTTTAGCACAATCTAATAATAATGCATCACAAGTACCTGCTTACACTGCTTTTCCGCTTACAATCAACCCCGATACCCCCCTACCTCTCGGCCTCCCTACTCCCCTACATACCCCTCGGCAACACCACCTCCAGCCCAGCCGAGGCCTCCCATGGCTCGGCCTCCTTACCCACAACAACACTATCGACAACCTCAAACTCCCTCACAATATCCTCAGCAAAATACTCAACGTCCTTCCACTGGTTATAAAGGACACTGCCAACTCTTTGGTGTCACTGGTCATCAAGCTACAAATTTCCCAACCTATACACTCTACCACCACCTACCTCGACCACCAAAACCAGCCTCTACCTCTCGGCCCCACCCTCCTCCACATGCTCACATGACTTCGCTCAATGCTCCACTGGCTTCTTCCACCTCCCAGGAACCTTGGATGTTAGATAGTGGTGCTTCACATCATATGACCCATGAACTGAGCTTACTATCTCTTCATGACTCTTACTCAGGTACGGATCCTATCACCATAGCTGACGGTTCTTCTCTTTCAATTGCTCATATTGGCACTTCCAAAATTTCGAATTTCAAGCTTAACAATGTCTTACATGTTCCAAAAATATCTCGCAATCTGCTTTCTGTTCTTCAGTTTTGCTTAGATAATTCTGTGACCATTGACTTTTCTTCTGACTCTTTCCAGGTGAAGGACGGGAAGGCGGCCAATGCCTCCACCAGGGTACTACTAGAGATGGTGCCTACTACTGGTCCCTGAGCCCACCTTCAGCCTGTGTAGCATCCAAAGCTTCCCAATCTGTCTGGCATGCTCGTTGTGGCCATCCAGCATCTCCAGTTTTACATTGCTTATTGAATAAACACGACTTAGAATTGTCGTCCAATATTTCTATTCCTTGTAATGCTTGTCTTTGTAATAAAAGCCATAGGCTTCCGTTTGGAATTTCATCCCTTGTATCCAAACGGCCCCTTGACATTATTTATTCTGATGTTTGGTCTTCTCCAATACATTCTGTTGATGGTTACAAATATTATGTAATTTTTGTTGATCATTTTTCCAAATTTATTTGGCTTTTTCCATTAGTTCGAAAATCAGATGTTTACACCACTTTTGTGAAGTTCAAAGCTTTTGTTGAAAAACAATTCGACAGTGTCATTAAAATTTTATATTCGGATAATGGCACTGAATATCATGTTATGAAACCTTTTTTGCAAATCAATGGCATCTCCCATCTTACATCCACCCCCTACACCCCTCAACAAAATGGATTTGCTGAACGTCGGCATCTCCATATCCAGGAAACTGCTTTAGCTTTGCTTTCCCATGCCTCCATGCCTATCACTTTTTTATCGTATGCAGTTGGCGTTGCTGTGTATTTGATAAACCGTCTGCCCACCAAAACTCTCAACATGCAATCCCCTCATGACATTCTCTACCAACAATCACCTAACTACACTCGCCTTCGTGTCTTCGGATGTCTTTGCTATCCCTGGATACGTCCCTACAAAACCCATAAGCTCGACTCTCCCTCGATTCCATGTGTCTTTATTGGTTACTCCCACACTCAAAGTGCATATCTATGTTATGATCTAACTGACTCAAAACTCTACGTTTCGCGTGATGTGCGCTTTGTTGAAGACTCCTTCCCCTTTGCCTCTCTCGCCTACCGATTCCTCCTTACCTCCTCTTGAATCACTCCTACCACCGACTACGCCACCATTGAGCCGCCTACACCCCTCCCACACATCCTCACCCCTCGGCGGACCCATCCAACACCCCACCCGAGACCCCCACCCCCACACCCGAGGCATCTCCTCCTCCCTCTTCCACCTCTGCTTCCCCATCGTCCTCTTCCTCCTCTTCCAACTCTAGTCCTCCCTCATCGCCTGATATTACACCCCCTCCCCCTCAACCAAATCATCCTATGGTTACCCGTGCTCGAAATAATATCACCAAAAAATGAAAACTTTTCAACCTCTCAGCCAAGCTTGAGGAACCTTATCTAACCGTTGAACCAGCCACAGTTAAGCAGGCATTGCAGTGTTCGCAGTGGCGTGATGCCATGGCGGATGAGTTTGCAGCTTTAGCTCGCAACAATACTTGGTCTCTAGTTTAGCATCGACCTGGCATGAATGTTGTGGGCTGCAAGTGGGTTTATCGGATTAAACGTCGCCCTGATGGATCGATTGAGAAATATAAGGCCAGGCTAGTTGCTAAGGGGTTTCATCAAAGGCCTGGTATTGACTACTTCGAAACATTTAGTCCGGTAGTTAAACCAGCTACGATACGCTTAGTGTTATCCCTGGCTGTTTCATTTGGCTGGTCTCTTCGCCAGCTTGATGTGAATAATGCTTTTCTTCAGGGTTCGCTATCTGAGGACGTCTACATGTGTCAGCCTCCTGGCTTTGAGGCTCCTCAAAAACCAGGTTTTATTTGCAAGTTACAGAAGGCGATTTATGGCCTCAAGCAGGCACCTCGTGCCTGGTACCACGAGCTGCGTAATTTTCTGGTATCCATTGGTTTTGTAAACTCACGGGCTGACTCATCGTTGTTCACATGGCGCACGGATACTTTTGTAGTTTTTATGCTTGTGTATGTTGATGATATTGTGGTCACAGGCAGCTCTCAAATTTACATTCAGCAGGTTATTGATGCACTCGCCAATCGGTTTTCTATTAAGGATCTTGGCCACTTGTCTTATTTTTTGGGTGTCGAAGTTTCTGCCACCCCCACTGGTATTCTTTTATCCCAAGCAGGTTATATTAATGACATTCTCACTCGGGTTCGGATGGATGACTCGAAGCCTGTCTCCACGCCTCTCCCTGTGGATGCTTTCACAGTCCCTGAGGCGCTTGAACATGGTTCTCCACTACTATCCAATCCCACGCAGTACCGCCAGGTTCTTGGTTCGCTTCAGTATTTACTTTTCACTCGCCCGGATATTGCATTTGCTGTTAATAAAATGGCACAGTTCATGCAATCACCCACGGAGTATCATTGGCTTCTAGTCAAACGGATTTTGCGTTATTTATCTGGCACAGTTACACAGGGTTTACAGTTCTTTTCTGGCACTCCCTTGCAGTTGCATGCTTTTTCGATCTTGCGTCGGGGTGGTAACAAGGATACGGGTTATTACTCCACTCTCGCTTACTTGGTTTTTCTTGGTCGCAATCTCATATCCCTGGAGCTCCAAGAAACGGATTCGATTGCTCGTTCTTCCACAGAAGCTGAGTATCGTGCGGTTGCGGATACGGACGCTGAAATTGCTTGGCTTACATATTTGCTTGGTGATCTTGGATGTCTTGTCCGGGTTATCCCTACTATCTTTTGTGATAATCGGGGGCCATGAGGTTGAGTCTTTGCTCCGGTGTTTCACTCACGGATGAAGCACGTTGCCATTGATTATCACTTCATCAGGGATTATGTTGAGCGTGGTATTGTTCGTGTTGCCAGAGTATGTGCAGATGATCAGCTGGCTGATCCTCTGACGAAGCCTTTACCACGGATACCGTTTGAGTCTTTTATCTCCAAGCTTGGACTACGTTACCTACGTCCAGCTTGAGGGAGCGTGTTAGAATAAATACTTTTATTATATTTATGTACTTACATATTTGCCCTATATCTTGTACTATATAAACGATGTATCTCCTTTCGTTATTAGTTAATGGAAACGTTATTCCCATTCATGAGTTTGTCAAATGCAAAAAAATGTTATGAAATAAATCTCAAAGAATAAAATAAAATAAGATATCAAGTTCATCTTTTACGTACAAAAAAAAAAACACTTCAGTCTCTTTTATTATTACCCAATGATTGTAATAGTATGACTTAAGACGTGTTTTTTTTTTAATATTTCATAAACCTTGAATGTCTCTGGACTATAATTTATTGTATTACATTTTGATTATGTTAAAATGTTTTATAAACTACCCCTCCCATGCATGATGCACGGGTTATTTGGCTAGTATATATATAATCTGGTTGACTTTGATGTTAATCATTCAAGTCGGGTTTGATGTCTCACATAAATTACAATGAAGGACGTCCATATGTATATTTTGAACAACCAATTAGTGTCCTCCAATTAGTTGCTGCTCTTTGTTTTTATTATTTTCCTCTGACGTTTCCCATTGGGACATCTTTAACTTGACTTATATATACCATTCATTAATTATAATATTAATTATTAATACAGGTGTGTTATGAAACTAAAAAAGAAAGAACATGAACAAAGTACTGAAGTGAAAAGAGAAATGTTTGTGTATTATTTCACTGGTATCATGTGGTATTTATAGTTGAGATTACAATGTGTATACATTACAATAGATAAACCAGAAAATCTTGTAATTAATTGAATTATAGATGAACATATTATTATCTGTTATAGCACTCCCCTTGGATATCTATTATTCAACCAACAATAGATATGATATGCCTCATTAAAATATTACTAAGAAAAAACTCAGTGGGAAAAAATCTTAGTTAAGGAAAAAGAGTACATATTTATCTATGTTTATTTACTCCCCCTGAACCAAGCATCAATTAAGGTCTTTCAAACATCGCATCCCAATGATCTTCACCAGTCTTTCGAATGTGGCAGTTGACAATGTCTTAGTAAATAAATCTGCCAGGTTGTCGGTTGATCGGATCTGTTGCACATCAAGTTCCCCATTCTTTTGCAAGTCTATTATGTGGCTGAATTAATTTCTCAATCTGAGTTGCATAACGTACATGTCATGTACTATTAATTTTGCTAGAAAACCCCAGTAGAAAAAAAAAACTAGACAAGGTAAATAGTTCATGTCATATGCGTTTTTATGTGTTGCACTGACTGCCTCGTTAAAACCTTTAACTAAGAAAACCATGTTGGAAAAACTTGGTTAAAGGCAAAAAGAGTATAGTCACTGGTTTTAAGACCAAATGCTTAAAATAGTTTTGAGGTTGTCGCTCCCCCTGACGGCAACAATCTTTCTAATGTACGCATTCCAGTACTACAAACACATTTTTCTCCAGAACAGATGTAGGAATGATCTTAGTGAACAATTCTTCAAGATTGTTACTAAAGCATACTTTGTATATCTTTCTCTTCTAGACTTCATTTAGATAATTGAATGTAAGGGCTAAATATTGTCATGCCCACAACTCATTCGTGCACCACATGGAACCCAATCACCACTATAATTATAAAAACAATGGGGAAAGTAATGCAATCACAATTTGCATGCATATATTCACACGTCGTAGGGCTATAAATCCATGGCATTAAATTTGAGTTACTTATATATTCCTACCTCAGTAGGACTATACTATAGCCATATTACATTCAACATGAATGTTAACGACATTTTTAACTTAATAGTATGCATGTTGAGATTGTCATATTAATTCGTTTCTGAATTCCCCCAAGGATTTTCAAATCAATATTAATGTCAAAGACCCATAAATATGCGGTCATGATTTATGAAAACTCAAAATTACTGCCAGATATATTAGTTAGCCGAACAAACATTATCTATAATGGGAGAATATATTTGATCATTAACAAATATTTCTTATTCAAACTCAACCTCAATTGCTTATTTCATTTTTACCTAGTCTGAGTGTTTCTGACACTCTGCTAATGACTTAGGTACTGGATCCAGATATAATAATTGTAATTAAAGAGGCAAACATGTCGTCGACGACTATTATATTTTATAATAAATTTCTCCCGTAAAATTCATTACTAATTTGATATTAGCATAAACCAATTCCTTATCAATGTATGGATTGGTTGTTCCGCAACCCAAATATTTAATCATTTGATGCACGTGCGGTTTTATTTTTGGGGTTTTCGTCTTCAAGACGAATCTATGAGTGACTGAATATGAATTCATTTTCCGTGGATTTTTATCTTTTCCACCAATCGGTCTTCTACGGTTTTGTCGTAGAGAAATATTATCAATAATACTTTCGGTGCATTTAAAAATGATCACTCCTTCTATTCAATTAAGGCATCTGGAAAATTACTTGCTAAATACAAGTAAAATTATTTTCGCAGTTCAGTTAAACTGATGCGTGGAAGATCGTTTATATTGTTAAAATTTCTCGGCATTCTTTTATTATAACATGAGGTTTTCTTTATCTCCCCCTAATGCCAAGAATCGATCTTCATCAAACATGTTGCACCGAGCTATGCATGGATGCTCTTTTATACGCTTCAAGCGATTTACATATTTAAAACATAGTGGTTTCATTAAATATCTCATTCTATGAAACATTATCTCTGTTATGCTTCCTGCACTTATATACCACCATATGATTTCGGATTCTTCGAGAATCGTTCAAATTATTTTTTCAAATCATATGTAGAGAAATCACTAGAATGAGACATTGAACTTTTGGTTCATTTCTCCATTTTTTCAGAAAATAGTTGATGTATGCGAAATGTGCATAAAATCTACCATTCGTGGGTTTTATGTCAATAAATAATATATGAACTCGTGGTTCATATATGCCAATGTTTGTCACACTATATAATTCATAATGAATTTTTCTCCCCTTATTCTCGGACAACACTTTTTCACAATCGGTATCTAGAAAACTTGCAATAACCCGTGACGGATTCAACATTTTAATGTTAGAGATCCTCTTATGCGGGTATTAACTAACTTCTTTAATATTTTCCGATTCGGGGAGAAATATTATCTCCTTTAGAGAGATATTATATCAATTCTCACAATTATGGATACACTATACCCGGTTATGCCAATGTTCTTGAATAACCAACCCAATTCTAGTGAGATTCTCACATGAAGAATGGTTACAACCATAATAACCAATATATTCATAATCATTATATGCATTTTAAATATTTAATATGATCATATTTAAAGAGATCAAGTATAAATTGAACTGTGGAAATAAAACAATTTATCACTTATATGATCTGAAAATAACTTCTAGTAAAAGAATGACGTATTACGATTGCAGTCAAGCAAATAATATCGACAACACAATGTATCACAATTCCTAAGACACGCAATTCATATGTGATCTATTGCTAAAACAACACAAGGAATCATTGATAACTCAAAAGTCGGTAAAAACTGTATATCAAGAGACACTATAAAAATGTGATAAATTGTATAATGAATTGCAGCAACTTTTCTCGACTAAGTGCATGTTTCAATCATATATAATGAATAGATAAATCATGCATTACATAGAACTTAGTATTAAAAATGATTTGATCTAAATGATAATACGTTCAACTTCTAAAATAACGAGTTCAAAATATTTCTAAGAATTAAGTAATAGTCTATCAAATTCTAAATATTTTAGTGAATTAATATGATAGAAATGAATTGTATATTGAAGAAATCTTCATCGTTGGTTAGAAAATTGTATTAGTATAAATCGATTTTCTACAAATTGAGAATATCAATTGAAACTCTGTGAATCTATTCTTATGCAATAGATGTATCAACTAAGATGCTCACGAAAATTGGCATCGAAAGATACATTTTAAGCTCAACATATTTAATCATTTTATTTAGCCATAAGCGAAAATCAAAACGTTAATTAAAAACAATTGAAAATAGAATAAAGTCTTATCAATTGACTAAGTGTAGAGCATCCTAAACAAAGGGCTTTGGATCTATAATTTTTTATTATAACACATTAACCCATATCATTTTCAACATAGCTACCATTTCACATTAACCCATATCATTTTCAATGTAGCTAACATTTCGAGTTCACTTAATATTGTTAGTATGGGGAGAATATTTTATATATGTCAAGAAGAATTCATCTTAATTCCCATAAATAAAACCAATCTATCGTATATGAAAATCACCATTTTATTACTAAAATAGAAATTACCATCAAAACTGTGTCAACTTAGAGAAATTACATACCACAACTTAAACAAAAGAGGATTTACCAATCATCGAGCAAAATGATTCAATCAACAGAAGCCAATTAACTTCAAGTTGTGATATCGGTGGCATATCAAAATCAAATAAAATAACCCACATAGTGGCATGTTAACCAAACTTCAAGTTGTGATATCAGTGGCATATCAAAATCAAATCAACGGTTTCATAATTCATACGGATCTTTCCATTAAATAATCATAGTCGAACTTTTTTTTTCAAACGGTTCCATAATTCATATGGATCCATAACTCATGCGGATCTTTCACCAATATTCATGTTTCAAATCCCTCATCAAGATGATGACGGAGAAATATCATGGCCTTTGCTTGTCTTGATTTATCTATCAAATCCGATAGTTTCCAAATGCATTTTAACGTTCATGGCACATGATAAATAATTTATCCCCGATATCTTTAGGGGTATGAAATATTGTTTGATAATGATAGCCATTAAAAAGAACTAGAAGAATGAAAAAATAAATTCTTACCTCTTATAGGATTAAGAATGGATTAATCCAATAAAATTTTACCTCTGGTTCTCTGCTTGGAATACTCTATCGGTAGATCTGGTTCTCTGCTTGGAATACTCCATCGGTAGATATGGTTTTCCATTACACTGCATCGGTAGATCAACTCCATTGGTAGATCTGGATCTCCATTATACTTTGTTGGTAGAGTCTCGTGCCGATAACGTGTTATGAAACTAATAAAAGGAAGAACATGAACAAAGTACTAAAGAGAAAAGAGAAATGCTTGTGTATTATTTCACTGATATCATGGGGTATTTATAGTTGAGATTACAGTGTGAATACATTACAATAGATAAACCAGAAAATCTTGTAATTAATTGAATTATAAATAAACAAATTATTATCTTTTATAACAAGGTGTCATTTATTTGCACCACATAGATTTATCCGATATAGCATACTCTCTCCGTTTTTCTTCTTTTTTTGAGGAAAACAAACATTTTATTAAGCCAAGTTTGCAAAAACGGCAGAAATTACATCATGAGGTGGGAAAGTTCCCCAAACTGTGCGACCAGTATGCACTAACCCATGTCTAGCCAACAAATGCGCTGAGAAATTTCCAGTGCTCTTGCCAAATGTAAAAGAAGTAGATATAAAGGACGGCAAGAATGCAAGACAGTCACGCGCTAAGCAACTAAAGACAGACAAGTCATCTGACGGACGCTGCAACGCTTGGACGCATGACAAACAATCAGTCTCGAAGGTAACTGTGGAGATCCCCAACCGAATAGCCTCTTCTATTGCCAAAAGTATCGCCTACATCTCTAGAGTCTCTGGGCTTATATCAGGGTCAAAGTGGAACGAAAAGGCTGCAGAAATCGATCCCAGCGCGTCCCTAAAGATCAGACCTACCCCCGAACCCGAGTCCGTGATAGAAGCATCAGAATTACATTTCTAGCCGCCCACGGGGGCGCCCTCTATTTGACTGGGTGGGCAGTCCCCACAGAGTCAGTGTGAGAGAAGTGTGTGGCCTGACGGTACTCCGATGCTCTAGCTAGGGAAGCAGAAACCATACGAGATACATAAATAGGCACATCATCAAAAACCGCACTGCATCGAGCTTTCCAGAGGTTCTAGAGGAGCATACAAAAAGTAGAGAGCTCATCCAATGTGAAACGCACTGTTATTGCACCAAAAAACTCCTTGAAGTTCGATCCATGTTGCATCCGCTAACTACCACAAGGCGAGGCTGCCCAGATCTCCCTAGCGTAGTCACAATCGAAGAGTACATGTCGTAGGGATTCCATCTCCCTGCCACATGCCAAATAAAGCCCCGTACCCATACTACACTTTGCAAGCTGCTCCCCAATCGGCAAACAATCCTGCAGGCGTCGCCATAATAAATGCTGAACACGTAGAGGCACACTGATCTTCCAACATCCCGCCATACTCTGTCTGGCCCTGAAGACGAAGATGCATGTGCCAAACCAGGTAGTCCTCCATATAAGGTCAATGCAAGAAAATACCCAGACTTTTCCGTATATCTGCCCAGGCGATCATAATGCCAAATCAACTTATCTGGGTGCGAACTGCCTGCAATGGGAGTTTGAAGGATGGCGTCCACCTCCCAAGTCTGGAATTCTTGCATGAGGAAAGGAGAATTCCACCGTCTTGTACCTGACAAAAGCAAGTCCTGAACTTTAATGTTCGTGGGTAAGGAATGGGAGGAGTGGACTAACCGAAAGGATGGAGGCCTAGAAACCAAAGAATCATGAAAGACGTAGACAGAGCTCCCGTCTCCTATACGACACCGCAACCCCTGCATTAACATATCTCTACCTTCTAGCAAGCTCATCCACAGGAAAGATGGTATGCTTCCTAACCTGGCCACCATAATAGTTGTTCCAGGATGGTACTTTTCATTAAGTACACGACTCGCAAGGGCGGTCGGGCAAGTAAGGAATCGCCACAACTGCTTGGCAAATAAGGCCAAATTAAAACATTCCATATTGCAGAAGCCAAGGCCCCCAAGATATTTTGGCAAGCAGCAAGTGTCCCAGTTCCGCCAATGCACCTTCCGCTTGGTCTCGGTATCCCCCTAAAAGTAGCGTTGAAGGAACCTTAAAACACTGCATAATAAACGTAGGTATAGCTTGCAGGCACGATTTAATCATCACTTCCTTCCCTGCTGGGGAAAGAAGCTTATCTTTCCAGCCGGACAATTTTTTCCACACATTCTCTCGGAGAAAATCAAAAACCTGCCGTTTGTTACTTCCAGCGATAAATAGCATGCCCAAGTATTTACCCGTGCTAGTCCCGATTGGCATCTGTATTGATTAAACAAATCCACCAATGTCTCCAGTGCTCCGTCCTTGTACTCAAAAAATAACATACTATCATCAGCAAAAAGCAAGTGCGAGACATGAACTTGCGCCTGTCTTCCAAATGTAATACCCCGGAGCAACTCTCCTCGCACAGCCCGATCCAATTATGATGTCAGTCCCACTGTGCAAATGATGAAAAGGAACGGGGAAAGAGGATCCCCCTGTCGTATCCTCCGAGTTGGAACAACCGAGGACCGGGCCTACCATTTACCAGGGCCTTATAGGTAACAGATGAAATGCATCACCGCAGTAAATCAACAAAATCCTCTGGAAACCGCAATTAATGCATAACTCCCCAAAGGTAGTTCCGTTCCACCCGATCAAATGCTTTGGCCATGTCAAGCTTGGTAGCCGCATGATTATGACAACCATGCACCCCCACCTTCATAGAATGAAATGCTCTGTTTTTATTTATCTGTCATTTTATATTTCCAATACACCATTTATTATTATTTTTCTTTTACCAATAAAGTATTTACATTTCCAATAAAATAATACATTTCCAATTCTAAAAACTCTTTTACCAACAAAGTATTTACATCTCTAATAACAAAAATAAATTTCCAATACTATATTTTAGACATATTAATTACTTTCTTAATCCGTACGATTTTTCTCTCTGCGACAGATAAAAAAAAGTATTTACATCTCCAATAACAAAAATACATTTCCAATACTATATTTTAGACATATTAATTTCTTTCTTAACCTGTGTGATTTTTCTATCTGCGACAGGTAAAAAACCGGAGAGATCTACTTTTGTTGCATCATACAAAAAAGATCGTCAAAAAATCTATTTTAAAGTCAATAATCAACTTTTAAATGGCGTTTTGATGTGTGTTAAGAAATGTGACTTGACCTCTTATTTAGAGCTGAGTACTAAACTGAGTTTAGTACTAAGGTGAGCAAAGTCAGCTGAGTAAAGTGAGCTTTGAGAAGAAGTCAGCTTTGGGCAGAAGTTAGCTTTGCCAGAAGTCAGCTTTGGGAAAGTCAGTTTTGAGTAAATCTTAGTTTGGGCAAATGTCAGCATGGTTACGTATGGTGAAGTCAGTTGAGCTGAGTTCACATCTAAAGTATTTTAGTCATTCTGCTAATATGTCTTTATGGCGGCTAGGTCTAGTTTTTTATGGCTATAAATAGACATTTGTTGTAACCTAGAACATTTGCAGCAACAACAGTAGATGTAGCAGTAGTTTTGAGTAATTGCCTTAGGCAATGGCCAAGAGTCTGTAAAATCTCCAGTGATAATATATTCTCCTCTTTCTGCCCGTGGAGTAGTCGGAATTTTGCCAAAAACCACGTTAAATCCTGTGTTATTGTTTCTTGTGTGATTTATGCTTTCTCGTTTATTTTTTATTATTGCAATCCGTTTTGATCCCTGAGTGTCCTATTTCTAACAAATTGGTATCGGAGCGCCCAGGTTATCATCAGGGAATCTGATATTCTGTTTGGGAATCATCAGTTTGAACAAAATTTTATCTTCACCAAGACCTTCACCAGTGCTCGGATTCTCAATAAAAGTTATGTTCTTTGGCAAGATCAAGATGTGTGGTTAAATGTAGAGATCGATAAATTCACAGGAAGGAATAATTTCAATCTGTGACAAATCAAGATGCGTGCTATGTTGAAGAAACTGGGGCTCTGGCTCCGTTGTCAAAGGTGGTGGATGCCGTAAAAACTGAGATGGCCAATCTGCACATTCAATGATTTTGTTGTGCTTGTCTGATGATGTTATCACTGAAGTTGCCGAAGAGGATTCAGCTACAGGGCTGTGGTTGAAGCTTGAGAGTCTGTATGTGAGAAAATCATCGACCAACAATTTGCTCATGAAGTAGCGTCTGTTCAGTTTAAAGATGCATGAAGGAATGCCTCTAAGCGATCATTTGGAAAACTGAACACAATATTGCTTGTTTTAAGGAGTATTGGTGTTAAGATCGAAGATGAGGATGCAGCTCTAATTCTGTTGGTATCATTGCCAGCATCATATGAGTTTGTGCAGTTTTTTATTGTTGGAAGAGACACATTGTCATTGGAGGATGTGAGCATCTCTCTATAATTGAGAGCTAAGGCATAATTCAGCTTGCACAGGTACAGACAATCGGGTTGTTGGTTTAATTGCTAGTAGAAGTTGCAAAGAGAATGGAAATCCTGGAAAGAAGACATTCAAGAAGGGTGATTCCAAAGACCCTAAAAGAAAATCTGGTCTGAATCTGAATCTGGAGTGTTGACAAGCAGGTGGAGCTTCACGTCCACACTCAGCTGAGTTTACAGAACTCAGCTGAGAAAGTCAACACTAATCTAGCACTTAGTTGTGCATCGAACCGAAGAATCAAGATCTGAATCTGAGTGGAACCAAAATCTGGGATTGGCTGAGTAAGGCTCAGTTGATCTAGTACAAGCTGAGTAAAAGTCAGCTGTGTAGAGTGGAGTGTTCAAGTCTGGGAAGTAAGCTGAATGAAAAGTCAGTTGAGTCCATCTGTCAGCAGAGTGGCGTCTGCTGAGTCTGTTGAACATGTCTACGCTGGTTCTGCATCTGTGTCTGAAAGTCTCAGCTGAGTGAAGTCAGCTGAGTAAGACAAATCTGATATGTTTGGCTGAGTGAAGTCAGCTAAGCATCTGGTGAAAATGCCTAAGGTGGAGTTCTCATCTAGAGTTAAGTCTCGTCTTGAGAAGTCTCACTTGGAGTATGTTGTGTTCATATCTGGTCAACTCAGAATTTGAAACTGAATCTGCAATCTCAGCTGAGTGTGCTCAACTGAGGTGATTACATATGAATTTGGTAGTCACATCTTGTCTGGTGATCAAGTTGATCACATCTATTCTCGACTCAATCAAGTCTGAAGAAGGGGAGGAATCTGGTACAGTACATCTGGCATTGACGAATGCATCTGGTACAGTACATCTGGTTATACATCTGTTTGAATGACAGTTCAAGTCAATGTGGAGATTTGTTAGGAAATGTGACTTGACATCTTATTTAGAGCTGAGTACTAAACTGAGTTTAATACTAAGCTAAGCAAAGTCAGCTGAGAAAGTCAGCTGAGCAAAAGTGAGCTTTGAGCAGAAGTCAGTTTTGGGCAAAAGTCAGTTTTGCCAGAAGTCAGCTTTCGGAAAGTCAGCTTTTGGGAAAGTCAATTTTGGGCAAATTTCAGCATGGTTACGTCTGGTGGAGCCAGTTAAGCTGAGTTCACACCTGGGGTATTTTAGTCGTTCTGCTAGTATGTCTTTATGGCGGCTAGGTCTAGTTTTTTGTGGCTATAAATACACATATGTTGTAACCTAGAACATTTGTAGCAGCAGCAGTAGATGTAGCGCAGTAGCTTTGAGCAATTGCCAAGAGTCAGTAAAATCTTCAGTGATAATATATTCTACTCTTTCTGCCTGTGGAGTAGTCAGCATTTTAGCGGAAACCACATTAAATCCGGTGTTATTATTTCTCGTGTGATTTATGCTTTCGTTTATTCTTTATTATTACAATTCGTCCGCTGTTATTTTTTCTTGTGTGATTTATGCTTTCATTTATTCTTTATTATTACAATTCGTTTTAATCCCTAGAAGTCCTAATCAGGGGCGGATCCAGCCTACCCAGGGGGGGTCACGTGACCCCACTCAATTTAAAAAAAAAAAAAAAAAAAAAATTAGTATTAAAACTATGTAGTTTTGTTGTTAAAAAATGTCATTTTATCGATAAAAATTGATGTTTTAGGACTTCGGTGCGAATTTTTGGAATTTTTTTTTTGGATAAAAGATGTAGTTTTAGACTCCGATGACACCACTGAAATATATTCCTGGATCCGCCACTGATCCTGATTCTAACAATGTGATTTTGCTAATAACGTGGTGTATGGATACGTTGGTTGTAGGGTAAATACTAAATAATGTCTACTATTGCACGTTACTTCTTTCACACGATAGCCACGCAATCTTCACTGCCACGTGAGATTATTTTATACCATGTGCTTTGATTGCATAGAATTGTCTTCCATATGTGTGAAAAAAGAATTGTCTTCCATATATATATATATATACTACTTCTGTCTCAAAATTTAAATCATTTTTTCACACAGATTAAAATGCGATTAAATGTCATTAACTTTTTGTTTAAAGAAAAGTGTCATTAATTTTGATGGTAAAAAACTAGAATACCGTTTGACCTCATTAATGTAATAGTTGTAAAGTAGGTGAATGGTATAATAAAATAGGGGTGAAAAGATGAAAAATATAATAAATGCTCCATCGAAATTCTGAATGGAGTTATATTATGAGACAAATTCAAAATGTCAAACGGAATTACATTTTGAGACGGAGAATATATATATATATATATATATATATATATATATATATATATATATATATATATATTACAACATTATTGCTTGTTGAAAAATTATTACAACATTAATCGAGAAAAAAATCTATTGGTAGACCAGACTCAGATCTATTTTTAAATTTTAATTTAGCTGTCAATGTATGAGATACAGCCATACAGGTGTAGTAGAGGGGCCAACTCATTTTATAAATTAAAAAAAAAGGGGTGTGGCTTATAATTATATGAAGATGATCTTCCAATTCTTTCATTAAATAGCCTAAAGCCAAAACCCTTTTGGATATCTCTCTTCAATTTCTTGAATTAGAGGTTCATTTCATATTAAGTATAAAAAAAATAAAGAAGAAGAAGAAGAAGAGATCATCAAAATGGGGTTCTGGTCATTATTTGAGGTGGCAGCTATGCCAGTATTGCAGGTGCTCCTCACTACTTCTTTAGGGGCTTTTTTGGCAACTGATTATCTCAATAAATTCAATGCAGAAGCTCGAAGATCTATGAACAAGGTAAATTTACTTTAGTCTTTGACTTTCTAATTTTTATTTAATGCGGATTAAGATACATAGATGCGGGGGGTTATTGTAAAAGTATAGGATATTGGTACAGGGTATTTGTGTAATTATTACTACTTCCGTTTCATATTATAAGTCATCCTACCATTTCATCCGTCTCACAATATTTCAATGGAATAATTAATACTATTTTTCTTGTTTTACCCTTATTTCTTATTCCTTATTCCAAAGATTTACCTTATTCTAATCGATATAAGGGCATTTTAGTCCAAAACTATCAAAGTGATATTGAGTTTCTTAACATGTATATATAAAGATAAGATGATTTATAATGTGGGTGGGACGGAGGTAGTACAAGTATAAGTACATGTTCAACTCAATTTTGAACATGCTTTTTCATTTCAATATTCATATTATGAATACGCATACATAAATCAGGTATCCGACTTTCGAAAATTATAATTTATCCCTAGGTATGTATTTTGAATATCCTTTAAGTATTGATATAGGATACGAGACATGTAATTTGTGTGAATCATATATAACAAATGTAATTTTAGTCATTTTGTTATTAAAATCAAAGTATTAAACTCATTTTCTTAATATATATGATTTTTCAATTAGTATTATTTTTTTCCTTTCTAAAATCAAAGTATTAGATCACATCCGTAATATGTATGAATCTGAAAATCATATTAGACGTACTTGGTTTTCAAAATCGAAAGACATGTATATACCTCTCACACACGCATTTCATCCGGGAATCGAATTCAAGATCTTTTGATCACGGGTCTCAACTTGACCACTTGGCAAAAATTCATTGACTTTATTATCAAATTTGTGTGGATCGATCTATTTAGAATGATAAAATGCATTGCAGATTGTGTTTCTGGTGTTTATTCCATCGCTTATATTTTCAAGTTTGGCAAAGGCTGTCACCCTTCAAGACATCATTTCATGGTTTGTACAATCTTTTACCTAATCCTCATCATGAAAAAAAAAAACGTTGTTACACTACTTTTATTTGATTGGATATATGTGGCCTAGAATTTATAGAAAGGTATTTATGCTACTCAAAATACAAAATACAAATAAAACCATATATATGTACAGGTTAAGTTTTTTTGACACTTTTATTGAACTCTTATCACCCGAAAGTCAATGATTATAATGATTAATGAACACAAATTATTGATCATGTACCAAATCTGATTTGGTGTTATTTAAATAATACCGATTTAACAAGTGGCCATGAAGCCATGACAATTACATTGGCCTTTTTCACGTGATTTTTGAAGGAATTCACAGACCATTATTAGTAAACTGTAAACTTCAGAGGACTGCTCATCCTTGAGATGTATCATCAGTGATTGTCGAAGTCTTTTGTCTGTATTTTACTCTATTCTGTTTTCCGTTGTCAAAAGGGAAGAGAGTTTATAGGCCACATGTTAGGTATGAAGCACCGACATTTTAATTTGAATGCCGTGTGCAGTGTCGGACACATTTCTGACATCACACGCGCCCGACATGTCTCGTACACGTGTCTGACACGTTTAAATATTTTGTTAAATTTTGATATCTAACACGGCGGGACACGTTTCCGGCACGGTGTCGACACTTTCCGGACACGGAACGACACGATTGTTTCATACTTATTTAGAAGAAGAAAAAAAAATCCCATTTTTCATGTTTTTTAAATTATTAAAGGAAGTATTAAAGGGCAAGGTATGGTTTATATGATTCGATAAATAATGTGATATATAGTAGGTATTATGGATCAGCAAAATTTTCTTTTTTTTTTTTACCGAAAGGAATCATTTTATTAACAACCCTCAAAGAAACAACAACCGACATGTTTACAAAATTGTATCCAAAAAGCAAAAACTTTGGCATGCTCTATATATACCAAGCAAGTCTAAGATTCTTGCACTTTCAATTACATTTGAAATAAAAACATTAGATGGGGGTCTGTCTTCATCATGTCCATACTTGAGTCTATTCCTCCACATCTAAATACCAAAGATTGCTTCCCTCCATATATATTTCCAATTCATTATCCCAAAACATCGGCTCCCATTGGAGGATATATTCAACCGCAGCCAATCCACTGCAATTGTGACGTCAAAAAAGTTGCTTTTTCCTCAACAGGCACACATTGATCCCAAAATTCCTTTGCCCATGCATGTACAGTCTCTTAAGGCGTGTAGAGTGGTTGCATTTGCCTCTTCACAATGTTGCAGAGAGGGTCCTCTGCAACATATCTAGAATGCAACATCATATCCATGGCTAGGGCTTCGTGTGCAATGATCCACAGCAAGTAACTACTCCTAGTTCGCCCTTTAATTTCAGGTCCCAAATCTTTCTCCAGATGTCCTCGAGATCAGTTTGTTCATCGTTGGGGGCCGTAAGGTATACCCAGAGGCCATAGTGTATCTGCCTTTGGGGTCTGCAAGCTTTCCACCTATACCCTTGATGGGTATCTTCCGTGCCTCCTCTACGGTGAGCATAGGCATTGCATATGCCTCTTCAGGTTGGAGAACATCCTGCCTTGGCTGTTGTAGATAATTCCCTATACTTGTGAGATATGGACTTTATCCACAGCATATCTTTTTGCGTGATCAGGTCCCACACCAGTTTTCCCAAAAAAGCAATATTCATTTCATACAACCTTTTGAACCCCAAACCACCACCTTGATCGGCTGGCACAGAGTGTTCCAGGCTGTGGTATGCAACGTGCGTCCGGATTCATCATCTCCCAAAAAGAATTGTCTACAGATCTTTTCTAACATATTCAAAGTTGTAGCTGGAAGCATGGTAGTCTGCGTAGTATAGAATGGTTGTGTTGCCAAAGAGATTTGAATAAGTACTCTCTTACCTGCCCAGGAAAATTCTTCGATTTAAGTGGACAGTTTACTCTTCATCTTGTCTTCAAGTTAAGTGAAGTGAGAAAAAAAATTTCATCCATGGAGTAGAGGCACTCCCAGATACCTTCCCAAATCTCCCGTATGGCTCATTTGCAGGCAATGAGATAAAGCCGTGTTCGTAGTATGCCTCACATTACTAGAGGTATAGAATCTAGACTTCGAAGTGCTGATTTTCTGCCCTGAACAATTGCAGAAATCCGCAAGTACCTCTTCCGTGACCTTTGCGTGGCTTTCTGTTGCTTTTCCAAATGATAGTAGATCGTCCGCAAAAAAATATGTGTGATATCGGTTAAATTTGGACATTAACCGTGTCTCTATATCTGTGTCAGATCGTATGACATGTCCGTATCAGTGCTTCATAGCTTTTTGGCTGAGCAAGGTCTTTCTATTTGTTACTACAAATATTGGGTAAGTTCTCCTCCATCTCATGTACTTTCAGCCATTAATGCATAGCTTCATAAAATATCATTTTCCCTTTTAATTTAATTAAAAAATCAATTTTTAAGTGGCTTTAATGCAATTTAAGTATAATACTCAAATACACCTTGTCATATCGGGCGGAAACTGCCAACAGAAAAAAAAAAAAAAAAAAAAAAAAAAAAAGGGTCAATTATTTAAAAGGACTGATTTTCAACTTATTAGGGGTAATAGGACACTCCGAAATCTTATTTAGTTATAAGGACATTCTAATTTCAAGTGGATAAAGAAAAAGAAGGAAAAAAAAAAAAGCTTTCAAAGTAATTTTAAAAAAAAAAAAACATAACAAAACAAAAAAAAAATTACTGTGCGTGGTTTTTTTTTTTTTTTTTTTTGGTTTTCTTAATTTATAATTCACCATATTTCTAAAGGTCATATATTTTGATCTAAAACTCGGATCATCATAATTTTTTCACTAAAATTCATAATTTTTCGTCTTCTTTATTTTAAAATTAAATTTGATATTTTTCCGAATAAATTTCATAAAATCAATTTTTTTCTTCATAAAAATCGACGTGACGTATTGATCACCGTCATGCATTGACCACCTACCCGGATGCATTGGCCACCGGGATCCATTAACCACCCCGATGCATTCACCGCCGCAATTCATTGGCTACCATGATGTATTGACCGCCGCGATCCATTGACAACCTTGATCGGTGACATCTCATTAGCGATTTATGCAATGACGTCTCATTGTAGCGATTTGTGCGGTGACTTCTTATTGTAGCGATCTATGCAGTTATGTCTTATTGTATCGAATTATGCACTGACGTGTTATTGTAACGATTTATGCAGTGACGTGTTATTGTAACAATTTATGCATACATTTGGTTGTAAAAATATGCATTTAAACCAAAAAAAACAAAAGAAATACATTTATTTTACAAAGTTATCGAAAATTTAAACCAACACTAATCAAATAAACCAACATCAATCAAATATTTAAAGATAACAAAGAAATAAAGTTACTTTACAAAGTTATCAAATGTGTGTATCAAGTTGTATATGCGGTGACATCAATATCATTGCATCAATTATCTAATTGTAAATACAGTCATCAATGTCACTACTTCGGACATCAATGTCACTGCAAAAGTCATCAATGTCCCTACATCAGACATCAATGTCACTGCATAAGTCGTCAATGTCACTGCATAAAACCTAACAATTGCATCAGTCAGCTCTGCTCTTGTTTTGCATTTCTCCAAATATGGAGCTTTTAATATGGATAGAATTACAAGTTTGGTGAAACTACAAAGACTCTTCACTATGACTCTTGTAATGGCCACACGTTGTTTGTGCCCTCCTGATAATTGGATTCATTGTGGAATCCCATAATTCTTTAACACGATCTTGAATCATTTGACGATCTTGTTTAGCTTAATGTCCCTGCATCATTCATCAATGTCACTGCATTGGACATCAATGTCCATGCATCAAACATCAATGTCACCGCATAAGTAATCAATGTCCTTGTATCAGACATCAATGTCACTGCATAAGTCATCAATGTCACTGCTAAAATCATCAATGTCACTGCTTCAGATATCAATGTCACTGTATCTTAAAAAAAATACAGTTATTTTACAAAGTTATCGAAAATTTAAACCAACACTAATCAAATAAACCAACATCAATCAAATATTTAAAGATAACAAAGAAATAAAGTTACTTTACAAAGTTATCAAATGTGTGTATCAAGTTGTATATGCGGTGACATCAATATCATTGCATCAGTTATCTAATTGTAAATACAGTCATCAATGTCACTGCTTCAGACATCAATGTCCTTTGCGTAAGTCATCAATGTCACTGCTTCAGACATCAATGTCACTGCAAAAGTCATCAATGTCCCTGCATCAGACATCAATGTCACTGCATAAGTCGTCAATGTCACTGCATAAAACCTAACAACTGCATCAGTCAACTCTGCTCTTGTTTTGCATTTCTCTAAATGTGGAGCTTTTAATATGGATAGAAGTACAAGTTTGGTGAAACTACAAAGACTCTTCACTATGACTCTTGTAATGGCCACACGTTGTTTGTGCCCTCCTGATAATTGGATTCATTGTGGAATCCCTCAATTCTTTAACACGATCTTGAATGTTTAGCTTAATGTCCCTGCATCATTCATCAATGTCACTGCATCGGACATCAATGTCACTGCATCGGACATCAATGTCACTGCATAAGTCATCAATGTCACTGCTTCGGAATCAATGTCACTGCTTCAGTCATCAATGTCACTGCATCTTAAAAAAAAAAAAAATCAATGTCACCAGCGTTTTTTTTTTCTTTTTTCTTCCAGCGTTTTTTTTTCTTTCAGCACTTTTTTTTTCCAGCGCTTCAGTTTTTTTTTTCTCCTTCCTTCCTTCCTTTTTCTTCTTTATTCACTTGAAATTAGAATGTCCTTATAACTAAATAAGTTTCCTTCTTAAAATTAGAATGTCCTTATAACTAAATAAGATTTCGGAGTGTCCTAAATGATCATTAATTCTCTATTCTCTAACGATGGCCTTATAACTAATTTGCACTTAACTATAATGCATGTCATGACTTGATACAACTTTGATACAATATTGTACCAAAAATATCTCATTATTAGGGGAGTGGAGACATAATCGACTAAAACAAATTCACCTTATACAAAGATCCTAGAAAATTGCATTAATTATAACCAATGATCTTTTTAGTTTTTTAATCAAGAAATTAACTCATTCACTTAACATGTGTGTTTGACAACTACATCGATTAAATAGAAACGGAAAATGGTAGTTTTATTCGAGGGAGTATGTTAATTTTTTTTTTTTTTCATATTGTAATATACACACAACTTCTGATTATGGGCTAGTATGTTAGAAAAACTGGCAGTTGATTATAGAAACATTTTTTTTACCGAGGCGAGATCACAATTTTACACGCACACACTTTTATTTCCCTCAATTGAGGCTTGAACCTTGTTGAAGTATAAAATGTTAATTATATACCTTCCCCAACAGGTTAAGCTTTTGGGAGAGGTGGTAATTTAACATTGTATCAGAGCACGAGGTCCTGAGTTCAAACCTCGCTCCAAACACAATTTTCCCAAACAAAAAAACAAAAAAAATCAAGTGTTGGCTCTCTAAAAATATAAATATAATAAGCCCGCATTTGAAAAATAAAATGTTAATTATCTACCTCCCAAACAGCTTAAGTTTTTGGAAGAGATGATAATTCAACAAACCTAGTATATATTTAAGTTCTAGGGCTTCATTTTTGCTACTAGGATAGAGCCTCATCATTGTATTATAGAAACATTAATTGATTAGGTGTTAATTAAATTTTTTAAAACACGGTTAAGGTGACAAAATGTTGCCATGGTTTAGAAGCGTTGTGTCTTTTACGTAATTTCTTTTCATCAGTTTTATGGTGGTTCTGCTACACCATATCATACTTATTCAACCAACTGAATGTTTTAAAAGAGGGGCAAACCTGTAAATACAAGGTATATATATATTTTATAAATCCTACTTTTCTTAATTTCTATTGGTACTGGTATATAGTATATACACCCATGTCATACTTGTACAAGGACCAGTTTAAAATTTTCGATTTCTTTTTTAATAACTTATGATGTTTCAAAACAATGCTCCTAATTATATAAGCCTTGTAATTAATTATAAACTCAAACATATAAATTCAGGTGGTTTATGCCAGTCAATATTGGCCTAACCTTCATTGTCGGTGGAACACTTGGATGGATTGTAGTTAAAATAATGAAACCAAAGCCACATTTAGAAGGCCTCATCACAGCAATATGTTCTGCAGGTCTCACTTCATTTTATGACAGCTAAATTAATTATTCTAATATGATTAATTAAATAATTCATAATTTTTTGAACAATTTCAAAACAATTTGTTTAATTGACAGGGAACTTGGGAAATCTGGTGGTCATAATGATCACAGCTATCTGCAAGGAAAAGGGCAGTCCATTTGGAGATGTTAAAGTTTGTTCTTCAATTGGAATGTCATACGCCTTGTTCTCCATGTCTGTAAGATTCATTCTCTGTCCTCCATATATATATATATATATATATATATATATATATATATATATATATATATACGCACCCATGCTTAAACTGAGTGCTATATATATAACTTTGAGTGTTTTCTTTGAGTGGAGTTGTAAATTATGCTTAAGTTATTTTGTTGAATTACCATTTACCATCTCTTCGAAGAGTTTAAGCTGATGGCAGGGGGGAATGTACATGTTCCACGGTGGGGTCTCCGGTCACGTGACCCCACTGAGATTCGAGATATATGCTTAAACCGAGTGTTTTAACTTTGATTTCAATGGAGTTGTAAATTATGCTCAAGCTATTTTGTTGAATTACCATTTACCATCTCTTCTTTTTAAGTCGATGGCAGGGGGAATGTACATTAAAACGATTAATCTTTTTTAGTATTAAAACGATTAGTTTTGCTTATTTTGTCGATAAAAAATAGGGGGAGTGGTTTAAAAGGACAAAAAAAAAGGAGGAAAATAGGAATCATTACAGTGGAAATATAAATTGGGTGATAAAAACAAATCCACTGTTCATAACCTCAAATCCATTGTTTGCTGCAGTGGAACATGCATCAAATCCAATGTTTCATTATTCCAATGTTTATGTGTTTTTTACAAAAATAACCTCGAAAATAACGTTGAAAAAAAATCAAATTAGATATGTAAATTAAGAGGACGAAAAAAGGAAAAATATGATGAAAAAATTATCATCTTTCGACAATCAGATCAAAAGATATATTTGTTTTAGTATTTGAATACGAGAGAATTTAAATCGCAGTTGAATTAAGGACATGTACTTTTACTTGAAAAAAAATTTCACTGTCCTCTTTACATATTTCTATGTACAAATTGATATTTTTAAGAATAAACCCTAAATAATATTGTTTTAGACTCTGGTGACTCATTGGAAAAAAAAATTGGATGAAAAATGTATTTTCTGACTTCGGTGACAAACAAATTCATGGATCCGTCTCTGGATTGAAGGGAGGTTGATAATTAACATTTTACGTCCCCCATCGGTAAACATGAGATGGTAGTTCAACATGTATTGTCTTACAATTTGGCTAAAAAAAAGTCATGTTATACAGATTGGTGGATTCTACGTTTGGACAATCGCTTACTATTTAGTAAGCAGTTCTGCAACGAAATGTAAAGCACTAATAGCAGTTGAAGAAGTTTGATGGTGCTACTGCTGCATCTAAATTACCTAATAAAGACTTTGATGCAAGTGTGAATTCTCATCTTCTTCGAGACGGGGAACGAGAAGCAGTATCAAAATCTCCAGAAGTTGATGTTGAAAACCATGTCGTAAGTCATTTTTTCATGATCTTTTTTAATTTTCCAAGCATTTATATTCATTTAGTTATGTAAATCAGCATAGTTAGTGTTTTAACTTTGTTTTTACTCTGGTTCCGATTTAACTAAAACTAGAACCAAAACAAAACATAAAACTGAAATATTCTGGAGCTACAAAGATAGTTATGGAATCGGATAAAAGGGAAGTGAAAAATGCAATTTATCCCCTGAACTACACTTTATGAAACATTTACAACCTCAAATTACTATTTGATCTATCTACAACCTTAAACTATAATGTGGGAATAATTTACAACCTAAAACTATTAATCGCTCAATATACGACTTAACTATTAATTTTCTCAATTTACGCCCTTTAATTCATTTTTAAATTTTTATAGTCTTTAAACAAGGGTAAATTTGTCAATTTAATTACGACCCCAAATGGAAATTTTCATATCCATTTTTTTTTTGCTAGGCCCATAACAAAAATCCCATTTTCTTACGATTATGGGGTTTATATTAGAATATAAAATCCAATCACCTATCAAAAAAAAAAAAAAAAATTCCAATCTTAGAAATACAACAGCCCACTTTATTTTACTACTCAAGGCGGAAGAATTTTGCAATTTATTTTCATATTTTTCGCATAGTCACGTGGAATCATTTTCTTGTCAAAATCGTTTTTTTTATTTATTTGCAATTTCCTCCTCCTCCGCGTCAGATGATTTAAACTGAAAAAAAGAAATTGTGACTTAAATAACTAAAACTAGAACCAAAACAAAAACAGAAAACGCTAAATAAACCAACCAAGTTAAATGACCATTCTTACATTTTAATTTAAAAATTAAAAATTAAAAATTAAAACATTTTTAACACAATAAATTATTAAATTTGGTGCAAATCTTCAAAAAAACATTTGTAAAGTTGAAATCACATGGCTGCAGATTGTTTCACAAGAATCATCTAACAAAATAGAAGGTGAGCAAATGTCTGGTTGGGCAAATTTATTTGGAGCATTCAAGCGAGTATTGGAGAGAATACTGGCTCCTCCCACCATTGGCGCGGTATGTTCTAATACTCTGTTTTTGACATCTAATTAGTTAAAGATTAATGCTATAATTAATTACATATACGCGATTAAATCATATTACTAATTACAGATAATGGGATTTACATTTGCCGCGGTACCATGGCTTAAAAACCTCATAATTGGAGATGATGCTCCTCTCAGAGTGATTCAAGATACTATTCAACTTCTGGGGTAAGTCAGTTTCAAGCATACTTATAAACCTTTGAAAGTATTAAAACTAAACTTATGTTCTCTTACTCACTAATGAAAATTGATTTTATACATTTGTAAAAACGTTGATCGTCATAGAATGGATTAATCGAGAGGCTGATATGAATCACACTTACCGATAAATAGTCTGAAAATATGTTGTCATACGGTTTGCTATATATATTTATATACAATTATTACCTGACACACAATGTACTTGATTTCCAGAGGTGCAAGCATACCCTGCATGACCTTGATTCTTGGGGGAAATCTAACCCGAGGTAAGTATATATATATTATAATATCTCCGCAATCATTATATGTATATAAGTATAGACGGACCTACGTATTTATTCTCCCCTCCCCATCCTTAAAATTATATTTGTCCGAATTATTACCCTCTTAGCCTTAATCGAGATCTTGCGTCCGTCATTGAATACAGGTCTACGTAAGTCAAAAGTGAAGGCAACAGTGGTGATTGGAGTGATTTTGGTGCGTTACGTGCTTTCACCAATAATTGGGATCGGTATAGTTCGAGCGGCTCATCATTTAGGTTTTCTTCCTCCAGATCCACTGTATCAGTTTGTCTTAATGACACAATATGCTCTCCCACCTGCCATGGCTATAGGTATATATGCTACCTTCTCAACTTTCTCTCATCTTTCAATTTTTTTATAGCATATGGTGTCGAATAGTGTTACTGTGTTGATGTGTTTAAGATGTGCAAGTGTTGGGAGAGATTGCTCACACTTGAAGGGGCGTGTTAAAGTGTATAAGAAGTTAATTATCAACCTCCCCATCAGCTTAAGCTTTTGGGAGAGATGGTAGTTTAACATGGTATCAGAGCCAGAGGTCATGAGATTGAACTTTCCCCATTTATATTGGACAAGTATTGGAAAAGATTGTCAACACTTGAGGGGGAGTGTTGAAGTGTTTAAGATATGCAAGTGTTGGGAGAGATTGCTCACACTTAAAGGGCGTGTTAAAAGTGTATAAGATGTTAATTATCAACCTCCCATCAGCTTAATCTTCTGAGAAAGATGGTAGTTCAACATACTGTCACCACAAAATGATCGAAACAAGTAACACAACGCAATTTTATGTTATATATTGATAATGTTATACGGCCTACTCTTCAATATTAGTGTGTTCAGACAATTTTTGTTGTTGCGCTCAGGGGCGGACTTATAGAGGGGCAAGGGGGGCTCGTGCCCCCCCTTAAATTTTCCGAGAAATTACTAAAATAGCCTTCCTACTTGGTAATATGTTGCAATTGATGTAATATATATTATATGTTCCTTACAAAGCACAATCTGTGTATCTGGTGTAGTGGTCCAATGTTGATAGTGAAGGCGGAATGTTGTGGGTTCGAATCCTCCTTCCTCTATATTTTTGGGAAGCATTTTTTTTTTATTTTACTCAAAGTTTACTATATTAAATTCCAAATTCTTCATTTTTTTACTCAAAATTTCAACACTTCTTTTCCCAAGTTTACTATATTAAACTTCAGATTTTTAATTTTTTTTTACTCAAAGTTTCAACACTTATTTTCTCAAGATTTCTGAACATGCATTTTTTTTTATTTTACTCAAAGTTTACTATATTAAATTCCAAATTCTTCATTTTTTTACTCAAAATTTCAACACTTCTTTTCCCAAGTTTACTATATTAAACTTCAGATTTTTAATTTTTTTTTACTCAAAGTTTCAACACTTATTTTCTCAATATTTCTGAACATTTTAAAAAGATAATTGATATGACATCCGAAAATTTGTAAACTTATTTACTTTGTTAATCTTTAGATTATTTTTTTATCGTCAATTATTAATATGAAAAACAATATAGTCAATGTTTTTTTATAATATAAACCCACAACAACTTTCACATTTGTATGTTACTAAAAAAAACTTTCACGTCTGTATAAACCTACAACAAATTTCTTATATGTATCTACGGAAAAAATAATTAAACACTTTTTCCACGACAATTAATTTTTAGAATTCCGTCCCCCTAAACTATAATCCTCGCTCCGCCCCTGGTTGCGCTAGTATTTCCGACCCACTTCTCTGCAAATAAATGAAATGATTGGGGCACAACACATTGCCACAACATATGTTAATATACAGTTTTGTTTCCTTGATCATGGTGGATGACACGTAACACATGTTGATTTATGTATGTATTACCATGGTCCAATGATTAAAGTGTGTAGTGATGTATGTTGTGTCTGAATTTATTGCGCCCCTAACACTACTCAAGTAGGAAAGGAATTAATATTATTACTATATAAGTTCAATACTATATTCATTACATAGTTATGCACAAAACATGATTTGGGAGAGGTCGAAAACAAATTTCAACCTATGAAAAGTTGATATTTTTTCAAAACATGATGTCCGAGTAAATTGACTGTGATACGATTGACAGTATCCAAAATTATTACTCATCGATTTTTCACACTCCACAGTTTTTCTTCATGTTTGTTTGTTCAATTTACGTTATACATGGTGATAATTATGCAGGAACCATGACACAATTATTCGATATTGCACAAGAGGAATGTTCGACTATTTATATATGGACATACCTTACTGCAATCCTCTCACTTACAGTATGGTCAACTGTTTTCATGTGGATTCTCTCTTGAGTGCATAGGCGAACCGCGGACGTATATACAACCAAAGATCGATCATGTTATATATATATTGTCCTCTTATATCCAAGATTGATCATGTGTCCGTCACTGCCTGCGTGCCTCTGGTTCACAGTCATATACTAGTGTACATGTTGGCATATGGGTTGAGCATGAAAAAATTAAAAACATAAAAAAACCAACAAAAAAAAACAAAGAAAGAAAAAATAAAAACCAATATTGTTTCCAGTTAAGAGAGTGGCCATCTTTGTGAAATAATCATAATGATGTAAAAGTTCAATTTTTTTAAAAATAATTATCAATATTCTTTTGTCTTTGATTTACTGTTATTTCTTGAACTATAGTTACAATAAAAATTGAAGTTTGTTTGGTTACTGTAATACCGTAAACCCAGTATTGAGTACAAATTTTATCATATGCTTTTATATCATTGCATTTATAATATAGAATTTTGTATCATGTAAAAATTATGTGATAGAGACCATATTATAAGTAGAGTTAAAATTGTTTGACATGATCAAGCCAAGTGTAGCATCCATGTTCCGAATACCGGGTCCTTATCCGGATCAAACAAGGGACGCTTGTCACATGACATTTAAAATAAATCTTAAATCTCACGTAAGTCTCATGTCGTACCAAAAAAGTGTGGAAGTAAAGTGATATGATCCGTGATCGAATCAGATCTAAAATTGCCGAAGGACCGACTGAAGGCACCAATAAAACGAGCACCGCGACCGCTAGCTAACTCGTAACTAAGAACCTTGGTATGACCTCAACCCTTAGATAACCCGTATCTAAGAACTTGGCAGTATACGAACGCCACAAGGTATGCTTTCGAACCTTGATAAGTTCGGATTCGAATACTCTACGAATAGAATACTCACAAAAAGCTAGAAAGCTTTATAATAATTTCACTCAATAAAATATGTGTTCTTCCATAAAAGAAACACCTAAATGCCTTATATAGGCTACTATGAAAAACATAAACTACTCCCAAAGCGATGTGGGACAAACTTATTAGAAATAAAAATAAAAATAAAAATAAAAATAAAAGAAATAAATACTAATAAAATTCTAAAAAAATCTTCCAAACTTTCAATGTGGGATAAAATTCTGCCTTCTTCCACTCTCCTTCTTTTTCTTCTTTTTCCTTTGGAAACCACCATGATGCTTGCCCGGGATCACATCATTCCCTCCCGGTTCGGAAAGGATTCGACCTCGAATCCGAACATCAACATCTCGAACTATGCTCGGTGTAAAGGATTTGCCCGCCAACTTGGCTCCAACGTTAACAACGTGGAGTGGTGGATCTTTATGTACCGCAATAAAGAAAAAGAAGAACCCGAACGAACGACCAATGAAGTTAAACACGTCTTCTTTTCTCCACTTTGCACCATAGAATTTGCACCCATTGTTTGCCTGTGAACCTCCCGCCTTTGAGCAAATTTAAGTTGCTCCGCATGTGCTTCTTGGGGTGATAATGAAACCAAAGTAACCTGCTTGCCCTGGTGATGTAATGCGTACGTGTTCAAGAACCCATCATAGTTAACTCGCCGATCAAATTGCCAAGGCCTACCAAGAATAACATGTGCAATATGAATAGGCACTACATCACACATAACCGTATCCTCGAACATCCCAACTTTAAAAGTGATCATCGCTTGCTTTGTAACTCTAACTTCCCCACATGTATTCATCCATTGTAGCTTGTATGGTTGGGGATGTTTAGTAGTCTCAATGCTCATCTCTTCGACCAACTCTTTGCTAACAACATTGGCGCAACTACCCGAATCGATGATCAAACCGCACAACTTATCTTCGATAAAGCAACGTGTTTGAAAAATGTTTTCACGGTGCGCACTAGCATCTACTTTGACTTGGTCCTCCACAACTTTCTTACTCACACAAATAAACCCTTCGGAGTCCAACCTCGAGTGGGCTTATCTCCTCGAATCACTCTCATTTTCCTCTTGATTGTGACATGTATTCTTTCTCACCATGCCTTTCTCCCATAACAATCATTACTCGCCTATTCACACAATCACTTGCTATGTGTCCCACACCTTGACACTTAAAACATTTGAGGTTACGAGTGGCTTTGTTGGGGGAGGTAGTAGCTTTACCCTTGTTATTTTCCTTAGCTTTATAAGCCTCGTTGGAAGACATAGGGGTCGGCCTAGGGTTGTTGAATTGCGAACTATCACCCGAAGGCTGAAACGAACGGTAAGAAGAAGAATTACCTGAATATGGTTTTGTGAAGGTACTCCGTTTCTTCAAGTGTTTTTCAGTTAATATTGCAGCATGTACCATTTTATCCAAACTTTCACAATCTTTCATCTCCACCGGATGTGCAATTTCGGGCCTCAAACCACTCAAAAAACGAGCCATAGTCGCCTCGGGATCTTATCGGTACACTGTACGAATTAATGTAAGTTCCATCTCTTGATAATAATCTTCCACCGATCGATTCTCTTGCGTAAGAGTACGCAATTTTCGATACTATTCACGGTAATAAGAGTCCGGGACAAATCTCCTTTTCATCTCCTTTTCAACTCATTCCAAGTTTTCACAAGATCATCTCGGGCCTTGCGACGATTAATAATTAATTGTTCCCACCAAATAGCCGCATAACCCTCAAATTCAAGTGTAGCCAATCTAACCTTATGCTTCTCGAGTAGTTATTACAACGAAAAATCTGCTCAACTTTACGAACCCAATCTAAATAAGCATACGGATCATTCGTACCTTTAAACGTAGGAATTTTCATCTTGACTTGCCGCGTGTTATCTCGATCACCGTCACTCTCATCGGTATGGGTAGCCTCGAAGGCTCGAAACGTTGTCATACTCCTCCTCAACCCGGGGCAGCGCTTCTCTTCTCCTCCTATCACCTCTAACACCGCGGTTATCTCTACCACCGCCTCTTTCGCGAACATGTCTTGAAATTGAGCCCTCATTTCTTCAAATTTTCCGTTTATCACGGCGGCTTGTGCCTCCGCCAATACCCGGATACGAGCATCAATAGCATGCTCCTCTCTCTCGGTGAGCTCTTTTGACATGATGCAAGTTCAACAAAAATATGTATATATCCTCACAATCACTCGTGTTTACACTCCCTCGTGTAGAGTTCGAATCGTAAAACAAACCAAAATAATGAGCACCCGAAACAATCAATACCAAGAGCTTATATAAGGACCTAGGGCTTTGGTTGGGACAATTGAAAGATGATAGAACCTAAAAGAAAAGAGAAAAAAAAAAAAGAAGAAAGGATTTTTTTTTTTTTTTTTTTTTTTGATCGAAAAACAGTAAGCGTCACACCGGGGGTGTGACAGAGGCTTTTTTTTTTTTTTTTTTTTTTTTTGGCTTAACCAATCAGGAAAAGGAAAACCAAATAAATCAAATAGGGCAAAGAGTAGGCAAGGTCGGCGTCAACCAAGAAGCAGGAATGATTTTATTTTTATTTTTTTATATGGATAAAAAACAAAAGGAAAAATAACACAATTTGCAAGGAACGATTGGCAGAAAAATTTGCTGGGAGCAATTTGTATGGTTTTTTTTTTTAAAAGGCTACGGCAAGCAAAAGGAAGAAATAAACAGGCAGGTAAATTTTTTGTCTACTTTTTTTTTTTTTTTTTGATAACAAGGACAACACGTACGAAAAGATCAGAAGCAGCGAATTTCTTTTTTTTATAACAGGAACGAGATCAAGAATTGGATTTTTTTTTTTTTTGATTATTCAAGAACAAAGACGCAGTATGAAGAAAGGAAAAATAAATAAATAAATAAAACAATGGATATTTGGATACCGTCAGTGACCACTCTCTGATACCAACTGATATGATCCGTGATCGAATCAGATCTAAAATTGCCGAAGGACCGACTGAAGGCACCAATAAAACGAGCACCGCGACCCCTAGCTAACTCGTAACTAAGAACCTTGGTATGACCTCAACCCTTAGATAACCCGTATCTAAGAACCTTGGTATACGAACGCCACAAGGTATGCTCAGAACCTTGATAAGTTCAGATTCGAATACTCTACGAATAGAATACTCACAAAAAGCTAGAAAGCTTTATAATAATTTCACTCAATAAAATATGTGTTCTTCCATAAAAGAAACACCTAAATGCCTTATATAGGCTACTATGAAAAACATAAACTACTCCCAAAGCGATGTGGGACAAACTTATTAGAAATAAAAATAAAAATAAAAATAAAAATAAAAGAAATAAATACTAATAAAATTCTAAGAAAATCTTCCAAACTTTCAATGTGGGATAAAATTCTGCCTTCTTCCACTCTCCTTCTTTTTCTTCTTTTTCCTTTGGAAACCACCATGATGCTTGCCCGGGATCACATCATAAAGGAACAAACAAGCGACTCGGGAAACTAACACTTCAGACTTTTCATTAACAAGCTCATCCGATTACAACTGCTGTCAAACTAAAATCATAAAAAGTACTAACATTTATTACAACTCCACTTGTCTGAAAAGTGGAAACTACCGGAACACAATGAACTTCATGACTCATTCATAAGCTTGCTCTACATGATTTTCATCCAACTCGTTTTTAACCAGCATTTCTTCTTATTCCAAATAAAAAGAGTGAGCACCAGCTGGATGCTCAATGAGGAGAAAGAAAATCAAAAGAGATATTCATGCTTGTCGGGTGCCGGGAGAAATGACACGAATCCACTTTATCCAGTTTACAAAACAAGTTAAAAGAATAGACTTAAAGCGTAGAGAAAACTACTTTAAAAGCATAACTTGAAAGATATATAAAACATCTTTAAAAGCATATATTAATATAGGAAAGTACTTGAGGGAAACATCTGGTAATGCACAAAGCATGATTCCACCTCTAATGTGACCAATTACTTAACATATTGATTACATTCATAATTACATATATCATATTACAGAATCAAATAGAGCTTACACAGAACAAATACCATAATCTATGCATACGTTAGTGTTTGACGCATACATAGCCGGAACTAAGGTTTAACCGAGTATTTAAGGGTACAACACTATGGTGAAGCCTCACCGGGAGGCCATAAAGTGAGCCATGGGTGATACCCTCTAAGGTACCCGGACGGTACATTGCATCAGTACCTGACCATGAATAACCGTCTATAGTTGTCTTCACGGAACAGATAAGAACACAAAAGTTAGGTTCATCGTCTACATCTTCCAACCACCTAAGTGAGCACGGAAAAAGGCTAGATCCAAAACAACACCAAACTTCCAAACCCTACCTCCTTCTACTAACCAAAAGCAAATAAAACGATTTATAAAATTCGCCATAAAATACATAATACTTGAAAATACTTCGTATAGCACATAATACTTTAGCAATTACCGGCAAGATGAAACACATAAACCGAAACTAACAAATTACATGTGGATACTTGAAAACCAATTTACTTTAACACAATTAAAAGCATCATCTTTAAAATTAAAATGAAACATTTTGATAAGAAGAACTTATTACCTTAAAGGCGAGCAGAACTACGAACCGAACGACGTATTACTTCCAAATCACATGTGAATCTACAATTAATCCGGCAACGAATCAATCATAAATACTACGAAGAAACACTACGATTGGAAAACCCTAACAGCCTTAACATCAAATATCCAACCTTTAACACTAAAGTTAAAATTAAAACTCTTAAAATACAATAACTATCATAATCTAAATTTACCGTAATTCATTCTTGGATTGGAATAAAGAACTGTATTGCAAATCATCATCTTCTTCTTCTTCTTTTTCTTTTTTCTTTCCACATTTATACTGAAGATCAAGCATTAAATGCACAATCAATAGAGGATCAATCAAGGACAAATTTTGTGGTAAACGTTTGAAGAAAAACCCGATCGGTAAAATCAAGGGAATATAATTAAGGGGGAATCAAGAATAAAATCAAGGATTATTCCCCTCATTAATATAGCCAACGGATGGAAATTCAAATCAAGAATAATCAATTCTATAAATAGAAGGCTCTGACAAGAGAAAGAAGAAATACGTACGATCAAGAATCTGAGCAAAAACTCTGTCAAAGTAAAAGTCTTCTATCTGTGCTGAAAAGAAATATCTAGTGATCAACTCAAAACCGAGAGCTACAAATCAAGCATCAAGCATTGAGATTGATCAACAAGTTTGTGAATCCAATTCACATCATTCAAGCAACTGAATCAGAGCCATCTGAGAAGGAGTTGTGTTTGTGATAGCTGCTGAAGGATTTGATCCCAAGGAGCAGTGAAAGAGATTGAGTCACTGAAGCTGTTGCAGTCAAGGAGTGATAGTCTTGTAGATTGTGAAGCTTGTGAAGTCAAGGACAATCATACTATTGTATCTGTGAAAACAATAGTGATTTCCTCCGATCATCACAGGAGAAGAGTGGATTAAGGGATTACACCACCCTGAACCACTATAAGCCTTGTTTCAATTTACTTTCTGCAATTTACCTTACTGCATTCATTTAATTGCTTACATTATATCATATATTTGAGACTACTTAAATAACTTTGAAATAACTTAGTAAGAAGGGACTTATCCGCTGCCCAAAAGCTTTTAAATATAAGAAAAGTTTTTGAAACTCCACTATAGTCATTCACCCCCCCCCCCCCCCTGACTATAGTTTTACCTTTACGAGACCAAAATTGGTATCGGAGCAGTGTTCCTAGTATCAGAACATGTTCAGATCTAATTTCTGGTAACAAGGAGATCACATATTTTCAAAGTAGTTTTCAAATCTGTGCTTTCTACTTATATACATAAATATCTCAAATCGTACTTATGGATTCCTCAAACTTTATGTCAAAAGTACTTGTTTTCAATGTTAATAATTTTGATGAATATAAAATAAGAATGTTATCTCATCTTGCAAAGCAACTCGTGAGGAGATCTTTGGATGTAATTAATGATGGCCCAATCATGATCATGACCGTAATAACCACCTGAGCGAGATCAAGGAAAAGAAGTGGATAAACCAAACCAAGGATGACAGGAGAAGAGTAAATCTAGACTTTGTTGCAAAAGATATGATCTTTAAGACCCCGGACAAACAACATGTTCATGAGAATCAAAGGCGCAAAACAAAGACAAAGGAGATGTGGGACAAGGCGCACCGATAAATGAAGGATCGAAGCGAGTTAAAGAAAACAAACTATACGTTGCAAACAGAAATTTGAGAACTTCAAAATGAAGGATGGTGAATCCATTGATCAAATGGACAATGATTCTCAAGCATCATCGTTGAACTCGCAACGACTTGGGCGAGACATATCCCCAGAAAAAAGTATGTTTAAAGATCTTGAGAGGCTTACCTGAAAGATGGAAGATCATAACATCAGTAATCAGAGGAACTACAAACCTTGCAAACACTGAAACTCTGACTCTGATGTCCCAAATAAAAGCTCATGAATTTGAATTAAACGGTGAAGGATGTGCTCCGGCAGAGACACAAAGAACCAGTGCACTGATAGCACCACAGCAAAGTAACTTTGTTGATTGTATCAGCAAAGAGACACTAGAACTCAAAGAACAGGTAGCTCTATTAGTTAAACGTTTTGACAGGTTTAGCAAAAAGAAGCCATTCAAAAGGAACTCATCATCAAACACTACAAGAAAAATGACTTTTGGCGGCTTGGTTTTAGCAGCGTGCATTTAATACATGCCGCGAATTATAGAATTTGCAGCGTGCTCTTTTTTTTACGCTGCTGATAAATAATATCAATTACAAACTGCAGCGTTTACAAAATTAAGCTGCTGATAGGTTTTTTTTTGCAGCATCCTTTTCGTGCTGTGATAAAAAAATAATTCACAGCATGAGTGCACACGCCGTCATTTTTTTAACCTAATATTTCCATCTATACTTCATTCTCCCGCTGGCCGCTACTTCTGAAAATTCCCTTCCAAAAAGAAAAATACACGCTAATTTAAAAGAAATTTCCCTCTTTCTTAAAACCACAAAAAATGCCCTAGTATTTCAAATCTCGATTGAGCTCTCTGTTGTTTCTGCTCTCTGTCGTTTATGCTCCCTGACGAAATTCGGTCTCTATCAAGGTGAATTGGTCGATTTCTAACCCTACAGATTTGGAACGATGAGAGGTAAGAGTAGAAAATGGGTATCTTCATCCTATTTTGTGGCTTATATGTTTGGGGAAAAGTCTGTCTCTGATTATTCTTTAGATTAATATGGATAAGGAAGCCTTAGATTCTTGTTTTAGGGTAAATTTTATCTAAAAGTGTCCAAATCAAGGTGGATTTTGAAGTGATTGTGAATTCTTACCAAGTGTTTGCTTGTGCCTTTGATTTTGTTTGACAAGTCTCCCGAAAGAAGTAGTCTTACCTCTGCGTCGACTGATTGTATCCTTTCATTGAGTTGTTCATTGGGATTATTAGCCACTGGTGGTGAGACTTAAGGTGTATATTGTTCAACTGAGATGTGATTGATTGTGTTCAAAATTGATGGATTAGTTTCTTCGACAGGCTTCTATTGAGCTAATGATGCGATTCATGTACAATGTTCTTATTTTGCATATTTACCGATGGTGATATATGTTTTCCATAAAAGAAATCAATTACTTGCGAAATTTGCTCCCTGCCCATAAAAAACGAATTAATGACCTCGTCTTACCTGTGGTTCAATGGAAACCCCCAACACTTAATTTCTTCGTGTTTCCCGTTTTGAATAACTTTCTAGTGGCACCATAACTATTTGCTCCTGTTTTTTTTTATTTTACTGTGTCCTTTTGTTTTTTGGATTTTCAATAGGGTGAAAGAGCTATGGTAGCTGCTGGTTCTCTTGTTCTAAAGGATGTTCCTCCTTATAGCATGGTGGCTGGAATACCTTCCCAAGTGATTGGCTTTGTTGGTAAGCAAGATCCATCTCTTACTCTGAAGCAAGATGCTAGCAGAGAATTGTTCGAGCAAGTAGCTAGTAGCAGCATTGAAGGAAGATCTGCTGGAAATGAAAGGACACAAGAAAAGTGTGGCGGCAACTGCAAAGAAGGGCTGCAGCAATAGCAGACACTTGGATGCTATGTGATAACATGTATGTAATTATGTATTATAATCCATTCACTTCAAGGGGGATGAAAATCATTGAAGTTTTCTCCTCTGTTCAGCACAAGATGCTTTAAAAACATAAAAGCTTTTTTTCTCTCTTTAGATTGGATACATCATTCAATCATTGTATATTAGTGTCATTTGTATGATGTACCTGAAGGGAGGTTTTATGTTGTCTGAAATTCAAAAACAGAATGATTTAAGTTTGTAAGCTTCTGTTAACCTTATTGAATGAGAAGAAACAGCTAAATTCTGATTAGAAAAAAGCCTATTCAATTAGGAATCAATGGCTTGAATGTTATTTGTATGGACCTTGCAGGTACGTTGTGATTCTCGGCAGCGTCATTGTCGATTTTTCTTCATCTACCTTCTTCATCATTTTATCCAGAGTAAGGGAAAATATTTGTTTTTGTTTTTTTTTCCTCAGTTTTTTTATTTGTATTGGATCAATTTATCTTTTTTTGATGTCTCTATCAAGGTTCCTTATCGGAAGATGGTAACAACCTCTAAATAACAACTTGGAAAGTTCAAGAATTGACAGATCGGAGCCTCTGATATATATATATATATATATATATATATATATATATATATATATATATATATATATATATATATATATACACATATATGTCAGTTCAAGAATCAATTGAAATCAGGTATATCATTCTTTATTCAACCTGTAATTCATGCCTTTAATTGGATTTTTATATAACTTGTAGGAAGATTGTTGGAATCCATCTAGATGGCTCTAGGACACTAAAGTCATATCCTCTGAAATTGCTCATGAAAGCAAACACACAAGAAGAGAAAGCAGGCCTGACTCCTTTTTTTTTGTGTTTTACGGTAAGTAAGCAATGAAGAACTCGTCTAGCTTATGTAATTTTACATATAGAAGTGAAAATTGTTTTAGAACTAATGTTTATCGTGTCATGTAAACTTATTGGAAATTTTAACCACGTATATTCTTTATTTGAACAGGAGATCAATTCATATAGGTGCTCTTGATGTTTCACTTTCATTCAATTTAAGGACTGCCAATGGTAGATGCTTCAGTACAACTGGTCATGAACATGACATATTTTTTTGGAGGCACATTGTTCTTTTTTATTGTTTTGTCATAGTTATGACTTCAATATGTTTTTCCCAAAAAAAAAATTCAATATGTTGAAATTAGTAGGAACTTGATATGAGAAGACAAATTGGTGTTTTAATGTTTTGTCTAAGTTCTTTCAATGTGTTGGATTTGAATTTCTATTTTGGTGGGGTTGAATTACTAAATTTGTTATTTAGTTGTGTATTATTGAAAAATTGTGTACAGAGGTTCTGTATTATGCAGTTTTGGTTTTATATAGGTGGGAATTCAATTTGTATTGGGTAAATATTAATATTTATTACATGATAAACTGATTTGCAGCACGCTTATGTACGACGTTATTAACAAATGTATTGATATTGCAGCATGCAAATGCAGGACGTTTTTAATATATCTATGGTTTTAGCGGCACGCAATATAGACTGCCAATGTCCGCATCGGCGCACGCACGCAACGCAATAATACAATCCGCGCTAATAATACAATGATGCGGATGACCTTGCGCTTTTGGCTGCATGATGCGGATGACCTTGAACTTTTGGCGGCTTTGAATTGTGCAGCATGCAATGCGCGCTGCCAATAGCTATTTTGCACGCAGCCAAAAGTAGTTTTTATTGTAGTGAAAATAGATGAAGATGAAGGTGACGGCTCGGATAATAAAGCAAGTCTATGTCTTATGGCCAAAGAATCGATGGCGAGGTAACATCTAGTTCTTACTCTTCATCAAATGCATCCACATCTAACACGCACAATCTTTATTCTCCCATTAGATCCAAATGAGCTTCTAGTCCAAAATCTCATGACTAAATTTGATGAAATTGAGATGAATCATGAAATTACGGAAAAGGAATGTAAGGATCTAAGAAAAGAAAATAAAAGATTGAAGGAACAACTGGACAAATTGAAAGCGAACTAGCTACTAAGGAGATATATCCACCTAATCAAAAAGCGACAGATGATAACTCATCCACTCGCTAACTATGATCATTGAGAAAATCCACTTAGCGACTAAAAAGCGAAGGATGCGAGTTCTTAGATCTAAACGAGTTAGATCATGCGCGCGGATGGATCACGACTTATATACCACAATACATAATTAAAGGACTTAAACTACTACAAGGGGGTTTAAGATCATGTTACCAATAACGGGAAGAGAAGCCTTGATCTTCCGATGTGTTCTCCAAACGGCGGTTGGTGGACACCCTTCTTGATACACGAACCTCCTTGATATGCAACACCAAGAAAAACTCAAAGTTTTTCTTTTTCTAAAAACCCTAGGCAAGAAAGAACAAATTTTCTCCCTTTATTTGTGGTGAATTTCGAAATTTGCCATCCATTTTACACTTGGAATAACTCTCCTTTTATAGGAGAGTAAATCATTGGTCTCCAAGTTTTAATTAATTAAACAAATAATTAATTAAACAAAATAAAAGGATATTTTCCTTAATGACTAATTGTGACATGTATTGACCAATAGGAAATCAAATAACAAGTCATCCAACCAATCATATAACAAGAATATCTTTTATTTTCCACATCACAAAAAATTAATTCTTGTGATAATTCAAGGAGAAATGGCGCCACCTAACTAGGGTTTTAGCCCACATAAAATGTCTTTTATGTGTATTATATTATTTAGCCCAACTAAATAATATCCATGCATATCAATTAATTAGCCCGTACCAATTAATTATCACGAGGCCCAAATAACAAGAATATCATTCCGAATTACGAAGCCACATCGGGGACCATGGACCTATAATGTAGGTAGCTCCAATACTTAATTATTCATCGAACGAGAATAAGTACATTAATTATTAATTCCGGGATTACGCCACCATAAACCCGAAAGCGAACTCTACCGATTATAGATGTATACTTATACTCAACCCATAGAGTCAATAAGCGTCCATTGATATAATCACTACATACGGATTAACCCTCCATAGACTGTCCATTCTGAGTGGGAAGTCTCCGTGAACCCGACTCAGAATATCTTTTCCTTTTTTTACCATTAACCCCCTGATGATCAATTAGTATGCATATATGCCTAGTAGCTAATTAGTCAAATGGGAAACTCCCGGGATCGATCACTTTCTTAGGGCTAACAAATAAGGGACTTGTTGGTCCCTTGGAAAGGCTAACACAAGTTTAGAGGGGGGGGGGGGGGGTGAATAAACTTGTCACCAAAAACTTATCTTAAGTTGTAAAAGCCCCAGGAACTGAGTTTCTCTGAAACTCAAACTGACTTCCAGTTCAGTTATGTTCCTGTCCCTTAACTTGTGCGGAGTTCGGTTAGCTTAAGCGATTGTAAGTTAAAGCGACTTATATTCGGTCTTGTTAAGCGCGGCGGATAAAGTAATAGCCTTTAGTGCAATAGATGTGTAAACAGAAATCTAGACCATCTATGTATCAGTTTGTGAGAATTCAGTGTCTGGTGTTTGCTGAGAGATAATGCGATAAATAAAACAAACACAAATGCATAAAGAAAATCAACACAAGATTTGTTTATGGAAGTTCCGGGTGGTGTAATCCCGTACGTCTCCCCTTCTCCTGTGGTGTAGGAGGTATCACTAGAATAATGAGATAACCTTTACAAAATCCTAGCACTGTGACAGTCCATCACGACTCCCTGGTTTCACTGTCTACACAAAATAAAGAAAGGTGAGATTGCTCCCTTCATTCTGCACACTGATCTTTCGGAGGTGGAATTGCTCCTTCACCAGCTCACCACTAACACCAACACACAATCCGCGGACCGCACCAACAATGTTGTGGCAACCAAGTTGCAACCGTATGAAGAAAGGTAGAATTGCTCTCTTCAAACTATGCACGACCAACCCTTTTTCACAAAGGTTAGGTTTAGAATTAATCAAGGATTAATTCAGTGAGCTGTCTGATTCTTCTGGATCTGGCTTTGTAGCTCCAAGATGCCTTCTTTCCCCCTAGATGGGTTACTGGATCTTTCTTTGAAGTCTTCAAGGCAATTTAGTTGGCTCCCATTTTTCTGGATATATATGATCTGATTTTTATAGATCTGGATTTGGATCTTTGAATGTATGCTTGTAAAGCTCTTTTTCTGATCCTCCTCTCTCAGTTTCTTAGAGTGATTCTCATGTATATTTATAGGGGTGATGTAACGATCACTAGCTCTTGTAGCCGTTACACTTGTCGTTTTGCCAACGTTCATATGTACGATCTTTTGTCGTATTCTCGGTTTGAATATAACAAAGCCTTAACTCAATCTTCTACTCTTCTTCAAAAGCGAGTACCTTGTATACTTACTATCGACTTTAATTGACTAAGTCGAGTACACCAATCGAGTTTCTTCTTTCACCGGTAAGCGATAATCTTTGTCCTTAAGATTATTCGGTTATACATGATCTATAATTCGGTTTTCGAGTCACCACGGACTTGTACGAATCCGATTTATAGTCACGACTTGATCGACTTCTAAGCGAGTTTGCCACCTCGGTTCTTCAATCTTCAACAAGCGAGTCGTGTCCCTCGGTTCTTCGGTCTTAGATAAGCCAAGCGAGTCTCCGTGTCCCTCGGCGAACTTGTCATCTTTAGTTCTTGCATAAGCGAGTTTGAGCCCTCTGTTCTTTAGATGCATATCTCGGTTTTCTTTTGATTATCATTGTTTTTGTGGTAAGTTAAGTCTTTCTTTTGTGTTGATTAATTTTCAAAAGTAACGATCTCAGTGTTGAGTATTTTGTGGTAAGTTAAGCTGTGTTGATTAATTTTCAAAAGTAACGTCTCCTTTGATTAAAGCTTTTATGTATAGTTCCATATAATATTTAATATAGCTCTTTATAAGTGTTGTGAACAGTTTTTATACAATGATAATATATCTATATATGTGTGACTTTGATTTAATTATTATTATCATTATATGTCACATTAACGAGGCATGAAGTCACTTGACTTACATTTTACGGCAAATTATTTATTTATGTTTTTGCAGGAAATGATGATAATATTATTATCATAAATGATATTATAATTCTATTATAATATTATCATGGTTATCATAAGCAAACCAAATCTACTCGGCCCTTTTATTATCCTTGCACCCGTATAACCCTTTTTCTATAACCTAAATATTTCTTCTAACCCTAATACTACTCACCTAACACTTCGGCTGCCTTTTGTTTCTAGGATCCCCAATTCCTCTCCCCTTTCCTAAAACTGCTTTTTCAAATCTTGCCATATCTCCTTGATTCACTGAAGCTATCTTCACTTTTTCGGTTGCCGTTTTCGTTCTTTAATATTCGCCGAATTACTTCCTAAATTGTTTTGATTCTTGATTTGTATTGAGTCTCGAATCTTTGACGAAATCTATCTGAATTGTCTTTAACGGCTATGTTCTTGAAATTTCGAAACACCGAAATCATTTCTACAGACTGTTATCTCAATATCCGGAGGGCAAGCAAGCGGGTCAAAGGTCGAATACGTCAACGCTGAGGCCGATGATTATGCTATGAAGCCATTGATGGTCAAATCCCTCAAAATCAGCTAAAGATCTGGCTGACAGGTTAAAGATTAAAGCTTTCGTTTATCTCCAAAGAATCCGGCCATTAAACCACGTTTTCCGGCAATCATGCTAGTCAGGGAAGTTTCTATTCTTCATTTTATTTTTACAAATATAGCCTTGCATCAGTACGTGAACTAAATTATAAGACGTTTTCGGCTAACTTTTATGGTCCGAATCTTTATCATCTAATATTTTGTACATACCGAGTGTATACATATATTACATGCTATATGACCTTTACTTGCTTGAACTGCAGTATAGTATATGGTCTTTGTCTAATTGTAATTTATGATATGTGGTATTCACTCAGTCTATGATAAACCATAAAGCATGACTCCACTATTATGTCTTTATGAGATAGTATATATATGTGCTCCAGCATAGTATAAATCATTCATTTTTGTTTACATCATGATATGAATGTGATGTACTTATATGTCAAACCTCACCATATAATAGTTCAATTTTTTATATGTGTCATTGTATGACATGGTTGATTCATATACATGTTTGCTAAAGTCTGCTTTGGTTTTGTTTTTTTTTAGTTTGGATATTTTATTATCATACTGTATAAGTCTTTCTATGTCTATGTGACATTAGGTGAATTCATGATATATGATCAGTGCTATATAGTCAGAACTTATATGATATACAGTCTGATATGAAACTGATTTGCCCTTGATCTGATCTTGCGAGATTTGAGCATTAAAGACTGAAGATTTGCAGCCATTTAATTGAAGATTCTGGAAGGCAATCTTCTCTCACATGGCTAAAATCAAGATTTGCATTCTTTATTGCTGATCCTTGGCAAATCATCATATGCGCAATTGACCCGAGTTTTACCTCTACTCCCTATAAATAGTAACTCATATCAACCATGGATTGCACCAGTTGAATCACATAGCAATCCGACATTTTCATACTTTTCGAAAGTCTTTTCTTTTTGGTTGAGTCTGAGAGTGTGGGCAAAGGAGGTTGAGTATCTTGTGGAGATAGTGACTGATCTGAAGCTACTGTATTGGAGGAAGAGCAGTTCATCTAACAGCTCCTGTTTCAGGATCAGTGAAGGTGAAATTCTGAGGTTCTTCTTGTGCAGAAGGTACTCAGAATTGCCCTTTTTGTTGTTAAGTTTTTTTGCCCCTGTATTGCTTATGTTGATACTGTGTCTTAGTCTCAATTAGTTCACTTGTGTAGTATTTAATTGAGTCTATTGTGTTTTTGATTTCTCCTTGATTCAAGTCTTGGTCTTAGTGTGTAAAAGGACGTCAGCATCAGTTTCTGAATCTATAGAATTCTCTTGCTAGAGAAGTTCTGTGCAGTGGAAGACTGCCTCCAGATTACTGAAATCTGATTAGTGTGGCCTTGTACACACCACAGTCAAGCCTGAAAAAGGACTAGTCAAAGGTGTCAGGTTTGAGTAACCTGTTGATCCGTGTTCATTCCTCTACTTGTTATTTTATCAGATTTTCAGTCTCTGACTCAAACTCTTTGAGTTTAATGCTGTAATTCTGCAATTCCTGTGCTTGGCTTTGCTTCTAATAAAATTGATAAATCTGCACTATTTGTTGCCTTGCACGAACACCATACTGCACTCTTGATCATCGGCATGGTATATGTTCACTGAATTATTAAGTACTGCATCTGTTGTGTACGCTTGATCTTTTGTGCATCTAATCTTGTTGTGCTGCTTGGCTGAATCTTGCACATTCTGGTTCTTGACATCTGCTGCATACCTTGCTATATCTGCACTTGAACACCATTGTTTTCTGTACTTTCAACCTGATGTGCATTCATACTTGCAGAAGTTGTAAAGTCTGAATCCCTGTGCATCCAAATTTGCTGCACCTGTTAGACATTAACTTGTCCACTCTGTTTGAACCTGAATCTTCACCTTTGTGTGATCTGCTGAATTGGATGCTTGCTAATTTCAAAGCTGAAATCTGCTGATCATACTGATTTTGTTTGCATACATCCTGTGCCAAACCTAGTGGTTGGCACCTTGCTGAACTTGCTGTTTTGAGAGCCCTGTATCATCTGCATAGTTGAAGTTTTTGTGTATTTCCTGCTGATCCTTTTGAAGCTGTCAACCCTGCTGTTTTGTTGCTTTAATATATCAGTTGTACTTGAATAAGTTTGAAACTGCCTTATTCTTTTATAGAGCTGCTGACAGTTTGTGTAATCAGTTTAGTAACGCAGTTCTGATAATCATACCTGGACATGTTCTAACTTGATCATCACACTGTGATTCTACTGATTAGTCAGCCTATTCTTTTGATCGGCTCTATTTTTCTTTGTATCTATTGTATCTGTCAGTCCGGTAAACCTTGCTGTATTATTTAGTTGTATCTAGACTGTTTGTAACACTTTGTTTGATCTTGGCTGTAATATTTTGAACCCCTTGTATTTTGTTTTGAACTTTATTGTAGTAAAAAATGTATTGTTTTAGTATTCTGAGACTCCATCTATTTCTTAGTACACATCTTATAATCTGGACTTGAATTATTTGTTGAAACATTCTGTTATACTAAGTCATCCTTGCATCTGCACTTATAGCAGTCTGAACTTAAGTCTAGTGTCTCTGCCTGCACATAAAATTTGAATTGTGTTTCACATAAATCTGCTTTTATTACTTACATATATCAGCCTCTTAATCTTTAGTGACAATTGTTTTCAAACGCCTCTATAAGTTGGAGCTGTCTTTTAAGTTTTGTTTGGAACCTGTTTCGACATATACATATTGTATAGAACTTGTTTGTTTAATCAATCTAATCTCTCAAGCTGTAACCTTTTGCAGTTTCCTTGTTTCGATCAAATTTGAACCAATCTTGCAAATTGCTGTATTAGTTTTGCTTAGGTCAATTATACAAGTTTGTTAAACCCTTTTTGTTATATATATCTGTTTGATCACAAAGTTTTCATTTAAGTTGTTTAAATTATCCTATCTGCAGTCGTGGAACATTGTTTGATCACACACTTAATTAATTATCTTGATCACTAAGGTCTATAACACAAGCTAATAGTTAATTAAGTGAGCTTCCGCACTTAGTTGCTAGTACTTGTGTTAAGTTCAAAAAGAAGTTAAAAATCACCCACACTCTATTCAACCCCCCCTTCTAGAGTGTGTTTGCGCATCATCGATCCAACGAATAGGCCCGAGTAATGTATTCTTCCAATTAATTCATGCGAGATTGAACATTTTCTCCCGTAGATCTTGTATTAAGCATTCAATAAATTCTTTCGATTCTTCGGTTTCTCGGCTTCGAGTTTCTTGGACCGAGTTTCTTCAATTCCGATTTGTTTGTGGATGCTATATGGGTTTGTGATGAGGAGCCAGTTTCAGGATAGTAAAAGTGAGTATCATGAACTGTCAGTTCCTTTTCATACTCAGTTTCACAAAACTCTGCATCTTCCACAGCTTCTCTCTGTTTTTCAGTGTATTCCCCAAACATAGTAGTGGGAAATTAACTCTCTTCAGATTCTTCATCAACTCTTTCAGATTCTTCTTCACCAATTTCTTTATCATCTACACATTCCTCATCTCCATCTTGTTCACTTTCTTCCAGTTTATTAACGAACTCTTCAGTTTCTTCGTACATGCTTTCTTCAGATTCTTCATGCTTGCTTTCTTCAGTTTCATCAGATTCATCCTCAATCTCAATTACTTCCTTAGTTTCGGCTTTACGTGCTCGAAACTTGTTCAACATTCTTTTCGTCTTCTTAGGGTTACGTCGTTCAATTTCACGGTCTCGCTTGGCGGAGTCCGAATCTTCACTCCACTCTTCTTCTTTGGTAGCTTTTCTCTTCTTTGTCCCGGTGGACACCGACTTGTTTCACTTCGGTTGGTGTGGATTTAGAGATGGAGAAATGATCTAGTATTCTTTGTACTAGATAAGGAAATCCTTTTCTCGGTAAGAATGATTCTCCGCAAAGCATCCTTGCTTTCTTTGATTCTCTCCTTCTCATCGAAATCTGTTTTATCAGGCGATTGAGTATAAATTTGTTCCAATCAAATCTCTCTTCAAACCAAATGGTATAAATCATCTTCATTTTGTACGTAGAAAGAGTGTAGAAATTTCGAGCATGACCAATGACATTTTTGGTCAGAAGAATGGTCAGGAATGCAAATTCTCCTTCTCGGCGATATATGGAGCCACTGAAATTCATCTCCTTCTTATTGATTGACGTGATGTTCCAAAGCTTGTCTTTTTCCTTTTTCCCAAAGGTAAAAGATGAAGAGCCTCCAATTATATCTAGCCGGAATACCAGGGAGAGCAGTTGTTCATCAATGATGAAGCTTTTGTCTTGAACAGTCGTTTTGAAGCTTTTTCCATTATTGATGATTTTGGCATTTTTGTAGAAGTCTCTGATGCCTTCTGGATTCAAGGTAGTGACTTTTGTATCAATTAAGTTTTCCAGTCCTCGAATCTTTTTGATTTTCTTGACAATTTGAGTTGAAAGATTAGAGTTTGAAAATTTTTGACAAAATTCGTCCAGGCTTGTAGTGATTCCTTCATCAATGTTGTAACGATCCATGGATTTCTGAATTGTGAAATTCTGGGGGTGGGATCTAGAAAGTTTTGAAGTTGATTGAACAGGATTTCGTCAAGATTGCGTCTATCAATCATTTTCAAAAATGAGAGTCGTGTCACAATCAATGGGATTTTGTAGGGATGAGCTTCTACTTTTTCTCCCAGATTGACACGTGGCTTCGATTGATTTGTCATGTCAGCCCAAACATCAGATGGTAGCTGGAAAGTTTTCTGCCTTTGACCAATTTGTCCTCCATCAGCTTTTGCCATCTTGGTTTTGTATAGAAGTCAGTTTTCTGAGGATTTTGCAATGTAAACTGACTTTCCTGCAAAACAGTTTTAGGTTTTCTTCGGTACCCATATCTTCTTGGGTCCGGTAGGATTAGTTACTGAAGTATAACCTTCAGTTTCTTGGTCGAGAGAATTAAGCATTCTCAACTCTTTTCTAGATAAACCATTACGCTCAATCTTGGTCGATTTCACAAGAATTCTTTTATATTTGACATTTTTAGTTTCCTTGTGTAATCCACTAGATTTTCCAGTATCTTGATTTCTTAAGTTTATTCTTGATGAGATCTCAAGACTGGGTAGGGGTGGGGGATTATCATTGCCTTTGTCAATCTTCCGAGTATTAATCTTTCGGCTAGATTTGACATCTCGATTTCAAGAAACTCATTCCACACTTTTGCTTTGCCAAGTTCTTTATCTTTTTGTTCTATTTCCGGGGAGAGTTTTTCGGTTAACTTGACAAGATCGAGTTTCTCGACCGAGTTCGACAAGTGATTGAGTGGAAGAATGTACCTTTTCTTGATGATTTAATATAGTATGTACATTCTCTTGTTCGTGATGAATCTTCTATATCAGCAACAATTTGTAACAATTCCTTTCCTTCTTCTTTTGAGAGGTCTTTTAGTGATGGAACTCCTCCGGATTCGTTATTGTGAACATTGAAGTTTGTATCCACTTCATCACTGAGTTGAGATTCTGGATTTGTATGCAATTTTGTCGCACTGAACCTTTCAATCAATTTATCCTGAAAATCAGGTACATTTTGCAAACAATTAATCAAGGGATGGGTAAGCCAACTTCTAGCTCTTGATGTAGACATGAAACTAGATGAACTGATACCGTGAGGGGTCTACAACAACTGGATTGATAAGTATCTTGGATCTCCTCCAAAGGGAAGATTAGCTCCGATACCAATTGTTGGTCCCTTGGAAAGGCTAACACAAGTTTAGAGGGGGGTGAATAAACTTGTCACCAAAAACTTATCTTAAGTAGTAAAAGCCCCAGGAACTGAGTTTCTCTGAAACTCAAACTGACTTCCAGTTCAGTTATGTTCCTGTCCCTTAACTTGTGCGGAGTTCAGTTAGCTTAACTGATTGTAAGTCAAAACTGACTTATATTCAGTCTTGTTAACTGGCAGCGGATAAAGTAATAGCCTTTAGTGCAATAGATGTGTAAACAGAAATCTAGACCTTCTATGTATCAGTTTGTGAGAATTCAGTGTCTGGTGTTTGCTGAGAGATAATGTGATAAATAAAACAAACACAAATGCATAAAGAAAATCAACACAAGATTTGTTTATGGAAGTTCCGGGTGGTGTAATCCCGTACGTCTCCCCTTCTCTGTGGTGTAGGAGGTATCACTAGAATAATGAGATAACCGTTACAAAATCGGCACCGTGACGGTCCTTCACGACACCCTGGTTTCACTTGTCTACACAAAATAAAGAAAGGTGAGATTGCTCCCTTCATTACGCACACCGATCTTTCGGAGGTGGAATTGCTCCTTCACCGGCTCACCACTAACACCAACACACGGTCCATGCATCGCACCAATGTTGTGGCAACCAAGTTGCAACCGTATGAAGAAAGGTAGAATTGCTCTCTTCAAACTATGCACTGACCAACCCTTTTTCACAAAGGTTAGGTTTAGAATTAATCAAAGATTAATTCAGTGAGCTGTCTGATTCTTCTGGATCTGGCTTTGTAGCTCCAAGATGCCTTCTTTCCCCCTAGATGGGTTACTGGATCTTTCTTTGAAGTCTTCAAGGCAATTTAGTTGGCTCCCATTTTTCTGGATATATATGATCTGATTTTTATAGATCTGGATTTGGATCTTTGAATGTATGCTTGTAAAGCTCTTTTTCTGATCCTCTTCTCTCAGTTTCTTAGAGTGATTCTCATGTATATTTATAGGGGTGATGTAACGATCACTAGCTTTTGTAGCCGTTACACTTGTCGTTTTGCCAACGTTCATATGTACGATCTTTTGTCGTATTCTCAGTTTGAATATAACAAAGCCTTAACTCAATCTTCTACTCTTCTTCAAAACTGAGTACCTTGTATACTTACTATCGACTTTAATTGACTAAGTCGAGTACACCAATCGATTTCTTCTTTCCGGTAAGCGATAATCTTTGTCCTTAAGATTATTCGGTTATACATGATCTATAATTCGGTTTTCGGTCATCACGGACTTGTCGAATCCCGATTTATAGTCACGACTTGATCGGCTTCTAAGCGAGTTTGCCACCTCGGTTCTTCAATCTTCAACAACTGAGTCTGTGTCCTTCAGTTCTTCAGTCTTCTAGATAAGCCAACTGAGTCTGTGTCCCTCAGCGAACTTGTCATATTTAGTTCTTGCATAACTGAGTTTGAGCCCTCAGTTCTTTAAATGCATATCTCAGTTTTCTTATTATAACTCAGTTTCCTTATTTTGACCCAGCTGTTCGTCTAGTTCCTATTCTATTACAGTGCTTGTCTGAAACAACCTATACAAGGTTCAGACTCTAGATAGAACTTATACATTTATCTCTAGACCATTTCTTGCTTCTTCTTTCATTATGCACTATAACAGTTAGTTACGACTTCATCATCATGGGTTGTAAGTGATTTGTCTAATTACGTGACGAACCATCATCAAAACATAAATAATATTTCCAACAGGGACTGTCTCTCTACTTCCTGCAGGAAGGAATGGATTCCATGTCTGTGAAAATCAGAACTACTCACTCATCAGGAGATAGTACCAATGAGAAGTGGCTTGGAACACATATCTAAGTGAACCGTAACTAACACATCAAACACTACCCCGAGACAAGCGGCACCACGTGATCACCTCAGGATTAAGGTTGATCCACATATGATCATCTAATGATTTAATAAGATTTCTCGATTACGGAATTATACCGAGAAATTCGGATTAAATCGGTCCGATCTATATGAATGCCATCATATATAAATGCCCCACGTAGGTACCGCTTTACCGACGGTCCGGATAAGACTATCACACCCTAAGGTGTTCGGGCGCATTATTGGTGTTTTAATCAAGAGACCCTAAACTCGATTAAGTTCACCACGGACTAACGATTTAAGTATATCACCACTAACTCAATCCTCACGTGCATGCCATGCACCGAGTTAAGCGGTTACATACCGATATACTTAGGGTTTGCGACGCAGTGTATTACTTACAAGCACAAAGCAAGTAATAAGGTGAGATAAATTCTGTCATCCATTATCAAAAACAATTACACAAATTGTCTTTCGGGCACTACACCTAACAAAAACACCATTGCACCACTAAATGCACCAGCTTACAAACCTCCAAGAAGGTTTGGATCCAAATCTGATCCTGGCTACAATAGTCAGGATGAGAATAGAAACAATGGACAACACAATTCTGAATCAAGGACCAATAATGGACCAAAGTTCAGAAAAGGACATACTATAATTTCAACCACTCATCCTGTACCAGTGAAGTCAAAACCTAATATAGTGAAACAGCAGACTAAACCATCATTCCAGTCACCAAAAACAAATACCTAATGAAAGGTAAATGAAGACTTTATCCTTCAGAGGATGATTGGAATATTGCACCTCCAAAATACAAGAAGAAACCATACCATGATATGCATCATGTGTTTAAGAAAAATCAACCAAGATATGTTCCTAGACACATGAAGCAACATAGGTTTCCCCCTGCATATTGGAAGGTGAAGAATGATGCAAATGCACCAAAAAGTAGAGAAAAGTATCAGAATACATTCAGTAGAAATATCAGAAGCTATTCTTCCATGCCTTATGCATATGAAGTTGATGATTTCAATTATCCAAAAAGAAGATCATTTGGATATACACTTGGAGTAGAAGGCATGACTGCTAACAGGTATGGACCCAAGCAGTGTTGGGTACCTAAACATAATTAATTTGTTTTGCATGATGTCTGGTATATAGACAGTGGATGTTCCAGACACATGACAGGGAACAAAGGATGGCTCACTGATTTCAAAGCTTTTGATGGACCCAAAGTCACATTTGGAGGCAAAGAAAACCCTGGCAAGATTAAGGGGGAAGGCACAATGCTCAAGAACAATTTGAAGATTCAAAATGTGGCATATGTTAAGAGACTAAACTTCAATCTGCTGAGCATCAGCCAATTCTGTGACAAAGGCTACAATATACACTTCAACAAGGAAGGATGCAAAGTAATTCACAGCCAAACCAACACAGTAGTTCTTGCAAGAAGAAGAAAAGATAACATGTATGTGGTGGATTAGAAAACAGCTAAAGCATAAACATGTTTATTTGTCAAAAATAAACAATCAACCAGCTGGATTTGGCATAGAAGATTAAATCATCTAAATTTCAAGACCATCAACACATTATCAAAGAACAAGTTAGTTGAAGGCCTGTCAGAAGTTACATTCAAGAAGGAAAGTCTCTTTGATGCATGCCAAAAGGGAAAACAAATCAAAAGCTCCTTTAAGTCAAAGCCCTACCAATCTACATCAAGAATTCTGCATCTGTTACATATGGACCTATTTGGACCAGTCACACCAGTAAGTGTAAGTGGAATGAAATACACTCTAGTAGTCGTAGATGACTTCTCCAAATTCACCTGGACCATATTCATGAACAAGAAGAAAGAGACACTCAAGAAGATGCTAGATCTACTCAGAAGAATTCAAAATGAGAAAGAACTAAAGATTATCAAGATCAGATCAGATAGAGGAACAGAGTTTCTAAATGAAGTGATCAGAACTTATTGTGAAGAAAATAGAGTATTACATCAATTATCTACAGCAGGAACTTCACAACAAAATGGTGTAGCAGAATGAAGAAACAGAACACTCAAAGAAGCAGTCAGAACAATGATTGCAGAAGCATGCCAACCAAAGAGGTTTTAGGGAACAAGACGACAAACACGGCATGCTATACTCGGAACGGATCAATCATCAACAAACATCATGGAACAACTCCATATGAGATATGGAATGGAAGAAAACCTAACATCTCACATTTACACATGTTTGGATCTAAATGTTTTGTTTTGAACGGGAATCGATTACACACCTTTGATGAAAAAGCTGATGAAGCAATCTTTATGGGATACTCAGACACTAGAAAGGCATTCAGAGTTCTCAACAAAAGAACATTGGTGATTGAAGAATCAATACATGTAGTATTTGATGAACCAAACACAAATGGTGAAAGTCTTCAAGATCAAGAAAAAAAAGCAACACAAAGGGAAGTATATACAAATACAACCATACCAGCTACCATTCTGAATCATCATTTTGAAAATCAAAATGAGCCACATGTCAACACAATAGAAGAAGCACCAGAACTAGAAACTCATGTAGAACCTGAAGTTGCAGAAGCACCAAGTGAGGAACAACTTCAACCTGACCTAATTTGTCTAAGAGATCATCCTGAAGAACAAGTCATTGGAAATATTCACACAGTAGTGAGAACCATAAGACAACTGGAGCATATGCTAACATGTTTTCTATCACAAGTGGAACCCAAGACAATAGATGATGCAATTCAAGATGCAGATTGGATTACATCCATGCAAGAAGAACTAAATGATTTTGAAAGACATGAAGTCTGGGAACTTGTTGACAGACCAGACACAGCCAACATCATTGGAACAAAATGGTATTCAGAAACAAGATGGATGAGCAAGGAACAGTTGTCAGAAATAAAGCAAGGCTAGTTGCAAAAGGCTATTATCAAGCAGAAGGAATAGATTATGATGAAACATTTACACCAGTAGCAAGACTGGAGGCAATCAGACTCTTTCTAGCTTATGCTGCACACAAAGACTTCAAAGTCTATCAAATGGATGTCAAGAGTGCATTTCTGAATGGACTTTTGGAAGAAGAAGTATATGTGGAACAACCTCCTGGTTTCCAACTCAAAGGAAAAGAAGATAAAGTATACAAACTCAAGAAAGCTCTGTATGGACTCAAACATGCACCTAGAGCTTGGTATGAAACACTATCACAATTTCTGATCAAGAATGGATTCAACAAAGAAACTATAGATGAAAATCTATTCAAATTAGAGGAAGGAACAAGCACATTACTAGTGCAAATCTATGTTGATGACATTATCTTTGGATCAGAGGATGAAAAGCTGTGTGAGAAATTTGCAAATCTAATGAAGAGCGAATTTCAGATGAGCATGATGGGAGAATTAAATTATTTTCTTGGCCTTCAAGTGAGACAAATGAAGGATGGTATTTTTATCAGTCAAGCCAGGTATACAAAGGACTTAATACACAAATATGGTATGAACACAAGTGGCACAGCAGATACACCAATGTGTGCAAGAATCATTCTTGGAAAAGATGAAGCTGGAAAAGATGTTGATCAGAAAATGTATAGAGGAATCATTGGATCCCTACTTTATCTAACTGCAAGCAGACCTGATATGGCATTTGCAGTAGGAGTATGTGCAAGATTTCAAGCTCAACCAAAAGAATCTCATCTTCTAGCAGCCAAAAGAATAATCAAATATCTGAAGAACACCATCAATATTGGAATTTGGTATCCAAAAGATGGAGGATTCAAGTTAATATCATATTCAGACTCTGACTATGCTGGATGCAAAATAGATAGAAAAAGCACTTCTGGAACATGCCAGATGCTAGGCACCAGACTAGTCTCTTGGTTCAGTAAAAAGCAAAACTCCATATCTACATCAACGGTAAGCGAGAATATATAGCGACGATCGATTCTTGTGCACAAGTACTATGGATTAGACAACGACTAAGGGATTATGGAATAGAGGAAAAGACAATTCCAATTATGTGTGACAACACAAGTGCCATATCTATTCGAAAATCCCGATCGCACTCAGAGAACAAAGCATATTGATGTGAGACATCATTTCATCAGGGATCATGTTGAGAAATGAGATGTTATTCTAAGATATATACCCAATGAAGATCAATTGGCTGACATCTTCACTAAACCACTCAGTCATGAAAGATTTAGCATGTTAAGAACTGAGTTTGGAATGATTGAAATTGACTAAGTACCAAAGAGCGGCTAAGCGGAGTAAATCGGCTAAGTGACTTCATCAATTTGTTTAAACCTTTGCCATTACAGGAGATGTAGCAGGTAAGGCACTGGTACTCAGCGAAGTTAACTTCACTGATTGTTAGGAATAGTAGAATAAAGCAGCTCAGTAAAAAATTCACTACATCGGCTAAGTGACCAGCCAAGGCACTCCACCGAAATGAAGAATGGAGAAATGGGCAAATTAAAATGTGAACCAAATCAACGTTTATACACGTGGAGAATAATGAAGTTATGGAGAATTATATTGTGGAAGATTATACACGTGGAGATCAATTTACAATTATGGAGGTAACCATATTATTTCTCTGATTATAAACGCCTCGATTCTCGGGATTTATCATTAGTTACCTCAATCCACTCCCCCCACTTCACTCGAATATCGGGATTCATATACACAAAATCACCCCATTATGTCATAAAATCCTTCCACATTCAAACCACGTTCACACTACCCAAATCATCCTATATAAACAACACTTAGAGGTTTCTCAGAAATATTTACGTTCACTTACAAATTATAAACCTCATTTCTTCCCTTGAAAGATCGAAACTTTTCAATTTATCAATAACATTCAACAATGGATTCATCCTCTATAATATCTCCCACAGAAAGATTCTATGAAAAATCGATCATTACTGGATCGTTTTTCAAACCTGAACCCTATCTTTCCTTCTGTGATAATGATGCACAAGCTTAACGCTTGGTTGATTGCTGCTCAAATCTGGGGTTAATGACCTTTCTAAACCCCCCCAATCAACGGAATTTACTATGAAAATCTGATTGCATTCTAGAAAAATGCCATGTTTGTGCCTAGCACAAAGAAAACCGATATCGATTGCATAAAGAGTTCAATCTTTAGGAAAAAAGTAGTCATTACGCCTGGTCTTCTCAATAGATTCCTACACCTACCCATGATAGGTCCGGCACATGTAAAGTTTGTGACGATTGACATCAAGAAATTCTGGGCTGAGATAGCCAAGAACCCCAAGAAAAACAGCAAAACATACAACCTCCCTAGATCAACACTAAAACTTCCGTTTACTGAATTTGCACCGGTCATCACCAAGAACATCGAAGGCAGAAAAGGGTCGATGGAAAACTTAACTGAGTTACGAGTCAATCTAATGGCAATCATCTACGAAGGTACCAAATTTGAGTGGGCAACATTTGTATTCAATAGGTTGAAAGACCAAATTCAAAAGGAGATTGATCTGTCAATTACGGCACCAAGCAAGGGATTGCAGAAGAAAGGTGATTTCTGGGAGAGGAAATCATATGGGTTCCCACTTCAACACCTGTTTGACGCATTGAAAGTGAAACCCACAAATCTGCAGGCTCCACACAAGTCCAAGGTAATGTTCACCTACATCAAGGCATCTATGAAACCCAAACCCACTACCGGGAGAAAAAGAAAACAACCTAAAATCAGCAGATCAGGGGTGGGATGAAGAACCAGATCCCAGAAGGCACAAAAGCACACCTCTGTGACTGGCACCAGCAACTTGAACGAACCTATGGTAATCAGTGATGATGCAGCAACACAGGAAGAAAAGCAACAAGAGGACATCACCTATCTAGAAGAAAGTGAGGAAGGATATGCTCTCACTTCAACTGAGGGAGAAGAGATAGATAAGGAAAAAGCTGAGACAGAGGATGAGCACTCAGAGGGCGACCACCTTGAAGCAAATCCAGAAAACATGGAGATTTCTGATGATGAGCTGACACTTCAAAAGGTACTCTTCAAGAGCATCAACAAAGTTGACAAACAGCCAAGTGAGCCAGCTGATCAAACTCACTCCGCTAAACTTGTCAACTCCCCCATTATTGACCAAGGGGAAACAACAGCAGAGAAAGTTACATCTCCAACAGATGAAAAAGCCAACACCCCAGAGCAACCTCTAAATGACCCTGAGTCTAATGAGAAAGAAAGAGAAGAAAAGTCAGAAAGTAAAAAGGAAGAAGAGGAGGAGAAAGAAGAAGATGTAGTGAAATTAGAGGAATATGAAGATGATGAGAATGTTGAAGTGACACCAGAGGAAACTGATCCAGAAAGAACCTTCAATCTGGACATTCAACCTCTGATTGTAGACATGGAGAAGCAGTATCACAGTAGGCAAAACCTGAAAGCTGCTTTAAGGAGTGAAGGAACCTCCCTTAACCATAAGATTGAAGCCCTCATCAGTCACATCAAGGTACAATATTAGGTCATGGAAAAACAGGGAAACTTGCACTACAACTTACAGCATCTTATTCCCTCCCATGTCCAAACCAATCTCGAATTTCATGCTAAAAAGATTGACAACAATCTCAAACCCTTTGGGGACACTCTAAATGCTCACACTCATCAAATTAAGAACTAAAAGACATGAACCATGATCGGATGAGGTCATGGAGTACTCTGGCAAGCAACTCAACACCCTTATCAAAATTGGTGAGGCAACCAACAAAATACTGGAGAAAAGATATGGTCCCCTCCCTGAATCTGAAAATGCAATCAAGATTCTTGAAGCACCGTTTGGTGATACCAAAAAGGGGGGAAGGAAGCTCAAAGCCTGACATCTCCAGTGGAGAGAAGGAAAGCCCAACAGTTAAGGGCAAGGGCACCAAAGGCAAAGGCATCAGGTTTGAAGAAAAAAAGAAGTAGCCCTTCTATTTAATTGAATTATTTCTATATGCTTGCCTTTGTTTTTGAATAAAATGATGCAATTTCTGATTGCCCTCAAATGGATGAATAAAATTTTCAAGTTCTATTCTATTATTCTTTTATGAAAAAAATTTGGCATACTTATGTTCTGGCTTATGAGGTTTTGGCAGCATCAAAAAGGGGAAATTGTTAGGAACATTTTATTATGTTGTGATGATGGTCATACTAGCTGTTATAGCAAGCCTGAAATAAGTTAGAACACTCTGTATAGTCTTTACTTAGAGTCTGACATGTTGTATAAGTTGAGTCAGACAAGTATTGTACTAGTTGGTAGGACGGCGAAGCAAAAACAGATTTTCGGCAGAGTAAAGCCAGTCAAGTACCAGCAGAGAAGCAATGAAGACATTATGGTCTGACTTATAACCAAGGAAGTCTGTGATGACCTTGGATAAGTCTAAATTATGTTTTGAGTGATGAAACTTAATATTTAAATATGGTGTACACTGATCTCACCCAAATCAAGGATCAGTGAAGTACAAAGATTCTCTTTAAACTGAAAGAATGAAGGAAACAGTGAATCGGCAAAGTAAACTGACTTTCGGCTGAGTGAAGACAAAGCAGTGAAGGAAGATCTAAGCGGCAAAGTCAGATGGATCACTTGACCGATCAAAGAACAGCTAAGTAAACCTTCCTTAGTCAGATTATTGAAATATGAAGAAGATACTGAAGATCAAGCATTAAATGCACAATCAATAGAGGATCAATCAAGGACAGATTTTATGGTAAACATTTGAAGAAAAATACGATCGTTAAAATCAAGGAGAATATAATTAAGGGGGAATCAAGAATAAAATCAAGGATTATTCCCCTCATTAATATAGCCAACGGACGGAAATTCAAATCAAGAATAATCAAGTCTATAAATAGAAGGCTCTGACAAGAGAAAGAAGAAATACGTACGATCAAGAATCTGAGCAAAAACTCTGTCAAAGTAAAAAGTCTTCTATCTGTGCTGAAAAGAAATATCTAGTGATCAACTCAAAACCGAGAGCTACAAATCAAGCATCAAGCATTGAGATTGATCAACAAGTTTGTGAATCCAATTCACATCATTCAAGCAACTGAATCAGAGCCATCGAGAAGGAGTTGTGTTTGTGATAGGCCGCCGAAGGATTTGATCCCAAGGAGCGCAAAGATGAAAGAGACCGAGTCACCGAAGCACATTGCGGTCAAGGAGTGATAGTCTTGTAGATTGTGAAGCTTGTGAAGTCAAGGACAATCGTACTATTGTATCTCGTGAAAACAATAGTGAATTCCTCCGATCATCACAGGAGAAGAGTGGATTAAGGGATTACACCACCCTGAACCACTATAATCCTTGTGTCAATTTACTTTCTGCAATTTACCTTACTGCATTCATTTAATTGCTTACATTATATCATATATTTGAGACTGCTTAAACTACCTTGAAATAACTTAGTAAGAAGGGACTTATCCGCTGCCCAAAAGCTTTTAAATATAAGTTTTTGAAACTCCACTATAGTCATTCACCCCCCCCCTCCTCTGACTATAGTTTTACCCTTCTCTGGGACCAACATTTCTCATCCCTCAATATCCCCAGTATAGTCCTAAGATGGTCCTTGTGTGTTTCCTTATCTGGACTATAGATCAAGATGTCGTCAAAAAATATTAAAACAAATTTCCTCAGATGTGGCCTTAACAGCTCATTCATGCTCCTTTGAAAGGTGGCAGGAGCATTGGTCAGAACAAAAGGCATGACCCTAAACTCAAAGTGACCATGATGTGTCACAAAAGCAGTCTTGGCTATGTCTTCCTCCTTCATTCTTATCTGGTGAAATCCAGATCTCAAGTCTATCTTTGTAAAGAATCTGGCATGTCCAAGTTCATCAAGGAGCTCATCAATGATGGGAATTGGGTAGCTATCCTTGACAGTGAGGTCATTTAACCTCCTGTAATCTATACATAATCTCCAGGTATTGTCTTTCTTTCTCACTAGCAGCATAGGAGATGCATAAGGGCTGTCACTAGGCCTGATTATCTGCTGATTCAACATGCCTTCAATCAGGTTTTCCACTTCTGTCTTATGTAGATAAGGATATCTATATGGTTTGAGTTTGAATGGTTCTGCCCCCTCCTTTAGTGTGATGGAGTGCTCCCATTTCCTTTTTGGGGGAAAGGAAGTGGGTGGCTCAAATACATATTTGAATTCTTGCAAGACGTCTCTGAAATCTTCCGTACAGGATCAACTTGTGTGGAGTCCCCAAATTGCATAAGGCTGAGGCATCCCAATAGGCCACAAGCACCATTCCTCAAGCTTTTCCTTAGTTTCTGGGCACTCATATATTTTAATTGTGCTTGCTCCCCTTGACTTTTTAATACAATCTGCTCACCATCCTTCTGGAAAGACATCTCCATTTTCTTGAAGTCCAACATCATAGGACTGTAATTCTTCATCCAATCTACCCCTAGGACCATTTCACATCCCCCTAATTTGAGTAATCTGACATCATGAGTAAACCCGTGTCCTTGCATTAGCCATGGGAGGTTAGGACATTTAGAATTACTGACCATCTTGCTCCCATCTGCCACTGTGACAGTCATTGGTGTAGCAGGTTCTATCAAACATTGTAGGTCCTTGGCTATCTGCATATCTAAAAAAGTGTGTGAGGCTCCATTGTCAATTAGTATGTTAATAGGTTTCTTCTTAATCATCCTTGGATTCTGATGGTACTCCCCGATACTTGTCCTGACATGGTGTTAAATGAGAGTTGCGTGATCTCACTCGCACCATATCCTACTAGCACTGATGTAGGGTCCTCTTCTCCAACTGGTTTTGTGGTAATCTCTTCATAAACTTCCTCTTCGTCTGCCAATAAGAAGTTAATCTGTTTCATCTTACATTGATGGCCCTGGTAGTACTTCTCATTGCATTTGAAACACAGACCCTTATTCCTTCTTTCTTGTATCTCAACAGGGGTAATGGTTTTTTGGTTAGGCCCCAGTAACCTTGGGGTGACCCCTTGTTTCACTTTATCTGCCGTCTTGGATGGTATTGGGGAAAATCTTGATTCACCCTATGGTCTGCTGGTTGCTTTGTTTCGATTATCCATGGAGTTAAGCACCGACTCTTGAGCCCTGGCAAACTTTAAAGCTTCTGTGAGGGTTTTGGGGTGCATCAATCGTACCATGTTCTTAATTTCATTCTTCAACCCTCCTACAAAACAATTGATGAAGTATTTCTCATTCAAGTCAGGATCACAAGTACCGACTAAGGTTCTCATGGATTCAAACTTCTTGACATACTCATTAACAGATCCCGATTGATTCAGCCGGTGGAATTCATCTACAATGGCCTCCATAGGCTCTTCATCAAACCGGTTGCACACCTCTTCCTTAAGAAATTCCTAGGACATAGACAAAGAGGGGTTGCTGAGTTTCCAACCACCCAGCCACATATCTGCTTCTCCTCTCAGATGTAATTCAACCAAACGCATCTTAAAATCTTCAGAAATTGAGTGGATAATAAAATACTGCTCGCATTTACGACTCCATTCTCTCGGACCGATTCCATCGAAGGTGGGGAAATCTAATTTAGGAATCTTAATGGTATCATACCTCATCGGGGCTGTTGTATGCCGGTTTATCTCAGGGTCGGGGGATTTAGTGGCCGATTTCTGAGCTGAAGCCGGGTCTATCTCTGAATCGTCCTGGAGTTGAGCTTGCCGTTGCTGCTGTGATTGCTTGCACATCATGTAAATTGAAGCTACTTGTGTCCTGAGTTCATCGAATCTGGAATTCATGCTCTCCTTGAATTCACGCATCTCTTCGTTGAACTGAGCTTGCTTCTTCCATTGTTCACCGTCGGACATGATTCTGCTAGTAACTTGAAGTATTTTGGGAGGGATCGGGTGTCTCTGATACCAATTGTGAGGAACAATGGTAATCGAGAGAAGAAATGGTAAGTTTACAGAGGAAACACAGAGAAAATGCAGAAAGAAAGGGATAATCTTTCATTAACAAACTTTGGGTAACAAATTCGACAAAAAAACTCCATGCCCCTATCCAGTATATATATTCCCTTCTATTCAGCTCCCAGCTCACCATCCCACGTCACCCCATACATAATGACTTCATAAATACAAATAACACAAAACAGTAAATAAGTATTAATTAAAAGACTAAATTCTCGAAATAACGGGATCCTGACAGTGAATTGATCATATAAGCACACCAACAGTAAAAGATAAAAGGGCAAAGCGATACCAATCAAATTCCTCTGCAAACTCTACTCAGTTTTGAAATCCATAGCTATGAACGACGAATTCCTCTGTAAACAGTACTCAGTTTTGAAATCCATAGCTATGAACGACGATTTTCTTCGCTCTTGAAAGAGTTGAGAGAAACCTAATTGATAAAAAAAACATTATATGAGCAGAGTCTGTTTAGATTTGAATTTGAAGATAAAGCTAAATATTTGGATTCACTATATTACGGCTATGGAAATTTGTTAGCAGATAAGGTGAGTTTGTTTGAGAGTTTTTCGGAAAAAGGAGGTGGGAGAGTCCGTGTGTTGTTTAGTCGGGTTGAAGTAGGAATTTTTCGGGTATGGAACGGGTCAATCGGGTAATTGGGTTAAATCCTTATATATATATATATATATATATATATATATATATATATATATATATATATATATATATATATATATATATATATATATATATAATAAACAAAAATATTTCATCCAATCAAAATTTTCATATAATAATTCATTTCTTCTCAAAAATGCATATATAGTTGTTTGTTTTTGCCTACCACCAAAATGCATCACATCCTTAATTTTTTGCAATGCATGCACAACTTCTGGAATAGTTTGCTCGTGTTGTAGCAAGTAATTTTGTATGGTGCCTACCGCCTGAAATGCTTCTTTTGATGACACATTTGGTATGACGCTATTATCACCTGGTTCAGGATCATTCTCATCATTTAGTATGGACTCAATAATTTCTTCGTCTGTAGGCGATTCCATAACTGTATCATTCTCGTTAGGATAGTTCAAAAGATGTTCGACGTCCATCACATTTCTATAGCGTAATCTAGAAATGACATCAGTTAATCTTGGATATCTTATTCTAATTGACCAGGTTCTAATTCAGGAACATCAATTTCTTGAGACCGAATCTTGCAATGCAGGAAACAATTTGCAATTTTTTTGCCGTCACATCAAATCTCCAAGCCATGGTAGTAAAAGTAATAGCATCCAAAATGTTAATCTTTTCAAGATTTAGTGAGCCAACTTCAAGGCTCAGCAAAATGATTGAATAAAAACGACGCCGATAATGAACTTTGAATGCTCGAATAATCCCAGCATCACATGGTTGAATTTTAGACGTTGTGTTAGGAGGCAAGAAAAATAACTCCACATTTCTCAAGCCTTCAACAACATTCAAAGTTTTTATAAGTTTTTTGACAATTACCCTCTAGATACATTTATACATTAAAAATCATAAGAAAAAAAATGTAAAAATATTATCTAAATGAATAAATATTCATTTATTGATAAATGAATAATATATATTCATTTATCGATAAATAAATAGACTCGCTAAACGAATATTTTTTTTTCTGGTCCCCGGGGTATCATTTATCGAGGTTCTACTGTAATATGTTTTCAATAAGGTATTTGGCGTAGGTTAACAAGAAAGGTCTTTACCACATTAATTTATATCAACTTAGGATCTATATTTAAGTAATGCCTTACTAGGATGATTAATGCTTCTAACCGATCAACATGAGTAATTGAGTAGTATTTAAGAGAGGATGACTGAATTACCTATACCTTTAACCTTGTAACGCCTATAACCTGATGCAACATATATACACTTTAATGCACAGTGTACGTAATAACATCAACTCATGGACTATCTGTAACCGTCTGATTCCCTCATTCTATATAAGTTCCCATTTTTGCACTAAAGTTTTACATCAATCTTGCTCTACCGTACAACCAAATTTCTAACAATTAAAAACTACCTTCATTGTCATCAATAAACCATTCTATAACCATCGTCTTCTGCACTATATTCATCCATTCCACCATTGTAGAGCCACCAAGGAAGGCAATCACATATCTACTATCACCGCCGTATGACATCTCACGGGAGACAACTTCTCTGCAGAGTGGAATAATATGCTTGAAGTGTTACATCATTGTGGATCTCACATCGACGTCGGAACGAGTTACCTATGTTACTAGTTATATGTGGTTTCTAAAAGTTCGACGAAATTAATGGATATATGTATGAAAAATGGAGACGAATAATTATTTTAGGGGCACAGGAGGGCGAAGGAAGGACAAAAAAAAGATACGAAAATGGGAAAAAAGGACGAAAAAAAAAAAATAATGGTTGAGAAGACAAAACGCGCGCGTTATTACGTACGTGTTACTACATTTGGTTGTAGCAACATGTAGTAACACATGTAGTAACATGCGCGTTTTGTCCTTCTCGACCACTATCTTTTTTTCTTGTCCTTTTTCCTCATTTTAGATCAAAAACGATCCTTAATTTTAATGTCTACTACGGGACGTGGAGTTAGAAGCGACGAAATATTTAAATTTACATAAAGCGACGATAGGTGAGTTCAATATTATTTTTGATAAAAGTCAAAGTGTGTTTTTAATTATTTTACAAATATTTTATTTATATCCAGTATTGATTTAAACTCGGAAGTCGTTTTTGAATGACATTTCTTTAAAATAAATAATTTGAAGTTGATGAAACAAACATTGTACAAATGACATTGCATGTCCTATCTTAGTGGCATGAAACCGTACTACCCGTTACGCGCGGTATGGTATATCGTACTTGTACATTTCCCGCTTCGGCGGCATGGCTAGTTCCCGATTCGGCGGCATGGTTCTCGTTCTCGTACTCGCTCGATGGGCCCACTGAGGATTTCATAGTCGGGTTAGCTATGCATTGGGTCTGTGACCGCGGTTGTGGTGTCCGAGGCAAGTGGACCCTCCGGAAGCCCTAGGAGATTGGTTGTCGGAAGGACGGACTTCACTATAAAAATTACTTGTTGTGGATATAAGGTGGTGAAAAGGGGAGTCATAAGGTAGAGACAATCATATCAGTTGTATCGATGTCTAGTAAGGGAATTGACGGATCTCGAATGAGCTTGCTCGACTTGAACTTGATACATAAATTTTAAACAAGTATATTATTGCATAAATACTCGAACAAGATTTCTAGAAAATGTATATATTGTTACAACTATTTTTTTTTAAAAAATATATAACACTCTCGCACATGGCTCATACCAGTGTTTTTGCTGACGACTCGTTTTCTTTGTTTCTTTGAGTTTTTGTTTTGTTTTGTTTTTCTTCTATAAATAAAATCAGGTAATGGTTCGAAGGAGATGTAATGAGGATGAAAGCGATGACATGGACTGGGGTTTTGAAACATGCTATGCAAATTATGTTAATGACAATTGTATTTGTTGTAATTTTATAATTGAAATACTTAGTGAATATTTGTAAATTTAATTATAGATTTATTGGATTATTTTGGAAAAAATAGTCTAGTTATTGAAGTCGCGGCGAGAGTTTCGCAGCCCCTCCTAGAATGACCCCAGTGAACCTAGGGGTCGGGAGTAGGGTATTACAGCTTATGTGGCCTCTCCACAGTCTGTTGCTGATTATGGACAGTGGTGCAACAAACCACATCACAAGAGATTTGAAAAACTCCATCTCTATGTTGGATTTGCAGGTTCTGATACACTTGGAGTTGGTAATGGTGAGCAACTTAGTATCCTTCATATTGTCCAATCCACTCTTCCCACACACCTCTCAGATTACATTCTATGTTACATGTTCCCTCCATTACTAAGACCGAAGGGTGGCATGTACAAGATGGTCAATCCAACTGAGAGTGCCATGAGCTCCCCTTAATCCAATTTAGTGACTCTTTCCAAGTTTGCTGCTCTTGTTGAGCCTAAGTCTTGTTTTGAGTCTAGCAGAGTTCAGGTTGTCTATGTCAATAAATATCTAAATTTTTGGCATAGGAGGTTAGGTCATCCTTCCCCAGAGTATTGAGTCAGATTCTAAAACTCTGTAATGTTTTCTTGAATGAAAATTTTGTTTTTCGTGAATCTTGCCAGTATGGTAAATCTCATGTTTTGCCCTTTACTTTATCTGATTCTCATGCTAGACAAATGTTTGATCTTGTTCACACAGATGTTTGGGGCCCTGCTCCTATAAAATCAACAAATAGATACTCTTATTATGTGCATTTCCTAGATGATCATACCAGATATACATGAATTTATCCATTAAAACATAAATCTAAAGTGTACACTACTATCAAACTGTTCCAAAAGATGGTTGAAACTCAGTTTTCAACCGAAATTAAATGCATACAGTCTGGGGTGGTGAATTACAGGAGTATTGAGTCTGATCTTAAAGATCAAGGTATTTTATTCAAACATCCTTGCCCTCATGCTCATGGCCAACATGGAATGGCAGAGAGGAAACATAGACATGTGGCTGAGTTAGGCGGCCTTACTCTTTTGGCACAAGCCTCTATGCCCCTAAGTTTTTGGTGGCACAGCTTCCAACAAGCTGTCATGATCATCAACAGTTTGCCTACTCATGTCCTAAATGATGTTTCTCCTCGTCAGTGTCTGTTTAAAATCAAGCCTAATTATAAATTTTCAAAGTTTTTGGGTGTGCCGGTTATCCCCATTTAAGACTTTTCCAAACCACAAAGTTCCAGTTTCATTCCAGTAGGTGTGTCAATTTGGGGCTTAGTCATGTTCATAATGGTTACCAATGTTTGGATATGAGTTGTAGGATCTATATTACTAGAGATGTTGTATTTGATGAATTAAGTTTTCCCTTTACTAATGGTTTCTTACAAAGCCCACATAGGGCTGTTCTTGTTAATTCTGACTCTGAAAACCAGTTGGTCTTGCCCTTTTTACCCTCTCAGAAGGATGAGGCATCTACATCAAGTACAGACACTCCAGCAGTTGAGGTAAATGCTAAGATACCATGTTACGATATAATTATGTTAACATATTAAGATACCATGTTAAGACACCCTCAGAAGGATGTGTCATGTCAACTTATGGTCCAGCTTAACAAAAGAGTTTTGTTTTGAAAGAATAGATAAGCGACGCACGAACGAATATGATGTTAAGGTGTCACATTCAGCATTGATGCCAATAATTTTATTTTTTTTGACTCATGATGCCAATAATTTTATTTTAATAAAAGCCTTTAAATTATTTGGATAAGGTTTATCCATGAACATCGTATTCTTTCATTGAATTGTCACACATATATATATATAATCCTATATTTGTGCCAAATCCATCCTTTTCTTTCGTTGAACTGTCTTCTAAAAGATTTATTGCATTTTTTTTCGTACGTAAAAAATAAATATTCATTTTCCTTTTTGAGAAACAAATATTCATTTCTTGATCTATCTTTTTTAGCCAATTTCTTGATCCATTTAAAAAACAGCACTTTGATTAGCTTGTTGAATTATATGTTGTCCGGTGTAAATTCAATTGGCAGTTTTGGTCTACTTTTGGTAAATAAAAATTTTCATCTGTAAAGTAAGAATTGTGGCGTGTGTGGTGTTATCCTTTCGTTTCCGAAGTACTCGGGTACATACCTTAGTGGTAATCTACTAGGGTCTAACCTGGCTCCCAGTAGGGAGTCCAGGATTCGATCCCCGCTTAGGACGTGTGTGTGGTGTTATCCTTTCGTTTTCGAAAAAAAAAAAAAAAGTAGATGAAGGGTTTTTTATTTAAACCTAAAAGAAGTTGAATCAAAAGGCTCTGTTTGTTAATCATATTCAGCACTTATTCTTAGTGTATTAAGTGGAGTAACAGTTTAGAATATCGCTTAATAAAATAAGATGATCTGAATTCCCATTCAATTATGATATACCCGGATCGGAATGGGGCCCTGTTCATCCAAATTGGGCCTATTATCTTGGCCCGTCAACATAGATATTGAGCCTCTGTCTCATCTGGCCGCTGCCATAAACCATCTTATACCCGCAAGCTAAGCCGGGTCCTATCCGCCAACAGTAAGCCGGATCTTGTCCGCCAATCGTAAGTCGGACACATTCTCTCCATGTGATTTCGATGGCACAAATGAGTCCGCTGCTTGCCGTACTTATCGATGGTCGCTGATAGCTGCCCGCCATCCTTATCGATCTAGCTGGCCCAAAACAGCTGGCCACTCCTGACAGCTGGCTAGGAGACTTGTATTGCATGCATACTTAACTTAGCTATGTACTCCTAGTTGTCTTGTCGATGAACAGTAGATCGACTTACTTTTTAGCCTATATATATGGGATCACAATGTAATAGAAGGGATCAATAAAAAAAAACCCTCAAGCTTTAAGCTATAATCTCATACAAGCAGAAACTCTGCCAATTTGTCGACTAATTCACTTATTCATCACAACCACATAACCGCCACCACTGTTCTTGATCACCACCGTGTCCTCACCGTAGAAATCACACATATCAGCCTTATATCCTCAAAATAAACACTGTTACCGCAAATCTGGTGTTCAGCGCAACATCAGTTGGCTCCGTTACCGGGAAACTCATTATCATTCAGCTTTTGGAGATCACTTGCTCCACCACAAGAACGATTTCATGGTATCTCAGGCGAGGTTATCATCATCTTCACTCGCCGGTCACTAAAGGTTTGATCTTTTGGGATAATACAGCCCAGAAACCGCTGCTCTCCTCATCTCAGCAACCTACACAGAAGAGATCATCAACTTCATCGCGTACTCATGCTTGAGTCCATCTTTAATACCCCAGGTTGGTTATACACCCTTTTTGACGGTTTCAGATCTTCAAGTAAAGAAAGTTTGGTCATTTTAGCTACAAGCCGCCTGGAGAACACAAACACTTTTTCACCTTAATATTCTAAACCAGAAATACCCGCAAAAATCATAAAGTCATGGCTGGCGGGAAAAACTTGAACCCAGTAACACCGACTAAACCAGTCAATCAGCGCCCGACACGTGGAGCGAGCACGCTGCATGGAGAGGCTAGCCGAAGGGTTATGTTAGATAGGGCAGATGTTAACCCTGCCCTCACGACCGACATACGAGCATATATCCGGGAAAGAACTAGAGCTCGCGAAATTCACGAAGAAGCGATCAGAAATAATAAGGGAAAAGGGATCGCTGGGGCATCTAATCCGAACAACGAACAAGAGGCTGTTTCAGCAGCGGGAGCTCCCCCACAGCAAGATTCATATAAGATAGCTCTACAAGCGCATATGGAATATGTAGAGGAAATGCGGGTAGGAAATGCCCTGCTAATTGCCGAAGGACTACCACCCCAACCTATCCGCAAATTCAACCCTCCTCAACCCGCACAAACAGAGCTACAACCAACTTTCATTCCTCCAAAAACAGTTCAATCCCAGCGGTCAGAAATGGAAGAAAGCAGCCATGCAACGTCCCAACCAAGAGGAGATAGAAAGTCAGCACTTGGTCGGCTGGGGCCCGTGGTCGACGATCGCGGTGCAGCCCCAGGTCGACCTAGGAATCCTCGTCAGGTCCGTACTCGCACAGAAGGACATGAGGACTCGCAAGATATGGGAGGACAAATTACATTCCCGCCAATTCCCCCGAATCAAGAGGAAATGGGAATAATGAAAAAACAGATAGAGGAGCTGCAAAAAAGCACGAAGGGTGTTAAAGTGGTTCCGACATGGGGAACAAGCGTGCTCCATCCCAGGATACTGAAAGCGGCTCCAAGAGGGGGAACTCACTACCCCAATTTTATAAACTACCATGGAGCAACAGATCCTCTGAATTGGCTATCCGATTTTCAGAGCAGAATTAGCTTATGTACCTCTAGGGATGAGGCTTGGTGTATAGCATTTGTGGGGTCGATGCAAGACAGGGCAGCATCATGGATCCGCAGTCTTCCTCCTGGTTCGATTTTGTCATGGGATGATCTGATCAACAAATTCATAGCAGAGTTCAAATCAGTGGGAGGACCTAAAAAGACACACATCGACCTGCATGAGGTCCGACAAGGCGACAACGAGGGTACCCGCGGCTATTATGAGCGGTTTTACAAAGTGTACGAGCTAACAAGAGGATTAGCGGACAACGTCGTCATGAGCAGTTTTGAAACAGGGTTGAAACCAGGGTACTTGAAATCCTATTTCGCTCTATCCCCACCAGCGAATTTGTAAGAAATGTTGAGTTCAACGAGAAAGTACATTGCCACAGCGGGAAATGAAGGAACGTCTTCGTCCAACAAAGGCAAACAGAGGACTGAGCGTAGTCCGCCTAGAGATACCCGCAGGAACACAGATCGGGAAATCAAAAAACCCGAGAGATTTAAGGAGGAGCACTTCACGCCGCTCAGAATTTCTTATACCCAGATGTTGAATGAAATAAAAGATGAAATACCTGAGCCCTACCCGATGGTTCCCGACACACGTCGTGATGCATACAAATATTACGGCTATCACAGAGATAAGGGTCATACAACGGACGAATGTATTCAGTTTAAATGAGCGATAGAGAAGTTACTCGCTCGCGGGCATCATGACCACCTCAAACTAGATGCCGGTGGTCCGGACAGGAGGAATCAGCAAGCTCGCCAGTTCGACAGAAACATCAGAATGATAACTGAGCCACCTCCCAGTAACAATCAGATCAAGAGCCGCATTGGCTCCATTAACAAACATGTGGAGAAGCCTATAGTTTTACGAGGAAATGAGCAACCTCTGGCCTTTACTCGAAGTGAGCTAGTGACTTCAATCAGCATAGAAGATATGTGCTTATGCATATCGGTGGTCATTAATCGGACCTGTGTCAATAGAGTGATGGTCGATACAGGAGCTTGCCGCGACATCTTATACTACAAGCTTGCTTCAAGGAATTGGGGTTTAGCGACTCCAATTTGAGGCCGCATAATGGCACCCTTGAGGGATTCACAAATCACAAAATACAGGTCAAGGGGGCCATCGACTTAGATGTACAGATGGGAGAATACGCACCTTTTCGCACTGAAAAGGTGATGTTTCTGGTAGTCGATCTTCAATCCAATTATAACATGATAATGGGGACACCAGCCTTGAAGCAATTTCAGATGGTAACTTCCGTTCCACATCAGCGGGCAAAGTTTTATGTTGGGGACAGGATCGGAACGTCGATCAGCGAGCCTGCGGCTGTCCTAACATATATACATGAAATGAGAATAGGGAATAAGAAAGCACGAATCGAGCAGCCACCGAACATGGAAAACATCGACATGATTAGGGTCGCTGTCGAACATGTGCCAGTTGAAGTGGAGTGCGAGACATTGCAAGTTAGAGATGAACCTGATTTTACAGCAGAGGATGAGTTAATCGAGGTTATCATCAACGATGAATACCCCGACCAGAAAGTCAAAATTGGAGCTCGGCTGAGTTCTTTCGAGAGGGAAAAGCTGATAAAATTACTCAAGGAAAATCTGAGCGCATTTGCCTGGGTAGTCACGGACATGCGAGGGGTCGAGGTCGACGTCGCTCTTCATCATCTTAACGTCGACTCTACTTTCAAGCCAATACAACAACGAGCGCGCCAATTTTCAACTGAAAAAGAAGCGGCGGTGAAAGTAGAGGTCGGGAAACTCCTACAAGCGGGAATCATAAAAGAGCTTGCCTATCGTACTTGGTTGGCAAATGTGGTCATGGTAAAAAAGCACAATGGCAAGTGGAGAATGTGCGTCGACTTCACAGACATCAACAAAGCTTGCCCCAAAGATCCATATCAGCTTCCACGAATTGATCGGTTAGTAGACTCTATTTCTGGCTTTGAAGTTTTAAGTTTCTTGGATGCATATTCTGGGTATCACCAAGTACGAATGGCTGAATCCGACAAAGAGAAAATGGCTTTCAGAGCCGCTGGAGGGTTATATTATTATGAAATGATGCCATTCGGGCTGAAGAATGCGGGTTCAACTTATCAGCGAATGGTCAACAAGGTCTTCAGTTCGCAAATAGGAAGAAATATGGAAGCTTACATAGACGATATGGTTGTCAAGTCCGCTGGGGACGGTCACGCCGCTGACCTTCAGGAAACTTTCAACAATGTCCGCAAACACTCAATGAAACTCAATCCGGCCAAATGTACTTTTGGTGTCCAGGCAGGCAAATTTCTTGGGTTCATGGTTAGTCGTCGTGGCATCGAGGCTAATCCGGAGAAAATTCAAGCTTTGATCGACATGCAAGAGCCTACAACTATCAAAGAGGTTCAGAGACTTAATGGCCGCATCATTGCGTTGGGTCGGTTCATATCAAAATCAGCGGAGAAGTGTCTTCCCTTCTTCAAAATTCTCAGAGGCGACAAAAAAATTTCATGGACCGCAGAGTGTTCGCAGGCGTTCCAAGGTCTGAAGGAATATCTAGGGAAACCACCTCTTTTGGTTAGCCCTGTAGAGGGAGATGTCTTGTTTTTGTACTTGGCGGCTTCGGACCGGGCTGTGGCCGCCGTTCTTGTCAAGGAGGCCGGAACCCTCCAAAATCCCATTTATTATGTAAGCAAGGCTCTCAGTCCGGTGGAGAGTCGCTATTTTAATATTGAAAAATTAGCCTACTCGCTTGTCATTGCTGCCCGCAAACTCAGGGCTTACTTTACTTCACACACAATAATTGTCTTAACGGATAGTCCAATGCACCAGATACTGCATAAACCGGATCTTTCGGGTCGACTCCTCAGGTGGGCTATCAAAATTACTGAGTTCGACATACAATATCAACCTAGAAAAGCTATCAAAGGTCAAGCATTACCAGATTTTATGGTAGAGACAAGTTTTAGCTCGCCATAACCTAGTTCGCCATTATCAATGTTGGCATTTTTATGTCGATGGGGCATCTAATCGAAATGGTTGTGGGGCCGGAGTAATTTTGATGGAACCCGGAACGACGGAGGAAATCGAAAAAGCCTTGAGGTTCGAATTCCCGGCCACGAATAATCAAGCCGAGTACGAAGCAGTTATAGCCGGGCTCAAACTAGCCAAGGAGTTAAACGTAGAAAATGTTGAAGTCTTTTGTGATTCCCAACTCATCGTCAAACAAATCTCAGGGGACTATGACACGCACTGTGGTATTCTCGAAAAAATATGGTGAGATTGTTCGACGATTAAAAACTGGCTTCAACTATTGCGAGTTCATCAGAATTCGGAGAGAGGACAATGAGCGAGCAGACTATCTCTCTAAACTATCACTCAAAGAAGAGCTTGCAGACCCTTCAATAATGATAGAATATCTTGCTGTACCCGCTATAGAGGAAACACAAATCATGGAAATCGACACACCAGCACCGACTACATGTTGGACCGATGAGGTCTAGGCTTACATTGAAACAGGCATATTACCCGATGGGGCGGACAGAGCTCGCGCACTTAGGAAAAGAGCGGCCAGGTATATTATAAACAATGGAATTCTGTACAGAAGGTCTGCGACAAAGCCTCTATTGCGATGTGTTCGAGAAGAAGAAAGCAAAACAATCCTTATCGAGCTTCATCAAGGGGTATGCGGGGGCCATCCCGCTAGCCGCTCCTTAGCCCAGAAGGTCATAACCGCAGGGTATTACTGGCCGACAATCCTTAAAGACTCATAAAAATTGGTTAAAGAATGTCCAGAGTGTCAAAAGCATGCGGACATCCCTCGGATACCATCTGTCGAACAGAGCATCGTAGCCGCACCATGGCCTTTCGACATGTGGGGACTCGATCTCATCGGACCTTTTCCACCAGGAAGAGGCGGATGCAAAGTTATCATAGTAGCTGTGGATTATTTCACAAAATGGATTGAAGCAAAACCTATGGTCAATATAACCACGAAAGCGGCGGGTTATTTCTTACACGATCAGATCTTTTCACGTTTTGGCATCCCAAGGGCTGTTGTATCAAACCACGGCCCACAATTCAGAAAAGATTTCTCAAATCTTTGTGAGGAATTCAAGGTTAAACACTGGCAGTCATCCGTGGCTTATCCTCAAGGAAACGGCCAAGCTGAGGCCGCCAATAAACAAATAATCAAGATGTTGAAGAAAAGCATGGATGACAAGGTAAAAGCAGGAGGGTGGGTTGACGAATTGCCCGATATACTTTGGGCACTCCGCACCACGATCAAAACACCAACGGGAGAAACACCGTTTGCTCTTACCTATGGATCAGAGGCCATGACTCCCGTCGAAATGGCTCTACCCAACATCAGGGTCGCCTTATATGACCCAGCGGATAATCTTTTAAACAGACAAATCGGCTTGGATCTAGTGGAGGAAAAAAGACTAGCGACATACCATCGACTCGCGAACTACAAGCAACTCGCCAAACAACAACACGAAAAGCGAATCCGCGACCATTCATTTAAAGTCGGGGATTTTGTTCTTTGAAATAGAAAGGCCACTGGTATGGAGCCGGATAAAGGCAAGCTAACAGCAAATTGGGAAGGCCCTTATCAAGTCGCGAGGGAGATCAAAAAAGGGACTTATGTTCTCAAAAATAATCAAGGCTACTAACTCAATAGACCTTAGCATGCAGACAACCTCAAAAGGTACTACATGTAATAAATCGGTTAGGGTTATGGCTATCCTCTCGTTTACAACATGAGTGGTTAGGCTTTCTTATTTGCTTGTAATCTTCACTCATCTAGCAGGATGAGTTGAAATTAATAAAGCCTGATTTTACATTTTTTTCTTTGCATAAATTATTATGAGTATGCGTGGGTAGAAAAGAATTGTGTTCGAAAAATTTTCAACATATTTGGGAAAATTTAAAGCGTCCACGAGTATCTAGCGAACAAGTTATTTCAGATAAGATTCAAGGGGGGCATATCTCAAAGATGAGTCCGCACAAGATCGACCTGGAATCTTATCCAAAACAAGGGGGCCGGATGTTATTATCATCGGACTCAAATTAGTCAATAAATTCGAGCAAAAAACAAGCATACATCAAGCGGACAGAAAACAAACTTATGTTTGACAAAAGTGCATACTAGTTATTACATAAACAAATATGCGGACAAAAGTGCGGAAAAGGAAAATGTTATACATATGCGAATCCAAAATAATGTTTTACAAAACAGAGAAGCACAATTCTAAGAGCCCTCAGGCCGCATCTCCTCATTATGAACATTCTCCTCGCGAAGAGAATGGTGCAGCATCTGATCAGCATTGATCTCAGACTCAGAAGGCTCTTTGGTCTCTCCACCAGGTTGCTCGACCTCTTCTTCAGCTTGCCCGCCCTCTTCAGTAGCCGCCGCATCCTTTGCCTCGGTAGCCCGGCGTACACGCTCCCTTAGGTTCGCCTCATCCACAGCGGGAACCACCCAATCTGGATCATACATTGGGACATAACGCTGAAGCTCAATGTCGGAAAAGGGTATGCTGACACAAGGGAGCACTGTAGCACTGGCACGCGCCGGGAAGGGGCCGGCACGCGCCGGTGTATTGCCCCAGCCTATAAATACTCCATCATTGCAGATGTTTGGAGTGGTACCAATATATATATATATCTTATCTTTAGTTAGTTTATAGTTCTGTAAATACAGTGAAAGGCACTCTGCCGAAATAATAATGTAGTATAAGTATCGTTGTAATACTTAGAAGACTTATCAAGGCTCATTGTTGTTAGAAGAGTTGCTATTTCCGGAGAATACGGCTTTGACTCTACAATTGTAATATGGTAACTTTCTAATGTATTTATGTTTGTTTGTTATTATTAGTATCTATATAATAGTTATAATGATATTAGGCTAACTTAATATCTAGCCAAGATATGAAATTGAATTAGTTTTAATGGATGATGACTATGTTAAAATCTGATTAAAATTGATTATGATGAATCTCTTTCTATTTGAACTTAATGGCATGTTTGTATTGACGTAATTAACCAATATAAACGGAGTCGTAATCTAATGATGAACTGACCAGAGAAGTTAGGTTATGAGATCGTGGATAGAAAGACCGGAGGGTAAAAATGGCCGTCTGACAAATGGAATCCTATTTCCTATCCCGGGGGCAGAATATTTGTACTCGAGAGATTATTACGTTGAAAGCACCTGTTTAATCGACAGATCTTAAAATACTAGCCGTATGACAAAACGGGAGTGACCCAGGATTAAGATGACATTGGACAGAGGATTAGACATATAACAATTTCATACGCTCGTGTGAGGAGGAATTGTTGAGCTTAGGAGTATACCGTTTCACGTAATCAATTAGACCAAAAAAGGAAGATCGAGCACATCCATTGAACTAAAAAGAGATTGTAATTCAATAACATATTCTTGGCTAGTTTCTAATAATATTACTAGTTTCTATATTAGTATTTATTATATTGGTACCTATATATATTTATATCTATATATATATGTATTTCTATATATTTATATATATATATATATTCCGTCAACCGCTTAGACCGCCGTCCTCGCTTGGTCTAAAAGGGCTAACCCGAGTTGACAAGACATTTATGTCTCACACTTATATGGGGGTGAGCATTCTCTTATTTTACCGATGTGGACTTTACATTCTCCCCCCCCCCCTTATAAGGGACTGGCGTCCTCGCCAGGACGGCCGAGACCGTTCCCGGATCGTCCCTACCAGAGGTAACTAGAGGCCATCTTTACACCGTTTTCTTGTACGGTGCAGCGCATAGTTCCGTCTGATAGTCGGCTCTGCTACCATTCTGGAACGCCCCAAGACCCCGGGCCTGGTAGCGCTAAATGAGTCATAAATGTCCGGTCAACTGCTTAGACCGCCGTCCTCGCTTGGTCTAAAATGGCTAACCCGAGTTGACAAGACATTTATGTCTCACACTTATATGAGGGTGAGCATTCTCTTATTTTACCGATGTGAGACTTTACAAAACATAAGAACAGAATCACTTCATTCCATTCTATTGCATTTCATTCCATCAGTTTTATTTCATTCCGTTGCATTCCAACAATTCAAACGCACCATAAGAGGCTAAGGAAAAATGATTGAGGGAGTGGGGAATAAAGGACATATATGAGGGGAAAAAATAGGAAATGTGACAGTAGATATACAAATTGGATGATAAGGACAATTCCATTAATGTTCGTTACTCCAAATCCACTGCTCGGTACAATGGAATTTGATTTCAAATCTACTATTTCATTGTTCCACCGTTTCGTTGTTTTTGACGAAAATGACCTCAAAATAACATCGAAAAAATATAAAATGAGATGTATGAATAAAGAGAACGAAAAAAGGAAAAAGATGGTGAAAAAATTATAATCTTTTGACGTTCAGATCAAAAAAAACATATTCATTTTTGTAATTAAATATTAAAAATTTAAATTGCAGTGGAATAAATACTTGTTATTTTTACCCAATAAAAAATTCTACTATCCTATTTACATATTTCTAGTTTTAATTTGACATTTTTAACAATAAAGCCAAAATGATTTGCAATGGATTTCCCGATGAATGGCCATGTATGTATGAATGCTTGTAGAGTTTTTATTTATTGTGCATCGACCATGTCAAACTATTGACGCAAAAAAAAAGTCATTATTCGCACCACATTCGATCTATTTCTGTATCCCATTAAAATGAAAAATATGATATCTACCCGTTGTACTACATGAAATACTTCAGAATTACGAAATATATTTGTACACCCCATTGTCAATCCAAAGTAGGAAAAAAAAAAAAAAAAGCACTTTTACCAAAAAAAAATTACCACCACCAAATTTTTATATTATCATTTCTCCCACAAATTAACAAAATTTAACAAAAACAACAAAACCTTCCCTCTTCCCTCTCTTAAATATAGCCTTCTTTCTTTTTTTCCGGCGACCCCTGTTTGCCGGCGTCAACCACCGGCCGGACCTCCAACCACCACCACCATTCTACTCCTCTTCTCATCTTCTCTTCCTTCCCTTCAACCATGAATTCCAAAACCTTTACATCCCACCCAAAAAAAACCCTCATCGCCGCCCTTCCACCTCCACAGCCATGACCGCTGGCGGCTTTTCAGCTCCGATATAGAACCAGCCCCAACCTGAATCCTCCACCAATACCACCCAGTCCGCCCCTCCCTCTCAAACCACCCTCCCCCTGCTGCTCCAATGGCGGAATCCGGCCAGATTTCTTCTATGGTCGATTCCGGCCAAACAGGGACCACCTTCAACCAACACCTCCATTGATTCCGATGACTCCTTCAACATAACTTTTGGTCCTCCCATCTCCACCTTCAAAATTATTGGTTGTAACATTCTTGATTGCTGAAATTTGCTTGCTAGCTGGCTCCGTAAGAAATGCATACCACACAAAATACAGTACACTTCTTTCGGATAATCCCCCTTCATGTGAAATTATTGGGTGTGTTCTTCCAAAAAAAAAGTGACTGTGTATGTACTATTTGGGGTGTGGGATGTAAGGTGTATTAAATTAAGGGATTAGTTTGTAATATAAAAAAATTGTGTGGAAATAGTATATGTGCGTGTAAAGGTAGAAATTGTGTTGTAATTAAAGAATGAAAAATATAGGAACCTCATTGGTGCAAAGGTAGATTTACATTTTAGGTGTAGTGTGATGTATTGAGTGGTGTAGTGGTAGATTGAGTGTGGTGTAAATAAAAACTCCCAAAAAAAATCGAGGGAACGTTGTTGTTTGAGTGCGGTTGCTTTTCCTTATGTACTAACACCAATGGATTGAAAACCGTGATACCCCGTAATTCACGAAAGGGTATTTATGTCATTTTCGGATATTTATCGAGTATCGTATTATTTTCCGAGCAAATAATTTTGTATAAGTGTTGTATTACAAGATTATATCATAACTGGATTTATATAACACATCAAGTTTCATCATCATCTTTTCACCCATGCATTTACCTCTTACCACCACCTACACACTCCACCTTCAATTCATCATCATCTTGGCACCTCACTCTTGCACCATTTCACACACCACCATCATTATCACAATAATCTTTGCACCATCGCACTTCAAACACTCCACCTCCCAAACGAAAATCTCTACACATTCCACTACCCAAAACACTTGCATCATTTGCATTCTTTTCACAAGAAATACTTCACAAAACCTCTTGCATATTACTACCATCTTTTCTCTCAACACTTACACCATTTTCCACACTATCACAAGAATATATCTCTAACATGTTTTCTCTATAACATCCACTCAAACACTTTTCACCACCATCTCTCTTGCAAGTTGCTTCATATCCAAGAGAGGAGAACCCATGGAAGGGAGTTATTGATAGCTTTGAAGTGAAATTTTGGTTCTAAAACATGCTCTTAGTTCAAGCTTATCATTTGTAGATTTCTCCCCTCAAGAAGAGCAACAAGGAGAAGAGCATCAAGGAGAAGACAACTCTTTGGTTCAAGACTCATCTTTTAAGTAAGTATCAAGCTTTCCGCCTTCCAATTCTTAGTTCCTTGTAGCATCTTGAGATTTTTATGTATAGGTGTTGTAGTAATTCAATAAATCCTTGTCTTGGTGTAGATATTGAAGAAGAGGCTCAGAGCTTTTGGTTTTCTTCAACTAGGAGCTTGGTTTCAAGTTTGACTTGAGGATTTTTAGAGCTTTAGCTTGAAGTGCTTTGAGGTAGAAAGATGTTCTCATTGAATCTCTTATATTAAAAGCATGATCTAGGACTTGTAGTATGTTTAGAAGTCTTTTTACCATGTTATAGGACTTTACACCATGCTTGTGGACCTTGGAAATCATGTTCTAGGACTTGGTAGAAATGTTTAGAGCCTTTGCATGTGTAGGATGTTTTGCCATGAATTAGAGCCTTTAAATCTTGTTATAGCCTTCGACTCAAGTTTTAGCACTTGTATATTATGTTTAGACATGTTTTAGGAAGGTTTTGGATGAGTATTGAGTAATGCATGTGTGAGATTTGCCTTAGAAATGACCTTAAGTTGCAGATTTTTCTTGGCTAAACAGAGCCATAGGCGCACGCCTACGACTTGATAGGCGATGGACTATCGATTCAGAGAGTTCAGACTGCTCTCGGTACCCATGGGCGCCCGCCTATGGATTGGTAGGCGTGGGCCTATGTCCCAGAATGTCCAGAATCATGTTTTTGACCCCTTTTGAGCATGGTTTAGGGTGGATACCTTTTGTGGAGTGTTGTAAAGTTAATGTGAGTTTTCTAGTGTCTTCTTCTCCGCACCGTAACTTACGGGAGCATTAGATTACACGAAACTTTTGGCCTAACGAGGTGTTGTTCCGGAATGGCAACACCGTACTTGTTATATGACGAAGTTAGGGGTTTGGTTTCTAGTGGATTTAGCTCAGCACCTTGTGGAGACCCTATGCGGGGAGAAGCTCGGGATCATTGAAAACCTTATACCTTAGCCTCGTGGGTATTAGATTAGAATCCGATATTTCTGTGACACGTGCTAGGTAATGTAATATAGAGTTGTCTAAGGTCTAGTAATCCATATAAGCCTTTTTATGTGCAATGAACTTTGTTTAAACGCTTAAATACGTACAGTCTAAAAGATAATGCATATTAGCCCTTGGTGAGGCACGTTTTCTTTTTGCAACCGGGAGTTGGACTCCACTTGAGCTGGCTTTGCCATGCCATATGAGGGGTTGAAAGATGTCATGGCACGCTCAAAAACCATGTGATGTGTCCTTGGATTTTTATGCAACACATAACCTTGTATTGTTGAGTTTTACTAGCCGGGCTGGTAGAGAGAAGTGAGATGTTGAACATACGTGGCTCGTTTGTTACATCTCGTTTTGTCATCTCGTGTTACGAGACTGTTGAATCTGTTGTTGATGTTTGGATTCAATGCATCTGCTTCCTACTAAGTACGTTCGTACTTACCCCTATTTGTATTGTTCCCACCCTGAGAAGATGATGCAGGGTTCGAGGAAGTGTTCAAGTACTTTGAAGAATGGCCATGTATTGATCCAGTTGATCTTGTTGTTGCCTTTACCTTTTATTTCGGATATGTTTTGTAATAACTTTCTTGTACCTATGTTGAATAACTTTTGTAAGATTAAGCTTTGTAATATTTTGGACTTGTGGATTATTGTTGTACTCTCGGAATATAAATGTTGTTTTGGTTTCGACATATGGTTTTCCTATTCTACCCCTAGACTTGTATTTAATCCCGAGTTGTTGTTTTTTTTCCGCAGTTATATTCTGATGTTGTATTTGTAAGGCTTACGTATATAATTTGGTGTAAATACGAGTTATATACGTGTCGGGCGTTAGTTTTCGGATAAGGACTCGATGTTCAGAAATGGGGCGTCACAAAAACAATTCTCCTCCACTTGTTTTGTCCTCTGCTTGTGCGGCCCGTAAATATCGTCGTGAATTGAAGTGGGAGGGGGCATAACTCACTAATCTCACATTACTTGCTTGGGAACCCTAGCTCATACATATGAGGTATAGAATTGGACCAGGAGATAAGCCCGAAGGGACATGGGCATGCATGAGAGAAAACTTAGATAGCTTTGTTCACAACACACATGGTGTAGAACTGGACTTTATGTATGTTGGATCGAGTGTTGGATCGAATAAAGTGGGGGGGACTACATATTTTATCAAAAAAAAAATTCGGTAGGGACCGAGGTCTAAAACGTGTTAACCTACGTAGTTTTAATACTAATTTTTTTTTTTAATTTTTAAACGCCGACGTCCGACCGGTTTGGTTGGGACTAGGTTGATCCATTTGGATCCCAAACAAATATTTTATTGTTTATTTATTATTATTTTATTAATTTATTATTTTATTATAAATTCTTTCGTCAATCAATCAACATCAACAAATAAAATAATATTAATCCATCACTTTCACTCAAAATTTAACCATTACTTTTTCAATATAATATTTAACAATCATTACTTTAACTACACAAATTTCAATACAACTTTTCAACTTTATCATCATTACTTCACTATATTTTATAATTTCTTTCTCTTTCTTGGATCCAAATGGAATCCGAAACCAAACATGGGTGTGAGCGTGTTAACCACACATGCACGCCGACGTCTGACCGGTTTGGTTCGGTTTGAATTGTTAATTAGTTCTTTTTGGACAAAAATTCGTTACGAAATTACTCAAAAAAAATAATTTTAATTAACACATGATAAATTATGAGTTTCAAAACGGTGTGAGCGTGTCTTACTTAAGTGGAGAATTAGGTCGGTTTAGTAGATTAACTAAGTCGGCTAATTACTTTTCTATAGTTTGGAATGATCTGGAAGCGTCTATGTGAACGTGTGGCTTAAGTAAGCCGGTTTAATTATGATGGAGTGAGGATATAGATGACTATGTGTTCACCACATACACGTGTGCCGTCCGGCAGGCTCGGTTTGATTCGAGTACAAGTTCGAGTTGTTGATTACTTATAATTAACTTTTTGTATAATTTCGTAATGAAATTTTGCCATAATTGTTTGTTTGAACGTGTGGCTTACTTAAGTCGACTCAATTAAATCGGTTTAGTCGATAAATTAAGTCGGCTAATTAATTTTCTTGAGGAACATGAAAATGCGTGGTTTAAGTCGTCCTAAGGCTCCTACTCACTGATGTATAAAGTCTTGTGTCTGATAGTTAGATCATTAAATTCTCTCATCTCATTCATCATATCAAACACTCTGCTCGGCATTCATAGTAGTCAGCTGTGTCGAAAAGAAGTCGAAACATCCGGTAGTTCGCCGTGTCTCGAGCTTTAATAGTGCCGTTAAACTCGATATGAAAACTGTAGTATCTTAAGAGACAATTGCTACAACCATGACACGTGATCAAAACAATATTGTCTTAAGTATAATGTGAAATTCACTCGCATAGGTTTGCATCTATGTTATTAATTTGTGTATCCGTTCATCCTTTATTTTACAGTTTATTCGCATCTGTTTTGTTACATATTGTGTTGATTACGTTTCCTACAATACTGTCATGTACAACCCTATTGCTTACATCACAAATCACAATTAGTGTGATTTGGTTAACAAACTTACACGTCAGCAGGCTTTCTTTAATTTGAGCTGGCTTTCTCAAATCAAAGAGTGATACACAAAATCTTTGTCCTACCAACTCAACAACCACCATTGTCCACACTTTTTGACCAAAATTAGCAACAAATTGGCTTTCATTTTGAACCTGCCTTATCATATTTTATTGAGGCTCTAGTCGCTTAAGGAAGAGGTCTCGAGTTCGAACCTTCGTAGATACAGCAAACCTTGCTGGGAGAGGTCCTCACTCTTGATGTCCAACATTACTCCAAAGGATCAGTCTCAGACTCTCAGTTGATGTCCAACATTACTCCAAAGGATCAGTCTCAGACTCTCGGGCAACGTGGCATTAAGGTCTCAAACGAAATTCAAAGAAAAACATCACCGTTGGAAAATGCATTCAATGACATTGGAAAAGCTAAGGTATACCAAGTGGAGTGGAGGGTAGATATGTGACGTAGCATGGAGAAAAGTTATGATGCAACGGGTATTTTCGGGTTATACCAAATGGAATGCCATGATTAATTCTTATTACCCCTCTCACACACACTAGGGGCGTGAAGGTGCGAGTTGGATTAATCATGACCCACCACTTGATGTAATCCTAAAATACTCGTTGCACCATAACTTTCCTCCGTAGCATGATGTTTGTACTTAAACTATTTGAATAGCCCCTTTGGCTCAGTTCATAATAAAAGATCACTTTCCACAAAAATGGAAATGAAAATGGTGTCCAAAATTTAGTTTCTTGTCAAACCATAACTTTGTAATGACGTAAAAGCATCCAAAGACAATGGAGGCCAAAATACACAGGCTTGTAAAAAAAAAACCATAATGATGAAAAGCATCCACAGAAAAATAATTCTGAATTGATAATCAAATAATGTCCATCCCATACAACTTCAGGAAACAAGCACTTCTGTTGATTCATCTCAGTACTCTTTTTATTTCTTCACTCTGCTGAAACAAACACCCCATCGGACAATCCGCGGCATGCTTACAAGGACCTGAAACGCAATAAACCATATAGTGTAAAGGCATACATTTTATTTTTTTTTGGGAAAAAAGCTTCAAAAGATCATCACGTGTAGCAGCAAGAAAACGTACTCAGTGTTGTTTTTAAGTTAGTTTGGCTTTCAGTTCATCTGCCACAGCATCAATGAACTCTTCAGTGTTCAAATACGTGTCTCTGGAAAGCCTGCAAAAACATAGCAATTTCATAATCCTCCATCCGTTTGATAAGGGTAAAAAGGACAGACTATAAATGTTAGAAAAGCCGCTCACTTTGATCCATGGATGAGAAGTGCAAGATCCTTGGTCATTTTTCCAGACTCAACAGTACCGACACATGCTGCCTCCAGCTTCTCAGTGAATTCCAATAGCTTAGGGTTGTCATCTAGGTGTGCCCTGTTCACCAAGAAAACCGGAAAGGTTAGAAACAGACAAGAAGAAGCAAGTTAACCTCCAACATGTTATGATTTATATAATTAAACGATACCTGTGTGAAAGTCCTCGAGTCCAAGCAAAAATTGATGCAATGCTGTTTGTGCTGGTTTCACCACCTTTTTGGTGAACCCTGAAATGACGTGTAACAGTTCCGTGGGCTGCTTCAGCCTCTATGGTCTTCCCATCAGGACATACCTAAAAGTAAAAGCCATAACACGTTCCAGTTAAACCGAGACAATGACCAGAAACATTTATTCTATTAGTGCAATGTACTAGGTATAGTGTAGAAGAAGCATACTAGCACTGATGTCATCAATCCAAGAGATCCAAACCCTGATAAGAAAATTCAGTACGGGTAACGACCAATATTGGAAAAGACCAAAAAGGGCACTGTAGTAGCCAATTAGTCTCGGGATCTATTGTTTTCAAGAAACGAAAAGTACCTTGAGCAAGGAAGTCACTTTGCACGTCCCCATCGTAATTCTTGCAAGCCCACACATAACCTCCTTCACTCTTTAGAGCATAAGCAACCATATCATCAATTAGACGGTGCTCGTACCTGTAATTTAATAGCACAGTTGCATCCGTTGATAAAAGTTGCTACACATATATATAGAAAACCGTATTATTCGTATCTACAAAGTTTGATGATATGTGACTTACCATATACCAGCAGCCTCAAACTTTGACTTCCAGCTGGCTTCATATACTTCTTGAAAAATGTCCATGAACCTGGGATCAAGAATTGTAAACTTAGATGCTCATAAATGCAAAAAGTAGAAGGAAATGGATGATCGTATACCTCCCATCGTATTTTTTGAGAATGGTATTCTTCGTGCTAAGATAAAGAGGCCACTTTTTCTGGTGGGCCGTGTTCATTGAGGCATCAGCAAAAGCTCGAATGGACTGGATAATAAATACAATATCATCAGACAAGTTTCTCAAGTGAAAAAGATTATCAAACTTTTGCTGACGTGAGTTAGTTACCTCATCAGTATTATACATTGCAATAGCTACTCCACCGGCACCAGTGAAGTCATATACCTCCAGCTCGGTTTTTTCATCTGTACCTTCTGGCACTGTGAAAACATCATCAAAGTGAACAAAGAACCGGCAAATTATAAGACAAAGACAACAATAACCCTTTGAAGCTGTTACATAATTGAAAAGCAAAAAAGTTTCGATGAGCATAATAAATTACCAAAAACCAACTTAAGTTTCCCGGCTCCTTTAATAACAGTATCAGTGGCTTTGTATTGATCCCCAAAAGCATGTCTTCCGATACATATGGGCTTGGTCCATCCTGGTAGAAGAAGCAAAGCAAACAAATTAAACTTAGATTTCTTGAAAATATCAAATAAAGAAAATCTCAAAAAGCATATGACTTCAAATACCTGGGACAAGACGGGGAACATTTTTGCAGATGATTGGTTCTCTAAAGACGGTTCCTACATAGAACTCAAATTTCAGAAGTCGAACATTTTCACGAGCATTCATATTTAAAGAATGAATCACAGGACTTGCCCTACCATTTAGAATGTTCCTAATTGTCCCATTTGGACTTTTCCACATACTCTTCAAGCCGAACTCCTTTACACGAGCTTCATCTATTAGTACGCAAGAGAACACATGAAATACATAAATATTCCCAGCAGCTTCTCAAACATGTAATAAAACTCAGAAGTTTAACATAAAGTTAATAACATCCACATCGGGTACAGGGTTCTTACCAGGTGTAATCGTTGCACACTTAATAGCTACATTGTACCTACAGTTATGATTGTGGTTAGTATCTCAAAAGACATAGAAAAAAGATTATAAGGTTGTCATAAAACACGAGTCATATGAAACAGAGCATAAATTGAACACAAGAGTAGTAGCATACTTAAGAGTAGCTTCTGCACTTTCAACAGTAACTTTATCATCAGTAGCATCACGATGCGGAAGGCCAAGATCATAGTACTTTATATCCAACTCTAGGAACGGTAAGATAAGCTGCATCGTACATTTTCAACCACACATAATCAATACTTCGCAAAAATTAGAGCAGCAAATTCTACAAAACACTGCTAACAAGTAACAACTTGATTAGGAGAGATGTAATCACCTTGTCCTTGATGTATTTCCAAATGACTCGAGTCATTTCATCTCCTGCATAACATTGAGAAGAACATCTTATATTAATGAATGGAATTATTGTCCTAAACATGGCCTCTATATCAAAGTAACCTTGAGGTCAAAACAAGAACTGTTTTTCTCCTATGCAATCCAATTAGCTTCAAAGAATGCTGAATTAGAATTATATGCTGACAAAGATCTAAATCTGGTTTTCGAGCCTTCAAGCTTTACAAGTCTACGTTATAGTCCGGGTACAATTCAAATTACTTTCTCTTCTCTAAGCTACCACTATTGCATTATAACTACTTAATAAGAGTAGATAAACATAAACTTGAGTACCCATCAACTCATAAACACGTTTAGGTGGCAAAATATGCAGCCAGTAGAAAATTAAAAGTGAAACTTCATGTCTCTAGAATTTTAAAAGTGTCGTCCAAGTACATCAAATGAATTGCGCAGAAAACCAAAACATGACTCAACTAACTCAAGCTTTTAGTGGCAACACTATGCATTCACCACATCCAATATTAAGTTTTTGTGTATGAAATACATTAAATCCCTCCCCGTGACTATTTTTTCTGAATCTGCCACTGATACCAACCTCTACTGAATATATGAATGGTAGGACATCCTTAACATCTGAAAATAGATCATAAAGTAAATACTTTCTGTGTCAGCTATTACATTTTTGTGCGTGTGATAAGTAGAAAAAATCAATTTTCCTAGAAAGTCCATAAACATCTGAGCATGGACCCCCAGATCAGAAAGAAACTGAAATGCAAAATTCGTGAAAAGAAAAAAAAAAGATGTTTTTCTTTAATCCCAAATCAAGTCAGCAAATAATATACAAATTATACACACATGACTCCGGCATTTCTTACCAAAGTCTCACCACAAATTACATGCACCGAGGTAATTTGTAACCAGATCATTAAACAATCAAGTTTTAATGCATCCCTTCATTTTCCAGATGAATATTAGAATACAGATCCAAAAGGTGTCGTTCCTGATCATCATTTTTACGGAAAATGGAGGATTCGCATGAAAGAAAAATATGAGCCCACCAGCCATAGCTTAATTAAAATTAGATTGAAGATGCTATATACAATATTAAAACCGAAAAAAGATCAGATTTTTTTCTAGCGTGTCGTCTTCAAAGTTCAGTAAATACATCTAAAACTAAAAAGGGATCTATAACCGATTGGTTTATATCTGGATAAATTCACTAAAGGAAACATAAAACAAGATGCGGTTTCCAGTATAAAATCAAACAAAAATAGCCCAGAAAACAGCAACGAGGTGAAAAGTCTAACCGTCCATCTCAACAATGGGATTGGCAACCTTGATCTTTTCGAAACCCATTGCTCTCGTAAAATATTTTTTTAATTTCTGGTTTTTTTGTGTAAAAGGTGGAGAAAGAAAAAACAAAGACGGAGCTTTTAGACGGGGAAGTATTTGCCGGCCGGCGAAATGGAGAGAAGAGTGCGAGTTTGAGACGGAAACCAAGGTTGCTTGAGTTTTTAAAATTGGAGAGAGGGTCCCACCACCGCTACTAGTTGGTCACATGTGGTGGGTACTTGCTACTTATAAAAAATTATAAATATAAATAAATATTTTGAGATGAAAATAGATGTATAAGGCGTAAGTGCTGTGTCATTGTTATATGCAACATTAATCATGATTATCTTAAATTGATCTTGATGTATACCCATCGTTATCAACGATTAATGACATGGTAACCCGGATGAAGTTAACAAATGTATAATGACATTTCATTTACGTTTCATTAAGGATAAAGAGTGATATTGAATTATATGTAAGAGCAGCGCTGCTTTCGTGAGTCTTTGTCGGAACTCTTTTCATCGCAAAATTCTCTTAGCTAGCGCTCGGGGCCTCTGCTTGGGCTACGGCTCGGCCTTGTGTTGCCATGGATCCTCCTCTTTCCATGGATTTGGACGGTGGGGAACGCACATCGGAGGAGGCCGACCTCCTCCGTTGAAGCAACGAACGCTGGAAGGATTCCGATCCGAATCAACCGGAATACCGATCGGCTTGGGAAGGTAGAAGCAGGGTGGAAGTTGTACAACGTTCTAACTGGAAAGAGCTACTTTATACCGGGGAAGGTGAAGATGAATCCGACATTGCGGATTTCATCCAAATTGCTAAGAATTGGCGAGGAACGGATGTGAACGATGATCCAATCGAGCTGGAAGTCGAGGACTGCATCGAATACTTGAGACCATGGCGGAGAGCAGTAATTATTAAAGTTCTGGGCCGAAATATATCTTTTCGAATTCTTTAGCAGAAATTGACGGCCACGTGGTGTACCAAGGGCTACTTGGATATTGTTGATCTAGAGTTGGGGTATTATGTGGTCAGGTTTTGTTGTGAAGAAGACTACGAGATAGCTTAAAGCAAGGGACCTTGGCTCATACAAGGTCATTACTGTTGGAAGTAGCGCCCGAAAGATAATTTTTGTAATTGTTTTTATAATTAATAAATGACAGATTTATTCTCATCTTATTATTTGCTTCGTGCTTATAAGTAATACACTACTGAAAACCCCAAGTCGTGTCGTATGTAGCCATATAACTTAGTGTGTGTCACACATGAGGATTAAGTTTATGGTGATACACTTGAAATGTTAGTCCGTGGTGAAGTTAATCAAAGTATGGGGTCTATTGATTAAACCACTATTAATGCGCCAAGAACACTTTATGGTGTGACCTTCTTATCCGGACCGTCGACATTGGTTGTCTAAGTGGGGCATTTATATATGATGAGAGTCATATAGGACTGGACCGATTTAATATATATTTCTCATATATTTTCGTGATTGAGAAATCTTATTAAATCACAAGATGATCATATATGGATTAACCTTAATCCTGATGTGATTGCATACTCCTACTGGTTTCAGGATAGGGTTTGATGTGTTCGTTAAGGATCGCTAAGAGGCGCGGTCCGAATCACTTTCACGTTGGCACTATTCTGGAATGAGTGAGTAGTGTGTGTCTCACAGATATGGAATTCATTCCTTCCTGCGGAAGTAGAAAGACAATCCCTTATTTGTTAATCTTATAAACTGATCGATCTGCAGAGTTCGTATTGGTTATGAACTAATTGATCACTAGTGGGTTAATGGTAAATAAGGATAAGATGTATTGAAGAGGGTTTACGGAAATAATCCCGCTTCATTACGGATAGTCTATGAAGGGTTAGTTTATATGTAATGATTATATCAATGGACACTTATCGACTCGACTCGACGTTTTGAGAATAAGTTATATCTATAATCGATAGAGTTCAGTTTCGGATTTATGGTGGCGTAATTCCGGAATTAATGAATTGAGTGGAAATATTATGTTCGATGAATATTTTATTCATTTTATTGTAGCTACTGGTTATAGGTCCATGGTCCCCGGGTTGGCTCCTAACACGCAAGTGTTTTCTCATTTTGTGGAACCTCGATAATAAATTAAATAGTTGGTCTATTTAATCAATATGCAATATTATTTATTTGGTAAATAATATGTAAAATAGAAAAGACATTTTCTATTAAAATTTTGGCTAAAAGTGGCGCATATAATGAGAGAATATTAGGGAAAGAAATTTTCCTAGATTACCTCATATGTGTAATTAATTAATTATCTATTTGTTAAATAAAAGATTGATTTTTTGGGAATTATCTTTTATTTTTGTAGTAAAAATATCTTTTCCTTTTGGGAATAGGTAATTGTGGTGTGAAAATGATAACTCTCTTGACTAGTTATTTTTCTATATAAAGAGAGTTCCTACTAGCACAAAAACACACAACAAATTGCGCCATCATCTAAATAAAAGAAGAGAAAAATTATTTTCTTGTTCTAGTCATTAAAAGAAGAAAAACTTAGGGTTTTTCTTGTGCATATTCGAGGAGGTTCTACGGCGAGGATCGACGTCCACTAGTCGTCGCTAGGAGATACATTCCGGAAGATCACGGCTTCTCCATCTCTATCGATTTATCATCTCTCTCCGGTATGGGTAAATCTACTAACCTTCTTGTAGAGATTAACTAATTACGTGAATCGAATCGTGGTATTATCGCATGCGAATTTATTCGTTAGCTTCTGATGTGCATGATCGAGTGTCTCGATCGGTGATGTGAATTAGATCTGACGATCCAATTATGGATCGGATCTGGATTCGGGTTTCTGTAAATCCAGCAATTACCTCACGTAATGAGATGGCAGCCCTTCTTCGTGCTATCAAAAGAGAAAAATGTCTCAACATTTGTTTGGATCCGCTTTCCAGAAATACCTTTGGAGCATTTTGAAAATCATAGGCTTTTACTAGAACTGGCAAGAAGAGTTGGAAAACCGATTAGAGTGGATGTGGCCACTACAGAATCAGGTAGAGGGAGGTATGCCAGAGTGTGTGTCGAAACGAATCGTCACATGATACTTCGAACAACAATCGTTATACGGGGAAATCGCTTTAAGGTTGAGTGTGAGGGGACGCAACTTACCTATTTTGAATGTGGGAGATATGGCCATAAAACCCACGATTGCACGAATCTGCGTAAGGGGAATGAGGAAACCTGAGTGGAGGTTTGCAGGACTTTGTCAATCCGAAAGTCTAAAAGGGCCCACACTTAGAGAACCCATTCGGGCCTTGGATGCTTGCAGCAAACAGAAGAAGACGACACCCAATACAGAAGGAAAGAAACAACAGGAAAAACAGTGGTACACAACATACGGCTGACAGAGAACACATAGGAACTTCAAGTGCGGATAGAGACCCAAAAGGTCCTTCGGGAGCTATCAGATGAGGATGAAAAAATGGACAATCAACCCGAGAATGAAGAACTATCGGATGAAATTTAGCGTTTTAAGAAACAAGTTGAAGAGGCCCATTGTAATCAAAAGGGGGATCAAAAGGGGCCGAAGAACCATAACGGAACAAAGCAGAGTAATCAGACGCCCCAGAGCAAGCAACAAGGCATAGCAAAAAAATTGAAACGCAAGGAATCATCGATGTATGAGAAGCAACAAAATGCACCATTCAAGAGAACCTCACCAGCAGTAGGGATGACGAGAAGCACCATAGTCTTGACATATATCTCGAATGGACGTCTTTGCCCTTATTGTACTATTATATAAACAACCCATTGTAAACAATTCAATGCAATGCAATACAATTTTATTACTCTAATCAAAATCTTCAGAATTCGTCTCACATGTTTTTCTCTCCACCCTCATGTAAACCCTAAATTCCCGCCCTAACCATGTCCATTGATACAACCTCGTCCACGTATTCTTCTTCCTCTTCCTCCTGTCTTATCCTAACTTTACCCCTCCTCTACGATTCATATAACTAAATTAACACGCCAAAATTATCCCTTGTGGTGTGTACAACTTCTTTCTTATCTCCGTGGCCAAGGTGTACTCGGGTATGTTGATGGAACCATAAAGCCGCCACCTTCCACCATTAATTTCGACGGCAATAACTCTACAAATCCCGATTATGAACACTGGATGAACAGGACATCCTTATCCTTGGTACAATTATCTTTTCTCTATCCGATGATGTACTCTCGCAAGTGTATCATGCTACCACATCAGCAAAAATTTGTAGATCGTTGCAGACGAACTTCGCATCACAGTCTAGGGCACACCTTGTGCACCGACGAACCAAACTTGCCTCTATGCGCAAGGGATCTCTTAGAGCATCAGATTATTTCATGATGATAAAACGGATCGCGGATGACCTGAACCTGGTTGGGCATCCCCTCAATGATGATGATCTGATAGCCTACGTACTTGCCGGATTGCCGTTTGTGTTTGACTCTCTCGTAACTTTGCTCTCTGCCCGTGCTGATGTTACCCTAGACGAAGTTTATTCACTACTACTTACCACTGAGGCAAGCATTAATCATCTGCAACCTGCTCCGTTCTCCGCCCATCTACCGGCTGCCTCTGCTGCTTTTTCGCTTCTGCAAATCTTGCTCGTTCATCTTCTCAGTCTGCAAATTATAGGGGCCGTGGGAAATCCCGGCTACCAGAACTCTCAGTCCGGTGGTTTTAAGGGCAATCGAGGCCGAAGGGCTTGGCCAAAATCATGGTCGTGGACCACCTCTTCCTGGTGCTCATCAGTGTTAATTATGTGAATGCTATGGCCATATTGTTCGTGAGTGCTTGTACCGTTTTGATCAAACTTTCACTCCTAGAAATCCGCCACCTCGTCCTCCCCGCCCACCTCCGCAAGCTTATGGAGCGATGCCGCAAGCACCACCCTATTCATCAGAATGGATTCCTGATACCGGTGCCACCCATCACAGTACAAACAACTCCCGCAACTTAAATCTCTCTGTTGATGCCTATGATGGCCTTGAAAATTAAATGTCGTTGATGGTACATGTTTGAATATCACTTATTACGGTTCTAGCCATGATAGACCTAATAACCTCACTCGCAAGTGATTAACAAAGTCAAAGACTTTAATATTATAACTCTCAAAATTAAACAATTTGTATAAGAACCACCTAAATTCCTTATATAAGCTACAATCTTCAAGAGACTAAAACAAACTAGCAATGTGGGATAATTAAAAGCTAATTTTCATCACTTTAGCTTATAATAGGCCTAACTTGACTCTAATAAGCCCCTCAAATGACTTTTATTTGTTGAATATAAAGACTTGACCCAATATACTATCATATAGACACCTCCCCTAATGGGCTTTTGGCATTTTACTACTAAAAAACATCATAAAAGAATATAAATAAATTAAATCAAGCCCAATAGGTCCAATAGACCTAATTGGACACAAAACAACGCCTTGGGCTTTTCACTTGGACCGATCTCCTTGCTTTTTGGATAAATGTTGCATTCTCTTTCTTCTTGGACTGGATCACATCAGGTCTCTACCACTTCTCCAAATCCTTCAACCACTTTCCGGCTCAAGCTCTTCTCTTCAATCGTTCCAACGTCTCTCAATTGCAACAGCGTCTAGGCCACTGCTCCTTTCCCGTTTTGCGTCAATATTTGTGTCAAAATAATGTTTCGACTGGCTACTGCCCCTACATCTATTTGTGTTGCGTGTCAAATGGATAAAAGCCATCGTTAGTCTTTACATATGTCGTCTTTTTCTTCTTCGGGTCCGTTAGATTTAATTTATTCTGATGTATGGGGCCCTTGTGCCGAGGATTCTATTTATGGAAATAAATATTATGTGAGTTTTTTTGGATGATTGTACTAAATACTTATGGCTTTATCCGGTTGAAATCTGATGTTGAATCTGTCTTTCCTCATTTTAGTGCTTTAGTTGAACACCAATTTAATACTAAAATTAAAGCTATCCAAACTGATTGGGGTGGTGAATTTCGCCGTCTCAACACTCTCTTCACCTCCCTAGGCATTGACCATCGTCGTTCTTGTCCCCACACCTCTGAACAAAATGGTGCTATTGAGAGGCGACACCGCCAAATAGTCGAAATTGGTTTTTCCATTCTCGGTCACTCTCATATTCCCATTCCTTATCGGGAGGATGCCTTCCTTACAACCACTTACCTTATAAACCGCCTCCCCACCCGAGTTCTCAATGATACCTCCCCCTATGAAATGGTTCGTCATCGCCCCCCGACTACACCTTTCGCGTCTTCGGTTGTGCTTGTTGGCCACATCTCTACCCCTACAATAATCACAAAACTGCTTTTCGGTCCAAGGCTTGTGTTTTCATTGGATATAGTCCTAATCATCATGGCTATAAGTGCCTTGATATCAGGACTGGCCGTATCTGTATATCTCGGCATATTGTTTTTTATGAGACTTCATTTCCTTATACGTCTATCACCACCATTCTTACCTAGGACCCCGACTCTATCGTTCCATTACCTTCCATGACCACTCGACCAAACAACCACTTCCTCCATCTTCCCCTCCTGCTCCACCTATTTGTTAGGAAATCTAAGCGGGAACGCGGCGGAATTCAAAAATTTATTTCCTATCGACCCAAGATCGACTTCGTTTAAGCAATAAACAAATAAGCTAAAGACGGTGGTTACCTTGCTTGATCTAAAAGATCGACGCTTTGACCGTCTAAGGAGAGTAGCGATGCACGGAGCCGCCCAAGCGTTCGGCCTCTACTGCTAGTCCACATGAACAGCCCGCCGGAATCCACCATTGGATTGCTACTAGAAAAACCCGGCTGCTAGACCGGCCTTTTCTCTCTCTCTATTTTTCACAAGAACTATTAGCTCTTGGAGTTGTGATGTACAAAAGAGCTTGACACCCACCTCCTATTTATAATGGAACGATTCCAAAAGAGTTTATCATGAGTCCAGTCCTGATTCCACAAGTTCACACAGTGTATCTCATTCTCCACCTAATCCACAACCTCCTCAAGGCCATCCTATGCAAACCCGTTCCAAAAGTGGCATATTCAAGCCTAAGACCTACTCTACATAACTCAGATCCACTACCCTTACTTCTCACCTTTCTGAACCTACTAAGGTCTCAGAAGCATTGGCTTGTGTTGAGTGGAAGAAAGCAATGACTGCTGAATATGATGCTTTGCAAAAGAATGGCACTTGGACACTTGTACCACCCTGCACAAGTTAGAATCCAGTAGGATGTATATGGGTTTTCAAACTTAAGCTGAAGCCTGATGGCACCATACTTAAAAATAAAGCTAGATTGGTGGCACTACAAGAAAACTTCTTTTTAATGAGGAGATCTTAATGAGGAGATTAAAATTGGTCATTAAATGACACTTATAATGAGGAGTGGTTTTTTTTAGAATTAAAAAGTAATTCTTGATGACCAACTTTTAAATCTCCTCATTATCCATCACAATTCTCCTCGTTAGTGATACACTACAAAAGAACTCCTCATTAAATGTTCTATTTTTTAAAAATATTTTTAGAATATTAATTTTTTAACTATTTATAATACTCCTGTCATTTATAGAACCTGAAATAGGCATTCCATTATTCCATTCTTTGGGTTCTGAAAAAACCGCTGAAACCACAAGAACCCTGCTTCTCCCGCCGCTGCTTCTCCCGCCGCTGCTTCCGCCACCGCTGCTTCCACCACCTCTGTTTCTTCTGCCGCCGTTGCTTCCACCACTGATTCTGCCACCGTTGATTGTACTAATTACCTAGTCTTGCGTATTGTGGTATTAATTCTAATTAACCTAAATCTATTTTTTGATTATTGTGGATGACCCGGTGGTTTTAGCGGCTTCCATCATTACAAAATGAGGAAAACGTAAGCTTCACAATAAATTCTTTTAGGTTTATGTTTTTTCTCTGATTGACGAGGAAACTTATATTTGTCTGGCTTAGTATAATGGTTCTGTTTTTTTTGGACTTTTTTCTTCTTTATGTTATAATCGAGCAGTTTTGGATGCTAATTTAGAAATTAGCATACACGTGAATTCGGACTCCAATTTCTATTCGTCGTTTAGTAATCTTCCCTTGGGTTATTTTAGTAACCTTTACGGTATCAAATTCTCGGAGCTCATGAAAGAGGAGAAATATGTGGTGTTTCTTTTTTGGACCTTTTGGAAAAAAAACAACAATTTGTCTCCATTTTGGTGTAATTCAGTTGAGTCGGTGACAGCTTTCCTAATGAATTCATTGACCCAAATGGTAAATGATGAAAGTGGTTGAATTTCTTGGTGATATAACGAAATTGAAATATAGAAGTGAATTGTTTCATTCTAAAGGGTATAAATTGTCCATTGAAATTTTGTACAGAGAGCTATAAGGGGGAACGTTTTCCTTTTCACTCCATTTGTCTTTGTCCTTTTGTGAAGTTGCAGACAGGGCATTTTTCATTCATAGTGTTGTATGGGAGGTAATGAAATCAGGGACTATGTTTTTCTGAGAACTTAAAGTATAATCGAATGCTTTTATTTACCTAGAACGATTTTGTTGAATGATCAAATAATTTTGTTGTTGGCATTTCAGATGCCCTATGGGAAATGAACTTGAGGTCCAAGGTGGACATTGACTCTGGGGTGTATCTGTTCGAGAAGGTGAACCGGATCGCTCTTACTACATCGAACAGTCTATGCGGATATGGAGCTACTTGCCGGTTCAATCACCCTCTTCACAGAAGCTGGTAAAGGTTTGTAGTCTCTTTGGATGTTGAAGTGGATATGTTGCATGACTTTACATGCATGCACATTTGTCCATCACTTATAAACTCTGGGGGGGGGGGGGCAATACCGAATTTGATGTGTGCACAATCTCTGTTACTTCATATTTGATCTTGTACTTATGACGGCCTTGCTGTTTAGTATTGGACTCTAAATAGTTATCTTTTTTCTATAATATTACTAGCTTAGGTTTTTTAGTTGAAGTTGATTAATGATTTTAGATGCGTGTCATTGTAACCAAGTTGTGTTTGTCATTGAGAAATTTTTGGTAATTTTCTCAGAGCAGGCTAACATTCATTTGAAGTTGTGAAATTATAGGCTATCACCACAACAAGGATGAGAGGAGAATATCCCGAAAGAATTGGACAACCGGAATGTCAGGTATACATATGAACTCACTGTCCTTATTACCAACAAAATTTTCCTTTCCCTTTATATTGTTATTATTATTTTTACTTTATACATTCGGATTGTGAATATATATTAGAGATGTCATCCTCTGCTGTTGTGAGGTCTTGATATTTTGCTAATGAATTACACAATTTCATATTTTTCATTCTAGTAGATTATGTGCAATTTTTTTGATATCCTTCTCAGGTTTGGAGGGGGTGGTAGAAAGGTTGAACAAAAATGTTTGGTGGTTTTGTAAACCTTCAGTGGTTATTCTAGGATGAATTATAGACACAGATAAAACTCCTATGATTTTGTTTTGGTTTAAATTGTATATAATTTCTGTTATTGGCAGTTAGATTCCTTCTGCTCATGATTTCTTATTGCAATATGTCTCCTTCAACTCTAAATATAATTCATCCTTGCCAGAACACAACCACTATAGTTTGCCTATTGTCCACTGGCTGGCAATGTTTGAACTCTTTGCCCCCATTCTCCTACAAGACAGAATGAAAATAAGAGAAAAGAAGAAGAAAAACCGATTATTGGGGAGTGTTTGTGGAGATACAATTTAGAGTACATTTATTTGTGGACTCGTAATGTTTGATTTAAGCTTTTATTGTATTCTAGGTGGGGCAAGTGTATGCTATAATCAATGAGCCGAATATCGGTCTATAACTTTTCCGGTTGCCTTGGACTTAGAATGAAAATGTTGAAATTTGACCGGCTTCCTCGGAGAACAACATTATTTGTGTTCAGTTTATGTTAGTGGTAATAAACACTTGTCTATTGTTGTTGTCCTGTCGCAACGATACGATACCACAAAAGGTGGGCAGTGGTACCACATATAACGGATTAGGATTTGAACCTGGAATCTTATGGATGGGGCCTCCACATGTTGCTACTAAGGCATGACTTGTCTGCATTTTATGCTCGTGTTTGCCTTTTTTGATTTTAGTTTTCCCACTATGGATGATAAGGGGATAGCATGGTTTAACAAGTTTGTTAGAATTATATCTTATCATATTAGTCTTGACGATTTACAAATAGTTTCCTGATTGTACTTTTTGACCAGACACAAGTGTTTCAGATTTATATTGCCAAGAGCCTAAAGCTTTCAATAGTTTTACTTTCTCGAAGTTACACATGTAGAAATTTTTGATAGTTTGATTTGAGTTAGCTGCTTATCTAACTGGATTACATTCTAAATACGTGCTTGTGATCCTTTGCGAATGGAATGGATTCATTCTTAATCAGACTACAGAATCAGAATCACATCAGGAATGTTGCAAACTCATTACACTGCTGCATAAGTTTTTTTTTTCAAGTAAAAGTTTGAAACCATTTGATGCTCTTTTGACGAGTTCTTTATTTTTCTTCATGCTAATAGTCCTGTGAATTGTATACATAAATTTCCTATCTAGTGAAGTGAATATCATGAAGGATTTCGAAGATCTATTTTTAGTTTTTTGCGTTTGTACAATGGCGATCTAGTTCCTTTGTAAAGACTGAGTGGAGACCAGTATCTCTTCACATTACTATGCATGTATTCTTGGGCTAAGATATATTATCTTCTCATCTAGAAGGAAAATTTATGTTGTATATGAGGGAGTTTTTAATTCTTATATTATTGGAAAACATCTCACCTAAAAGCTTGAGTTGATTGGGAGAACTTTAACTTACGCATGTACCTGTTTTAACATGCCCCTTAAGTTGTTGCTTGCCAACATGTAAACAAGAAAAAATAGCACTGCAAGTGGAACAGAGCATTAGTAATAGGATTTTTTAGGTAAATAGAGCATTTTTAAATTTTGATCCAAATACCTAATGTTGATACCATGATTATTACCATCTCGCCTAAAAGTTAAGATGACAAGGAGAAGTTTAACTAATGCATGCATATATTCCCTGGACCCCGTATATGCATGATGCTTCCATGCACCGAGCTGACCTTTGATGATTTTTAACACTATTTTAATTCTTACGTAACTTGTTAGATGTAGATGAATTTTTTTTCTGAAATTTTTTCAAGCACTCTAACTTTTGATCTGAATTGCCCTCCAGTATTACTTGAAGACGGGAACTTGTAAAATCGGAGCAACATGGAAGTTTCATCATCCTAGAGAAAAGGCTGGGATTGAGGGAAGAGTTACTCTAAATGTCTTAGGATACCCTCTCCGCCCGGTTAGGCATTCCACTTCTACTTTTATGCTTTTAATTGCTTTTACTTAATTTATTGACACAAAATGGTTTTTCCATGTTGCATATCGTGTTAGGTGACAATGCACATTGTCAGTAACATAATTATCAATTTTGTCCCTTGTAAGTTACTTTTTTAAATAATGTAGGGGCACCTGTAATAGCCATTGATCTCATCTTAGGCATATGTCGTGATTTGAGTTTGATTTGTACGCTTTGATGTCTGCCAATCACATTTAATCTGTATAATCTGGAGCATTTCTTTTGGTCAATGCAATAAATGAATAGCAATTACTATACTGTAGAGAAGTGAACACATATCATGAACGGGATTTACCAAGGGAAAACCTTATTCATGATCAATGCCCTATTGCTTGTATATGTAGATTCATGTTTTGATAGTTATGTGCTCATCCATATACACACATTATTTGGTGTTCTTTTTGTGTGTGTGTTTTATTTTATTTTTCCTATTTTAGGGAAAGCCCGAAAAAGTTTCTGCAGATTAAGTGGCACCTTTTTTGCTACATCTTTTTTTGTCATCTAAATCTGGGGCAGCTGAGCCAAACATTTCATATTTGTTTTGACGTGGCATCAACATTTAGGTCATGGATCAAGTTTGATCTGTTCAGTTGTTTTCTGTTAATATAACAAGCACAAAGATACTCATCAGGTCTCTTTTTTCCAATTAATTTGTCACCTTGTCTCTTAATGTGCAGAATGAGATTGATTGTGCTTATTATTTAAGAGCTGGCGAATGCATTTTTGGAAACACTTGTAAGTTTAACCATCCCCAACCAGCAAACATGATGGTCTCTGTTCACGGATCTCCTGTTTATCCACCAGTCAATTCTCCAACTTTTTTGGAATTATACCCCTTCCATTGTGTAGATCTCTTCTTCCATGGTTATACATTATGATGTATTGAGTACACCTGTCTAATTGTTCAAATTATAAAAAAGCTGAATAAGAAATGATGCATTTTGGAAAACTTACTAGAGTTGACATGATCTTTAGTAATGACTTTATTATCTTTTGTAGATTATGTTGAATGCCTTTCTCTTGGTTTTGAATTTTATCCATTTGCCTTCATTTGATGTTTGTAATGATCTGCCCGGCCTTTTTTGCTTGCTTGATGGGTGGCCATATCCCGCTAGCCGTTTTCTTGTTTTGTGAACATTTGTATTCTTATAATGAGGGTAAAATTTTCTATAATGAGAGGATATGTTGTCAATAATTCATGATTTAATGAGGAGCAAATAACCCTATAATGAGGAGTTATGTTGTCGCATGATCTTTATTTAATGAGGAGCAAATAACCTAATAATGAGGAGGTTAGTAGTCACTAAAACTAATTTTTATGAGGATAATATATCCTCATTAAATATATGAATAAATTAATGAGGAGTTCCAATTCTCCTCATTATATGTCTTTAGCGGCGGAGGCGGCAATGAGGATCGATTTCTCCTCATTAAAAGTCTTTAATGAGGAGAAAGAGACAATTAATGAGGAGAATTCTCCTCATTAAAAGCCTAATTTCTAGTAGTGTGGCCAAGGGGTTCCATCAGACTTATGGTGTTTATTTTACAGAAACTTTCAGTCCTATGGAAAGGCATCTACTATCAGAGTTGTTCTTGCTCTAGCAGTTAGCAAAAATTGGCATATTCATCAAGTGGATATTGATAATGCCTTTCTTAATGGAAGCCTTAATGGAAGATGTCTACATGGTTCAACCAGAGGGCTTTGTTGATACACAAAAACCTCACTATGTGTGCAAGCTCAAGAAAGCTTTATATGGGTCAAACAAGCTCCTAGGGCTTAGTTTGAAGCTCTAAGACTATAGATGTTGGATTGGGGATTTCATCAGTCACCTTCAGATTCATCCCTATTTATCTTAAAAACTGGCACTAATCTACTTTATGTACTTGTTTACGTGGATGTCATGTTGGTTACAGGTAATTCACAAAGGCTAATACAGAAATTTGTACAACTGCTACCCACAAAATTCCCCCTCAAAGATCTTGGTCCCATTGCACACTTTCTAGGCATGGAGGCACACAAGAATCCTGATGGTCTGTATCTAACTCAAGGTCATTATGCATCACAACTTTTGAAGAGGTTACAACTAGATCATATCAAGCCTTGTACTGCACCTAAGGTGCCTGGTGAACATCTCCTTCCAGATCAAGGTGAGCCTATGCATTCTCAAGTGTGTATAGAAGTGCAATTGGAGGCCTACAATATCTAACATGCACAAGACCATATATTTCATATTCTATGAACTATCTCAGTCAGTTTATGCAAAAACCTACTCAAGTCCATTGGAATGCCCTGAAGAAACTTCTAAGATATGTTAAAGGGACACTGCACTATGGTTTGATGTTTAAAGCTGGTGGATCTCTTCAACTAACTAGATTTTGTGATGCAGACTGGGCTTGTTATCCTGCTGATAGAAAATCTTTTGCAGGCTATTGTGTGTTTATTGGTGGATCTTAGGTCTATTGGAGCTCTAAGAAACAAAGTGTTGTTTCCAGATCCTCAACTGAGTCCGAATATAGGTCATTGGCTAATCTATCCTCTGAATTATTCTGGATCAAATAGTTTTTGTCAGAAATAGGAATTCTTGTTCCAACAGCTCCGGTTGCTTGGTCAGATAACCTAAGTGCTATTTACTTGGCTCATAATCCAGTCTATAATGCTAGAACAAAGCATATAGAGGTTGATGTACATTATGTGAGGAATCAAGTGATCAACAAACAACTGTCAGTGCAATTTGTGCCATCTTCAATGCAGATAGCTGATGCTCTCACTAAAGCTTTAGCTAGCCCTCAATTGGAGATTTTAAGGCACAAACTAAATGTTGAAGTTGTTCCCACATTTATCTTGAGGGGGGATGTTAAGAATTGAAGAATATCAGATATATTTATTATATTCATCTTATCTACAATAGATAGATTTATCTTATCTAGAATAGTGACACTTGTCACAATCTTGTATTAGCCACTTGGTCTAGTGTGTGTAACTACTATGTGTAGTAGTCATTATATGAAGATGTATGCTCCACTATTGAATCTATGAAAAACATGATTATTCCTCTATGAAATGCTGTTAGTTCTATCTACTTCCATCATGTTCGCAAGCTTGTTGTCTGCCGTAAGCTCAATGTTGCCTTTATCTCGTCTAAAGATCAGTTGGTCGATGTTCTCACGAAGCCACTTAGTCATGTTCGTTTCACGGATCTCAAGAACAACCTCCATGTCCATTCCAATCCCATGGGATTGTGGGGCTTATTGAAGAGTCTCCTGACTTGTCCGAAAAGTAGTAGCCGCATGCATTAGGGTTTACTTCTAGTATTTTATGTTTCCGTCTTTACCCTTATTGTACTATTATATAACAACCCATTGTAAACAATTCAATGCAATACACTTATATTACTCTGATAGGGGGCTGAGAATTGATACAACATTGTATGTTTTTTAAATCAAATTTATGGACGTCTATATTATAAGAGAACGAATCACATCGTTAAAATTTAGACTACGAGATGAGTGAATGAAACAATTACGAGTGTTTAGCGCGGGAGGCTTTTAACAACTTTTCACCGTTTCTTTCCGAGACCAATGGTCTCTGCAAATTAAAAGGAGAAAAATCGCTTATTTTGGATATTTCCCATGAAGTTAAACCCATAGTAATTCTAATATCAATCCCTCATTTGGATTTGATCATGTGATTATAGGCTTTTGAGGATCCAATGCACGGGTCGATTTTTGTCTTTGAGAAATGAATAATATAAGAAACAGCCTGTTTCTTATATCTTGAATCTCAACATATATGTTGCTTTTAGCTTATTAAATGAACTTCTCAAAAGAAAAAGAAAAAAAAGAATGAGTAGAAGAAGTGGTTACCGCTGACCATAAGGCTGAGAAATACTCGTGTGGACAGAGGATTTTGAAGTCAAATAACGGGTGAAACGATTTGAACCATACGATGTGTCCACACATGTGCTTCAACAATTTAAAAAAGGTACTGCAAAGAATGGGATAAATATAGAGAAGATTTTTTAATTTTAATTTTGTTTGTTAAATCTGAAGTCTGAAGTATGAAATCTGAAATATGAATACAATAAATATCTGAAAACTGAAGTCTAAAGTATGAAATCAGAAATCAGAAATATGAATACAATAAGTATCTGAAAACTATAATCTAAAACCGTTTGATAACTTAATCCATTTAAAATCTGAAAATTTTAATTTTGACATTTTATTTTACAACTTTTTACATATATTAGAAAATTAGAAATACAGTACTGTATACAATCCTTCTAAAAAAAAAAAATAAATATATATATATATATATATATATATATATATATATATATATATATATATATATATATATATATATATATGTGTGTGTGTGTGTGATGCATACGAAACATACATATTTTTATATAAAATTTTATTATCTAAAATGTAGAAAGTCTTCACATATGTTCATATGGTAAAATGGTATATAAATTATCAACATTGTCAAACATAACATCATTATGTTGCAATAAAAAAATATAAAAAAATAATGTCACAGCATTTTGTAATAAAAAAATAACGTCAAAGCATTATCCCTTTCAAAAAAGAAGAAGCATTATCAGGTATAACCATTTTTTCTTTTTTTTTTATTCTTTTTTTTTTTTCTGGATGTGTAGAGACACCGCGATGAAGAGACATGACAATGAAGTGACACCGCGATGTAGAGACGCCGTGATGCAGAGACACCTCGATGAAGTGACACCACGATGCACTGACAACCGCGTTGCAGTGACCTCCCCGATGCAGAGACACCGCGATGCAGAGACACCTCGATGAAGTGACACTGCGAAGCATTGACCACCCCATGTCCATTGACTACCCCGATGCATTGACCATCGCGATGCAGTGACACCCATGATGCAGAGACGCTGCGATGCAGAGATGCATCGATGAAGTGATACCGCGATGCATTGAATACCCCAGATCTATTGACCACCACGATGTAGAGATACATCGATGAAGTGATACCGCGATGCATTGAATACCCCAGATCTATTGACCACCGCGATGCAGTGGCCATCCCCGATGCAGAGACACCCCAATGCAATGACCACCCCCGATGCAGAGACACCGCGATGCAATGACCACCCCGATGTAGAGACACCGCGATGCAGTAACCACCCCCGATGCAAAGACACCACGATGCAATGACCATCCCTAATATAGAGACGCATGTAGAGACGCCGCGATGCAGAGAGACTGTGATTAAGTGACACCGTGATTTAGAGACACCGCAATGCAGAGATACCGCGATGAAGTGACACCGTGATGTATAAACACCGTAATGTAGAGACATCGTGATGAAGTGACACCGCGATTAAGTGATACCGTATTACAGATACACCGCGATGCAGAGACATCGTGATGTTATGACATTTGACGATGCAGAAACAAAACGATGCAGAGACACCGTGATGAAGTGATACCGCGATGAAGTGACACCGCAATGCATTGACCACCCCAGATCCATTGACCACCGAGATGCAGTGGGCACCCCGATGCAGAGACACCTCGATGAAGTGACCACCATGATGCAACGACCACTGCGATGCAGTGACTGTTGGAGGGATTTTGCATCATTAAACAAAAGAAAATTTATAAACCCTAACTACCATGCAAAACTAACTCCTAACCGGCCGAATACCGGGTAATTGATAGTAGAGCGAAGTGAGTAAGGGGTCGATCCACAGGGAATTGGGATGTTGAATCTAATTTCACTAATTCCTTTCAATTGTTACTTAGGAAAAACGAATAAACGAAAGAACAAATAAAATAAACGAAAGAGCAATTAAAATAAATCTAACCTACGAAATAAAATAACACAACCTAAACTAAACTAAAGATACATGGGATCAAACAAATTGCACAAACCAGGTGATTTCAATCCTAGTTCATCTCATGATTTTAATTCAAATTGTGGTTTCACCTTTACACGAGATACAAATCCCTAATTCCTTAGTGAATTTAATCTCAAGCTATGGATTCCTAATTCCTTAGTGAGTCCAATTTATCAATCTCTCATCTTCCGAATGTTGAGACCGATATTCCATACAAAACGAAGGTGTAGATTCAAGTTAACTCTCGTATTTCAGAACCTAACAACCTAGATAATTAACCGATTAACTTGTCATCATTAATGATTAAAAATCCTATCTTTCTATGGTGATCTAGTTTACGCAACTTTCGTATGTTGTAACTATCAATCGCAAACCAATCTCTCGATAAAGTTCACACATAGCATCATAATCAAAGAAAGATACAAAATCAATTAAAGATCATAAAAAACGAATAAGGATCGAATAAATTAAATAAATAAACTCACGTAGTTTGATACATGATTGAATCCATGAATCGAAAACGGAAGAAAAACGACATCCTAATCTAACCCGGATCACCCGAGCACAAGGCTCGGGTGACCGGCCTTGGATTGCCCTCAGAGCTGCCGCTGCTGCCTGTGAATAATGCGGCTGAATAAATTGTGTGTAATTAGGGTTGATCATGCGGTTGTTTATATAGAAAAATCAAGTCGGTTGCTACAGTACCGCCCTTGGAATATTTATTGGAATAAAACTTCTAAAATTCATATCTTGAGTTGTAGACCTCCAAAAATTATGATCCGAATGTCATAAAAAAGCTCTCGGAAAACTCTACAACTTTCATTAAGGACTCTTCTTTAGAAAACGCCTTTTTGACTAGCCCGTCGTATTACGAGTCGTTTTCGGGATTTTCCCAAGCTTTATTTCATCTTCATCCTCTTGTATCTCTTTCTTTCCTTTTTAATCTTCAATCAAACATCATTTAGACCTCTTCCATTCCACATTTGTGCACCTAAAAGATGACAAAACCGAGCAAAACGTAAAACCATACAAAATAGATAATAAAACCACGATATTTACTCGATTTTGCATTTTAACTATTCAAAACGTCATTTGCTCAATTAATCGATTATAAGCTCGAATTCTACGAAAAACATCCATATATGGGGAATATTGATATAAAATATATCCTTATAAAACACTACAAATTGACCCTTAACAGTGACCACCCCCAATGCAATGACACCACGATGCAGAGACGCCGTGATGAAGTGACACCACGATGCAGTGACCACCCCCGATGTAGAGACACCCCCGATGCAGAGACACCGTAATGCAGAGACATCGCGATGTTATAACATTTGACGATGCAGAGACACCGCGATGCAGATACACCGTGATGTTATAACATTTGATAATGGAGAGACACCGTAATGCAGAGACATCACGATGTTATAACATTTGACGATGCAGAGACACCGCGATCTAGAGACATCGCGATTAAGAGACACCACGATGTAGAGACACCACGATGCAGAGGCACCACGATGAAGTGACACCGCATTGCAGAGACACCACAATGCATTGACCACCCCCAATGCAGAGACACCGCAATGCAGTGACCACCCCCGATGCAGAGACACCACGATGAAGTGACACCACGATGCAGAGACACCGGATGCAGTGACATTTGATGATCCGACACTGCGATGAAGCAACACCGCGATGACAATTGATATTTTTCCAACTTAATTTCAGAAAATCGTTTTCTTTTCTTCATAAAATCGACTTCAAACGGCTATATCGACGAGTCGAGCTCGATCTTGTTATAGTTTATTAAAAATTAAATGAATTCTAAGAAAATAATCGACCTTACGAGCCGAGTCGAGATATATCGAGTACTTAGCGAGTCAAGTTCGATCTTGCCTTTTTATGGCTTCATCGAGCCCAAACTTTATCAACATTTTGCGTAGTGACATTGGCAACAATATATGCGTGACATCAACAATTTATGCAGTGACATCGACAATCATATATGCAGTGACATCAACATTTTATGCAGTGACATCGGTAATCATATATGCGTGACATCACCAATTTATGCAGTGACATCACCAATCAAATATGCAGTGACATCAATTCTCAAATGATCGTAAATTTTGGACGTTAAAATACATGAGCATAATTATTCAAATATTTCAAAATTCGTTTTATCTTTCAAGTTCTCAATCTAAACAATCAATTGAATTCAAAAGAAACTAGAAATCAAACCAAATACCACAACAAAATATTCACAACAAAGTACTACAACAAACTTTTTCACCATTGATTTTTTTAGGATCCATTTGAATCAAAAGATCTCACATCATAATCAATTGGAGAAAAAGTGTGTTATGCAATGTGCAAGTTCAGGGAAACAACCAGATTAAGATGCCAAGATTATGATACACAAAGTTGGTATTGCAGGTTCATAAAAAGGTGCAGCAGCTCACAAAATTATTACAAATTCAGTAAGCTTACAAGATGAGGAAGGGGAAATTTGGTGTATATTACCTCATCATCCTTTCACAAAAGTGTATGATAATAATATACATTTCACAAAGCTCTGTTCACAAAATTGTTTGCCAGCGTCAATTGTTTGCCAACAACACAAAATAATATATCCTTTCACAAAATGATAACACAAAGTTCTGCACAAAATTGTACCTCATAAAAATAATATATCATACACAAAATTGTTTGCCAGCGTCAACAATTGCCTCTAATAATATACCTTTCTCCTTTGTTCAGTGAAAAGCTCTTCTCTCTTCTTGTAAGAACTTTGAACTTCTTTTACTGATTTTCCTCCTAATCCCCATACCTCTACATCCAAAATCGGGGCATTGACAATATTTCATGAGCTGTTCTTGTAGATTATCCCCACATACATTTCAACAACACTGATATGTATTTGACACTGATGAGATTTAACACAGAACAATCAGACAATATAACAGTCCAAAATTTCTGACCTGCCTATTGAGCAAAGGTCGCTCCCCCAAACAAGAACAAAGAGCTGCAAGTTCAGCTTCTGAATCAGAAATTGCTTGCCGGAGATGAGCTCTACATCTATTTGCTTGATCAACTTTTCTCCTGTAGACCTCTAGACGTTCTTGCTCAAGCTCAATTAACATTTTATCCTTTTCGTTTACGGTATCAGTCTCCCCAACCTCATCCCATATTTTCTGATTGTATAGCATTAAATGTATTGAGATAAAAGAATCAGAAGTTTCCAATGAAAAACAAGCTTAAGAGAGAATTGATGGAAAATAAAATCTTGATCGTTAACCTCAAGTTCAAGTAGTAAAGTCTCGCAGGTTTTCTCCATTTGCTGCGATGTCACAACTAGAGCACAACTCCGGCAACACCCTTTTCACAGAACTCTCAGTCGGTCCAGCCGATCCCTCATCATCTGCTACAGAACTCTCCTCCCTTCCACTATCACCACTGTCAATTCCAGCCTCCTCGAGATCCAAAATGAATTCCCTGAGTCAGGTTCTAAGTCTAAACCACGGCTCGAATCCTGCCTATCCTCATTGTTAGTGACATCGCAATACCTAGATGCCGTCGTGTAAGCAGCAACTGAGAGCAGATTAATCAAGAAGTCTGGTCCAGAATCCATGGGAGCAGATCCTCTGCCGTGTATGAGCTCAAGTCTCTCTCTCATCGATTTAAATCTCTAGCTTTCCAATTTGATTTTCCATCTTCCTTCTTCGATTGATAGATGAAATCTTCCAGCTTTCCCATTTGATTTTATCTTCCTTCTTGATTGATAGATGAAATCACGGTCCGACACAGTAAATGCACTAAAGGGCAAAATTGGAAAAATAAATGAAATGTGTCCTTATAAATAAATAAGATTTAAAGGTGTCCTAAATGCTTATTAAGTGTTCAAACTAGTCCTTATAAACAAATATCCATTTTGTTGCGGCGAACACCGCATTTACGGTAATAAAGTGTTTATCTTGAGGATATAAGGCTGATATATGTGATTTCTACGGTGAGGACACGGTGGTGATCAAGAACAGTGGTGGCGGTTATGTGGTTGTGATGAATAAGTGAATTAGTCGCAAATTGGCAGAGTTTCTGCTTGTATGAGATTATAGCTTAAAGCTTGAGGGTTTTTTTTATTGATCCCTTCTATTACATTGTGATCCCATATATATAGGCTAAAAAGTAAGTCGGTTTACTGTTCATCGACAAGACAACTAGGAGTACATAGCTAAGTTAAGTATGCATGCAATACAAGTGTCCTAGCCAGATGTCAGGAGTGGCCAGCTGTTTTGGGCCAGCTGGATCGATAAGGATGGCGGGCATCTATCAGCGACCATCGATAAGTACGGCGAGCAGCGGACTCATTTGTGCCATCGAAATCACATGGAGAGAATATGTCCGACTTACGATTGGCGGACAAGATCCGGCTTACTGTTGGCGGATAGGACCCGGCTTATAGCTTGCGGGTATAAGATGGTTTATGGCAGCGGCCAGAGGAGACAGAGGCCCAATATCTATGTTGACGGGCCAAGATAATAGGCCCAATTTGGATGAACAGGGCCCCATTCCGATCCGGGTATATCAATGGCCCCCTACTTTGTGCCTGGCGTGTCCGCCGAGGCGGAGAGTAGAACTCGAAGAAGAACTTTAGGTAAAGCTCCTTTGTGTGGTCACTCGCAGGGGCGGATCTACCCTTATCAAAGGGTGGTCCATGGACCCCGCTAAAACTAAAAATACTCTACATTTTATCTATAGAAAAATATTTCGGACCCCGTGAAAAAAATTATTTACTGTGTTAAATATTTACGGACCCCGCTGAAAAAAGTTTCTGGGTCCGCCACTGGTCACTCGTGACAGAGTCATGCCGATACCGTTCTATCGGGCTTGAACCAGTGTTGGTGAAAACCACCAGCTATATGCCGTGCATTTGTAGCGAATCGAAGCTTGATCGCCGATAATGCTCTATCGGGCTTGAATCGGTGTTAGTATCGCGTAGCGAATTACCGATTATATGTCGTCCATTCGCGGACAAAGCTTGATCGCCGACAACATTCTGTCAGACTTACTTAAGTGATAGCGCTCTATCAGAGAAGTTTTGTTGAACAAGCCACAGCGGGCATTGATTGATGCTAGCCGCTTGAAGTAATGTTTGGAGATAATAATACGCTGAGGTCGCTTCTTCTGCGGATAAGTTGATGGTCGCCAGGATGGATTTGAACGGTTGGAAAGGATAAACGGATGTATCGGTACACGAAACGTCACGTCAGTCACGTGCATTGACACGGCGGTTGGACCTGAACCGTCCCTTGCTCTGATTGGCGGAGAAAAATCGGTAACCGTTCCAGTCATCATTACATTTAAATTTTGAAAAGCCCAAACGTCGTTCCCCCTCATTTTTCCCTCTATAAATAGCGGCATCACCCCCAATTCTTACACTTTTCTCCCTTTCTTCATTCTGATATTTTCCGGCAGCATAAACAGAGAGAATCCGGCAAGGGCAAGCAGGTTTCCGGCAAGCATTCACCCCAGTCAAAGATCAACACTTTACTCTTCTATCCTTTAATCAGGTATGAAATTGCAATCCTTTATTGTTTTCTGAATCGGTTATGCGTTTATTTCTCCAACTGTTCTTGCTAGATATATGAACGATGTGTTTTTTGCCTCTGTAATTTTAATCTCCTCTGATGAACACCATGAGCCCCCATCCGTGTTTCTGCGATTTTATACCCTCTTTTACCCAGAAATACCCCCATCTGCATGTATGCTTTGATTGCTAGTTTTGTCGTTGGTTTGGTAGAAGTTTGAATGTGTGTTGTTTGAAGTTTCTTCTGGTTTGAATTTAGGGTTTTTCTGGGGAATTGAGGGTTTTTCCTGGTATGACGCATGGGTTTTTCTGGGCTTTCGTATTTGCTTTAAGGAGGATGGAAGGGCGAGGTGTCGGGGTGTGATTGCTTTCACCTCGGCCCGATTTCCATGTCCAGGTGATAAACTGATCCACCTTGCCCTTTTCTTTTCCAGAATGTCATCAGAGCACACACAATCGGATGAAGAGGCCAGGGCCGCTGCGGGCTACGGGTCAGAGGAGGTGAGCATGGAGGACGCTACCTCTAGCGGCGCTGAGGAGGAGATGGAAGAAAATCCAAATCCAGAACCCATTAGTATAGAATCTGACCCAGAGGTCTATGTTATTGGTGAGGGCGCTGCTGAGGGCGAGGTCGAGGACGACGATCAAATGGCATTAAGCGGTCTGCTCACCAGGATGGAGAAAGCTCTACACACTGGAGCCGCCAATCGTAGCGGCAAGATCAAGGAAGCCGTGGAAATTGTTGAGCCGTCGGAGAAACCAAGGAAACCTCCAAAGGCTGTTGTGTCCAAGAGGAAAGCCGTAACCGTTGACGAGCCCGCCAAGAAGAAAAGGGCAGCCAAGAAAAGGTCCGCCGCTGTCGAGAATGAGCTCGCAGAGCAAAAGCGAGCAGACAGTGCTCTTGTATCTCAATGGAAGGAGTTCAAAGATCGGGAAGATTATACCTTGGCGTTGGGGGCGTATGATGTCTCTACGGACTATCGATTTGTCAGTATGGGCGCGACTAACGTGTCATGGGTTTGTGGCCATGAGCAACAAGATTATCTGTGGTTGCATTATGATCACTTTGCAGCCGGACTCAGACCTCCCTTTGACCCGTTTTTCGTTAAGTTCATGGAGGAGCTGAAGGTGATGCCCTGCGACCTTAGTCTGGGAGTAGTCCGCGTGGTTATGTCCTTCATCATAATCAGTAGGCTAAGCGGACGTGAACCATCGATGGCGGCGCTCCTCTATTTTTATGGTTTTTCTAAGAAAGGCGCGGCCGGTCAAATTCAGCCGCGTAGTAGATCAAGCCACGGCCGGCCCCGCTTATTGTTCGATCTTCCTGATAAAGTGACGGACTGGGACAAAAGATGCATGAAGGTAGAGTCCCGGGTAGGATGGCCATTTGAGAAGCTACCGGAGAATTCGGTCAAGACTGATCACTTGACCGACATAAAAACCCAATGATGATGATGAGTTTATAGCTGAGTTGAAAGACGACCTGGGTTATACCCGCAAAAATGAACCTCAGGCCAGGGCATTAACTGGAGGTTGTTGCTTGACGTCGGCCAGCCCTATCTCAGACAGGCCGGGCTCTCTGGAGCCGGTGTTGGCGAACCTTTAGTCGTAGTCGACTCATTGCCGACTCACCCAGACTGGTTGGTGAGTGTCATCACGGCAAGCGCATGCCTTCCCAGTGCGTTATCTGCAGCGGCGATCCCTCTATGCGAGCTCCGAGTAGGATTTCTACTTGTATTATTTTTGATTCTTTTCAAAATTTGTTTCTTTTCATAACTTCTGGTCGCTAATAAATCTTGTTCACCACGGGTACCATGGATAAATTAGCTCAACCCGGACGGTGACCGACAAAGAAGAAGACCATTGGCGAGGTGAGGAGGGCCGCTGAGCTAAAGGGGATCAAAACATCCCTCCCCATGGTCGACTTACAGACGACGGCGGCCGGATCCTCTGGAGCTAAGGTCGTGAAATCATCCCAGCCGCCAGTAGTAGAGAAAGCCGCGGCGGGCAAAACCATGAAGCAAACCCTTCTGACGAAGCCGCCTGCGGGTGATAAGAAGAAGAGGGCTGCTGTTGAGGAGATTGAACCCGCAGGAGATGACAACGGCAAGCAGGATGTCCCTCTTCACAAGATCCAGAACCGATGACCCCCAGAGGAAAGAGGCCACTGAAAAAAGTAAAGGAAAATCTGTAGCCGCTGAGACTGTTTCGGCGGGCACGAGGACAGTGGTGCCTTTTGCTGGAGTCCATGCTGGGCCTAGAGGGTGTCCCGCCGCTTGGTTGGACAAAGAGTTTATGCGGCAACAGCCTCTCGACCTGCCCATGGCGCGGACAATTTCAAGGGGCATTGCCGACGTGCCTCCCCTGAGGCATTTTAGATGGGGTCTCCCTAATGACATCCAGCTGGAGATAGGTCGAGGGATTGCGGACAGAGTTGTAATGGCGGACCAAACCGATCCCCGCCGTGCCTTTCTTGGGAGTATCGACGCTCTGTGGGGTTTATACGGCGCCACGGTGAGCATGGTAAACATCTTTTCTTGCTTTTGTTTTTCATTCTTTTTATTGCCATTTTTCTTAAGTCAATATTGACCCCGATGTGTACTCTTCTTCTTCAGGTTGGCACTGGCTTGGCGCAGTTCGTTAATGACTATAGAAACACCATTTCTGAGAGCGTTGATTTTAGAAAGGAGTTGGCCGATACCAAGAAAGCTCTGGCCGCTGCAAATGAAGTGTCGGCTGGTCTTCGCGGTAGCCTAGGCGCGGCTGAGGCAGAGAATGAGAAGCTGAGGGCGCAGCTTGCCGAGGCCAAAAAAGTTAACTCTGACCTCGTGGAGGTGGTAAACCGTTGATCGGACCATATAATATAGTTATATTTTTATCATATATCATTGACCGGACATGACTCATTTAGCGTTACCAGGCCCGGGGTCTGGGGGCGTTACATGTTTGGCATGCAATGAAATGAAATATTTGAGTCCATAAAATGTGCCAAGTGAGATGGTGAGTGATGGGCATGCGTGATGATAAGTCTGGCGGGTGCATGGTGGTGGGGCATGCGGTGGTGGGTGGTGGCGGATGATGTGAGGTGTGCGATAGCGGTGGTTGTGGTGGCCATGGTGGTGGTGGTGGTGATGGCCGTGGTGGCGGTGTGGTGTGCGATAGTAGTGGTTGTGGTGGCAGTGGAACGGTGGTTGAGGCGACGAGAGTGGGTGGTGTGCGGTGAAGGGTGATGGCAATGTGGTGGTTGTGGTGACACGGGTGGTATGGTGTGCTGTGATGGGTGATGGTGAAGTGGGTGGTGGTGGCCGAGTGAAGATCGGTGGTGATCGAGATGGTTGTGACAGAGGATAGTGGGCGAGGTTGGTGGTGGGATAGGTTATGGGTGACGATGAAGAAGACGGTGGTGAGATGGGTGGTGGTATAGGCTATTGGTGAAATTGTTGGCAACATGAGGTGGTGGTAGGGCATATGGTTGTGAGTTGAGTTATGATGGGGGATGGCGATAAGTTGCGACAAGAGTTGGGACAGGATAACCGGCAGTGGTGGTGGTGTGGTGGATTGTGGTGAGGTGGGTGGGTGGCACGGGAGAAGGCGAGTGAGTGGTGGTGGTTGATTTTTTATCACTAGATTATATTTTACGTTTCATTCCATCGAAACATTCCGTCTATTCCATCCATATTTTGATGAAATGAAAATGGTAAAATTTCATTCAAATAAAATTAAAATTCATTACATTCTCTCGTATCAAAACACAACAAAATTATAGAATAGAATGAAAAAACATTGCATTGCATTCCATTTCGGCAATCGAAACGCACTCCTGATAAGATATAATTAAAACCAAAGATATAGGATCGGTTAATTCGGATTTTTGTTACGGTTCATTCGAATTTTAATGGGTTCGAGTTCATTTCCTTTTTTATTTTTTTTATATAATAAATAGTGACCGACACGTGATGGCGGAAAACTTCGTTAACGCAGTAAACTATTTTGCCGCCGAGTCTTCCATATTTCCCGGCGAAGTACACCCTCCAAAACCCCCGTCCTTTTTCTCTCTAACTGAAAATGAAGACTCGTTTACTGTTTAATTTATTCTCCGGCAAGTCCCGCAGAGTCTTTCCGGTCAAAAGGACGTCACTCTACTTCACTGCAGCTTTCGGCGTCGGCATCGGCGCCGTCGCTTACAAATCACTAACTGACTCTAACGCGCTAGTTATTCCCTCCCGTTCCCAGCTCTCAACTGACTTTCCTTTTATTTATGGCATTCTTCGATCCTCTCGCGCGTTTTGCACTGTATGTATCCTTAATGTTTAAGCTTGATTCAATTTTTTTTCATAATTCTTATAGTATATCTTTGAATTTTTTGCCATATTGGTGTTTTCTTTGCAGATTTCCGTCAATGTAGTTGACTACAAGTATTCTCTTCACGGTCTGCTAGAGAATTCAGATGAGTATCACTCAGTTCTATCACAGGTTTTTTGCGGTAGCATACTTCGATTTTGTTTTTACTTTATATTTCTCTGTCAATTATCTATACAAGAGTTGGAGATTGGGGAAATATAATGCCTATTTTTGGAGGAAAGTTTTACCTGGATCTTTTTTTTTGGGTGGGTGGTGTAGGAGCAAGAGGAAAGCTTATATGTTTGGAAAACTAGTAAATACATCTTTTTCATATTCGATTTGGAAACGAAAAGCTCTAGGATTTTTAGGCAGCTGTCTCTTGTAAGAAATAGGCTTTGAGTTATGTTATATGTTGGTCGATTTTAAATTATGCATGACTAAATAAAGCAGTTGAGCAGTCCAATGTATGAAAGCATTTCGTCCATGTGAGGTCCAGGGAATGATTGAGCAGCTATTTAGGCGTAGTGGACGTGACATTATTTATATTCTATACAGTACTGTTTCTATGACTTGGAACTTGTGGCCTCTTGTCACTCTTACCAATTTTTACCATGAAAAAGGCTTGCCTTTTGCCTATACTAAATATATTACCTAAAAACAATTTTTACCATGAAAAAGGCTTGCCTTTTGCCTATACTAAATATATTACCTAAAAAAAGATAGTTCAATGCATAGTAGCATCTCACGTTTGAGCGAAAGGGAAGGCCTGTTTAGCCAACTGTACACAATCTAAAAACGTATGTCTATAAGAGGTTGTTTTGATGTTCAAACCCGTGATCTCTGGCCATACAACGACAGCTTCTATTGTTGTGTCAAGGCTCCTTCTCCACTAACCGAAACACTTTATGCAATAACATATAAATAGCAGTATTGTTGCAACAGGCAAAACTGTGAAGATATGGGTAAAGCCCCTAGATTACAACATAAGCAAGCCTTTCAAGACCATGCCGATGTGCACTGTGTCCATGCCAAGGCTTTAGTTATTGCACCAGGAACAAACCATGCAACAAAATCGGCAAAGCCCCTAGATTACAACATTAGTAAGCCTTTCAAGACCAATGCCAGTGTGTGTTGAGCTCATGGCACGGCTTTAGTTAGACATGCATATTTCCCTCAATCGCAAATAGAACCTAATCATATATGTCCTTCAAGTATCTTCTAATCATTCACGCTATCAATCCAGCATTCCTGTCCAAAGGGTGAACTTAATGAATAGACAGATATATATCATAAAATTTTGTATTAGCTAAGTTCATGATCTTAAGGTAAGAGGATTTTAACCGCTGATATCCTCTATAAGGTAAACCACTACCTCCTAGATACCATTTTCCCCTTTTGTTCCAGAGAAGCTGGTAGTTTTAGAGCAGATATTGGGATAATATTCATTACAGAATTCAGAAAACAGTCATCTATTTTGCTTGAGATCTGTAGACTAGTTATTGTAGGAATGTCAAACTAAAGGCCAAGTTACTTGATTCTGTTAATGTGGGGAACCTTGTGCATCTGCTGGAAAGGAAGTACTAGTTGGATAAAAGAAATACTCCAAGACCAATTTACTGAGCTAAACCCCTGTAAAAATGTGCTTTAGATATATGCCTTCTGTTATCATCTAAATTTCTGAGAGTAGTCTGTTTCGCCTTAGGTCCATCTAAGGTCCGCAAGGAGGGTCTTGAGATTATGTGAGGCCAACAAAGGATTTTATGTAAAAGCTGGTCAGTTTGCAGCAGCTGTGAGGCAAGTTCCGAAGGAGTATTCATCGAATCTGTCAGCATTGCAGGATCAGGTTTCAACCCTTACCTTCCACAATTGTTGTTTGGACAAATTTTTGGTCTTTTCTTTATCCAAAATTTACTAGAGATGTATTTTTCTTTTAATTTTCATCAATTTACTAATTTTCATAAGAAAGTATAGGCAGCTCCCTGCAAATTTGAAGCTATTAAAGAATGGCTAGTCAGCAGTTTGGGTCGGGATTTGTCTGAAATGTAAGTTCTGAGAGAGGCATAGCTTCTATGAGTTTGTTTAGTTTCTCTTGAATATTTGTTCGATGTATCAGACGGCTTTGGAGTTCAGCATATTTCAGCATATTTTCTTTCTTTTTAAAGGGGGCTAGTTTTTATCTCATCTACAGAGATCCTTCCCTGTAAATTGTTGTTCATGGCCAAATATTGATTGAACTAACAAGTAACAATTTAATATGCCTGCCTTTTTATGGGTACTTTTCAGTCTAGTGAGTGTGTATTTATTTGTGTCTTATGTTGTGAAATTTCATCTTTTCCAATTAATAGCGTTTCTTGAACTTCCTTGATTCTTGGTACATTCCATCTTAATAATTGTCTTTTGATCTCTGAGATTACTGATCGCTAATTTGTTTTATGTGGTAAACTAGATTTATATCATTTGATGAGCATCCTGTTGCTGCTGCTTCTATTGCACAAGTACATCATGCTGTGCTGAAAGATAAACAGGAGGTTGCAGTAAAGGTTTGTCTCATTACATCTTCTTAGTGTCATATCAGCATAAGTTGTTTGAGCTGTAATATGACATTTTTGAAATTCGAAGTTTGACTTTTCTCCACTCGTAGTCGCACTTCTATTTTGTGAAGCACTTGGTGAGTTTGATAGAATTACATATAACTGGTCTAGTAGCAGTGAATCACTAATTGTTCGAATTTCTTCAGAGACAAAATCAACCACAACATACATACTTTAAACGTTGCCAATAGCACTGTGAAAAATTTATGTTTGATTTACATCAATCCATGTGTACTTTAAGAACTGCCAATGGCAGTGGGAAAAATTATTGTTTGATTTATATCAATTGATCTCTCGCATAAAAGGAATGACATATATTAGTATTGGGGATATGGTTTATGACTGAGGCAGTGGGGACAAGAGATCCATACAGCCATCCCAACTAGTCGGAATAAGGCTTGTGTGCTGACGTTGTGATCTTCCATATAGCCAACCCTGCCTGTGGGAGCAACTTTATTATTTTAATTTTTAGTATTTTTTATATCACGGGTTTAAGAACTAGTGGAAAGAAAAAGATTTAAGTGTTGTTGTGGTTAATCTTCCATTAAAGTACTGTAGAAAAGATAGAGAAAGGTGGGAGAAAAAAGAGAGTTTTATTATTAGAATTCCCAGAAAACCTCATCGGGTAGATAAGGGATCATTACACTAAGTAGAGAAAGCCCCCAACGGCTCTATACACTGTTGCAATGGCTATGAACAGTGAAACTGGCCCAATGGTGCCAGATTTCTCTTAGAAAGAAAGAGAGATTAACTGTTGGGATTAGAGCCTTAATACAAGGGATACAAGACTAATAAAAGACTACTAATTAACCCTATATTTTTACAAGTACATGAATGTTCAAAAGCTCCTTTTGAATTGCTTATGTTATTGTATTGATCCACGAGCAGTGGCACATATGACGATGAGCTGCTGGGTGGCATGATTCATAGCTTGTACCTCTTTAGTTGAATTTCTTTTTGTTTGCTGGCTTGCTTTATTGATTGACGGGCTTCGACAAGATGAGATTAACTGTTCTTAATTTCATTTGGATCTTCTTAATATCAGGTGCAGTATCCAGGGTTAGAGAAACAGATGAAGTTTGACCTTTCAACCATGTCTTTCCTCTCAGAATTGGTTGCTTTGGTAAATACTAATTTCCTCAAACTAACTAGATTCAGGGTGGGGTCTTAAGTGATGACTGTAAGGTCATAAACTTTCCATTTCATCCTGAAGACTTTAATGGGCATGTTGGCAGGCCTAACATATTCCTTGGCTAGAAGCTTCCCTTTTGAGAGAGAAAGAATTGCTAGGAGAAACAGGCCCAAACAACTGAAGTGAGTAAAACAAAGGATACTTGACCGGAATAATTATGTAACCAGCTTCAAGGGATTGAGATGTATTACAGCTGATTATGTTTAATCTAGCCCACATCTTTCCTTGTATTTTCCTTTTTAATTGTAAATTGGCAAAAAAATATTGAGTAGATTTTTTTTTTTCAGGAGTTCAACAGAACACAGTACACAGGAAAACAGGCAATACTAGTGTCTTTAAAAAAATTTAAGCCCTAGACGAAATCATACATCAATCCTCCAACTCAGCCTACACTTGACCACTTTGAAATGTGCAGTCTTATCTAATTTTTTAAATTTTCTATGAGAGCATGTGACGTAAAGTCTGAATCACCATTCTCATTCTGTCAATTGGTTCAACAACCTGACATCTACTTGCTTATTATTATTGTTTCTTTCTTTTGCCAGATTTTCCCCGAATACAGGTTTGGGTGGATAGTTTCGGAATTTTCAAAATCTATCACTGCGGAACTTGGTATAGAATCTCTAGCTACTGCCTGCAATACTTTGTTCATTTATTTACTGCATTTATGTTTTAGTAACTTCATCGCTATTTAAAAAAAAAACATATTGATTGATTTTTCCTTTGCTACAAAATGTTTAATGTAAATGTTTGTTTTTATCGTTTATGCATCTAAGTATGGTAGGGAACTTTATGCAAAACAGAGGATTTTGATTGGCATTAACTACTTGGATTTTGTTGCCTTCCCTTGTACCATTTTTTTTGTTGTGTTGTGTGGCATCATGATTCTAATGAGGCAAAGTCTTATGGGTGATTCTTTTGAGATGATAAAAAAAAGCTGTCAACAGAGATTAATTTGGAGCTTGAATTCCAAATTAACGATGATGACAAGAATTACTCCAATATGCTTCTAGTGGTAGTAATTTACTTTACTAGTGTTCCATCTTCCAGCTTTTTCATCTTTTTGCTTGAAGTGCAACAATCCATGGCTGATCTGGAAGCAAAACCCTCGATTTCTTGAAGGCTTCATTTTGTGGATTTCTGCATAATTGCCATTACACTTAAAAGTTGTGCTGTTAGGAAGTGGAGTACTTTACCACTTATACTCGTTAACATGCTCCCTCATGCGCAGAACAATTCTTTTAGCAAATAGTAGGCATTAAGCAGTAAAGTTTTCAGAAATTGGGGCAGCAGATGATCCATGCTATGATAAATTATCATCTCGCCTAATAGTGAAAGAATGCATTTGATCATTTATAAACTTTAACATGTAGACAAAGTCCTTAGACCTTCGGGTCTCCATTGTACCGAAAAAAATGTAGACATAGTCAGGAAGGGGAGTAGGGAGAGTGAGAAGTCTGTGTATTTGCGTGTCTTTGATTTCTTAGTTTGTGTTACTTCTCTTTTTTGGTTGATGGTCCAAAAGTGGAGTTTAAAGAGTTATCAGGTGGAGGGGAGTGTTGATTTTTGTTATAAGTAGCTGAAACACTAACAAAATATTGGTAACCTACTGTGGCTTAATGTAGAGTTTATGTGCTACTCACATTTTAGTTCTCCAGATTTCATTCAGGAAGCTAAAAATTCACAAAGAGCTGCAAGAAACTTTGAAAACAACAGCATGGTCAGGGTACCCCATGTTTTTTGGGTAAGACGTTCAAGCTTTTTGTTCTTCATTGTCTCTCAGATATGTAGCATTTTTGTCTTTTTTTCCCATTTATTATTGTACTATAAGCTGAAAATCTGATACTGATCGATCCAGGATTTCACAACTACCCATGTGCTGACGATGCAATTTTGCAGTGGACACAAGGTATTTTGTCTTCTCTCATGTGGATGTGTCAATTAGTTATAAGTTGACGCTTCATTATGCAAGAGACCATCCTACCTTCAGTACTTGTGTTTCCAAGTTCCCACTCTCTTTTTAAGGTTGCCAATGGGCCAACTATCACATGTACGTGGTTGGTTATATTGATGAAATCTATCTCGACATGGCTGTGAGCTGAACTACAAGTTGTGAAAAAACTATTATTCATCGTGACTGTTCTGCTTTATCTTCCATTACTTGCTGTTTCTGATGTGCTTATTCCACGTTTATATGAGCTGCTTCTTTTTTTTTTCCATTACATTAATTCCCTGTATTATTGCACTCCCACCTCATTTGTTCCTGCTAAAAGGTTAAGTAATTCTCACTCGATTGCATCATGATGGACAATTCTGGTATTTTGACTTGCTTGATGCATGCTATTAACTGGAAATTCATTAGCTTTCAGGTTGATGACTTGGAATTTTTGAAGCAAGCAAAGATTAGTCCAGTGAAGGTTAGTTCCTTTTAACGAAGATATGTTTTCGATCTCTAGCTTGATTGTGATATGTATGGAGTATTGCTCGAATTGATGACATCTCATTTTAGCTTCCTGTGAACATTTGCCTTGTATTCTCATTCACATTTGCCTAAATGTTTATGCTGCAGGTTGCAAAAGCCCTATCTGATGTAGTTGCAGATATGATTTTCGTCCATGGTTTCTTGCATGGGGACCTACATCCTGGTAATGTATTGGTTTCCCCAGAGGCTCAAGGTGGCTTCTCTTTAGGTACGCATGAGTGATAAATGTAGAGAAAATCAACGTTTGTTGCAGTTTTACAATCTGATCTATATGTTTTACTAATTGATTGTAGTTCTACTGGATTTTGGAATCTGTAAAGAATTGGATGATGGTTTTAGGCTGAAATATTGCCAACTTTGGAAGGCTCTCATCTTCTTGGATTCCAATAGAATTAAGCAGCTAGGTGAAGAGATGGGCGTTGGAAAGTATTCTAGATACTTTCCTGTTATCTTCACTGGGAGAACAATTGACAGGTGCTTTTCTCTGCTTTTACAACAGATACTGTAAAACATAATTTAAAAAAGAAAAATAAAGACTCAAATTATTTTAATTCTAACAAAAATCATATGCAACAAAATCTCTACCCAGATCTGTAAATACACAATCTCTAAATTTTGCATTACTTGCGCTGCATACATTGCAGTTTCTCTATTGAAATTCCATTATAAATGATCTGGAGCAGAATCTCTAATTTTACCTTACTTGTATTGCATAAAATAATTTCTCTATTCAAATTCCACCAAAAATCATCAATAGCAAATCTCTATTCATATCTGGTAACACAATTTCTAAATTCCACACTACTTGTACTGCATAAAATACATTTTCTCTGTTCATATTATGCTTTGTTGAGTGTCTGATGCATTTCGCTATAAATAAAAATTATGTAAAATAGAGAAAATTGGTGTGTGATCTTGTAAAATAGAATCTGGTAAAAAAGAAACTTATGCAAATGTTTTTATATGTTTGTTGTCTTATTTAAGGAAATAATGGTCGTTGTGCTTTTTAAATATAATTATTATTGGGAGTATATGTTGGTTTCGTAGCATACTAGCATGCATTCTTCCTTCTGTTATTGGGTGTATATGTTGGTTACCGGTAATTTAATGATCATCATGAACTGTCATTTATTCCTATTCACAACCTACTTTTAAAGTAAATCAGCACTTGGGAAAGGAATGTCAGCTGAAGAGAAGAATAATCTGAAGCAGGAACTGAGGTCTCTTAAAATGGAAGACATTTCTTCTTTCATGGAGTCACTGCCCTCTGATTTCTTGACCGTTTTGCGTACCGAGTAAGATTTATTCATTATGCCCTATTTATTTAGATGGGATTGTTGTTCTATCTGGAATTTACAGTTCCTCTGGGCAGTGGACTACTTAGGTCCTTGATCAGCAAGCTTGGTGCACCACAAAGGGTCCGGTTGCGGTCTTACGCCAAATGCGCACTACGTGGACTTACTACGAACGCAACGGCTGAATCTGGTTAGTGCGATGGACCTTTTCTAGGGAATTTTTTGTGTGGTATGTCCACATGCACCGGAGTGATGTGTGGGTGAATCAGAACCACACAGTTTATATCCTAGATATAAACTGTGTGGGTGGTTCTACTTCACCCACACATCACTTCGGTATATGTGGACATACCACACAAAAACCTCCACCTTTTCTGAAGGCAAATGCACGAAATCACACTTAAGCTGGCGTGACAAGACAATACCATGCATTTGTAATGGTCTCATGTCGTTGCAGCAGCTAAAATGTAAATTTGTGTGCAACCTTTATGTGCACGTATGATTTCCGATATATAAGATATGCACATTCATGTGGTTGATTGTATGTTTTTAGCAGATTCTGTAACGAAGCTGGTAATCGGTAGACTCAAGACCGGAATTGAGAATATACAACTTATGGTTCTGTTTGGTAATGGCTCTGTTCTCTTTTAGAATGATGTTTTGGTAATTGGTCATTGTAATTAAAAAAAATATGCAATGCTGATTTATTTTTGCAGATACCATGGAGTTGATTGCTGTGGTAGAGAATTTGAGACATTCTTTCATCAAGGAAACCAAAAAGATTCTAGGTCACTTGGCTGGAGTAATTAGAATTCTTTTGCTCCAAGTCTTTTAAGCACCTTCTATTTGGCATATTTATTTATAGTGTATTTAATGTCACGCGTCGTGTTTTCGTTGGATGCAAGTGGAACCCTCTACTAAAGAGTCTGATACCTCTACGAATAGTGGTATGTCACAATGAGTGACGTAACCACTCAATACACTTTTACACAATTGATTATAGTGACCTACATAATGATGATCAAAATGGATCCTACATAACATAATGATCGATGGCGTTAAAATGTGTTGCGTCACTCGTGATGGTGGTGACTTTTCTCATACAAAGTACAAAGCATAGAAACTCATCCATGTCTACTGTTTGGTGGATTTTAAGAAACTCTATTTAGTGCATTCTATATTTTAATTGAATGTAATATATTACATTGTTGAAGACTCTATTGTATACTTAAAGTTGCAGTATTGTAATTGGGTTTTAGTACTGAATTTTTTTTGTTGTTGCAAAAAGAAGTCTGAAGGAGGGCTACATTAATAGATCATCCTTCTGCTATTTGGAGGAGTATTCCACAGGGGAAAATCTCTTATTCGAAGGAGTTAGATGGAGAGTTGGGAAAGGAATTTGCATTAAAATTGGAGAAGACGCATGGCTTCTTGTTTTACCTTTTTTTGAGCACACCCCACCTCGCCTAACTTTTCAGGCGCAGTGTCCTAATTAATCCCTGCATTAGAGAGACTTAAAACTTGCAAATTTTAATGATTTTGCTGCGGAAAATATCTTATCTATTCTCCTGTCTCCTGGCCCGGCTGATGATAAACTGGTATGACATTTTTCAAGTAATTGTCTTTATTCTGTTAAAATCGGGTATTATTTAGCTTGTGAATTTAAGGCACGAAATACTACTCAAGATGGCCTATCTTGCTCTTTTTCTGGTAGACGCATATGGAACAAACTTTGGCTTTTCGTGTGGATATTGTTAAATTAATGTTTGCCAATCTGCTATAGGTGCGAGGAATCAGTATCACACTCTTTATTTGAATGTGAAATTCCTTATGCACTTTGGAAAATTTATCCAAATGGAAGATATTGGCAAAATCTGCTCCTTCATTCACTTGTTGATTTTTTTAATATGCTGGAGAGACAAAGACGAAGAGCAACAAATAATTCAGATTGTTTGCTTTTGTGTAGAAAATCACGTTGTGCTTGGCTGTTGGATAGCAAAGAAATTCATTTGAATTTGATTATGGCTAAATCGATGGCAAAAGCAGATGAATACATTTTTGCCATAAAAAACCAAGTTATGCCAGCCAATGGAGCGTCTATAAACTTTCTAGCAATCTACCTTTCCTGACATTCTTAAGTTCAATGTAGATGCTGCGTTTGGGCCAGACACAACCGTTGTTGCTGGTTTGTTTTGCAACTCTCAAGGGAAGTTTAATAATAAAGTTACAAAAATTAACGAAATGGGTGCGGAAGGACATTTTCTCGTTTTCAAAGATTATAAAGGACAAAAACAAATCTTTTGGACAAAAATACCCATTCACAAGTAACATTCATCCGGATGCAACAATATTCATGAATCATCAAGTAACATTCACAGTAAATATTCATCCGATGCAAGAACATTCATGAATCATCGAGTAACTCATCCAGATGCAAGAACATTCATGAATCATCAAGTAACATTCACACTAACATTCATCCAGATGCAATAACATTCATGAATCATCAAGTAACATTAATGAATCATCAAGTAACATTCATCCAGATGCAAGAACATTCATAAATTCATGAGTCATCAAGTAACCTTTGCACACGATCAGACTAAACAAGCAGTATCATTCATCCACATCATACCGTAACATTGATCGGCACATAGTAACATTTACCGTTTCAGGTAGTGAATCCCAAATCCCAAATTCTCAAAAACAAATAGTAACAAAAAAAAAAAAAAAATCCGGCCAAAAATCCAATTTCCGGCCGGAAGAAGAAGAAGGAGTTTTGATGAACAGTAAACTTTTTCCGGCCAAAAAACAATTTCCTGCCAAATCCAGTTCCCGATTCAAAAAAAAAACAAAACAGATTCATCAATCGGAGCTCTCTTCTACAACACCAAGGTTTCAGTCGCCTCCCGTTTTGCAATTATTTTCCTGATCCTATACCCAATTCTGGTTCCTCAATCTCTGCAAAGAGTCCGACAAGTATTAGTGTGATTGTGTCCGAATTTAAGAGGGTCTTTGTAAAACGATTTCATCTTCATCCTTTTCAATATATATATAGAGTTAATCCTATTTTTGTATAGACCGGTTAATTACATAAAGCATGGTTCACCACCACCACTTCTCCGGCATGGGGCACCACCACCACCATCATCATTACCATGCTCCCACGAGCCACCGTCACCACCACCATCAAGCCGGAACAGTGGTAACAAAGCCATCATCACCACCATCGCCACAGCAGTGATTAGCAGCAACCAAGGACCTGCAACCACCGGCCGATGTGGATTGCCGGAAACAAATAGCAACAGCAGCAACAACGATGCCTGCAAATCTTGCCAAAGAAACCGGCGCAATTGGAAGAAGGAAGGGAAGAAGGAGGCGCAGTTGGAAGCATAAGGAGACATAGGTTAAAGGGTATTTTGGGAAGTTTGTAGGGAAGGGGCCATAAGGACAAAAAATTTGATAAATGGGTCACGAGGACAAAAGTAACATTTTCGTGATTATAAAGGACAAAAATCACAAATGTTACTTTAAAAATGTTACTTCATGTGTTAATGTTACTTTATATTTCATAATTGTTACTTCATATTACTTTATCTCACATATGTTACTTCATATATGTTCTTCATAAATGTTCTTTTGTCCTTATTAAATTACAATGTCCTTCTATCCCCTTTTTATGATAATTTTGTCCTTCTGGACAAAAAACTATAAAGTTTATCTATACGACTTGATGGGGGTTACGAGGTTTTGATTGGTGAAGCTTACGCAATCTACCATGCTCTTGTCGTGGGGCTTGATGTAAGTCAACTTGAAGATGTATTTAATGATGTTTTATCCCCACTACAAGGTGGTGACAGAAAGGTTATAAAGCTAGAAAAGCTTTTACGACCAAACCACAAATACCAAAAGCATATAAACGAGGCTATAGCACAAGGATTATTGTGTGAGCACCATATCATCTTCTGATTACACAGAAAAATGAAATGGTGCTAAAAACTTTAATTCATATCAAACCATCACTTACAATGATATTAAATCATCATAGTATTTTTGTACAAACAATCAATAATGATAAATACATCCACTAAATCGGTGGACACCAATTCCCCCAATGAATTAATAACAACAGTCCCACATTTTAACATCTTTAAAATAAAAAAAAAAAAACAGCCACAAAAACAACCTTTTTGATAAAGGGAAAGAATGAAAAGAAAAAAAAAACAGCCATTTTGTTGGAGATTTACATAGCATGAAATTCGAATCCAGGAGATCGAGCAATGCAACAACATCGTTAAACAACACTGCAGTTGCTTATAACGACCTGGATAACAATAAACGATAGTTAAAAATTCATATTTTTTCATCTTATATGAATGAAAAATGAGAAAAAGCGCATTTATAGTCATATACATACTCAGTGTCCTTTTTAAGAAAGTTTGGCTTTCAGTTCATTTGCCACTGCATCAATGAACTCTTCAGTGTTCAAATACTGGTCTCTGGAAAGCCTGTATCATTATACAACAAAACGAGATACGATTTCATGATCCATATAATATATATATCCTATTTAAGACGGCTGAAACGACAAACTATAAAGGTAATGATAATTAAAAAGGCTGCATGCTCACTCTGAGCCATGAATGAGAAGTGCAAGATCCTTAGTCATTTTTCCCGACTCAACAGTACCAATACACGCGGCCTCTAGCTTCTTACAGAAATCCGATAGCTTCAGGTTGTCATCCAGTTTTGCCCTGTACGTGTCAACAGATACGACGTCAAATCAACCAATGGTTCCACGGTCATTCATCAGTGGTTCACGAGGGTGCGTGCAGTGACACTGACCGATTATATACAGTGACGCAATGTAGTGGCTCCAATCATTTTTACCATTTTAACATTCAATATATGTATATATAACAAAACTTTACGTACGTACCTGTGTGCAAGCCCGCGAGTCCAAGCAAAAATCGATGCAATGCTGTTTGTGCTGGTTTCACCTCCTTTTCGATGAACTCTAAAATGGCGCGCAACGGTTCCATGGGAAGCTTCAGCCTCTATGGTCTTCCCATCAGGACATACCTTATAAAGTTAAACATGGCCATAACATAATTAGAGACAATTATTACATTATTACAATAGTACTAGGTTTATTAATTAGAGTAGATTAAGAATCGTTTACTAGCACTGATGTCATCAATCCAAGAGATCCAAACCCTTGTGCTAAGTAATCACTTTGGACATCCCCATCGTAATTCTTGCACGCCCATACGTAACCTCCTTCGCTCTTCAGAGAATACGCAACCATGTCATCGATCAAACGGTGCTCGTACCTATAATTTAAAAACAGGGTTCTTGAATTTACTAAATAAAAGTATAAACGGAGTTAATGCGAAAACTTTGGTCATAAGGAACTAACCATATACCGGCAGCCTCAAACTTTGATTTCCAGTTGGCTTCATATACTTCTTGAAAAATGTCCTTAAACCTATATGAATGTAAAATTAGATTTAAATAAAGTTGAAGGAAAATAATTAAATCATTAAATCGATTTCGAGTATGTAAGCAAACATGTATATATATATATATATACCTTCCATCATATTTTTTCAGAATAGTATTCTTGGTGCTAAGATAAAGTGGCCATTTTTTCTGATAGGCAGTATTCATTGAAGCCTCAGCAAAAGCTTCAATCGACTGAAATTCAATATATATACAAACCCCATCACATATAATTCACTCGAGTTAATTTCATACGCGAAAAAAAAAAAAAAAAAAAAAAAAAAAAAAAAAACGATCAGACTTTGGTCGATGCTCGTTAGTTAATTACCTCATCAGTATTATACATGGAAAGGGCTACACCAGCACCAGTGAAGTTATAAACCTCTAATTCCGTCTTTTCATCTGTACCTTCTGGCTCTGTGAAAAAAACAAAGTAAATGAAAAAAAAAATTCTTGAAAAAAGAAAAGAAAAAAGAGTCTAAATGATCGAGCTTAAATTTACCAAAAACAAGCTTAAGTTTTCCAGGTCCTTTGATAATTGTATCAGTGCATCTGTACTGATCCGCGAATGCGTGCCTTCCTATGCATATTGGTTTAGTCCATCCTAGTAAAAAAAAAAAAAGAAACTAACTTTATATGATCGATCCCGTTTCGATATAACTCGTAATAGTGCTAGAAAATCTCAAAACCATGAGAATTCAAGTACCTGGGACAAGGTGAGGTACATTTTTGCAGATGATTGGTTCTCTAAAGACGGTTCCTGCAGCAAGAAAACACAAATTATACCAGTCAAGATCGTCATTATATATATAAACACGAGAATTCTTACGTAGCTAGTCACTGCACCGGTACCGGTGCAGTAAAGAGTATATAATAGTGGTTGAGAAGGACAAAAAACGCATATGTTATTATTACGTGTGTTCTTACGTGTTTACTAAGAATACGTAAGAACACACGTAAGTAATGTACGCGTTTTGTCTTCTCAACCACTATCTTTTTTTTTTGTAATTTTTTCTCATTTTAGATTAAAAACAGTCATCTACGACCTTTAACCCTAAATATTAAATGTGTAAGAATTTTGAATGTGAGCATACCATTAAGAATGTTCCTAATAGTCCCATTTGGACTCTTCCATGTATTCTTGAATTTGAACTCCTTTACATGAGCTCCATCTATATATCAGTTTCCCAAAGAAGACATTAAAATGCATCAATATTATTCAATTTTAGTGTTTTTTTTTTTTTTTTTTTTTTTTCTCTTCTAATTAATTACAAAATTCAAAAGCTTAATTAATTACCAAACATGAAGCCTATAACATCTGTATCAGCTGTTGCACACTTAATTCCTACATTGTACCTACAATTATAACCATAAATCAGTATCACAAAACACAAATCCCTTTAAAATATATACACCATAATCAACTTATTGTAATACAATAAATATATATAATCAAAAAAGAACAACATACTTGAGAATAGCTTCTGCACTTTCGATAGTAACTTTATCATCGGTAGCATTACGATTTGGAAGGCCAAGATCAAAGTACTTTATATCCAATTCAAGGAATGGTAGAATAAGCTGCATCAAAACATTAATTTGCATACACAAATAATCAACATTTTGTGAAATTAATCCAAGAAAAATGCATATATGCTAGAAACAAAGTTACTTGGAAGAGAAGCAATTAATCACCTTGTTCTTGATATATCTCCAAATGACTCTGGTCATTTCATCTCCTGCATAACATCAAACAGAAATAAATCAAATTTGATGAAAATGATCGATTTATATCCTAAACAGACCTAGTATCTCCTAAACAAGCATACTATACCTTAATTTTTTTAATTTTAGTTTTTGCAAAAATTCTAAGAAATGATATATTCACTTTTAAGAAAAGGGATAAGCATACACAATATGAAAGATGTCAGAGAAAAAAGGATTATAAGAAAACATTTTTGTCAAAAAGGACAATTAGTCAGTGAAAGTGAATTAATTTGATTTTCAGCACATAGCCAACGTAATTCATTTTCAAATTCACTTTCTTTTTCACTTTCACGGATGAAATGTCCTTTTTTGACAAAAATCTTTTCTTATAATCCTAAAATCTTAACATCTTTCAAAATGGGTCATGATTGACAATTAACTATTAAAAAGGAGAGTAAACATTAACATAATAGTAAGTTGATGTGCATTCGCCAATAAGGCATTAACCCATTGATAATCACTGTGATTGTTAACCCAGATGTTAATTTCGAGTCCCAGTGAGGACAAATATTGTGTGTGCGTGTATAAAAATAATGGGAAATTAGGGATAATGACACAATCTGAAATATTTTTAAGTAACATGACAGCTATATATTTTTTTTAGGGAGAAGGACAACTGCATAATTTTTATAGCGAGAAGGACAAACAGTGAATCCCGAAAATCAGTTAATCTCCCCAGTGAATCCCGAAATCAGTGAATTTTGACAGTGAATCCCGAAAATCAGTGAATTTCGACAATGAATTTTGAAAATTAGTGAATTTCGACAGTGGATTTCGGCAGTGAATTTAAACAGTGAATTTCGAACACAAGTGAATTTCAACAGTGAATAAATAGTTTTGTCCTTTATGCAAAAGTTTCAAAAGACTGTCCTTCTACTTAATTGATGAAATATTTCTGTCCTTCTCCCTCATTCCCCCTAAAAAAAAATTGATTTGCATTCAAAAATATTACGGAAAAAATAGTAGCTTTCTACTTGAATGATGAAAAGATAAAACTAAGAAGTTACTTCTTCCGTCATCTTTTTAATTAAAAGAAGATGATCAAACTAAAATAAGAAAAAAAAAAAAACACTAAACATTAGGTATCTACTCTAAAAAGTTTTTAGAAATGTGTACAAACCTTTTAACGAATTGATGTATATATATATTAAGGGTGAGATGTTTTATTATTATTATTATTATTATTTTTTTGGGGTCTATTGGCCTGACACACCCCTTTTTACTACAGACACCACATTATTCCCGGCATTATAAAAAATTACTTCGGCACCTAGTGATTTTTTATAAATGGAACGTCGGTACCACTGGTGTTCCTTGTTGAACACCAACGTCAGTGACACTGGCGTTGGTATTCAACAAGGAACACCAACGGCACCGACTTTCCCTTTATAAAAATGTTATAACTTAGAAAACGTCAATCCACGGCTTTTCCATGGTGTTTCTTGTTGAACACCAACTGATGTTGGTCATGTTCAACAAGGAACACCAGTGACACCGACGTTTTTTCATCAAAAAAATAGTCAAAAAATAAGTATCAATAATAAAAAAAGTTGTGCCAATGAAACCCGACTTTTTTTTTTGGGTAATTTTAATTATACGTATGTATAAGGCCCGCCGAATATATTCCCACAAGTATGCGAGGGCACCAAATCTCAATTACACGAGACTCAAGATTTTCGTTTAATAATAATAATAATAATAATAATAATAATAATAATAATAATAAATGTCCAGATTCTTTTCATGGAATTTTTCTTGTTTTTAACAAAGAGCAATCATTCCGGCACAACCAATACAACATAATCATCATCCACCTGTAATTAGGATGAGTGTGTACATAATGCTGTTAAAATCCAAAACTAAAAGGACATAATGCGGAATCTGGATTCTTTGGTAAGCCTTTAGAATGCTACTGTCACAACAGCTCAATCACAACGTGTGATATAACATATAGTTACATCATTGATAATAGATTAATGTTGTAAATTTTGCACAACCTATACTTTAAGGAGGTAAACTACATTTTTCTTTTTTTAAGGAATTTGTTACTGTCACAACCTCTCAATCACATCTAGTAACACAACATTATGTTAAATCATTGATCATGATAGGGTTCATATTAATACATACGTCTTAATTTATAATGTAAAAGTGTATTATAATCATTTCTTATCACGTAGAACCGGCATTATTCAAATGGTGCATTTATATTGCTGGAATGAACGTGATTTAATTCCTATATTTGGCACGCAATGGAATGAAATGTGTGAGCAAGTGACACGGTGAGTGATGGGCATGCGTGATAATGCGGGGCGGGTGTTAGTGGGACATGCTGTGGTGGGTGGCGGCGGACGAGGTAAGGTGTGCGATAGCGGAAGCGGCGGTAGCTGTGGTGACGTGGGTGGTGTGGTGTTTGGTGATGGGTGATAGTGAGATGGGTAGTGGTGGTAGGCCTGTAAACGAGCCGAACCCTATCGAGCCCTGGCAGGGTTCGGCTCGGCTCGGTGTGTTCGAACCTTAGGCTCGGCTCGGCTCGGCTCGAAATGGCCGAGCCTTATATTTTCATTATTCGGCTCGGGTTCGGTCTGGTATTTGGGGAAAAAAGCTCGGCTCGGTTCGGCTCGAACATGTTGAACCGTTCGAACATGTTCGGCTCGAACCGGGTTAAAAAAAAAATCGAACATGTTTGGCTCGGTTTTAAAAAACATGTTCGGCTCGAACTGTATATGAATTTATGATATCCGAGCCGAACATGTTCGAACATGTTCGGCTCGACCACCGAATATCTAATTTGTAAGGTTCGGCTCGAAGTTCGAACCCACGAAACGAGCCCGAATCGAGTTTTTTCAAGCCGAATACTCCGGATCGAATCGAATACTTAGGTTCATTTACAGCCCTAAGTGGTGGTGGCGATGGTTGTGGCGTGCAATGATAAGTGATGGTGAAATGGCTGGTTGTGGCCAAGTGAAGATTGGTGGTGATGGAGTTGGTTGGGGTGGTGGATAATGGCAGAGGTTGGTGGTGTGATATGTTATGAGTGGGAATGAGGATGACGGTACGTGGTGAGGTGGTGGTAGGGCTAGTGGTGAAGTGTTAGGTAATATGAGAAGGTAGTGGGTTGATGGTTATGGGCTGAGTTGTGATGGGGGATATATGGTGGTGGGTTGTGATGAGGGTTGTGATAGGGTAGGAGGCGGTGGTTACGGGTGGTGGTGCCGTGGAGGGTGGCGCTTGGGGAGTGCAGTGGGGTAAGCGGGTGGCGCAGGAGGTGGTGGGGTGGGCGGTGATAGTTGGTTTTTTTTATCACTAGGTCATGTTTTATATTTCAGTCAATTTATTTTATGATGGAATGAAAATAGTATAAGGTAAACAAAATGCATAAGATAAAAACATAGACCTTTTTACTCTTTCATTTTTTAGGTATAAAACCAACAAATTAAAACACAACTCATTGAAATGTTAAAAAAAAATTAAAAAATCTTACCATCCATCTCAACAATGGGATTAGCAACCTTGATCTTTACAAAACCCATTTCTTGTATATAAGAATCTTAATTATTTTCCTTTATTTCTGGGCTTCCACGTTTGTTGGAAAAAGAATCACAAATTAAAAGACTGAGCTTTTTTGAAGAGGAAGTCTTTGCCGACTATAATAGAAATAGGAGGAGAGAGCGCGAGTTTGAGCTTTGACACCAATGGCTCATAAAATAGGAGAGAACTTTCACACAAAATTATTATTATTATTATTATTATTATTATTATTATTATTAATAATGAGAACAGCCTGTTATTTAGATATCAGATCTCTTGCTAAAAAAAAAAAAGAAAAAGATATCAGATCTCAATCATTTTTGTATTATACATGTGCAGGGGCGGCCCTGGGGGAGGGCCAAGGGGGTCATGGCTCCGAGCGCCTCCAAAATCTATGAATTTAAGGGTCACGTGAAATTTTAACTCAATAATGTATATATATATTGCATTTTTAAAAACAAAAAAGACATTTATCTAATGATAAGAAGTCAAGTATTACTTTATAAACAATCAGGGTTCGATTCTTGTTATAGACAAAAACAAAATTTTTTTTAACCCTTTTTTAGAAGGGCTTAAAATAATATTTGGCCCTGAACATATATATATATAGACAGGGACGCCCCTGTACATGTGATCCAAGTTCCAAATATAAAGTTGACATCTATTTAACAGTACTTAACAAGGTCCACGAGGTGCCACCAATAATTTGCTCTTTCAAGGTTGAATTTCTGGGGAAATAATTGAAAATATTAGCTGTGCGTAATAACAATTTTAAACAAATTTGTATTCCCATTGTACGTGTTGAACTCGATTGTAATTATTATTTTGCAAAAACAAAATAATGTATTCTCTACCTTTTTGTGGATTTAATGTCGAAATATATATATATATATATATATATATGTCGAAATTATATATATATATATATATATATATATTTGGAAAATATGGACTCATTTTAATTAAGGAGTAATTAAGAAAAATAACAAGTAATTATTATTTTTGGGGATTGGTTATTAAGGAAAATAAATCCCACAATCCTTATGACTTATCAGTTTGCCAAATTTCGTTTTTACGTTCTCCAAACGGCGCGAGAAAGCAAAGAAAAGAGGCTGAGAGTTTTCTTCAGATTCTAAGGCAATTCTCAACCGTTTTCAGATTCGAGTAGAACGGTGGAATCGTCGTGAAGATGGCGTCGTTTCAATACAAAAAGTTTGGAGCTTTGTCAAGGTATGTATGTTCGACCTAGATGTTCATTTGGATGAGTTTTCTGGATTAAAACTCATGGATTCATAGGATCTTTGTTATAGAAACGTGCGATCGAGTCTTAATTCAAATTTGGATTGATCACATAGGTTTTCTGTGAGAAGGATCAAGTTTTTGCTCCAGATTTTCTTGGTTTGGAGTTGGAGTTTGGTTGCAATCAATTAAGAGGCTATTCCTATGAGTTAATTACGGTTTATAGGGTTTAAGTTGAGGATTTGATGTGTTTTGTGTTAGAAATTATACCTATACTTTATTTAAGTATTAAGGGTTGTTATGGTTTTTAAAGTAGTGTTTTTCTGCTATTTTTCTGAGTATATTCGTGTGGAACATGTGTGGAATCGAGTAGAGATCGTAAAGTACAGAAAAATCGTGTTTTAGGGTTTTATAGTGTCGAATGCGCACGCATTCACTGGAATTCGCACGCATTCGTGATTCAGGATGTCCAATACTTTTCACAACAGGTGCAATGTGCCCGCATTGCTGTTTCAGGATGGTCAGTTTTAATCCTAGCATGAGCAATGCGTACGGATTGCAGGCAATGCGCACGCATTGGCCGGACAGAAACTTTTAGCAAGTTTCTAGTCGATCAATGCGCACACATTGACCCCAGTTTTGGGGAAAATGTTGTTTTAAGCACCGAGTCTAATTTTAAATGTTATTTCGTGATCTGATATCATTAATTATACATGAACAAGCCTTGACTGAGTTTATGATGCGTTTAGTTCCGGCACCGAATGTACTCTTCCAAAGAGTCGAAGTTCGGGACCGTCGGTAGGGATAAGCTTGTGTTTTGGTGAATTAGAATTCATTAATGTCTGTGTACTTGATAGGATGTGGTTTCTACTGTCTAAGTGAGGGAGTAGAGTTTTTAAGGTGAGCTATGCCTTTAAAACACTTAGGTTGCTTGTTAACACCTAATAAATTACATACGTGTTAGTAAAAAGATCAAATGTCATGCTATTCTTGGTAAGACACCGATTCATATCGGCGATGTGATACGTTCTAAAGGTGAACAACACTACTGGCTCAAAAGGCTGAAGGGTAGTGGAGGAAATTCATTGAACGTATACGCATACCGGGAAGATCCCGGGGCTATCAATGTAAATCACTGTTAGTTAGCAAGTATATATATCTTTAGCTAGCTGATACACGACATGTGTAGTGCCCTGGAATGCTGACATAACACAGACAAGCTAGGCTAGAAACGTATAGTCATGACGAGTTGATGAACATGAAGTGAGCCCTAGATTGAGTTGGTTACATAAAGATAACTGTTAATAATTATGAATCTTGTGCTAAACTCTTAATTAATTAATTCATAGCTTCTACCTTTTGCTGTTGTACTTACCTCAAATGCATGTTTTAATTATGTGTTTGGGGGAGAGAAGATGAACATGCTTAGGAGAACTCTCTTTATATAAGGCGAGAAATCCTTGTCCTCCAAGGATTTAATAATTAATTAAATAATCAATCATAATATTCCTTTATTAAATATAAGATAAATGTAATATATTCTAAAATTAATTTAGATATATATAATAGATAATATCTAATATCTCCTGATTAATTATTTAACAAATAAACAATTAATCACATGACATGTAATTATCAATGAAAAGTAATTTCTTTCTAATTACAACATGTATACTACGCCAATACCCCTAAAATTAGGGCTTCACACGCCACACTCAATTATGGGCCGAGTCCATGAAAAATGTCTTTTTCATGTATTTAATTATTTAGCCCACTAAATAATTATTCGCACATCATTTAAATAGTCCAACTACTTAATTATTATTGAGGCCCAACGTCAAGAAACATATGCATGTTAGGAGCCACATCGGGGACCATGGACCTATAACCAGTAGCTACAATAAATTAAATAAAATTATTCATCGAACAGAACAATTCTTATTCAATCTATTAATTTCGGGATTACGCCACCATAAACCCGAAACTGAACTCTATCGATTATAGATATATACTTACACTCTAATCACTGAGTCGATAAGCGTTCTTTGATATAATCATTACATACGGATAAATCCTCCATAGACTGTTCGTTTTGATTCGGGATATCTCCGTAAACCCTTCTCAAAACATCTTATCCTTATTTACCATTAACCCCCTAGTGATCAATTAATTCATGACTAATATAATATGAACTGGGCCCATCGATCAGTTTCTAGGATTAACAAATAAAGGAATTGTCTGTCTACTTCCCGCAGGAAGGAATGGATTCCATATGTGTGAAGTCACAGACTACTCACTCATTCCAGAATAGAGCCAACGAGAAGTGTTCAGATCACATGTATCCAAGTGATCCTTGACTAACACATCAAACCCTACTTTGAACCAAGCAGTAAACTGTGATCACATCAGGATTGAGATTAATCCATATATGATCATCTTGTGATTCGATAAGATTTCTCGATCACGGAATTATATCGAGAATTCAAATCAAATCGGTCTAGTCCTATATGATAGACATCATATATAAATGCCCCACTAGGTACCCTATACCGACGGTCCGGATAAGACGGTCACACCGTTAAGTGTTCTGGGCGCATTATTGGTATATTAATCATGAGACCCATTCTCTGATTAAATTCACCACGGACTAAATAGTTTTAAGGATATTATCACTAACTCAATCCTCGTGTGTATGCCAAACACTGAGTTATGTGACTACACCTAACACTGAGTTATGTGACTACACCTAACAATCTCCCACTTGCACGAAAGGCAAGTGATTAATTGTTTTAGAGCACACCCTATAGCTATATTACAGCAAACTACATCTCCCACTTGCTCTAAAGCAAATGAGTCATGTCCCTAATACCCATATTCTTCAAATGATTGTTGAAGACTTCTAACGGCAATGTCTTGGTGAAAGGATCAGCCAGGTTGTCTTCAGAGGGGATTTTCTGTACGGAAATGTCTCATCTTTGAACAATTTCTCTGATCAAATAGTACTTTCGCTCTATATGCTTTGACTTGCGATGACTACGGGGTTTCTTCGAATTTGACACAGCCCCATTGTTGTCACAATAGAGACATATCGGATCGTTGTGATTTGGGATTACTCCTAAACCACCCAGGAACTTCTTCAGCCAAACTGCTTCCTTAGCTGCTTCAAAGGCCGCTATGTATTCGGGTTCCATAGTTGAATCAGCTGTGCTGGATTGCTTTACGCTTCTCCAAATGACTGCACCGCCTCCAAGAGTAAACACTGAGCCAGAGGTAGATTTAAAATCATCTCTATCCGACTGAAAGTCAAAATCAGTGTACCATTTTATATCCAGGTTTGCACCCGAATATACGAGCATATAATTCCTCGTTCTCTTCACATATTTGAGGAGATTCTTTACTGCTGTCCAATGTTGCATTCCTGGATTGGACTGATAACGGTTGATGATTCCAACGCCATAACCGATGTCCGGTCTAGTGCACAACATTGCACACATTAGACTACCAACAGCCGAAGCATATGGCACTCTTCCCATAGCCTCTATTTCTTCAGGAGTCTGAGGACCCTGTTTCTTAGAGAGGTGGACGCCGTGACGGGTTGGTAGAAAACCCCTCTTTGCGTTCTATATGCTATATCGTGCCAACACCTTATCAATATAAGATGCTTAGGACCGAGCTAACATCTTGTTCTTACGATCCCTAGAACATAATTCGCCTCTCCCAAATCTTTCACTTGGAATTGGCTGGCTAACCAACTTTTTACGTCCGACAACATACCCTTATCGTTTCCGATTAGCAGAATATCGTCAACGTACAACACTAAGAATGCAACCTTATCTTTGATGACTTTCTTGTATACACAAGGCTCATCAAAGTTTTGTTAGAAATCATACGACTTAAAGGTCTCATCAAATCGATGATTCCAAGACTGAGAAGCTTGCTTCAACCCATAAATGGATCTTAGCAACTTGCACAACTTGTGCTCTTGGCCTTGCTCGATAAATCCTTCTGGTTGCTGCATATATATTTCCTCATCAAGGAAGCCGTTTAGAAAGGCTGTCTTAACATCCATCTGACAGATTTCATAATCTAGGCATGCAGCAATTGAAAGGAGGATCCGGATGGATTTCAGCATGGCCACAGGGGAGAAGGTCTCTTTGTAGTCCTACCCTCTCTCTATGAGTAACCCTTGGCTACAAGCCGTGCTTTAAAGGTTTGAACCTTCCCATCAACTCCTCGCTTTCTCTTGTAGAGCCATTTGCTACCTATGGGTTTGACACCCTCAGGGCAATCTACAAGTTTCCAGACAGAGTTAGAGTACATGGAATCCATCTCTTGATTCATCGCATCAACCCATTTTTCCTTGTCACGATCATCCATGGCCCTCCGAAAGGACACTGGATCATCTTCCACTCCATCAGAGACGGCTACGTTTGCCTCTGATTGCATCCCATACCGAATTGGTGGCCGAACCACTCTCTCAGTACACCTAGGTGGAACATGATTTTCTGGGTTGACAGGTGCATTCGTTGTGTTGTTGTCAGTGACACTAGTTGTCACCAGCGGTCTGACCTCGTCAGAAAGTAACTCCTCAAGTACAATTTTACTTCGAGGTTTGAAGTCTGCCATATATTGATCTTCCAAAAATGTGGCGTTAGTAGAAACTATCACCTTGTTATCTTCCGGATCATAAAACAGACCTCCATGTGTTCCTTTGGGGTACCCTACAAACAAACATACTTTCGTACGTTTTTGTAGTTTTGTAGTCTTGTCTCCCAGCACATGTGCAGGACATCCCCAAATGCAGAAGTGACCTATGCTTTCGCGGCATCCTCTCCACATTTCGAAAGGTGTTTTTTCGACAGACTTTGACGGTACTACATTCAGTATGTATACCGCTGCTTGTAAAGCATATCCTTAGAAGGAAATCGGTAGCGAGGCGTAGCTCATCATAGACCTGACCATGTCTACCAAAGTTCTATTTCTTCTTTCAACAACTCTATTTTGCTGAGGTGTCTTGGGTGCAGAACGTTGGGAACATATCCCATGTTCAATCATATAGTCAGTGAATTCAGTATCTAAGTACTCTCCTCCACGATCAGAGCAAAGGCATTTCAAAAACTTGCCCAGTTGCCTTTTGGCTTCTGCTTGGAATTCCTTGAACTTTTCAAAAGTTTCGGATTTCCGATGCATCAGATAAACATAACCGAATCTCGAGTAGTCGTCGATGAAAGTCACAAAATACTCGAATCCGCCTCTAGCTTGCACATTCATCGGACCACAAAGGTCTGAATGTACTAACTCTAAAGGTTCTTAGCCCTATTCCCTTTTGACGAGAAGGGACGCTTAGTCATTTTTCCCTCCAGGCAAGATTCACAGATCGGCAACGAGTCAACATATAACTCTTTTAAGGAATCACCCTTAGCCAGTCGTTTGAGTCTTTCCAAGGAAATATGACCTAGCCTAAGGTGCCAAAGATATGTTTTATCTTCTTTTTGAGAAACTTCTGCCTTTTAGCAGATTGTTGATGTGCTACTTTAAATATTTCAGTGTTAAACAGTGGAGCATGCGTTGGTTTAATAAAATATAATCCGTTTTCCAGTATTGTAGAACACAAATTAAAACCATTTCTGGAAATAATAAATTCGTCATTCACAAAGGAAACTGAATAAAATTGTTCTTTCAATGCTGAAACGGAAATCAAATTCCTACGGAAGTTTGGAATAAAATAAACATGGTCTAAACGTAGAACTTTATAACCAAAAACTAAATCTACAGCTCCCACTGCTTTAGCTGAAACAAGCGCCCCGGTGCCAACTCTCATCACTTGAGTACCTTCCTCTAGCTCCTCACACGAACTAAGGATCTGCAAAGAAGAACATACATGGTTAGTAGCTCCAGTATCCAGTATCCAAGTTGATACATTTTTAGCTACATTAAAGGATTCCAAGACTAGTAATTCCGAATTACCTTTCTTATCCTTCCCATTGCCATCTTTGACCTTTCTATCCTTTATGTCTTTGAGATATTTTGGACAGTGACGACGCCAATGTCCTACCTCGTTACAGTAAAAGCACTTCCCTTTAGGTTTGGAAGGATTGGTCTGTTTGGCCTTCTTCTTCATAGGTTTTGGTTTAGGCGCAGTAACATTTTTAGACTTGGTCTTGCCCTTATGGCCAGAGTTCGACGCCTTGGCTTCAACCATATTGGATTCCACCTTCTTTTCCACTTCTTTGCCTCTGTTGTTAGACCATAGAGCTTCGAAGACTTACAGTTCATTGATCAACCGTGACATGTCAAACTTGAGTTTGTTCATGACATAGTTAGTCTTGAACTGTAGGAAATCAGGTGTGAGTGATTCAAGAATCATAGACACCTGAGTAGTATCATCAAACTTTGACCCATGAGTTTCTGCATCAGTAAAGTAGTTAATCATGTTCATGACATGACTAGTCACAGACTGACCTCTCCTCATTTTAGCGTTAACGGCCATCCTCACTGCTTCGTGCCTTGCTTGATCAGAAGGGCACCAAACATGGAGGATAAGTGCTGCATGATTTCTCGTGCATTCTTAAAGCCTTCAAGTTTGGTCCTAATGACCTCCGACACTGATGCTAAGATGATACCGCGCGCCTTGTTATCCGCTTCAATCCATTTTTGACGGTCGTCTTTAATGGATTTAGACGGGTTTTGTACGGGAAGTATATGGCATTCCACAGTCAAAACAAATTACGCGTTCTCAAAGATGAGTACCACGTTCAGGTTACTTTTCCACTTTCCAAAGTTGTTACCATTAAGTTTATCATTCAGTAATAAGGAAAGTTGCGACGACATGATTGCTGAAAATAAAATGACAGAAATTAAATTCAAAAAAACACTGCTAGATAAATTTTGAGAATTTTAATCTTAAAAAAGTCTATTCTACCATTCCAAGGATTTAACCTGGCATCGTACCGCCACCTAGGGGGTCGGTATCAGCACGATGACGGTTAAACTGAGACAATCTCTCTCGATGATTAAACTTTGAGAATCAAACATCTCATGGGAATCGTACATCCCATACTTTAATCGTCGATTACCTTCCTTTTTCCAGCCAAGATATTTCCTAAAATATCCTGATGAGTGTGACCTACTATATCAGACCTTTAAGTACGCCCCGAGTATGCCTACGTAGGGCAGGTCAGTGACCCGGCGAGTCCTCAAGATCCTATACTTTCGGAGACCTAGCCTTGAATTTTGATAGCGGTGAACACCATCCGAAGGGGGCCGAAATCAAAGCGGCATGAGGCGTCACCATTCACTCACTTGCTTGCATCTATAGCAGAGGCCGTGGGGTCGGCTGTCGCCTTCCCCGCTCCCACTCAATAATTTGAAAAAGTGGTAGGTTTACTAATCGCGGTTTTGGACTTGACAATATTTTAAGAGACAACAAATCATGTACCCGAATGGTGTCGGTAATGTAGGGAAGCCTACCCGTCTTATTTGTTGGAACGTATGTGACTATCGGTCGGATCCGGCTAGGAGAAGCCCCGTTAGCCGTAAAGGCTTGTCGGATATGCTAAGTCTTGCCGAACCCCCGTGCAAACGTCACATGTGGAGGGTGAGTCGATCGAGCCCTAGCTCAGTTGAACTTACTCAACCATGGTTAGACCATTTTCGAACCCATGTATCATGATTTTCTGATTTCTTAAATTGTCAAACTTTCCCGTAGACACTACGGAAAAAACCCGCAATCTCGTTCCGGTTTAAGGTGGGATTCACCGAGAATCCATCACCGAAAACTTAACGATTGACAAAACCCGGTTCCTCGGTTCTTTAATTAGTTTCTAATTAATTAATTCCCAGAACAATTAATTAAAAAATTAAACTAATTAATCGAGTTGAATACATGCCTAATTAATTATCTAGAATTAAATAGCTACATGTATGCATATGTAGTGGAATTCATGATATGATGCATGTCATGTCAATTTTCCGGTTATACACATAAATACGATCATACACGCAATTACGGAAAATAAACACCGAGATGGATCGTTGGTACCCCCGTATCTAACCTATTAAAAAAATAAACAAACACTAACTAGGGTTTACTATTTTCTAATCTGCTGCTGCTGCGTATTATCGATGATCGGACATCCAAATGAACTTTGATCGTCACGAAACTTTATGGACCTGTTATTCACTCCTCCTACTTCAATCTGAACGGTTGGATCTTCGTTTCAACGGTCCAATCTCTTACATAAAGTCGACGAACTGACAGCTGGGGCTGCAGTGCTTTTACGACACAACAGCAACTTTATAGCAATGATTGGACATCGAGATGGACTCCGATCGACACGAAATTTTGAGGGCCTGTTATTCAACTTTTATTCTTCATTCTGACCGGAGGGATTGTCGTTTCAACGGCTCAATCTCCAGGAATAAATAAAACACCGAACAACAACAAAACAGATTTACTTCTAGGAAACTAAAATTACAAAATTTCCTGTACTCATATAAACGAATTTATATGAGTTTACAATAGATCTAACGAGTAAACAATACCAACCCCTATCCATCTCTTCAACCACAACATATCAAAGCATTCATCATCATGATTTTCGAAAAAAAAAAACGAAAAAAAACTATGCAATCTAAACATGAAATTTCCACTCATAGATCTATCAATTATATACTTTAATTTATAGATCGGAGTCTCTGATACCACTTGTTGAATGTAATATCGCCGGACGGATCTAGATCCGCCCGATTACGCAGCGGAATGACAAGGATCACGATCAATATGAATTAAAGCATATAAAATAAATAGATCTAAACTACAAGAAGGTTGGATCTACTTACCAATCGAAAGATTAGATCCGAAGATTGAGAAGCCGAGATCCAAATAGTTGAGATGCCGCAGTCTTCCGATGTGTATCTCCAAGCAACAACCGGTGGATGTTGATCCTTGATGCTTGACCTCCTTGATATGCTACCCGGAAAATCCCGAAGATTTTCCCAACTCGAAACCCTAAGCTTGGCCGAAAATTCCAAGCTTATTTTGTGTGTATATGCGTGTGTTATGTTGTATAAAAGGCTTAGGAGAACTCTATTTATATAGGAGAGAAATCATTGTCCTCCAAGGATTTAATAATTAATTAAATAATCAAATAATAATCCTTTATTAAATATAAGATAAATCTAATATATTCTAAAACTAATTTAGATATATATATAATAGATAATGTCTAATATCTTTCGATTAATTATTTAACAAATAAACAATTAATCACATGACATGTAATTATCTAAGAAAACTAATTTCTTTCTAATTACAACATGTATACCACGCCAATCACCCCTAAAATTAGGGTTTCACACGCCACACTCAATTATGGGCCGAGTCCACGAAAATTGTCTTGTCCATGTATTTAATTATTTAGCCCACTAAATAATTATTCGCACATCAATTAAATAGTCCAACTACTTAATTATTATTGAGGCCCAACGTCAAGAAACATATGCATGTTAGGAGCCATATCGGGGACCATTGACCTATAACCAAGTAGCTACAATAAATTAAATAAAATTATTCATCGAACGAATAATTCTTATTCAATCTATTAATTTCAGGATTACGCCACCATAAACCCGAAACTGAACTCTATCGATTATAGATATATACTTACACTCTAATCACAGAGTCGATAAGCGTCCATTGATATACTCATTACATACGGATAAATCCTCCATAGACTGTTTGTTTTGATTCGGGATATCTCCGGAAACCCTTCTCAAAACATCTTATCCTTATTTACCATTAACCCCCTAGTGATCAATTAGTTCATAACTAATATAATATGAATTGGGTCCATCGATCAGTTTCTCGGATTAACAAATAAGGGAATTGTCTGTCTACTTCCCGCATGAAGGAATGGATTCCATATCTGTGAAGTCACAGACTACTCACTCATTCCAGAATAGAGCCAACGAGAAGTGTTCAGATCACATGTATCCAAGTGATCCTTAACTAACACATCAAACCCTACTTTGAACCAAGCGAGAACCGTGATCACATCAGGATTGAGATTAATCCATATATGATCATCTTGTGATTCGATAAGATTTCTCGATCACGGAATTATATCGAGAATTCAAATCAAATCGGTCCAGTCCTATATGATGGACATCATATATAAATGCCCCACTAGGTACCCTATACCGACGGTCCGGACAAGACGGTCACACCGATAAGTGTTCTGGGCGCATTATTGGTATATTAATGATGAGACCCATACTCTGATTAAATTCACCACGGACTAAATAGTTTTATGCATATCATCACTAACTCAATCCTCGTGTGTATGCAGATTAAATCGGTCCAGTCCTATATGACTACATCATATATAAATGCCCCACTTAGATAACCAATATCGACGGTCCGGATAAGACGGTCACACCATAAAGTGTTCTGGGTGCATTAATGGTTGTTTAATCAATAGACCCATACTTTGATTAAGCTCACCACGGACTAATAATTCAAGTGTGTCACCATAAACTTAATCCTCACGTGTGACACACACTACGTTATATGGCTACATATGATACAACTTGAGATTTTCAGCAGTGTATAATATATATGCACAAAGCAAATAATAAGATGAGAATAAAACTGTCATTTATTAATTATAAAAACAATTACATAAATTATCTTTCGGGTGCTACTTCCGACAGTCATAACAAATTGAGACCTACCAATGTCAACTCATAGCCAATAATACAATGTGAATCACTCCCTTATTATTATTATTATTATTATTATTATTATTATTATTATTATTATTATTATTATTATTATTATTATTATTATTATTATTATTATTATTATGTCAACTCAGAGCCAAGAATACAATTTGAATCACTCCCTCGTTGTTGTTGTTGTTGTTATTATTATTATTATTATTATTATTATTATTATTATTATTATTATTATGTCAACTCAGAGCCAATAATACAATGTGAATCACTCCCTTATTATTATTATTGATGGCAGTGAATCACTCCTATAATTGAACTAATATGATTCGACCAGCATCGTGTTCCGTTATAAAGCCTCAAATTAAAAATATAATTGTAATAAAAAAAAAATGCTAACGATATTGATATGATCCGACCTCAAACACGTGACACTTAATGGTCTAATTTGATTCTTCTAAGTAGAACATAAGCATTATTTTTAAAACAAAACTAAAACATGAAACATAAAAATGCAAAATCCCATTATAATAATATGCCTAAACAACAAATTCATTAGCCCTCAAAAAAAAAAAAAAAAAAAAAAAAAAAAAAAATTCAGCCCTAAAAATGTTTAGACAAAATTGTCCTTTCTTCATCAAAGGAAAATTCATGGTTCAGACATAAGGAAATTTTACTAGTCATTGTATGTGTTCATTGTGGCGGGAAATTCTAACCTAAAAACTCAAACATAAGGAGTGACTCATGTGGCATAATCTGGACCACACAGTTTTATTGCAGAATGAAACTGTGTGGTCTAGATTATGCCATACGGGTCACTCCCCATGTTGGAGCCAGGGCGGCTGCAGGAATTTTGAATTGGGGGTCAGAAATCTGTTAATTTTTTTTCGTATCAGACATATATTTGGATATTCAGTTCTACACATGTAATTATAGGGCAATATATAAAAACAGGGGGTCAATACATAAAAATAAGAGGGTCAATTTCACATATATGTTTATTTATAAAAAAATTCCTACTATTTATACACAATATTTTTATTTTAAGGGGTCGGTCGCACCTCCAATCACATATGTAGAGCCGCCCCTGGTTGGAGTCTCCATGTTAGAACCTCCTACTACATTATATCCAATTAGAAGTTGTAAGATACACTACATTATCCACCTTATTAGTTTTGTTGAATCACTAAACCACGAGTCATAATTTCTTCATATTTAACCAGCTCAGCAGACAGCTTTTGGGACAAGTCCCTCTTTCTCTTAACGGCCTTCAGATCGGCCAAAAGTTTCTCCAAGAGCGGAGCCAGGATTTTGATTTGGGGTGGGCTAATAGACTATATCAGGTTCGTCGGGTGGGCTGGATTAAGATTTTTTTGGATCAAATTGGATTACATAGATTTTTTAGTGTGTTTGGGCTTAGCCCCCATTTGTCCACACTATAGCTCCGCCTATGAGTTTCTCCACATAGCTTTTAAGGTTATCCAACAGCGAACTCAATTCGCAATTCAACTTTTGAAGAGCCTTCGCATCAGACTGCTTAGCTCTTTGCATCACTTCAATTTGTGGCAATGAAAAGAGTTTTATTCCTTCAGTTTGGCCGCTTGAGCCTGAAATTTACTAGCTCAGCAAGGGGTCTCGGTCAGACACCAACACATCTCATTCTACCGCAGAGTATTCTGTAAATAGGGAAAGTCACCGTAAGATGTTGGAAAAAATTGATACTTAGGACATTGACAGATTAAGAAGAAACTCCAAGGCATGCAAAGCGTTGTCTTTAAAGAGATGTTTCGTCCCACGCAAATGTCACTTAGGGATCATACGAAAATTTCTCTCTGGATACAATGAAGATGCTTGATTCAAACAGTGACTTGTTTGAATCAAACCCGAGGACACTTAAAAATTTAGTTCTGATGATGCCGTAACTTATGAACGAATTCCTTTGCATGCTGGTGCCTTTTATAGGCTGAATGAACCCTTTAAACGAAATGAGGTATTCCTACATGAAAGGGTAAGGGTCATCACCATTCGCATGTGAGGGTGCATCAATTCGAAAAACATGAATCTGAAAATGCATGAATCCGAAAATGCATGAATCCCTTCATGAACTGATGCATGTATTTGTTTAGCTTTCGGGGGCGTTGCCCCAAAAAATGCATGAATCCCGTTTCGTTGCGATAACATTAATTCATACGGCAACTCGTATGCAAACGATTATAAATATTTATTTTATCAAAAAATATCTAACATAAGAAACATAGCATACAAGTAAAGGAGTACAAGTTTTGAAAAATAACATATGGAAACTTACCATTGTCATACTATAGCATAACATTTCAGCCAGGTCCGCATTACTGAGACGACCTGCCATCTGGTCATCTCAGGGAAGAGAAGACCTGCCATCTGGTCATCTCAAGGAAGAGACCAATTCTACCCCCATATACGGGTCACAACAGGGTCGTTGAATTGATCATTTATCTTCAAAGTGCACATCGGGCAGAATTGAGCAGGCGAGTGGGCTGGGCTCGTCTATTTCTCCTTACACAAAGGAATGTGGATTGTTTCCCATGGACTGGGATGGCATTTTAGAGCAGAGCTAGAGCTCTGAACTAGCATTTTCCTTTATCCACGGTGGAAACCAAGATTGTGCTCAAATAGTGTCCTAAACCCAATCGGTTTGGACTGGATCCGACTGGGTCGGATCATTTCTATTATTTCTTTATGTTTATACATATGTTAAATGGATTTTTTGTTATTATATATTTGTTCAACGGACCAATTATGATATTATATAACGTCCCTAGTGTCAAACTGTGAAAGAGAAATCATAATGGTGATTATGGTTAATGAGATCTCGACTCTTTTTAATAGGTTTGATACTTAAATATCTCTAGTCGTATGTACCGTCAAGGGACATTGATGGCATGATTAGACTAGCACGTATTGTGGTTTTGGTAACCGATGCTTGTACTGTTCTGACAATCGTGGGGTGTACACGCGAAATTCTGACAAAAAGAACTGCGGTAATTTAATGCGACATAACCGCTGAGGATTTTACCATATCAACCTTTGACTAAATTTGACTGGATTGAAAACTGATGCTGAGGTCAGTTCTAGAGATAATTCAGTTCCATCAAATTTTCAGTTTCAGTTAATCAGTTTGAGATTGTTGATGTCAATGACTAGTCTGTTAAGTGAGCGCACCCAACATAACAAAGATTAATCCCCTTGACGAATCTCTGGCTTAACTGATTTAACTGACTTTGATTATTCCCAACTCAGTTCTTAATTTGGCAAATATTTCTTTGTCCAATGGATTTGTAAAGATATCTGCCAACTGATCTTCAGTAGGTACATAAAGAACTGTTATATCCTTCTTCTCTGCATGATCTCTTATAAAGTGGTGACGTACATCAATGTGCTTTGTCCTTGAGTGTAAAACTGGATTATCAGTAATTGCAATTGCACTGGTGTTATCACACATTATAGGAATTGTTCCTTCTTCTATCCCATAGTCTCTTAATTGTTGTCTAATCCATAAAACTTGAGCACAACAACTTCTAGCTGCGATATATTCAGCTTCAGCTGTAGAAGTTGAGATTGAGTTTTGCTTCTTGCTAAACCAAGACACAAGTCTATTTCCTAGTAACTGACATGTGCCTGATGTGCTTTTTCTGTCCACTTTGCATCCAACATAATCTGAATCTGAATAAGAAATCGGCTTGAATTCTCCTTCTTTTGAATACCAAATTCCAACTCCATCTGTGTCTTTCAGATGTTTCAAAGTTCTTTTCACAACTGTGAGATGACTTTCCTTTGGTTTTGACTGAAATCTTGAACATACACCGATAGTAAAAGATATATCTGGCCTACTTGCTGTAAGATAGAGTAAGCTTCCAATCATCCTTCTGTAAAGTGTTTGATCAACATCTTTGCCTTCTTTGTCTTCATCAAGCCTGATGTTGGTCCCCATTGGTGTAGAAATTCCAGTAGATTTCTCCATACCAAAATTTTTGATAAGTTCTCTTGTATATTTGGTTTGGTGAATAAAAATTCCATCATCTAACTGTTTAACTTGCAATCCTAGGAAATAATTTAATTCTCCCATCATACTCATCTGAAATTTGCTCTTTATCAAACTTGCAAATTTCTCACATAAATGTTCATTTTCTGATCCAAAAATGATATCATCAACATAAATTTGAACAAGTAGAGTATCTTCTCCATTCTTCATCTTGAATAATGTTTTGTCGATTGTTCCTTTGATAAATCCATTATCTACTAGAAACTGAGATAGAGTTTCATACCAAGCTCTTGGTGCTTGTTTAAGTCCATAAAGAGCTTTCCTTAGTCTGAAAACTTTATCTGCTTGATCTTTGATTTCAAATCCGGGTGGTTCTTGAACATATACTTCTTCTTCAAGAATTTCATTCAGGAACGCGCTTTTAACATCCATCTGATAAACTTTGAATTTCTTGTGCGGCAAAGGCAAGAAATAATCTGATTGCTTCTAATCTTGCAACTGGTGCATAAGTTTCATCAAAGTCTATGCCTTCTGCTTGAGAGTATCCTTTGGCTACAAGTATAGCTTTGTTTCTGATGATATTCCCATCTTCATCAAGTTTGTTTCTGAAAACCCATTTGGTTCCAATGACATTGACACGAACTGGTCTATCTACCAATTCCCATACTTGATTTCTCTCGAATTCATTGAGCTCTTCTTGCATAGCTAATATCCAATCTAGATCTTTCAAAGCTTCTTCAATTTCTTTAGGTTCTGATTGAGATAGAAAGCATGCAATCATAGCATCTAGTTGATGTCTTGTTCGAACTCCAGCCTGAGTATCACCAATAACTTGTTCTTCGGGGTGATCTTTCATCCATTGATGTGTGTGAGTTTGTATCAAGCGATTTGCATTTTGTTCAACTGATTCTTCAAAAACTGATTCTTGAACTTGTTCAACTGAATCTGAATGAAGTTGTTCAGGTTGTTGAGCAATTGAAAACTGAGACTGATCTTGATATGAACATTCTAAAATTTGTAGTCTTCCAATGTCAACTGAAACTGGTTCTGGCGTGACTGGTAACTGAGACTGAGAAACTGGTTCTTGTCGGTCTTCAGTTGTTTCACCAGGGAAGTTTGGTTCATCAAATACTACATGTATTGATTCTTCATGCTTGAGTGTCCTTTTATTTAATACTCTAAAAGCTTTGCTGACACTTGAATATCCTAGAAAAATTCCTTCATCAGCTTTGGGCTGAAAAACGTGAAGTTGATTTTTTCCATTATTGTGTATGAAACATTTGCTTCCAAAAGCATGAAAGTATGAAACATTTGGTTTTCTTCCATTCCAAATTTCATAAGGAGTCTTCTCATGTCTCTTGTTCATGAGAGCTCTGTTCGAGTGTAACAAGCCGTGTTAACCGCACGCCCAATATCTTTCCGGTAGTTTAGCTTCACGGATCATAGTCCTTCCCGCTTCTTTGAGTGTTCGTTTCTTCTTTCGGCCTACACCATTTCGTTGAGGTGTTCCGGTGGCGCAAGTTGATGTAAAACACCATTTTCTTCACAATATTCAATAATCACACTGTTGAGGAATTCAGTTCCTTTATCTGATCTTATCTTCTCAACTGAAACTCCTTTCTGATTCTGAAGTCTCTTGAGTAATTCTGTAAGCCTTTGCTTGGTTTCACTTTTCTTGGTTAGAAAGATTACCCAAGTGTATCTTGAAAAATCATCTACTACCACCAATGTATATTTCTTTCCACTGATACTAATTGGTGTAATAGGTCCAAATAAATCCATGTGTAGCAATTCTAGATGTCTGGTTGTTGAATGCTGAGACTTGGTCTTGAAACTTGCTTTTGTTTGTTTTCCTTGTTGACACGCGTCACACAACCGTCCTTTTTGTATGAGATCTCTCGTAGTCCAATGACTAGCCGCTTCTTAACAAGTGTGTTGATGTCATCAAAGTTAAGATGACTCGTTTCTTGTGCCATAGCCAATCGATCTCTCGATTTGGTATGCACAAGTAAACAAGTTTCAAAGCAACGGCGTTGTCCAATCTACTACATACATGTTTTCTTTTCTTCTTCCGGCTAGAACAACTTGATAAGCCGATTCGCCGATGACAACGCAGAATTCTTTGTCAAAAGTAACTTTGTATCCCATATCACAAAATTGACTAGTGCTGAGTAGATTGTAGTGTAGTCCTTCTACATAAGATACATTCTTGATTGTAAGTCCATTTCTGATTAAGGTGCCACAACCTCTGGTGTAACCAGGTTTATCTTTACTTACAAAATTGACTTTTGGTCCATCCTTTGCAATAAAATTACTGAGACAGTCCTTGCTCTTTGTCATGTGTCTAGAGCAACCACTGTCAAAGTACCAAATATCCTGCAATAAAAATTAAAAGTTTTTAGGTACCCAATTCAGTTTGGGTCAATGGGGGTCAGTTGTCAGTACAACTCTGGGAATATATCCTTTTGGGATTCTTCGGATATTGTTGCACTTGTTTTCATATATGTAAGCCACACTCCCATAGTATCTATGTTTGGACTGTGTCTTATTTATATGATCTCTCAGATCTTTTGACTGAAATTTGTTTCCATCATGCTTTTTATTATTAAAGCTTGAATGATAACCATCATTCCTTCGTACCGAGGTCCGGACCGACCTTTGTCCGTGACTTATGCCGAGAACTAAGATTAGTCCTCTTTGAGTTTTGACCGAAACTTGTGATAGGTTTTCGGTCCGGAATGATTGTCATTATCAGTTTTATTAACAAATTCAGTAAAATTCCAATCATCATCAGTGGGATATAGTCTTCCTTTCCCCCTGAATGTGTGAATCTTTGAATGATTGATATTCTTGGATTTACCTTTATTGTAATTTTTCTGGTTCCTGACTTGATTGGTTTTTGTGGATCTGGCAGTTGATTTGCCGTTTCGATTTCCATTGGATACAGCTGATCTACCATTTGATTTACCTTTGTTGGTAGATACAGTTGTCTTCTTAGAAAACTGATTTATCCGTGTGATATCGGCTTTACCTTGGTTCAACAATTTTCTCGCTTGTGGAAGTTGCTCGGCCTACGAACTTAATACCAGTTTTGGTACTAGGTCCAACTGCTTTGCTAGTTCTATCCTTGGAAGATTGTTGTGTATCAAATCCTAAACCAGTTTTGTCTCCATATGGTTTTCCTGATTTGAATCCAGTAATTGAATTTGATTGAGCAAACGATTCAGTTGCTGCTGTTGATGCAGTAGGATGATGCTGAATCTTTTCTTTATCAGTTTTAGTCAGTTTCAACATTTTCAGTTCAGACTTCAATCTTTCAACTTCAAGAATTAGACTTTCCTTTTCAGCTTTAATTGATTCATAACCAGCATGAATAGTTACTAGCTGATTCATCAATTCGTCAAGCGTTTCTTCTAATTCTAGATTTTTTGGATTGGAGTCAGCAGTCGAAGAACATGCATTTATCATGGAAATCTGAGCTGAAGAGTATTTACTATTTAGAGTTTGATTCACATACCTCATTTGGATCTTTCATGTGTGCCATTAAAGCTGTGTCATCTGATAGTCTTTCAGTACCATCTTCATAATCTGATTCATCTCGAGCAAGGAGTGCTCTTCTACCAACTCTTCTACGTGGAGTCTTCTTGGTCAGTTCTGGACATTCAGCTTTATAATGTCCTGGCTTCTTGCAGTTGAAATAGAGATATTCATTGTCTTTTCTTTTCTCAGGAGTCCTTTTGATGAAATTTTGAGTGACTGGGTGTCCACTCTTCATTCTTCAAATTCTGTTCATCATTAGAGCCATTTGTTCTTCCATCTCATCCAATTCATGAAGATTGCTAGATGAGTTTTCTTGAATGTCATTTGATGCTGCTGCAAGTCCTTGTGGTTTTTGGTTCTTCCGAGCTTTGATTATTGCAGATGTGCTTCACTGAATTCATAAGCTTTCAAATCTGAAAAGATCTTGAATGAATCCTCTACATCAAGTCTTCTTGATTCTTCCATGGCAGTGACCTTCATTTTCCAGCACATTGGTAATGCCTTCAAGATTCTTGTGTTGATAACTTTCTTTGAGTATTCAATCTTGAGTAGATCTAGTTCATCCATGATAGCACTGAATCTTGTCTCCATTTGGTCAATGGTTTCTCCAGATTTCATCTTGAACTTCTCAAACTATTGTTTTGCAATAGAAATTTTATTTTCCTAGATTGAATTTGTTCCTTCACAAACTAACTGAAGTTTGTCCCACATTTCCTTGGCAGTTGTGCATTCTTTCACCTTCAAGTACATGTTGCTGTCAAGAGTTCTGAGGATAAAGTCCATCGCAACATTGTTGAGATTATTTCGCTTGCGATCATCACTAGTCCATTCGGCTTTGGGCTTTGGAACACGAATTTGTCTTTCACCTTCAGTTTGCATATAGGTGATCTGGATTGGTCCATCAGTGAGTACATCCATCATCTCATCATGAGTAGCTACTAGATTAGCCTGCATACGACGTTTATATTCATCAAATCTGTCCATGTTGCACATAAGCATTTGTCTCGCATATTTTATCCATTGTGAGTGAGTGAAGACTGATAGTAGATTAATTGAAAAACTGAGCTTTCAAATAAGAACAACTAGAGGAGATATAGAGCAAATGATATCTTGTTAAAGAAACAACGCTCCGATACCAATTGTTGGTCCCTTGGAAAGGCTAACACAAGTTTAGAGGGGGGGTGAATAAACTTGTCCCTAAAACTGGATTTTAAACAATTTAAAGTTCAGTTATAACTTGTGTGGACTTAAGCTGACAAAGCTGAGATTAAGTCAAACTGACTTAAGCTGAAACTGAGTCAACCGGCAGCGGATATAGTTCTAGCCTTTTTCTTGATCTTGTTATTCTTTTACGAAAGCTGAGTGCTGTGAACTGAATTCTGATGAATGTCAGTTGTGAACTGTGAGGTGTATAACAATCAAGTATCAAAATGCTGTAAGCAAATGCTGAATAAATAAATGAATGCGTAAGGTAAATAAAGCGGATGTTATAAAGGTTCCTGGTGGTGTAATCATGTACGTCCTCTCTTCCCCTGTGGTGCGGAGGAAAATTCCACTAGAACTTCTTGAGGTGAATTGTTACAAAAAGTCCTAAACAATAGTCTTTGGCTAATCCCTAGCATCACTATCTAAAAAGTTGTAGAACAGGTAGAATTGCTGCTCTTCAAATGCTTGAACCACTGGTCCTTAGAGGGTAGGATTGCCTCTTCACCAGCTACCACCACAAACACAGTCTACCCGATTGCTTGTCACAACTGTCCTTGGCGAAACATTCCCGGTTTGCTTCACAGTCTAAAACCTTTGATGTAGAATCAAAGTTGGGCTGAGAATCATTGATTCTTGTTTGTGGTTCTTCAAAGTGTTGGATTCTTGATAAATTCTTTGTAGCTTGAACACTTGAAGAAATACTAGATATGATCTTGTTATAGTTCAGAGATGATAGCAATTCGAATAAAATGGACTAATGCACAAAATTGCTCGTTAATTCTTGTATATTCTGTTATTTATCCTTGGTGCAAAGTCTTCTATTTATAGTGTGAGGTCTAACGTTCATCTGGCTTAAATTCGAATTGTATCAACGTCTCTTTTGTAACGGCTATATTTTCTGACCGTTCTGATGTGCCAGTAACTCATCCAATGAAATGCTTCCTTTACAACGTTCGACTGTACTTTCAGTTTGTTGGATGGCTGACATATAAAACTGAGTTTCCTTATCGCTTTATATCGAGTTTTTCACTTGTCGGTTTCTAACCGACTTGGAGCATTAAGCGAGATTTTACTCTTTTTCAAATATCAGTACTCCAGTTTTCATCTGATTATCATTGACTTAATCAGAGTACACCATAACTTATTACCATCTAAGAATTCATTGTCCTTATGATTCTTAGGTCTTCATACAAGATCTACAAAGTCAGTTCAGGTCACCACAATCTTGCCGGAAGTCTAACTTTACAGTCTCGACTTGTAATCTTCATAACTGAGTTTGAACCCTCAGTTCTTCGATTTTCTAGATAAGTCAACCGAGTCTGTAACTCTCAGCGAACTTACCTTCTTCAGTTCCATGTAGGTGTATTCTGAGTCAGTTTGCTTGTCTTGATGATTTCCAGTTTTCTAAATGATTTCCAGTTTTCAGTTTTACGACACACTAACTATTACAGTGCTTGTCTGATGTAACCTATACAAATATCAGACTCTAGTAAAACTTATACATTCAGTTCTAGACATCTTTTAGCTTTTAACTATAACAGCTATCTTCAGCACTTCATCAATGGGGTTAAGATAATACTTTAAACAAATAAGATGAATTATCATCAAAACATAAATTTTATTTCCAACAAATTTGATAAGTTTAGATCTCTTCTTATAGGTTCTCGTGTGGTAGTACATACGGATCATGCCGCCTTGCGGTATCTTTTTGCTAAGCAAGATGCCAAGCCCCGCCTCTTGAGGTGGATCTTGCTCTTGCAAGAGTTTGACTTAGAATTCCGAGACAGAAAAGGGTGTGAGAATGTGGTGGCGGACCACTTGAGTAGAATGGAGCTTAGTGAAGAGTTGGTTGGGGCTCAAAAAGAGATAGATGATTCATTCCCGCATGAACAACTTTGTGCCATAGATGCCATCTATCCGGTAAAGAGAGGCAATTTCTTGAAAATTGGTAAGGAGGGGAGTCCGTGGTTTGCTCCTTTTGTTAACTATCATGAGTGCGGTTTCGTAGACCCTGATTTTGATGCTAACCAGAGGAAGAAGTTTCTGAGTGAGGTTAACAAATACGTGTGGGAGGACCCTTACCTATACCGTCTATGCACGGATGGCATCTAGAGGAGATGCATCCCGGAGAAAGAAATGTTGAGTGCCCTCTCGTTTTGTCACGACAAAGAGGCCGGGGGGGGGGGGGCATTTTTCGGGAGAGAGGACCGCATTGAAAGTGTTGCAAAGTGGTCTCTATTGGCCTACTTTATTCAAAGACTCACATGTTTATGTGAAATCTTGTGACGCTTGTCCACGAGCCGGGCGGATTTCGAGGAGGAGTGAGATGCCCCAAAAGCCGATAGTAGTGTGTGAGATTTTTGACGTTTGGGGTATAGACTTCATGGGACCCTACCCTACCTCTTGCGGTAATAAGTATATTCTTGTCGCGTGCGACTACGTGTCTAAATGGGTTGAGGCCTTAGCTTCCCCTACCAATGACAAGAATGTAGTTATCCGGTTTTTGAAAAAGCATATCATCCCTCGTTTTGGGGTACCCCGGGCTATAATTAGCGATAATGGAAGCCACTTTGCCAATAAACCGTTTGACAAACTTCTAGCTAAGTATAGAGTTACGCATAAGCTAGGCACCGCCTATCACCCCCAAATGAGTGGTCAAGTAGAGGTGACCAATAGAGGAATAAAGCGTATCTTAGAGCAAACAGTAGATAAGAATGTCAAGAGTTGGTCTCTTAAGCTAGATGACGCTTTGTGGGCTCATAGGACCGTTTTTAAGACGCCCTTGGGTATACCCCTACATGATCGTGTATGGAAAGTCTTGCCATCTTCCTGTAGAGGTGGAACACAAGGCATATTGGGCCATCAAATGCTAAATATTGATGACACTTTAGTTGGTGAAAAGCGCATGGCCCAATTGAATGAACTAGATGAGTTCCGCTTTTGTGCCTATGATATATCGACGAAGTATAAAGAAAATACCAAGCTTTTACATGACAAGTTGATCAAACCTCGTGTCTTTCATGAGGGTGAAGAGGTCTTGTTCTATAATACTCGTCTGCATCTTTTTCAAGGAAAGCTCAAATCTAGATGGTCCGGATCTTATGTCGTGACCAAAGTCTATCCGTCCGGTGCAATTGAGATTAAGCATCCCAAGCTAGGTACGTTTACCACGAATGGCCTACGCTTGAAGAGGTATGAGCGGTTGCCCTACGATGAAGCACTAGAAATAGTGGATCTCAAAGACCCCGTACCTTGTGACCTATCTTGCAAGTCTTTCCATGGACTCTAAATTTTGGGTCTTCAAAATCTTGAACTCCATCTTCCGTTCTTTCTATCCACCTTGTCTCGCCTTGTGCCAACGGAATAACTTGAAAAAGTTGGCACCGTATAATCCATCTTGTCGAGCCAACGACGTAAAACAAAGGCGCTTGTGATGACGGTCAAATTATACCCGTAAAAGTCATCAACGTTGACCTTAAATCGAGATTAATAATGTATATTTCATATTAAATCACTCGTTTATATTTATTATTTAATGTTAAGTGATTATATATGATTTTTGGTATTTAGCTATTTTTATTATTATTAAAGACCGATTTATTGTGCGATAATTGCTGATTTTGTAGATCGTGATAAATCGGGAAGATAAATATCGCGCAATCGAGAAATCTCAAGATAATAGAGGAAGAAAATCGGAGCATTAAATGAAAGATTAATCAGATCAACACGCAAGCGTGCAGTGGGGAGCAAGATAGACGAGAAAAACGATTAACATGTGCAAAGTTAGGTTCGGTCGACCGAGCCTATAGCTTCGGTCGACCGAGTGGGGAGCTTCGGTTGACCGAGTTGGGATTTTCGGTCGGTTATCGGATTTTTTCGTATTTACCTTCTAGATCCTTCATAAGTCGGCAGAAACTCCTATATAAGCAGCAGCTACGAAATTTGTAGAATATACCTTGAATCATATCATTAAACTATTACATTACACAACCAAATACATAATTTTGGTTGAAGGTTTTTCAGCAATTTAGGGGCTTCAATATGTAAGCCTTTATTTTATTGTCTTCTTATTTTAAGTAATTAGTCCCCCCCAATTATGCTTTATCGTTTGAGTTAGTTAATCATAGCTAGATGATGTAGATCTAGGCTAAGATGTTAGGAAGGTGGCGATACCTTGTCTATGAGGATCCCATAACCTACGTCATACACTTAGTATTTATTCATGAATCTACTTGATTTAATTAATGCGTATCTATGTTAGTTTATATGAATACTGTGCGAATTACTGTTTAATCGTACGTATGATGAAACGCTGAGAGATATATTCTAAGATGTATTCTGGGTTGAAATCGTTCGGGTGACCGAAAGGTGTCATTCGGTCGACCGAGGCCTTACACTCGGTCGACCGAGCCCTGTTTCATCAGTTATTTCTGCCACGTCTTTATGGTAGGTTTAGCCTAGTTGAATTTATTATCTCAGTAGGTATGGCTATGGCTACGTTACTCGCTTAGTTTAATTAAAATGTGTAAAAAGGAAATACCAATATAAAACTCTTAGGTAGGCTTATGAATTGCTCTTCACGGACGTTCAGCGTTATCTAGGTAGGTTTATATTTGGGAATTGCTAGCACCTGATTATACATACGTCGTAGATTAGCATGAGACTATAACTTGGTAATTGCTAGTTGGACGAGAGCTTGAGTAATCGCTTAGGAAATACGCCTAACCATAGGAATGTTGCCTAGACGAGGTGTACGATTAATATCGGCATCCTTAGTGTCATAAGCGTGCAAGTTATATGAGATGGATACCCAAAAGGTGAAGTCACTTAATGTAGCACATTGATCTAGCAACCTAACCGGTGCTAAGTCAAGTTAAAGAGGATGACTCCCGTAGCCAATCTAAGATAGATACAAACGGATTGACAGTTAATAAGTTCAGTTTATTATATAAATTATCTAGGTCCAAACGATAAAGACTATAATTGGGGAGGTTAATTACGTTGTGTCGAGTCGTGTCTTTACCTTTCTTGTCTTATGTTGGTCATAGACCGCCTCTATGTCCTTGACATGTTTAATTAATTGTTTGTATATAGATAGATCCACAATTGGTTCCCTGTGGGATCGACCTTGATTCACTATAGCTATACTACGATGGGCCTAGTCCTCTTGCTAGTATTGGTTTATGGTGGTCAAGTATTTTATAACATGATTGACCCCGATCAGCTTGGGGGAGGCAACCTGCCATTTCGTAGTTTTTGAGTGATAAAGTGTTTTTAATGGTCTCGGGGTGGTAAACATCTAATGTGGGGTGAAAACCTTGAGTTGGCCTTGTTCCTGTTTCCAAACGCGCATTTCAGTCCATTTCAAACGCGTGTTTCAGTCCATCCAAACGCGCATTTGAAACCATTTCAAACGTGCGTTTAAGCCCCTAACTCTCTGTCCATAAAGCACTTTTTCAAACGCCCGTTTCAGACCTCAAATGCGCGTTTCGCTTCCTCAAACGTGCGTTTCGCTTCCTCAAATGCGCGTTTGGGAGTTTCGTCTTTATATACCCTCATGTTTCACCGGCAATTTTAGAATTTCCCCCCTTCGACCTAAAAACCGCCGGCGGCCCTTTTCCTCCCCTCTCACTCGAAAACCACCCTAAACAACTCCAAATTCAGTGATTCAAAAGCCAAACAACATCTCTCGATCCCCTCTCTTGCTTTCACTAACCCATTCCATCAACGAAATCCCAATTTTCTCGATTCGATCTTGACCTTGGGCAACTTTCTGCCTAGGCCGTTTTGGGCTCAATTCAATGTTTTGGGACTCGTACTTCGCTCCAAATCCTTCATCTCATCGTATATAAGCATAGTACATGTATAATTTGATTTGAAGTTTAAGTTTCGGTTAGGGTTAGTTTTGGCCTTTTTGGATTAACACCCCTACCCCGTTTTAATTGTTATTAATCATATATCTTGTTTGTGCTTTGTTTTGTTTTGTTTGTTTTGTTGATGATGATGAATGGTGTGGCCTTCGTAGGATGGCGTGTTGATTGGGTTGGTTTGTTGTAAAATCCCGGTTGGATGTTAACCGGGTTGGTCTAGGCTGTTATATTCGGGTGTTTGGTGTTGTTTTGGTGAGTGTAGACAGAATGAGAGAAAACAAGCGGAAGGAGACTGAGAATAAGGGCAAAGGGAAGCAACCGGTTGTGAAACACATGCCTAAGAAACAGAAAACCCTCGTATTTCCTAGAATACCTAAGGGTGGTATCCGGATTAGTGATCAAGGCAATGCTGAGAGTAGAAACCCTAGAGCTCTTAGGCCTTTTGGTCACTTACATGATGAGACTTCTGATGAGGATTTTGAGCCAGATAGTGATGAGAGGAACTCGAGCAGTGACAGTGATAGCGGGGGGACAGCAACCTATGACAGTGAGACTTTACCCCTATCACAGATGCAAGCTAAAATCATGAAGAAAACACCTGTTTCACTCCCACCACACAGTCTCCCAGAGCAAGATCCTCCATAAAACCCTCCACCTCAAGACCCTATCCCTTTTGAACAATGTTTCAATTCCCCCATGGCCTTAACCAACTTCAATGAATATATTTCCACGAAGAACATGTGCTTTGAACGGGGGTTAGATCTTAAGTTGGCTCCTAAACCCTTCGTAGCCAACTTGATGAAGCGAGGGTGGAATAATTTGATTTGTGAGCCGGAGGGGCACTTGAATCTCACACTTTTTTGGGAGTGGTATGAAAATTTCAGTGTTGCCAATTTGGAGTCTAGGTTTGTAAGGGTACGAGGTGTCGATGTGCCATGGTCTGATAAGGCGATAAATGACTTTTATCGGATACCGGCGTTTGAGGGCCAAGACTATGTTAGTTGGTTTGAGGAGAAGCAGCACTGGGGCAATCTTAATGATCCTTTAGAGAATATGAGGAGGGAGATATAGCCTGAGTTACAATGGATATCTAAGGGGGCAATGCACGTAGCCAACTGGTGACTACTACGTGGCCTAACGAGTGGAAAGTTGAGGCTAAGTTCTCCCAAAACCGCCTACTACCGAAAGACAACATCACGCATTTTCACATCAAGGATTTGCAGTTGTTGTATGCTATCCATTATGACCTTAAGGTGGATGTAGGGAAGATGATTTTTGAGAAATTCAAGGACAACCAGAAAGTCAAGCGCCGTCAACTTATGTGCCCCTACCTTATTTACGCGTTGTGCAAGCAAGTCCCGGTTGAAGAATATCCCGATGATCACATTTTGTGGAAGAAAAATCGGCCTATGGTCCCAAAGCCATTCAATGCCCGCCCTGGTCAAAAGCCACCGAGGCCCACCCCATGACCTATTCACACAGTTCTTCGTCCTACCACCCCTACTCCCTCCACTTCACTGCCTATTCCCCCACCTATCATTTCCTCTACCACCACCACAATACCCCCACCTCCACCATTCACTACTGAACCCTCCACTACACCTCCACCTCCATCTTTTACCTCGACGTCCATGGGACCATGGCTTAGTGAGCTCCAGGGGCTACTGATTGCTCACAAACAAAGGGATTGGATGGACTCTTTACGGTTGACTCTTAATGGGATTGTTGAGAATCAGAGGGTATTTGCTCGGGCTAGACAGATTGACCTCCCTGACTTGATTTTGGATACATCGCCGTTTCAGAACACCTTAGAGATAGAGGCAGATTTGCAGAGGGTATCCGAGGATTTGATTGTTGACGAGGCTGAAGAGGGGTTTGATGATATTCTGTTGGATGATCTGATTGAGACAGACGGTGCAGGGACAGAGCCAGCTGGGACAGGCGATGCCGAGACTACACAGACCGAGAGTGCAGCTGCTGTGGTTGCACCATCATCAAGCACACCTGCTTCCACCACAGATGTACAGGGACACGGAGCAGACTAGCATGTTTTCATGCACTTTTTATGCTTCTATCTATTTTTCTAGTCTGATTCACCTGCTTCTAATACTTTTTCACTAATTTGTTGATACACTTCACTCAGCATGTGCACGCACTTATTTTTGAGCCCTTGAGGCCTGCTTGACCATGTATGTTCTTCCTTTCTTTGATTGACACTTTGGGATGACATGGATGCTTTTAGTTTTTTTATCTAATGCATGGATGTTCTGTTTTTCAATGATTCTTTTATATCCTTCCATTGCATGTCCCCGTGTCCCTCTCTTTTTGCTTTGATCCTATTATTGTGGCATGGCCTCGTTATTGTATACACCCGCTTACCCTATTTCTTGCTTTATAGCACGTGGCCTCAGTCCCGTGTATGCGCTTTCTTTGTTTCTGTTGATCTCGCTTTAGGTTTCGGGATGGATTTATACGAGGATATCACGAGTTTCGAGTTACGAGTGCGCCTTTCTCCCGGGTTTTGGTAAAACAGCTAAGTTTTTTCCTTATTCTATCTCTCACACGCTGAGGACAGTGTTTCGTTTAAGTGTAGGGTGGGAGACTTAGACGTTTTTCTTGTTTTGATTGTTAAATGTGCTATTTTTGTGGTATGCTTAGCCTATGACCGGGCTCGAGTCGATTTTGGGCAATTTTTAAAATATTTCAAGGGTTTTTAGCACCGTGTTGTGTGTGTTATTCTCACATTCGAGTGGTGACCACCTTAGCAGGGACCCCGAACGTGTACACTGCGGTTTGATATTATCTTGAGAATAGAGATTATTAATTTCACGTATAGCTACACTTGTGCACAATTTGATTGCTATTACCTCTCATACCACTAGTCTCGAGGCAAAATTGAAGGTTCACCTAAGTAAGATACGGGATGACGGTCCTGGCGCTTCTTTGACCCGACCAGAGGCAAATAAGCCTAATCCCAAACATTAGACTCTCTTAGCCCCTCTCAGCCTTGATAGAATGGTCTGACCACCATTCGTCTTGATAGCCGTTTTGTTACGCAGTCAGAAAACCCTAACCCTGAGCCTTATGTTTGGTCACGTTCCCTTTGATCACCTTACGAGTGGATCTAGTCTTTTGATGAGACACACTTGCTAAGACAAGTGTGGGGTTGTAGGTTTTGTGATATCGATGTTGGGTTAGTGTTCTTCTTGTTCTGGGGGCGCTATAAGGCGGAGTGGAGGTTATGTTGGTAATTTTTGTATTGGGTTGGCCCAAAAGCCCAAAAAGAGGTCCCTTTTCTCTTCTCTTAAAAAAAATCTAAGTTCAAAATAAATTGAGAAGTTCTCAATGAATAAAAGCTCAAAGCATATAGAAATAAAATGTTGGAATCAAAGTGATGAGCTTAAAAGTGATCTTTATGATGTTGGAGTTGGGATAGTTAGATAGGTGCTAATGTATTCGATCTCTCCTCATGACGCTTGAAACATAGTTGAGTTTGGCAATGAGTTCGGGTATGTTAGTATCCTATAGTTCCCAAGTGCTTAAAGTAATCAAAGAGGAGTTTGGATGGTTTGTATGGTAGAGATGAAGTGGTACACTTGTTGATTAGGTTCACTCGTACATCTTTTTCTCCAGTTTCCAAAATATCATTTTCGATTAACCGGAATTACCCTAGCCTAACGTTATAACCTTTAAAGTCCTACCCGATCGTGTCCAGACTTAGTGACCTTGATTAGTGGAGAGGCTAGTTGGTATGAAACGGTTGGTAGACTTTTGGTCGGGATTCAAGACCCGACAATCATTTTGAGCACTTGTGTTTAGCTTGGCACCACACACACTCCATTTTCTTGATAATGTTATACCGATGTGTATATGTTCGTGTTTCTTACATTGTGGTTACCTCGAAAGTGTGAGAAGTGGCACCTACATCACAAAGTTGAATCCTTTGGTTGGTTTTAAAATGCCTAGTTTACTCGATGGTGAGCAAAGGCGTGATGGGAGTCAACTTTACGTGATTCCGGTGCAATTTCTACCCCAGTTTACCACACGTTTAGCATGTTTTTGGGTGGTTTAGACCGTTTTCGGGGTAATATCGTGAGTTTATAGCAGGGAGAGTAAATCCGTTACTTTGATGGTTTATTACCCCTTTATGTTGATATTAACCATATTCCCGAGCACTCTTACCCTCCGGAATTGTTTGGTTGGTTTGATCGTTCATGATGTTGTAGGGTATTAGTGCTTTGAGGACCCGGAAGGTGATGATTCATGGTGAGAAGCATGATCGAGGCGTTATGAGTGATCAAAAGGGAGAAAAGATGAAGTTTTGGAACATATGGGGTTCAAACGCGCGTTTGAACCCCCAAACTGGCGTTTCAAAAGCATGATTTTGGACAGGATGCACTTGCTCTAAACGCGCCTTTCAAGCCCTCCTAAACGCGCGTTTGAACCCCCCAAACTGGCGTTTCAAACTGCCCTAAACGCGCGTTTCAGTTGAAGAACAAGCAAGAACCTACCCAGAAATGAAGCGAAACGCGTGTTTGCCCTATGCGAAACGCGCGTTTGACCAAGCAAAACGCCAGTTTACAGTATCTAAACACGCGTTTGACGACGAAAATCTGCACTTTTTCCCCACCTATAAATACCAACTCTTAGACCATTTCAAAGACCAAGTCTTTTTCCTAGCAAAACCCTACTCCTTTTGACTCTGATTTTTGTAATAGCTTAGAATACTCTCTTTCAGCTTAAAGTAGTATAATCTCAGCTCAATCTTTCCATTTCTTAGCTTAGATTTCTATTCCAAACACTAAGAGACCACCTTTTAATTACTTCTTTAAGTTGTAATTAAGCAAGATAAATGTCAGAAAATCAGGATTCCGGGTAGTGACGACCTTGCAACGAAGTTCTTGATATGATAACAACCGATTTGACTCTAGACCTCAAGAGAAGAGTTGTAGGGCTTGAAGGGAGGATTCTACAGGATTTTGAATCACTCCATTCCAACTTACGAGGCCCGAGTTATGAGCGTTACAAGTTTGGATGCTGTTGCTGGAAATAGTGAACGGGCGTCCGACCTTATGGACGGGCGTCCGGCACCGTTACGGTAGCAACCGCCTCTGATTTTCTATAAATAGCAGCAGCTTTTCAACCCTAATATCATACCATATCGAATTTTACACACAGCAGCCGCAAGAACACCTTATTTTCTGAGGCTTCCAAGGCCGGTCACCCGAGCCTTGTGCTCGGGTGATCGGGGTTAGATTAGGATTTATTTTTCGTTTCGTTTTCTTTTCTTGTTCGAATTATGATGAAGGCTTGGAGCTTTCATCCATGGAGCAGCCATGGAGACTAGTTTTCTGCAGCACTTTAATTTCAGTTCATGGATGATTTTGTAAGTTTTAATTATAATTGTTTCGTTTCCTATGTTTATTTGTATCGTGCAATTTTATATCGAAAGATGATTGTATGATTTGATGCTACCGTATGACGGAAGTCGGTGTAGTTTAGATCACCATAGGAAAGATTAGATCTTTAATCCATACATAACGGTAGTTCGTAGGTTAAATATCTAGGTTTACGAGAGAACCACAATTTAATTAATTCGATGCAAGATTATCTTAGATTGGAATTGAGGGATATCACCGTTACCGGAAAGATGAGATTTTTCATGTGTTTATTTCATTGCGTCGTTCTTGTTCTCTTTCATGTTTTTATGCCGCATGTTAATCGAATTTAGATAACGGAAGTTAATAGATTCGTTAGATTGCCGTGAGAGAGATTAACAATTATTATTCCAACAAACGGAAGTTGAGGGATAATGTTGTTAGGTTATGATTCAATCCATATCTTTGATTTGTATCGATATTAGTTAAGACCGGAAGGTAAACTAATTAATGGCGTGATAAATCGGAAGAGGAAACGCTTCTTTAGATAAGATATAATCCAAGATAACTTGTGAATAAATATTTGTCTATCTTATTTCCTTCGGTGAGGTGATGGTTGTGGGAAATAGATTGATCATGGTTTGTTTATGGTTGGTCGGTTGATAGTTAGTTTTACTTGTTTTCGTAGATGTAGTTTTATTTATTTTGTCCGCAACTATATTTCCGGCTTTGGATTAACAATCCTCCGTCTAGTTATTTTTCCGTTCTAGTTTAGGTTTAGGTTTAGTTAATAAAGAGGAATTAATGAAGTTAGATTCAATGACCCAATTCCCCGAGGATCGACACCCGTACTTATCCAACTTTACTAGCAACTACCCGGTATTCGGCCGGTTAGGAGGTAGTTTTGCATGGTAGTATAGGTTTTATAAATTTTCTTTTGTTTTAATGATGCAAAATCTCCCCAACAAAAGTGGCGCCGTTGCCGGGGAATCGGTGTTTTGTTGAATCTAGTTAAGCTAGTTCTCGATTTTGTTACGTTTCGTTTTTCGTTTTTAATAAAAGTAGCGTTTACCAAATCGAGAGTTTTTATTTTGCCGTGTTTCGATGACCGTAGGGTTAAGAATGTGCAAAAGTTTTTTACTCAATCTGTTTTACGTGAAGTTTGTGTTTAGTTGTTACCTAGTCTAACCCCTGTGCTAGAATTTTATGTGGCTGCCTGCGTTTTTGATGTATGATGATCTTCTAAGTTAATTAGGGTTTATAGTTAGGGTTTTTTCGTTATTTTCTATTTCGTTCTATGCATATTCGTTGTATGGACGAGCGTCCGGTTTATTGGACGCCCGTCCAGTCCCTAACGTGCAGGTAAACGAGCGTTTGGAATTATGGGACGTTCGTCCATTCCAGAATTTTCAATCCTGCTCTGATTTGAAGAATCAGACGGGCGTCTGTAATTCTAAACGCCCGTCCGGTCGGTTTTCAAGGCAGACGAGCGTCTGCAAAGTGGAACGCCCGTCCAGTGCTGAGATTTCCTTTGAACGTTCGTCCGTAATGCAGTCCAGGTTCTGGTTTTTCTTGATTTTATTTTATAGCTTTTATTTGATGTGGATTTCTCATTCGAGCTTCTGTGGCTAATTGATGTTTACATAGATGTCCTGAACTTATATGTTTTTACCTTTCCATCTATGAATCCATGTTAGATAATTGATCAATTCCTTATACATGATTCATCTAGGCATGTTATAGTTACTGTCGGTTCTCGTACGCTATAACTGGTCTGATTGTTAATTAGTAGCTAATGTCGGTTTCCGTATGCTACATACCGTTGTGATGAATCTTGTTAGCTTTTAAGACTTACGTGCTTCCTTTGTTTTTATAGTTCATATGGGTAGCTACTGTCGGTTTTCCGTAATGCTACGTCCTTTTCCATATGAGTTATATCTGTTTAGTATAGCTAACTGTTGGTTTTCCATAATGCTATCACCTTTGACGAGTCTTAAAGCGCGTCTACACGCATGTAATGAAAGACTGCGTCGTTTATCGTAACCTGTCATTATTTGGTAGACGTTTATTATATACATGTCGTGCTGCAAATGAGTGGGCTAGTTTTCTTTCTTTTATTTTCTTTTATTTTTGCATATCATATAGGTGCATATCACTTAGATGCATATCATTTAGTTGCATTGTTTTTCTATTTTCTTTTTGAGTGTAGTTAACTGTCGGTTTCCGTAATACTACCTCGTTTTTTTTTTTTTTTTTTTTTTTTTTTTTTTCGCATAGGCCGTAGTCACTGTAGGGTTGTCCTCGGAACCTGCTCAGCCTAAGCCTGTCAGAATTTATTTTTATTTATTTAATTTTTAGAATTGCAGATCACGTAGATTGCATTGTAGTATAATTTCATATAGTGCACCTAGCCCCGCTATTTTGTAATGTTCCATGTATCATTATTTTTGTATGCACACGTGGACTGTATTTGTATTATAAGCTTCTGTGGCTTATTTGATGCTTAGGTGTCCTGTACTTTCCCTGTGTGGTGATTTTTCCATCTGAGCCGTTATATCATGTGCTTACGTCCTGAGTTCGCAATTTGTTATTCCCCCGTGTCCCCGAGATACTGCCATGTTTCGTCGAGTGGTGCAGGTACATTTCTAGCTGTCTTTGTTAAGCTAGCTTTGGATTTGAAGCTGGGAAGGACTCCATATGACATCACCATTGTTGTCCTCTTCAGCCAATTTTCGGATCATCACGAAATCAGCTAAGTTCTTTTATCTTTTCTTTATTTCTGCACAACATGAGGACATGTTGTAATTTAAGTGTGGGGGAGGGGAATGGCTTATGTGTTATCTACATTCATTTGCCATACTTTTATATTTCTATGAAAAGTGCTAGATTTTAAAATTTTTGTTTTGTCCCAAGTAAGCATTGCATGTCTTCATTTGAGTTCTTATATCATTGGTGCTGTATTCTGCATATTTAGTAATTTTAGATGTCTCACCCGACACTCTTTTTCACGTGCCATAGTAGATGATGAGCTATATTTTAAAGCTATGCCCATTCAATTAGAGATTTTTTTGATGATTATCGCATGATTCTTTGCTTACATACGAATTTTGGAAATTTTAATAGTTTGTATTTAGAATTAAAGTATGACATACTGTGAATATCTGAAGGTTTGAATGTGATAGGAGGGATATAATTTAAGGTTTGTATACCAATCTAAGATGAATAATATGAATTATATATATATAAGTGTCGGAAGTAGCTGCCAATGATTTGAGTGCGGTAGGGCATTATCTCGAAATGTCCTATACCACTATGAGGTTAATAGCTCCCGACTGCCTGATGATAGTAGTCCAGCTAGGGTGCTATCACGAAACATCCTATTGCTGGGAATGAGGGCATATGTGCTATACATGTGGAATTGATTGAACTTTAAGAAAAATTAGTGAATGGTATTGTGGAAAGATGGTTGGAAACCTTAGTTATCTGCTAACTATCCCCAGTATAAACTGAAAGATATGTTGTAGGGACTATCCTCTAAGTGTGTCGGAAATATTTTAAATGCTCCCTATTATCTTTTCGGAATAAGTATGTTTTGTGAGGTGCATGTTATAATCGTTTTTATATTTCTAATTTAAATGGGATGTTGGCTAGTTTTGTTTGAATCAATTTCAAGTGTGGATTCAGTGGAAGTTTACTATGGCTATGCACACACGCACTTGGGTGAACCTCTAAACTACTTGAAAATGTTTTATATTTGCATAAGTGTTTATTTGTCTCGAGTGATGATTATGTTTTGTCTTGCTCGGGACGAGCAAGGTTTAAGTGTGGGGGAGTTGTTAAGGGTGATTTTATACGTTTTATAAGGATATATTTTATGTCAATATTCCCCATATTCTTAGGATTTTCATAGAAATCGAGCTTATAATCGATTAATTGAGTAAATGGTGTTTTTAATAGCTAAATTGCAAAACGTAGCGATTTATGTGTTTAAATCATGATTTTATATTATTTTAGGATTGTGTTACGCTTTGGTATGTTTTTCCTACATTGTAGATACACATTGTTGATGGAAAGGATGATTTTAAAGAGATAAATTCGAGTGGAAAAGAAATCAAGCAAGATAAATGTCGGAAAATCAGGATTCCGGGTAGTGACGACCTTGCAACGAAGTTCTTGATATGATAACAACCGATTTGACTCTAGACCTCAAGAGAAGAGTTGTAGGGCTTGAAGGGAGGATTCTACAGGATTTTGAATCACTCCATTCCGACTTACGAGGCCCGATATATGAGCGTTACAAGTTTGGATGCTGTTGCTGGAAATAGTGAACGGGCGTCCGACCTTATGGACGGGCGTCCGGCACCGTTACTGTAGCAACCGCCTCTGATTTTCTATAAATAGCAGCAGCTTTTCAACCCTAATATCATACCATATCGAATTTTACACACGGCGGCCGCAAGAACACCTTATTTTCCGAGGCTTCCAAGGCCGGTCACCCGAGCCTTGTGCTCGGGTGATCGGGGTTAGATTAGGTTTTATTTTTCGTTTCGTTTTCTTTTCTTGTTCGAATTATGATGAAGGCTTGGAGCTTTCATCCATGGAGCAGCCATGGAGACTAGTTTTGCGCAGCACTTTAATTTCGGTTCATGGATGATTTTGTAAGTTTTAATTATAATTGTTTCGTTTCCTATGTTTATTTGTATCGTGCAATTTTATATCGAAAGATGATTGTATGATTTGATGCTACCGTATGACGGAAGTCGGTGTAGTTTAGATCACCATAGGAAAGATTAGATCTTTAATCCATACATAACGGAAGTTCGTAGGTTAAATATCTAGGTTTACGAGAGAACCACAATTTAATTAATTCGATGCAAGATTATCTTAGATTGGAATTGAGGGATATCACCGTTACCGGAAAGATGAGATTTTTCATGTGTTTATTTCATTGCGTCGTTCTTGTTCTCTTTCATGTTTTTATGCCGCATGTTAATCGAATTTAGATAACGGAAGTTAATAGATTCGTTAGATTGCCGTGAGAGAGATTAACAATTATTATTCCAACAAACGGAAGTTGAGGGATAATGTTGTTAGGTTAGGATTCAATCCATATCTTTGATTTGTATCGATATTAGTTAAGACCGGAAGGTAAACTAATTAATGGCGTGATAAATCGGAAGAGGAAACGCTTCTTTAGATAAGATAATAATCCAAGATAACTTGTGAATAAATATTTGTCTATCTTATTTCCTTCGGTGAGGTGATGGTTGTGGGAAATAGATTGATCATGGTTTGTTTATGGTTGGTCAGTTGATAGTTAGTTTTATTGTTTTCGTAGATGTAGTTTTATTTATTTTGTCCGCAACTATATTTCCTGGCTTTGGATTAACAATCCTCCGTCCAGTTATTTTTCCGTTCTAGTTTAGGTTTAGGTTTAGTTAATAAAGAGGAATTAATGAAGTTAGATTCAACAGCCCAATTCCCTGAGGATCGACACCCGTACTTATCCAACTTTACTAGCAACTACCCGGTATTCGGCCGGTTAGGAGGTAGTTTTGCATGGTAGTATAGGTTTTATAAATTTTCTTTTGTTTTAATGATGCAAAATCTCCCCAACTCCCCACCTATAAATACCAACTCTTAGACCATTTCAAAGACCAAGTCTTTTTCCTAGCAAAACCCTACCCCTTTTGACTCTGATTTTTGTAATAGCTTAGAATACTCTCTTTCAGGTTAAAGTAGTATAATCTCAGCTCAATCTTTCCATTTCTTAGCTTAGATTTCTATTCCAAACACTAAGAAACCACCTTTTAATTACTTCTTTAAGTTGTACTTTTTGGATTTCAATCTCAAATTATTCAGTTCGATGGTAAATTTCTCTTCTCTTTCTCTTATTATGTCTTTAATTTATTGTTCTTTGTATGCTTTAACATCTATGATGAGTAGCTAAATCCTTAACATAGTCAAATCATGTGAACACTAGTGAAATGTCACTAGGGTGACGAAATTGGGAGTGGGTAGTGCTTATTTTCATGCTTTAATGATTTATTCTTGTCTTAGAACTTGTTTTAACATATTTGGGCTAGATTGTTCATCTAGGTCAAAGTCACACACATCAATCTAAAGAGTTGTTCAGATAGAGAGATGTGGGAAAAGGGGTTCTAGGATCACGGAGTAGACCCGGCATAGTTGTTAAGCCCGGGCCCAAAGTGAGATTACTCGTTTTAACATTTAATCGGTTTAGAGCTTATCGTGTTGGGGTTTCCGGTTTCCTTAAGGGGGAATTGGTTAGCCTAGCATAGGGTGATGAAGGAGAGTTGTTCAGATAGCATCACCAGTTTAGAAACCGTTACCCTTGAATAATCGTTAAGCACCTTTGGTTATGGTTGGTCGGTAAATGCACACTCCCGGTTAAGTCACTCGAGGGGGCGTAAGTCACTAGTGGGATCATGGTTCGGCTATGCTCGTAATCCTTAATCTAATCCTCTTTGTAGTTCTTTTTCCTTTCTTATCTTTAGACTTGTTAATTGGAATGCTTAATTGTCGTTGTAGTTATAAAACACCTTAAAATCTGGATCGCCTAGACTAAGTTTCGCGTTTGCTTTTGGTAGTCACATACACATTCCTTTGGGTTCGACCTCGGACTCCTGTAGCTTTACTATAATCGATCCGGTACACTGCCGGTTAGAGAGTAGTTTTGCCCACATTTTTGAGTCTTTATAAATTGTTTTTGGAGGGTGAATCTTATGCTCATCAGTAAACGACGAAACGACCCATGGAAATTTCCAACTTGTTGTTGAACTGCCACCGATGGAACCGTTATACATGAGTGCAAATGATGTAAAAACACAAGTTGATCAAAATGATCTCGCTTCAACAGATGAAAACGATCTCGATCAAAATGAAAAGGATGGCAGTTACGAGTATGCTTCAACGGATTGCGATGATGATAATAACTGTGTAGATGATGACATATACGACTTGATCCCACCAAACTATGCAAGAGATAATGAATGATGCTTTAAATATAATATTCTTTTAGTAAGTTCATTCAAATATACTTGAATTTAAAAATTATATAATGGTAGTGCTTTAATTATATAATGCTATTAACTTTTTCTTGTGCCTTAAGTGAGATACTAACTTAAGTTATTGTGGTTTGTCAAATTATTGTGTATCAGTGATTTCAAATGGAACAAGACAATTGTTGGTCCCAGAGAAGGGTAAAGCTATAGTCAGAGGGGGTGAATGACTATAGTGGAGTTTCAAAAAAAATTCTTGTGTTTAAAAGCTTTTGGGCAGCGGATAAGTCCCTTCTTAAAAAGTTGTTTCAAAATAGTTTGTTCAATCACAGATCTATGATATAATTTTGGCAATTAAGTAAATGCAGTAATGTAAATTGTTGAAAGTAAATTGACACAAGGCTTATAGTGGTTCAGGGTGGTGTAATCCCGTAATCCACTCTTCTCCTGTGATGATTGGAGGTATTCACTATTGTTTTCACAGATACAATAGCCTGATTGTCCTTGACTACACAAGCGACTATCACTCATTGACTGCAACAGCTTTAGTGACTCAGTCTTTTTCACTACTCTTCGGGATCAAATCCTTCAGCAGCTATCACAAACACAACTCCTTCTCAGATGTCTCTGATTCAGTTGCTTGATTGATGTGAATTGGATTCACAAACTTGTTGATCAATCTCAATGCTTGATGTTTAAAATGTAGCTCTCAGTTTTGAGTTGATCACTAGATAGTTCTTTTTCGCACAGATAGAAGGCTTTTCACTTTGATAGAGTTTTTGCTCAGATTTATGACCGTTCTTCCTTTTTTTTTTTTTTTCTTTTTCTATCAATGCCTTCTATTTATAGCCTTGATTATCCTTGATTTGAATTTCCGTCCGTTGGCTATATTAATGAGGGGAATAATCCTTGATTTTATTCTTGATTCCCCCTTAATTATATTCTCCTTGATTTCAGTGATCGGATATTTCTTCAAACGTTTATCAGAAAATATGTTCTTGATTGATCCTCTATTGATTATGCATTTAATGCTTGATCCTCTATATCTTCATCATATTTCGAAATCTGATTAAGTAAAGTTTACTTAGCCGTTCTTTGAACGGTCAAGTGATCCTTATGACTTTGCCGCTTAGATCTTCCTTCACTGCTTTGTCTTCACTCAGCCGAAAGTCAGTTTACTTTACCGATTCACTGTTTCCTTCATTCTTTCAGTTTAAGGAGAATCCTTGTACTTCACTGATCCTTGATTTGTGAGAGATCAGCGTACACCATATTTAAACACTAAGTATCATTACTTGAAACATAACTTAGACTTATCCAAGGTCATCACAGACTTCATTGGTTATAAGTCAGACCATAATGTCTTCATTGCTTCTCTGCCGGTACTTGATCGGCTTCACTGCCGGAAATCTGTTTTTACTTTGTTTGTCCTACCAACTAGTACAATACTTGTCGACTCAACTTATACAACATGTCAGACTCTAAGTAAAGACTTATACAGAGAATTCTAACTTATTTCAAGCTTGCTATAACAGCTAGTATGACCATCATCAAAACATAACAAAATGTTCCTAACAATTTCCCCCTTTTTGATGATGCCAAAACCCTCATAAGCCTGAACATAAGTATAACAAATTTCATAATAAATAGTGGAATAAAAATCAACAATTTTATTCATCCATTAAGGTGGCAATAAGACATTGCATCTTTTTATTTGAATATCAAAGGCATTTGAGTAAGTAAATTAATATAATAAGGGCTACTGCTTCTTTTCTTCAAACCCGATACCCTTGCCTTTGATGCCCTTGACCTTATCCGTTGGGCTTGCCTTCATTCTGCTGGAGCTCTCAGGCTTGCTTTCTTCCCCCTTTTTGGCAGCACCAAAACGTTCTTCAAGAATTCTGGTTGCTTCTTCTGATTCGGGGAGAGGACCATACTTTTTCTCCAGGATTTGATTGTTGGCCGTAGTGACATTTATCAGAGTGTCGAGTTGCTGGCCAGAATATTTCATAACCTCATTGAGATGGTGGATTTGATGTGTATGAGCATTCAAGGTGTCCACCAAGGGTTTGAGATTGTTATCAGCCTTTTTAGCATGAAACTCAAGATTGGTCTGGAGATGGTAGGGAATGAGATGTTGCAGGTTGCAAAGCAAGTCTCCCTATTTCTCCATCACCTCATCTTGAATCTTAATGTGACTGATGATGGCTTCAATCTTATGGTTTAAGGAGGTTTAATCACTCCTTAAGGCAGTTTTTAAGTTTTGTCTGCTGAGGTATTGCCTTTCCATGTCCACAATGAGGGGTTGAATATCCAGATTGAACAGTATTTCTGGATCGGTTTCCTTTGGAATTTCTTCCTCATCCTCATCATCTGTATCTTCTTCCTTCTCTTTCTCACTTTCTTTTTCTTCCTCATTAGACTTAGGGTCATTGAGGGGTTGCTGGGGATGTTGACGTCTTCATTTGCCAGATGTGTGATTTTCTCTGCTGCTGTTCCCCCTTGATCAATGCTGGGGGAGTTGACATGTTCAGCGAAGTGAGTTTTATCAACTGGCTCACTCGACTGGTTGTCAACTTTGCTGATGCTTCTGAGAATTACTTCCTGGATTGTCAGATCATCATTAGAAATCGCCATCTTTCCTTGATCATTTTCAAGATGACTACTGTCTATCAGTGCTTCCTCTGTTTCTGCCTTTTCATACTCAGATGTCTCTTCTTCTTCTTCATCCATCTCTTCTTCTTCAGATGGAGTAAGTTGATACCCTTTCTCACATTCCTCCAGATATGTCACTTCTTCTTGTTTCTCTTCCTCCATTGCTATATCATCACTGATCACCACTGGATTGTCCGGATTGCTGGTACTTGCCACTGGGGTGTCTTCTTGTGCTTTTTGCGATATAATTCGTCTTCCCATCCCTGATCTACTTCCTTCGGGTGCTTTCCTTTTTCGTCCGGTAGTGGGTTTGGGTTTCATAGATGCCTTGATGTAGGTAAACATCACCTTTGACCTATGTGGAGGCTGCATATTTGTGGGTTTCACTTTTAATGAGTCAAATAGGTGTTGAAGAGGGAACCCATATGATTTCCTTTCCAGAATTCACCTTTCTTCTGCAACCCCTTGCTTGGTGCCGTAATCGACAGATCTATTTCCTTTTGATTATGCTCTTTCAATCTATTGAAGACAAAGTTTGCCCAGTCAAAGTGAAGGCCTTGATAGATTATTGCCATTAGCTTAACTCGTACCTCTGTCAAGTTTTCCATCAACCCTTTCTTGCCTTCGATGTTCTTTGTAATGACAGGTGCGAACTCAGCAAATGGAAGTTTGAGTGCTGATCTTAGGAGATTGTAGGTTTTGCTGTTATTTTTGGGGCTTTTGGCTATCTCCTCCCAGAAGGTCTTGATGTTAACCTGCACAAACTTCACGTTTGCCGGGCCAATCATGGGTAGATGTAAGAATCTGTAAAGTAGGCCAGGTGTGATGACCACTTCTTTGCCAAAGATTGAACTTTTTATACAGTCGATATTAGTCTTCTTTGTGCTTGGCACAAACTTTGCATTTTTCCAAAATGCAATCAGGTTCTCATAGCATATTCCAGTTATTGGGGGGTTTAAGAAGGTCATTAACCCCAGATTTGTACATCCATCAACAAGCCATCGGGCTTGTACCTCATTATCACAGAAGGATAGATAGGGTTCAGGCTTAAAGAACGATCCAGTGATGATCGATTTTTCAAAAAATCGTTATGTGGCATATATTGTGGATGATGAGGCCATTTCTTGGAATTTGAGAGAATGCTTTGATTTTTGCAGTGAGAAAATAGGGTTTATGATTTTGCAAGGATGCGTAAAGAATTCTGAAAAACCTCTAAGTGTTGTTTATATAGGATGATTGGGTGGTGTGAATGTGGTTGAATATGGAAGGATTTTATGACATAATGGCGTGATTTTATGTACATAAATCATGATATTCGAGTGTAGTGGGGGGTAGATTGAGGTAAGTAATGATAGATCCCTGGAATCGAGGCGTTTGTAATTTGAAAAATAATATGGTTACCTCCACGATTGTAAATTGATCTCCACGTGTGTAATCTTCCACAGTATAATCCTCCATAACTTCCTTATTCTCCACGTGTATAAAAATTGATTTGGTTCACAATTTAATTTGCCCATGACTCCAATCTTCATTTCGGTGGAGTGCCTTGGCTGGTCACTTAGCTGGTGTAGTGACTTTTTCACTGAGCTGCTGTATTTAACTGTTCCTAACAATCAGTGAAGTTAACTTCGCTGAGTACCAGTGCTTCACCTGCTACATCTCCAGTGAAGGCAAAGGTTTAATCAACTGGTGAAGTCACTTAGCTGATTACTCCATTTAGCCGCTCTTTGGTACTTTCTCAATTTCAATCATTCCCAACTCAGTTCTCAACATGCTAAATCTTTCATGACTGAGTGGTTTAGTGAAAATATCAGCCAATTGACCTTCAATGGGTATGTATCTTAGAATAACATCTCCTTTCTCAACATGAACTCTGATGAAATGATGTCTCACATCAATATGCTTTGTTCTTGAGTGTAACACTGGATTTTCAATAATATATATGGCACTTGTGTCGTCACACATAATTGGAATTGTCTTCTCCTCCATTCCATAATCCCTTAGTTGTTGTCTAATCCATAGTACTTGTGCACAGCAACTGCCTACTGCTATGTATTCTGCTTCAGCTGTTGATGTAGAGATGTAGTTTTACTTTTTGCTGAACCATGAAACTAGTCTGGTGCCTAGCTTCTGGAATATTCCAGAGGTGCTTTTTCTATCTATCTTGCATCCAGTATAGTCAGAGTCTGAATATGATATCAACTTGAATCCTCCATCTTTTGGATACCAAATTCCAACATTGATGGTGTTCTTCAGGTATTTGATTATTCTTTTAGCTGCTAGAAGATGTGATTCTTTTGGTTGAGCTTGAAATCTTGCACATACTCCTACTGCAAATGCTATGTCAGGTATGCTTGTAGTTAAGTAAAGTAGGGATCCAATGATTCCTCAATACATTTTCTGATCAACATCTTTTCCAGCTTCATCTTTTCCAAGAATAACTCTTGCACACATTGGTGTATCTGCTGTGCCACTTGTGTCCATACCATATTTGTATATTAAGTCTTTTGTGTACTTGGCTTGACTAATGAAAATACCATCCTTCATTTGCTTCACTTGTAGACCAAGAAAATAATTTAATTCTCCCATCATGCTCATCTGAAATTTGCTCGTCATTAGGTTTGCAAATTTCTCACACAACTTTTCATCCTCTGATCCAAAGATGATATCATCAACATAGATTTGTACTAGCAATGTACTTGTTCCTTCCTCTAATTTGAAAAGAGTCTTATCTATAGTTCCCTTGTTGAATCCATTATTGATTAAGAATTGTGATAAGGTTTCATACCAGGCTCTGGGTGCCTGTTTGAGTCCATAAAGAGCCTTCTTGAACTTGTATACTTTATCTTCTTTTCCTTTGAGTTGAAAACCAGGAGGTTGTTCCACGTATACTTCTTCTTCCAAAAGTCCATTCAGAAATGCACTCTTCACATCCATTTGGTAAACTTTGAAGTCTTTATGTGCTGCAAATGCTAGAAAGAGTCTAATTGCTTCCAATCTTGCTACTGGTGCAAATGTCTCATCATAATCTATTCCTTCTGCTTGGGAGTAGCCTTTTGCAACTAGCCTTGCTTTATTTCTAACAACTGTTCCTTGTTCATCCATCTTATTTCTGAATACCCATTTTGTTCCAATGTTGTTGGCCATGCCTAGTCTGTCAACAAGTTCCCAGACTTCATTTCTTTCAAACTCATTTAGTTCTTGTTGCATGGCTGTGATCCAATCAGTATCTTGGATTGCATCATCTATTGTTTTGGGCTCTACTTGAGATAGAAAACATGTTAGCATGTGCTCTAGTTGTCTTCTGGTTCTGACTCCTATGTGAATGTCTCCAATGACTTGATCTTCAGGGTGATCTCTCAGCCAGTTGAGATCAGGTTGAAGTTGTTCTTCACTTGGTGCTTCCACAGCTTCAGCTTGTGTATCACCTTCATGCTCTTGTACTGGAACTTCTTCAATTATATTGACTGGAGGTTCATCTTGATTTCCAAAGTTGTGATTCAGAATAGTAGTTGCTATTGTTGTATTCATATACACTTCCCTTTGTGCTGCTTCTTCTTCTTGATCTTGAAGACTTTCACCATTTGTGTTTGGTTCATCAAAGACTACATGTATTGATTCTTCAATCACCAATGTTCTTTTGTTGAGTACTCGAATGCTTTCTTTGGTGTCCGAGTATCCCATAAAGATTGCTTCATCGACTTTTTTCAAAGGTGTGTAGCGATTCTGTTCAAAACAAAACATTTAGATCCAAACATATGTAAATGTGAAATGTTAGGTTTTCTTCCATTCCATATTTCATATGGAGTTGTTCCATGATGTTTGTTGATGATTGATCTATTCTGTGTATAGCATGTTGTGTTTGCTGCTTCAGCCCAAAACCTCTTTGGTAGGCATGCTTCTGCAATCATTGTTCTGACTGCTTCTTTGAGAGTTCTGTTTCTTCTTTCTGCTACACCAATTTGTTGTGAAGTTCCTGCTGCAGATAATTGATGTAGTACTCTATTTTCTTCACAATAGGTTCTGATAACTTCATTTAGAAATTATGTGCCTCTATCTGATCTGATCTTGATGATCTTTAGCTCTTTCTCATTTTGAATCCTTTTAGCAATTCTGGCAGCTTCTTGAGTGTCTCTTTCTTCTTGTTCATGAATATGGTCCAGGTGTATTTAGAGAAATCATCGACCATTACTAGAGTGTATTTCTTACCACTTACACTTACTGGTGTGCTGGTCCAAACAGGTCCATATGTAGAAGATGTAGAATTCTTGTTGTTGATTGATAGGGCTTTGACTTGAAGGAGCTTTTGATTTGTTTTCCTTTATGACATGCATCACAGAGACTTTCCTTCTTGAATGTGATCTCTGGCAGGCCTTCAACTAACTTGTTCTTTGATAATGTGTTGATGGTCTTGAAATTTAGGTGATTTAATCTTCTATGCCAAATCCAGCTGGTTGATTGTTTATTTTTGACAAACAAACATGTTTTTCGCCTTTAGTTGTTCTCCAATCCACCACATACATGTTATCTTCTCTTCTTCCTGCAAGAACCACTATGTTGGTTTGACTGTGAATCACCTTGCATCCTTCCTTGTTGAAGTGTACATTGTAGCCTTTGTCACAAATTGACTGATGCTTAGCAGATTGAAATTTAATCCTTTAACATATGCCACATTTTGAGTCTTCAAATTGTTCTTGAGCATTGTGCCTTCCCCCTTAATTTTACCAGGGTTTTCTTTGCCTCCAAAGGTGACTTTGGGTCCATCAAAATCTTTAATGTCAGTGAGCCATCCCTTGTTCCCTGTCATGTGTCTGGAACATCCACTGTCTATGTACCAGACATCCTACAAAACAAAATTAATTTTGTTTAGGTACCCAACACTATCTGGGTCCATACCTGTTAGCAGTCATGCCTCCTACTCCTAATGTGTATCCAAAGGATCTTCTTTTTGGATAATTGAAATCATCAACTTCATATGTATAAGGCATGGCAGAATACCTTCCAATGTTTCTACTAGAGGTATTCTGATACTTTTCTCTACTTTTTGGTGCATTTTCATCCCTTTTCACTTTCCAATATACAGTGGGAAACCTGTGTTCATGTTGCTTTATATGTCTAGAAACATCCCTTGGTTGGTTTTTCTTAAGCACATGATGCATGGCATGAAATGGTTGCTTCTTGTATTTTGGAGGTGCCACATTCCAATCATCCTCTGAAGGATAAAGTCTTCCTTTACCTTTCAGAAAGTCTTTGCTTTTGGTTGAATAGATTGATGGTTTAGTCTGATGTTTCACTGCACTGGGTTTTGACTTCACCGGCACTGGATGAGTGGTTGAAGCTATGGACTGTCCTTTTCTGAACTTTGGTCCATTGTTGGTCCTAGATTCAGAATTGTGTTGTCCATTGTTTCTATTCTCATCCTGACTATTGTAGCCAAGACCAGATCTGGATCCAAACCTTTTTAAGGGTTTGTAAACTGGTGCATTTAAAGGTGCAGTGGTGGTCTTAACTGATAGGGGGATTTTCTCAACCGGTCTGTCAACACCAGATGTATGATCATCTGCTGCTTGTTGATCATTTGAGTAAGTCTCTTTACTAGTTAGTTCAGCTTTTACTTTATCCAGTTCTTTCTTTAGTCTTTTATTTTCCTTTATTAGATTCTCACACTCCTGTTCCAGAATTTCATGATTCATCTCAATTTGGTCAAATTTACTCATGAAATTTTGGATTAGGTTTGCAGAGTCTAAGGGGAGAATTGAAGATTGTGCAGTGTCAGATGTGGATGCACTAGATGATGAGTATGAACTAATTTGTTACTTCAGTTTCTTTTGACTCTTTAGCCATAAGACATAGATAGGCTTTTTCATTGTCTGAGCTGTCATCCTCATCATCATCAGAATCATTTTCAGATGATTCTTCATTCTTTTCACTACTAGATTCAGCTTTGAGTGCCTTCTTGTTTCTCCTCTTTTCAGTTGTCTTGTACTTCTTCTTATCCTCAGCTTTGTCTTTATCTTCAGGGCAATCAGCCTTGAATTGGCCTTTCTTATTACAGTTGAAGCATCTGTATTCATCATCTTTTCTCTTAGTGTCTTTGTTTATGCTTGAATTCTTGTTTGATGATGATCCTCCCTTGAATATCTTCTTTTTGCTAAACCCGTCAAAGCATTTTACCAATAAAGCTACATGTTCCTTCAGTTCCTGTGTCTCTTTGCTGTTTGCATCAGCTGTTTGACTTTGATAGGGTGCAACCAGTGCACTGGCCTTATGTGCCTCTGTTGGTGCACTGTCTTCTCCGTTCAATTCAAATTCTGAGCCTTTAGTTGAGACATCAGGGTCAGAGTATCAGTGTTTGTAAGATTTGTTGTCCCTCTGATTACTGATGTGATGATCTTCCATCTTTCAGGTAATCCTCTCAAGATCTTCAAGCATACTTCTTTCTGAGGATATGTGTGTCCAAGCTGTTGCAGTTCACTGATGATGCTTGATAATCTGTTGTCCATCTGATCGATGGATTCACCAGCCTTCATTTTGAAGTTCTCAAATTTCTATTTTGCAACAGATAATTTGTTTTCTTCAATTGCTTCAGATCCTTCATTTATCAGTGCCAGCTTGTCCCACATCTTCTTTGCTATTTTACAATCTTTGATTCTCATGAACATCTTTCTATCCAAGGTCTTCAAGATCATATCTTTTGCAACAAAGTCGAGAGTTGCTCTTCTCCTGTCATCCTTGGTCCAATCCTTCTTGAGTTTGTCTATTTCTTTTCCTTGATCTGCTCCTGTGGCTACCACAGTTGTGATTTCGATTGGGCCTGTTGGTCCCAGAGAAGGGTGAAACTATAGTCGGAGGGGGGGGGGGGGTGAATGACTATAGTGGAGTTTCAAAAACTTTTCTTTTGTTTAAAAGCTTTTGGTCAGCGGATAAGTCCCTTCTTACTATATTGTTTTCAAATCGTTTAGACAGTCACGGATGTAAATTTTGATGTATGCAAATTAAATGAATCTTTGTAAAGTAAATTGCGAAATTAAATTGACACAAGGCTTATAGTGGTTCAGGGTGGTGTAATCCCTTAATCCACTATTCTCCTGTGATGATTGGAGGAATTCACTATTGTTTTCACTGATACAATAGTATGATTGTCCTTGGCTTCCCAAGCTTCACAATCTACAAGACTATCACTCCTTGACCGCAATGGCTTCGGTGATTCGGTCTTCCTTTCGCTCCTTAAGATCAAGATCCTTCAATAGCTATCACAGATTCAACTCCTTCTCAGATTGCCTCTGATTCAGTTGCTTCAGTTTGATGTGAATGTGATTCACACACTTGCTTGATCAATCTCAGTTCTGAGTATGACTTTGTAGTTCTGATATTTGAGTTGATCACTAGATGTATCCTTGTAAGTTCAGAGAGAGGGCTTTTCAAATTGACTGAGTTTCTGCTTGATTTTTTCTTTCTTTTTTTCGTTGTTTGTTTTTCTATCAATGCCTTCTATTTATAGCCTTGAGTAACTTTGGTTTTGAAATTCCGTCCGTTGGCTATATTAATGAGGGAATAATCCTTGATTTTATTCTTGATTCCCCCTTAATTGTGTTCTCCTTGATTTCAGTGATCGGATTCTTTCTTCAAACATATAGCAGAAAACCCGTCCTTGATTGATCCTCTATTGATTGTGCATTTAATGCATGATCTTCTGTATCTTCAACATATATCAAATCGATCGGTAAGTGTTACTTCGCCGTTTTTAGAACGGTCGAGTGAGCCTTCGACTTAGCCGTTAGTTCTTTCATTTGTTTTGTTTTCACTTTGCCGAAGGTCGGTCTACTCGGCCGATTCTTGTTTCCTTCTTTGTTCTAGTATTAGGAGAGTCTTTGTACTTCTTGATCCTTGATTTGGGTGAGACCAAGTGTACACCATATTTGAACATTGAGTTTCATCACTTAAAAACATAACTTAGACTTATCCAAGGTCATCCCGGACTTCCTTGGTTATAAGTCGACCATAATGTCTTCATTACTTCTCTCTTGGTGCTTTCTTTGGCTTCACTTTGCCGAATATTTGTTTTTGCTTTGCCGTCCTACCAACTAGTACAATACTTGTCGACTCAACTTATACAACATGTCGGACTCTAAGTAAAGACTTATACGAGAGAGTTCTAACTTATTTCAGGCTTGCTATAACAGCTAGTATGGCCATCATCAAAACATAATCAAATGTTCCTAAGAATTTCCCCCTTTGTGATGATGCCAAAACCCTCATAAGCCTGAACATAAGTAATCAAAATTTTTCATAATAAACAACTGAATAAAAACTTTAGCAATTTTATTCATCCATCATAGGGTAATAAGTTCTAAGACTTTATTCAAGTGTTACAAACTATATTTTGCTCAATTCAGCCTTGTACCTTTTGAATTTTGTAGTCTGAACCTCTTCCATGTCTTTCCAATCAATTTCTGGAAACTTCCACTTCCAGTAAGCCAAAGCTGTGTATTCAGATACACCTTGGAAAACTCTTTTGGCAAAAAGTCTGTTGAAATCAGGCATTGTCTCATTTGCCTTAGGTTCTCCAAACTATTTTTCAAGTCTTTCCCTAGCCTCAGCAATATGTGAATCTGCAAACTTGAGACATTTGTAGGGACTCCATTGTTCCTGTTTCTCCATTCTCCCTATAGGATTGAAGAATTTTGCCATATATTTGAAATCTTCTTGTTGTTCAGCTGGCAAGTCTTCTGGTCCTTTTGCAGATAGTGGTATGGCTGAGCTTGGTTTGTTGTTGGTTTGTTTGAGAAGTGCAAATTCTCTTTTGACTTCATTGTAGAGTTTGGCCATATCAGTTCTCATCCTTTCATCCTGATAGCTTAGCCAATCAGCCCAAGCTTCATCTTGTGAGGAGTGAGGATAAAGTCCTTCCTGTACTCTGAAAAATTCTCTTACATGGTCCAGTACATCTGCATCATATTCTGCTTTGTTTTGGTGACCAGTGTATGTTCTGTGCTCACCAGTATATTTGGAGCTGCTGCTATCTCTGCTGGTGTTTCCTCTGGTGCTGAGTCTGTGTTGACAGACAGATCCTCTTTCGACTAGATCCAAGCCTTTGCTGTCTGCCGGACCTGTCTCTATCATCATCTCTTCTTTGCATAGGGTGAGGAAATCCAATGCGGGGTTCCTTTAGGGCCTTTTCCCTTTCTTCTCTGACCCTCCTTCTTTGTTCTTCTCCCTTCATTTCGATTCTTATTTCTCTGTCTCTTGCTCTCAGTTGTTCCTCAGTGAAATTTGGAGGTCTGATTGTTGATCCTTCAGGCTTATCCAGTTTTTCCCCCTTTTTGGCAGCATCATCCCTTTGCTGGAGTAGGATGCTATTGGTGGCCTCTGCCGTTCCAATCAGAGAATCAAGTTTTGATTCAATAGATGTGAATCTTTTGTTATGATCATTCAATTTCTCATTGACACTCCTAAGTCTAGTGCCAAAAGCTACTGCCAGTGATTCGTTTTCTTGGGAAATGTGTTGCCTGAGGCCTGCAAGACTGTTAGTGATATTGATGTTGAGTTGCTTCATCGGATCTCCTTGTTGTTGAACAACAATATTTTGTGCATCAATGTATTCGCAATGGCACGAAACTTGTTTTCAATGGAGGAGCTTTTGTCATTAAAAGCTAAAGTCATGGATACGAGATACATTGCTTCTTTGTTCCAATTCTTCGGACCGGCAAGTCCGCCGCTTTCTCAAAAGTTTCATTTGTAATGCCGGTGTTCGGTGAGAGAGTACGTGCCTTGTTTGTTGTTTACGGATCCGTTTCTTGTCCCTTGTCTTGATGTTGAGTGACATCTACATTTACATCTAGATCTTCAAGAATTTGGGTAGATGTATATCTTTGGTGTGGCTTGAGCTGCTATTCCCCCTATCTCTATGCCGGGGGTTGTCTTGACTGGTGTGGCAGCAGCTGAACCAGTGTCCACAATGTTTGTGTTGTTAGCTGGAACGTTGACAGACAGCGGTTGAGTGGTTTGTCTTTCTTTGGAGTTGTAGACTTGCCGGAGGCTTGTGGTTTCAAAAATGTACGAAGAAGAGTAGTATCATCAATTGCATCCGGTGGGAGAGTCCTCTTCTTTGTCTTGACCAAGATCATTATCATGATGATCATTATCATCATTGTCATCATGATCATCACCATCATCCTGATGATCATCTCCACCATCTTCTGAGTCGTCACTTTGTCTCCCAGAGGTCTGGGGCAGTTTTGCCTTGGCTGCATCAACCAAGTCCCATAGAGGTGATTCATCAAGTACACCTACTAGAGTTGTGATTCCCAGAAAGTCAAATAGCCATGCTTCTTCAGCAAGCATGCGATCTGAGTCTTGAAGTTGTTGTTTGGAATCGCCTTCCTTCCACTCAAGATAATCTGCAATTCGATCATCTATATCGTTTGCGAACGGTTGTACACTTTCTTCGGAGATGATTCCTCATCCTCTCCGGTGTTTTCTTTATTAGGGTCTTTGTTCATCCGCACTAATTTCTTCTTCTTTGTTCATTCGCCTCGGTGTCGAACCTTCTTCCTCTTCTTCTTCATCAATCGGTTTTCCAACGTCTGTCTTTTCCGGACTTATTTGAATCTTTTGTTTCTTTCTTTGGTGGTGGTCTTGTGTGTGGATTTCTTCCTCTTTCCTTCTCCTGCTTTGTTGTTGTTTAACATAAGTGAACATGACTTTGGATTCATGCGGTTTGTGGAGTTGTCTTGTGGGGACTTTGAGACATTGCAACGGATAGTGTAAGCCGAATCCCATATGACTTTTTCACCCATAATTGTCCTTTCTTTGTCTTTCCTTCTTCTGTCCCCTTGTTTGCCGCTTTTTCTTCACCTTGGATTTGCTCTTTGAGTCTTAGAAAGAAGTATTTTGCCCAGTTGAATTGCAGATTGTTGTAGATGATTCCCATCGACCTCATTCGATTTCTGTCATTGAATTATTTGCTCCCAATTTTCCTTCAATGGTCTTGCCAATTAGGGCACTTTGAACTCATTGAATGGTTTCTTTAAAGCAGATCTCAAACAATTGACCTTTGTAGATCCTGGGTTTGCTGTTTTGGCAATGGTTGCCCAGAAATCATCCAAGTTTTGTGATACAGATGTCACTTTTGCTTGGCCTTTATTTGAAAGGTTAAGATGTTTGTGAATTACCTTTTCTGTAATCGCCACTTCTTTTCCGTTGACAGATGCTACAATCTTGTCTTCTTCCCACTCGTCACCTTCTTCAGCAGGGAGCCCAGACACGTATTGTGCAGATTTCCAGAAGGAAATCAGACTTTCATAGCAAACCTCGGTTATGGGCGGATTGAGAAAGGTTGATAGTTTTAGGATTTTGCAACCTGCTGCCAATCGTTTGGCATCTTCGTCATTTCCGCACATTTTCAAGTAGTGTTCTTCTTGAAAGAAAGATCCCATGGCAACCGATTTTTCATATCTAGCTTGGGTGTTTGAGGAGGATGATGCCATTTTTATTAAGGTTTGAAAATGAACTTGAGTTTGTAATAGAAAGTAACAAGAGTAGGGTTCGTAATTGCCAAGAAAGCGTAAAGAATTCTGAAAATCTCTAAGTCTGTTTATATAGTGTGATTTGGGTAGTGTGAACGTGGTTTGAATATGGAAGGATTTTGTGACATAATGGCGTGATTTTGTGTATGCAAATCACGATATTCGAGTGGAATGGGGGAGTGGTTTGAGGTAAGTAATGATAGAGCCCGGGAATCGAGGAGTTTATAATTCGAAAAATAATATAATTACCTCCATGATCATAAGTTGATCGCCACGTGTGTATAGAATAATCATCCATAATTTCCTTATTCTCCACGTGTAATCAGAATTGATTTTGTTCACACTTTTAAATTATCTAAGTCTTTATTTCGGTGAAGTGCCTTGGTGGTCACTTAGCCGATCCAATAAGTTCTTCTTCGAAATTTGCTTCATTTTGTTCCTAACAATCGGTTAAGTTATCTTCACTTTGGATACCGGTGCCTTACCCGCTACATCTCCTGTAATGGCAAAGGTTGTACCGATTGATGGAGTCACTTAGCCGATTACTCCAGTTAGCCGCTATTTGATACTTATTCAATTTCAATCATTCCTAAATCAGTTCTTAGCTTACTGAATCTTTCATAACTGAGTGGTTTAGTGAAGATGTCAGCCAATTGATCTTCAGTGGGTATGTGTTTTAGGATGACATCTCCCTTTTCAACATGGTCTACGATAAAATGATGCCTCACATCAATATGCTTTGTTCTTGAATGCAATCTTGGATTTTACGTAATAGATATTGCACTTGTGTTATCACACATGATTGGAATTGTTTTCTCTTCCACTCCATAATCCCTTAGCATTTGTTGTCTTATCCAAAGTATTTGTGCACGACTTGACTACCTGTCGCTATATATTCGCAAATTTGTTGATGTAGATATGGAGTTTTGCTTTTTCTTGAACCAAGAAACTAGTACGGTTCCTAGCATTTGGCATGTTCCGGAGGTGCTTTTTCTATCTATTTTGCATCCAACATAGTCAGAGTCTGAATATGATATTAATTTAAATCCTCCATCTTTTGGATACCAAATACCAACATTTATAGTGTTTTTCAAGTATTTGATTATCCTTTTAGCTTGAAGATGTGATTCTTTTGGTTGAGCTTGAAATCTTGCACACACTCCTACGCAAATGCTATGTCGGAGTCTGCTGGCGATTAAGTACAATAATGATCCAATAATTCCTCTATACATTTTTCGATCAACATCTTTTCCTCCTTCATCTTTTCCAAGTATGACTCGGCACACATTGTGTGTGTCTGTTGTGCCACTTGTATCCATCCCATATTTGTGTATCAAGTCTCTTGTATACTTGGCTTGACTAATGAAGATGCCATCCTTCATTTGCTTTACTTGAAGGCCAAGGAAGTAGTTTAATTCTCCCATCATGCTCATCGAAATTTGCTCTTCATCAGGTTTGCAAATTTCTCACACAGCTTTTCATCTTCGGATCCAAAGATTATATCATCAACATAGATTTGTACTAGCAAAGTGCTTGCTCCTTCTTCTAGTTTGAATAGAGTCTTGTCAATAGTTCCTTTGTTGAATCCATTCTTGATAAGAAATTGTGATAGTGTTTCATACCAGGCTCTAGGTGCCTGTTTGAGGCCATAGAGGGCCTTCTTGAGTTTGTATACTTTGTCTTCTTTTCCTTTAATTTGAAATCCAGGAGGTTGTTCTACATAAACTTCTTCTTCCAAAAGTCCATTTAGGAATGCACTCTTTACATCCATTTGATAGACTTTGAAGTCTTTGTGTGCGACAAATGCTAGAAAGAGTACGATTGCTTCCAATCTTGCTGCTTTTGGTGCAAATGTTTCATCATAATCTATTCCTTGACTTGGGAATAGCCTTTTGCAACTAGCCTTGCTTTGTTTCGACAACGAGTTCCTTGCTCATCCATCTTGTTCCTGAATACCCATTTTGCACCAATGATGTTGGCCATTTCAGGTCTGTCAACAAGTTCCCGAGACTTCATTTCTTTCAAATTCATTTAGTTCTTCTTGCATGTTTGTGATCCAATCTGCATCTTGGATTGCATCATCTATGGTCTTGGGTTCCACTTGTGATAGAAAGCAAGTTAGCATGTGCTCAGGTTGTCTTCGGTTCGACTCTGTGTGAATATCTCCAATGACTTGTTCTTCGGGATGGTCTCTTAGCCAATTTAGATCGGTTGAAGTTGTTCTTCACTTGGTGCTTCCATACCTTCATGCTTGAGCATGAACTTCAACTTCAGTGCTTCATGTTGTATTGGTAAGTGGTTCTTCTTGATTTTCAAAATGATGATTTAGGATGGTATTTGGTATGGTTGCATTTGTATAGATTTCCCTTTGTCTTGCTTTCTCTTCTTGATTTTGAAGATCTTCACCATTTGTATTTGGTTCATCAAAAACTACATGTATTGATTCTTCAATCACCAAGGTTCTTTTATTGAGTACTCTAAATGCTTTCTTTGGTGTCTAAGTATCCCATGAAGATTGCTTCATCGACCTTCTCATCAAAGGTATGCGGTGATTCTGTTTAAGACAAAACATTTTGATCCAAACATATGAAAATATGAGATATTAGGTTTTCTACCATTCCATATTTCATATGGAGTCTTTCCATGATGTTTGTTGATGATTGATCTGTTTTGTGTATGGCATCTTGTGTTAGGTTTGCTTGATTGAGAATCTCTTTGGTAAGCATGCTTCTGCTATCATTGTCTGTTGCTTCCTTGATGGTTTGTTTCTTCTTTCTGCTACACCATTTTGTTGTGGAGTTCTCTGCTGAGATAGTTGATGTAACACTCCATTTTCTTCACAATAGGTTACGATAATTTCATTTAGAAATTCGGTGCCTCTATACGATACGATCTTGATAATCTTTAGCTCTTTTTCATTATGGAGTCTTCTCAGCAAATCTGGCAGCTTCTTGAGTGTTTCTTTCTTCTTGTTCATGAAAATGGTCCGGGTGAACTTTGAGAAGTCATCCACCACTACAAGAGTATATTTCTTACCACTCACACTTCTTGGTGTATTTGGTCCAAACAGTCCATGTGTAATAGATGTAGAACTCTTGTTGTAGATTGATGAGGCTTTGACTTGAATGAACTTTTTATTTGTTTTCCTTTCGACAAGCATCACATAGACTTTCTTTCTTGAATGTGATCTCGGCGAGGCCTTCAACTAACTTGCTCCTTGATAGTTTGTTGATGGTCTTGAAATTTAGGTGATTTAATCTTTCGTGCCAAATCCGGCTTGTTGATTGTTTATTTTTGACAAGTAGACATGTTTCTGCCTTGGTTGTTTTCCGATCCACCACATACATGTTGTCTTGTCTTCTACTGCAAGAACTCTTGTGTTGGTTTGATTTGTGAATCACTTTGCATCCTTCTTTGTTGAAGTGCACATTGTAGCCTTTGTCACGGAATTGGTGATGCTCGTCGGATTGAAGTTAAGTCCCTTGACATATGCCACATTTTGAATCTTTAGATTGTTCTTGAGTATTGTGCCTTCCCCCTTAATCTTGCCGGGGTTTTCTTTACCTCCAAATGTGACTTTGGGTCCATCAAAAGCTTTGAAATCGGTGAGCCATTTCTTGTTTCTGTCATGTGTCGGAACATCCTTTGTACATGTACCGGACATCCTACAAAACAGATTAATTAAGTTTAGGTACCCAACAACTTTGTTTGGGTCCATACTGTTAGCAATCATGCCTCCCATACCAAGGGTGTATCCAAAAGGTCTTCTTTTTGGATAATTGAAGTCATCAACTTCATATGTGTAAGGCATGGCAGAATAGCTCCTCGTATTTTTTCTGAAGGTATTCTGATACTTTTCTCCACCTTTTGGTGCATTTACATCCTTCTTCACTTTCCAATATGCAGTAGGAAACCTTTCTTGCTTCATGTGTCTAGGAACAGATTGGTTTTTCTTAAACATATGATGCATTTTGTGAAATGGTTTCCTCTTGTATTTTGGAGGTGCCACATTCCAATCATCCTCTGAGGGGTAAAGTCTGCCTTTACCTTTCGGATGGGCATTGTTCTTGATTATTTGGAATGAGGATTTGATTTCTTTGTTTCACTACACTTTGGGTTTTGACTTCACCGGAACGGGATGATCTGTTGGAATCATGGTACGTCCCTTTCTAAATTTTGGTCCACTAGTGGTTCGAATTTAGAATGGTGTTGACCATTATTCCTACTTTCATCTGATTGTTGTAGCCAAGACCGGATACGGATCCAAACCTTTTTGAGGGTTTGTAAGCTGGTGCTTTTAGTGGTGCGGTGGATACCTTCCTTTGGTGAGGAGATTTTCTTAAGCGATCGTTAGTAACGGATGTATGATCATCTGCTTTTTGTTGATCATTTAAGTAGGTCTCCTTACTAGTTAATTCGGCTTTTGCTTTATCCAGTTCTTTCTTTAACCTCTTATTCTCTTTTCTTAGATCCTTGCATTCCTTTTCCGAATTTCATGATTCTTTTCAATTTCATCAAATTTAGTCATGAGATTTTGGACTAGGTCTTGTATCAATGGGAGACTAGAGGATTGTGCGGTGTTAGATGTGGATGCATTAGATGAAGAACGGGAACTAGATGTTACCTCGGTTTCATCGATTCTTTAGCCATTAAACATAGGCTTGTTCCCTCGATGTATCGAGCTATCACTTTTATCTTCATCCAATTCTTTGGTCATGAGGCATAGGCATGCCTTTTCATTTTACGAGTTGTCTTCTTCATCACTTATCGTACGAGTCATTATCGGATGATTCTTCATGCTTTTCACTGCTGGATTCTGCTTTAAGTGCCTTCTTGCTCTTTTTCTTTTCAGATGCTCTATATTTCTTCTTTTCATCATCTTTGTCATTCTCTTCAGGACAATCAGCCTTGAAGTGACCTTTCTTGTTGCAGTTGAAGCATCTGTATTCTTCATCTTTCTTCTTCATGTCTCTGTTTGAGCTTGACTTTTTGTTTGACGAAGAATTTCCTTTGAATGGTTTCTTTTTAAACCTGTCAAAGCGTTTAACTAATAAAGCTACTGTTCTTTTAGTTCATGTGTCTCTTTCTTGATGCATTCGGCAAAGTTACTTTCTTGGGATGCAGCTAATGCAGTGATTTTGTGTGTCTCTGCCGGAGCACCATCTTCGCCGTTCAATTCGAATTCATGAGCTTTTAATTGGGACATCAGTGTCAGAGTGTCGGTGCTTGCAAGATTTGTTGTTCCTCGATTGCGATGTTATGATCTTCCATCTTTCGGGTAGTCCTCTCAAGATCTTCAAGCATACTTCTTTACGGGGATATATGTGTCCAAGTTTGTTGTAATTCAACGATGATGCTTGAGAATCTGTTGTCCATTTGATCAATGGATTCACCGACCTTCATTTTAAAGTTCTCAAATTTGTTTTGCAACGGATAATTTGTTTTCTTTAACTTCACTTCGGATCCTTCATTTATCAATGATAGCTTGTCCCACATCTCCTTTCTTTGTTTTGCGGTCTTTGATTCTCATGAACATGTTCTTGTCTAGGGTCTTCAAGATCATGTCTTTTGCAACAAAGTCAGATTTGCTCTTCTCTGTCATCTTTGGTCCAATCTTTTTTAGGTTTGTCAATTTCCTTTCCTTGATATGCTCATGTGCTTACCACCGTAGTGATTTTGATTGGTCCATCATTGATTACATCCAGCATCTCTTCATGAGTTGCTGCAAGATGAGATAGCATTCTTATTTTATATTCATCAAAATTGTTAACATTAAACACGGGTACTTTTGACAAGAAGGTTGAGGAATCCATCGGTGCAATTGAAGATATAAATGTAAGTGTATGTAAAAACTCGAGATTTGAAAACTACTTTGAAAATATGTGATCTCCTTATTACCGAAATTAGATGCGAACGAGGTTCGATACTAGGAACCTTGCTCCGATACCAATTGTTGGTCCCGAGAGAAGGGTGAAACTATAGTCGGGGGGGGGGGGGGGGTGAATGATTATAGTGGAGTTTCAAAAACTTTTCTTTTGTTTAAAAGCTTTTGGGCGGCGGATAAGTCCCTTCTTACTATATTGTTTTCAAATCTGTTTAGACGATCACGGATGTAAATTTTGATGTATGCAAATTAAATGAATCTTTGTAAAGTAAATTGCGAAATTAAATTGACACAAGGCTTATAGTGGTTCGGGGTGGTGTAATCCCTTAATCCACTCTTCTCTGTGATGATTGGAGGAATTCACTATTGTTTTCAACGATACAATAGTATGATTGTCCTTGGCTTCCCAAGCTTCACAATCTACAAGACTATCACTCCTTGGCGCAACGACTTCGGTGATTCGGTCTTCCCTTTGCCGCTCCTTAAGATCAAGATCCTTCAACAGCTATCACAGATTCAACTCCTTCTCAGATTGCCTCTGATTCAGTTGCTTCAGTTTGATGTGAATGTGATTCACACACTAGCTTGATCAATCTCAGTTCTGAGTATGACTTTGTAGTTCTGATATTTGAGTTGATCACTAGATGTATCCTTGTAAGTTCAGAGAGAGGGCTTTTCAAATTGACTGAGTTTCTGCTTGATTTTTTCTTTTCTTTTTCGTTGTTTGTTTTTCTGTCAATGCCTTCTATTTATAGCCTTGAGTAACTTTGGTTTTGAAATTCCGTCCGTTGGCTATATTAATGAGGGAATAATCCTTGATTTTATTCTTGATTCCCCCTTAATTGTATTCTCCTTGATTTCAGTGATCGGATTCTTTCTTCAAACGTATAGCGAGAAAACCCGTCCTTGATTGATCCTCTATTGATTGTGCATTTAATGCATGATCTTCGTATCTTCAACATATATCAAATCGATGCGGTAAGTGTTACTTCGCCGTTTTTAGAACGGTCGAGTGAGCCTTCGACTTAGCCGTTAGTTCTTTCTTGATTTGTTTTGTTTTCACTTTGCCGAAGGTCGGTCTACTCGGCCGATTCTTGTTTCCTTCTTTGTTCTAGTATTAGGAGAGTCTTTGTACTTCTTGATCCTTGATTTGGGTGAGACCGGTGTACACCATATTTGAACATTGAGTTTCATCACTTAAAAACATAACTTAGACTTATCCAAGGTCATCACAGACTTCCTTGGTTATAAGTCAGACCATAATGTCTTCATTAATTCTCTGCTGGTGCTTTGCTGGCTTCACTTTGCCGAATATCTGTTTTTGCTTTTCCGTCCTACCAACTAGTACAATACTTGTCTGACTCAACTTATACAACATGTCAGACTCTAAGTAAAGACATATACAGAGAGTTCTAACTTATTTCAGGCTTGCTATAACAGCTAGTATGGCCATCATCAAAACATAATAAAATGTTCCTAACAGGGCCATCAATGATTGCATCCAGCATCTCCTCATGAGTTGCTGCAAGATGAGACAACATTCTTATTTTGTATTCATAAAAAATGTTGACATTGAAAACAGGTACCTTAGCTAATAGTAGTGCTTTAATTATATAATGCTATTAACTTTTTCTTGTGCCTTAAGTGAGATACTAACTTAAGTTTTAGTGGTTTTACAAATTATTGTGTATCAGTGATTTCAAATGGAACAAGACAATTGTTGGTCCCAGAGAAGGGTAAAGCTATAGTCGAGAGGGGGGGGGGGTGAATGACTATAGTGGAGTTTCAAAAACTTTTCTTGTGTTTAAAAGCTTTTGGGCAGCGGATAAGTCCCTTCGTAAAATGTTGTTTCAAAATAGTTTGTTCAATCACAGAACTATGATATAATTTAGGCAATTAAGTAAATGCAGTATGGTAAATTGCTGAAAGTAAATTGACACTAGGCTTATAGTGGTTCAGGGTGGTGTAATCCCTTACTCCACTCTTCTCCTGTGATGATTGGAGGAATTCACTATTGTTTTCACAGATACAATAGCCTGATTGTCCTTCACTACACAAGTTTCACATTCTACAAGACTATCACTCCTTGACTGCAACTGCTTCAGTGACTCGGTCTCTTTCATTGCTCCTTGGGATCAAATCCTTTAGCAGCTATCACAAACACAACTCCTTCTCAGATGGCTCTGATACAGTTGTTTGATTGATGTGAATTGGATTCACAAACTTGTTGATCAATCTCAATGCTTGATGTTTGAAATGTAGCTCTCAGTTTTGAGTTGATCACTAGATATTTCTTTTTCGTACAGATAGAAGGCTTTTCACTTTGACTGAGTTTTTGCTCAGATTTATGATCGTTCTTTCTTTTTTTTTTTTTTCTGTCAATGCCTTCTATTTATAGCCTTGATTATCCTTGATTTGAATTTCCGTCCGTTGGCTATATTAATGAGGGGAATAATCCTTGATTTTATTCTTGATTCCCCATTAATTATATTCTCCTTGATTTCAGTGATCGGATTTTTCTTCAAACGTTTATCAAAAAATCCGTTCTTGATTGATCCTCTATTGATTGTGCATTTAATTCTTGATCCTCTGTATCTTCATCATATTTCGAAATCTGATTAAGTAAAGTTTACTTACCCGTTCTTTGAACGGTCAAGTGATCCTTCTGACTTTGCCCCTTAGATCTTCCTTCACTGCTTTGTCTTCACTCAGCCGAAAGTCAGTTTACTTTGCCGATTCACTGTTTCCTTCATTCTTTCAGTTTAAGGAGAATCCTTGTACTTCACTGATCCTTGATTTGTGTGAGATCGGTGTACACCATATTTAAACACTAAGTATCATTACTTGAAACATAACTTAGACTTATCCAAGGTCATCACAGACTTCATTGGTTATAAGTCAGACCATAATGTCTTCATTGCTTCTCTGCTGGTACTTGACTGGCTTCACTCTGCTGGAAATCTGTTTTTACTTTGCCGTCCTACCAACTAGTACAATACTTGTCTGACTCAACTTATACAACATGTCAAACTCTAAGTAAAGACTTATACAGAGAATTCTAACTTATTTGAGGCTTGCTATAACAGCTAGTATGGCCATCATCAAAACATAACAAAATGTTCCTAACAACAAGTCATGGTTGTATATTGACAGAATGAAACCCGAGTTTGATAAAGGGTTGAGGGAATTCATTACATACGCACGGCAATTTCTTAACAATGAAGCTAAACATATCATCAAAAGGGAATGCTAAACATATCATCAACTCCTTTACATTCTTCCTTTCCTCCACAATAATGCTAGTTTTGAAATCACTGAAAATTTGTTTATGTATATAGTACCGGCATGTTTCCAAGGACTTTTGTTCACTTCCTTGTTGAGCAGAGAGCTTAACTACTCGGGAATCCACAACTTCCCGAGTAGTTAAGCTCTCCGCTCAACAAGGAAGCGAACACAAGTCTTTGGAAACATGCAGGTACTATATACATAAACAAATTTTCCCCATCAAAACTAGCATTATTGTGGAGGAAATGAAGAATGTAAAGGAGTTGATGATATGGTTAGCTTTCCCTTTTGACGAGAGACTGCAAGAAGGAGGTTTAGCCGCTGGCATATACGACTCGATCCCACCAAACTATGCAAGTGATAATGAATGATGCTATAAATCTAATATTCTTTTAGTAAGTTCATTCAAATATACTTGAATTTAAAAATTATATAATAGTAGTGCTTTACTTATACTACATCAACATATATGTGTTCTTTATATAATTTTTTTATTATATTCAAATACTTGATCATATAGGTGAATGGCTTACGCGGGATCGGCAGGTGGTTCTCAACCACCGCACGAGCGCCCATTTAGGCTACCGGGCCAATGCGAGGACGGTAATTAATTAACTTTCATTTTTTTGTCTAGTATGATTATTCTTATTTCGTTGAATTAAAATTGACACCGATATATAGCAGATAATGACGAATGGATACCACCACCTCCTCCCTAAAAAAAGAAGCAGGGTGAACGTGGACCTGCAAAAGGTTTCACCGTCCAAGCCCTCAAGAAAAAGTTAGGGGGCTTGATTCCTCTTATATGGGATCCTAGATTTCCCAAAGTTCCGAAGGTTTTGGGAAAATACGCGAAGGATTTTGAGTCCAAGACGGGGAAAGTCGTGAGGTCCCATGTTCCATGTTGCGTCCCAAAATGGTGAAAGGTGGAAGACCGACTTAAAGAATTAATTTGGCAAGAACTTCGGGTACTTAGCTAATCAAATTGTTAACACTTTCAAATTGTAAGTTTCATTATATTAATTTAGATACCAATCGTTTCATTTCTTGTGTTTTCAGGCATCGTTCGAACCCCTTGAGCTTATTCACCGCATGCCGTGCTGAAAAGCGCCGGTACTTTATTCAGAAAATGGAAGACTAGACTAAATGAGGAGGTAGATGAACACAACAACAGGGGGTTTCTAGGGCCTTGTCCCCGACCCAGGGATGTGGGTTCACAACAACAATAGGAAGCGTATCTCCGCTACCTTAGTAGCAATGCTTTTAAGGTAAAGCTTTTATTCCATTACATGTGTTACGTAGATTCGATTATTATTACTTGTTACTGCTTATATATAATACAAAAGTACCATTTTTTTGCAGAAAAGATCTGATCAGAATAAGAAGAATCGCGCCGGGAGTAAATATGTAGGCCGCCAAGGCCGAACGCCTATGGCCGTAGTTCGATGGGAAAGGTTAAGAAGGGTAATTATTAGGGAAAAAATCCCTATCACTTCATTTTTTTTAATTTTCATAACTAAACTTTTGTTTTTTCAAGGGTAATCTGAGTCTGAGTGAAGATCCTTTGGGGCATGATCCTATCCATGTATGGGCGAGCAAGCATAAGAATGCTGACGGCTCATTTCTCAACATTGATGCGGAGGCTGCTTACGTAAGTGATATACGTTGTATATATTTCAATTCAATACGTTCACATTTTCCTTATCCTTATCTTAACTGCCAACGATATATGTTATGTTTAGAGGAGGCTGGAGGAATGACGTGCTATGATTGCACCAGGTTGACAGATGACTTTTGAAGTAGATGAGACAATCTTTCAGGGCGCCTTAGGAACTAGGCGAGATTATTTGATTGGCCTTGGCCCTACGCAATCTTCCTCCGTATCAAATTCATCACAATCGTCTCAGTCTTCAGCATCGTCATCTTCTTACCACCAAGAATGCAATATGCAGATTGAACAACTTAGAAATTCTCATGATCGGTTGGTGAAGTTAACCAAAAAACAGAACAAGAGAAACAAAAAACAAGGGACTCTTCTCAAATGGTTGCTGACTAATCTTAAGGATAAGCAACCAGATATGCAAATAGAGGTTAGCTCATCATCTTCCGATGAAGATGAAGATGAAGACGATTCTGAAGATGATTCTCAAGTTGATCTTGACGATGATGCGTAGACATTCTAAAGGTGACTAAGCATTGCACTAAGCATTTGTATTTTGGAAACATTTTTTGGAAACATTGCACTAAGCATTTGTATTTTGTGTAACATTTTTTCACTATGCTTATGTATTTCGTTTTGTTATGAATCCCCATACATTTCTACTTTGTCAGCTTCTGTTATGGATTTTGGAAAAAAAACAGAATTGGTTTGATGTAAATAGAATGGGAGGGCATGCGAAAATTAAAAAACAATATTAAAATAGAAAAACATTTAAAGGGACGACTTGTCGTCCCAACAAACATTTAAAGGGACGACATGTCGTCCCAACAAATGTATTTCTGGAAATTTTCTCTATTTAAAGAAACGACATGTCGTCCCAACAAATGTATTTCTGGAAATTTTCTCCATTTAAAGGGACGACATGTCGTCCCAACAGATATTTTATAAAAATATTTTATACAAATATTTTATAAAAATATTTAATAAAAAAATTATTTTTTCCCAAAGGTTTTTGAAGGGACGGCGTTCTCGTCCCAAAATTTTTTTTATCAAAAATTATATAATTTTTTCGGAATTATATTTTATTATTAAAACGAAATGTAAATGCTTTTAAGGGATGACATTGTCGTCCCAACAAATATTTTTATATAAAACAAAATCTTTTTCCATAATATATGAGTCATGTTTATAGGGACGACATTGTCGTCCCTTCAAAGACAGCCATGTCAGCACGTTGAAATTTCTTAAAAAAGTTCGTGCCACGTCAGCATACATTTAAAAGGACGACTTTTTCGTCCCTTTAAAAGATTCAGTTATTTAAAGTGACAGAGCAGAAGGGACGGCTTTATAGGAACGACATGTCGTCCTTTTAAACCTTTTCTAGGACGACAAGCGTGTTAAAGGGACGACAAAATGTCGCCCCAAAAAATGTGTTTTGTTGTAGTGATGGTAAGCCTCGACACATCCTTAGGGTATGGGTCTCGGCCCGGACAACCACTCATCCAGATCCAATGACTCATACCAGGCATGTCCACGACTCGTACATCAAAGAAACCTTCCTTCCACTTCTTAATAGAAGATGGATTGTTGGCAAGAACTTTGACATGTACACCGATGTCGTAATCACTCCGGCGTGAAAAGAAAAACCAGCTCGAAGATTGACCACACTTTTTTAGGCTACCAAAGGATCTAAGCAGATGAATTGTAAAATTTCTACCGATGATCATATAGAAAATGGAAAAACCGACAAGGGTTATAATCCCATTGAGGGGTAACTTGGGCTAAGCCTAGGTTATAATGGATTGAAACATGCAAAATGGTTGGTATGATCGGGAATCAAAGACCAACAACGAATTTTTGAACATACACTGTACAGTAACCTTACGGGTGATCATTGGCTCTCTATTTAGGGGAAGGAAGAATAGGCATAAAGTTGTATGTGCCTATTTTGTATTTTGACAAGCTTGTTTCACTTTCTCTGGTGAAAGAGCAGTGGGGATGCCATTGCCACCAACACTCCGACATAAGGCTCTGACCTCATTTCACTCTGCAGGCATCTCCATAGCAAGTGATTCCTTAGAAGCTTCCTCATCGGACTCCGACTCCAATGCAGAAGACGGGTTAGGGTATTATGGGTTGGCAAACCTAGCACCCTCATAAATCTCCCTACTAGGGGTCTCATAGATGGTGGATCTACGTTAATCTGATGATTAATTGCCATGATTTTATCCAACAAAGATGGAAATTAAACAGAAGGAAGACAAGGGGCTTACTTGCTATGAAGATCTAAACTGGTTTTCTCGAAGAAGGCCGAAAAATACAGTTCTCTCACATAAGCACTTATAGGAAGATTGTAAAGAAAAGGACAGAGTGATCAATCCCCTATTCTATAACAAGGGGTAATAGCCGAATAGGCATGTCTGTTCGTATTTCACCTAATCAGTGGGATCTTCCTGTCAATCTTATGACACAACGCCTCGAGATAAGCATATCGGCGTTTCAAATTTCAAAATGATACAGGGTGGCATACATCATTCGCGTCAGAAGCGGTTAGACTTCAGCCTCTCATATCGATTCACGTGTCCTATGAACATACCTAACGCATAATGACTACCTCAACTTAGGTTTGTGGAGCATTTGACATAGGTGAGTGATAGGAGTCAACTTTGCATGACTCCGACACTCTTTTAGCCCCCATTTTGATGCATATTTGGTATATTTTGACACATTAAGGTCTCAAAATGGGTTGGTATCACATGTTTTAGAGCACAAGGGCTTTTATCATCTTTTGATGGTAAAGCCTCATTTTTATTGATATTAACCCCATTCCGAGCACTTTTACCCTCCGGAATCGTTTGTGTGTCTTGTTCGTTCATGAGATTGTAGGGTCTAGGTGTCACGAGAACCCGGAAGACGAAGATTTATGATGAGAAGTATGATCAATGTGCAAAAATGAACCTAGGAAGAAGAAAATTGAAGAAAAGGGGGGAGAAGTGTTAGTATCTCAACCCCTATATTCTGTTCAGAAGCAATTTGACCTATGATGGAGGCATTTTCTGGTCATGGATTCTTCATGAAAGTTGTATATAATTGAAAGAGATTTCCAACACATTTTGAATCACTCAAATCGGAGTTCTACACACGAAGATATCATGGTTTTACTGCAGCCAGAAAACTGCATCATCTCAAACGCGCGTTTCAACTCTCAAACGTGCGTTTAAAACTGTTAATTTTGGACAGAGAGCACATGAAGCGAAACGCGCGTTTGGGAACCTCCAAATGCACGTTTGGAGTCATTTTTCTGCAGATTTTTGCCCCTATAAATATCCCCTTCCATCGAATTTCTTTAGATATTCTCCCCTCTCTTAGCTAAACTATACCCACTCTTTAGCACGAATTTTGTAATGGATTATTCCACTTTCTCTTAGCTTAGATTAGCTTAAACATAGTTAGATTCTACTCTTTCCAAGCTCATATCTCAATTCCAAACACTAAGAGACCACCTTTTAATTACTTCTTTAAGTTGTACTTTTTGGATCTCAACTCGAATTTCTCTCAATTAATGGTATATTTCTCTCCTCACTTACTTATTATGGCTTTTATTTATTGTTATATGTATGTTTTAATTAGTATAACGAGTAGCTAATTCTTTAACATAGTCGAATCATGTGAAATTTGGTGAGATCACCCTTTGGGTGATGAAATTGGGAGTGGGTAGTGCTTTTTATTGGTTAATCTTGCTTGTTTCACGTCTTAGAACTTATTATAACATCGCTAGATTGGATTGTACACCCAATTTAGTAATCACACACATCAACCTTACATATGTATTTTGCGGGAAGCCGTGGGATAAGGAGTTCTAAGATCGCGGCGTAGACTCGGCTTAGTTGTTAAGCCCGAGCCCAATGCGAGGTTACTCATTTTAACGTTTAAGCGGCTCTAGTGCATAACATGTCTTGTTAGTGAATCTTCTTTAGGGAAGGGTAGTTAACATGGCATAAGGTGTTAGGAGAGAGTTGTTCAGACCTTAGCACCGGAATTAGGAGTACGCACCCGTGAAATTGATTGCGAGAGTTCGTTTGTTATAATGCACACTCCCGGTTTTGTCTACCCTTAGGGTTGAAACTAGCTACTTTGATCATGGTTCGGCTATGTCCCTTAGTATAACATTTACAAACCGAGTAGTTAATCTTCTTTCTTTCTTTTCTATCTTTAGACTCGTTAGTAAGAATCACCTTAGTGTCGTTGTAGTATACAAACACTTTAAAAAGATTGATCACCTAGACTAAGTAACACGTTCGCTTTGGTACTCACAAACACTTTTCCCTTGGGTTCGACCTCGTACTCCTGTAGCTATGCTGGCAATCGACCCGGTACATTGCCGGTTAGAGAGTTAGTTTGCCCACGGTTTCGAGTCTTTATAAATTGTTTTTGGAGGGTGAATTTTAGCTCAATCAGTGAGTCGGTCACCATACACGTGGCATTCATAGGGCCTCACACGGAATAATGAAGGCCATCTCAACATATGGGCCGACATGTGATAAGCTTGGTATTGGGCCTTTATCAACCGGGTCCATCTTCAGCACGGTGCAAGTCGCTCTCATAGTCAGTCAACCAACATGGTGCAGGTCATTTTCTCAATCAACCAACATGGCACATGCCACCCCTACATATAATATATACATCATACAATCGGCATGACGCAAGACATCCACTATCTCTTTTTACTGACATGGTAAAGGTCACGTCGACCATTTATATGATGCAAGTCGTCCTCGGTCTCAAACAAACATTACCTCCCTTTAAGCGAGCATTCCGGGCATTACTCCTTGTGTCATAGCTGCTCCATAATGGCCTCGCAATTGGCTCTCGATTTATGCTCCATTACTTCAATACGTGGTGAACGTCCTTGACCTCCCCGCACCATGAGAGAAAGCTATAAGGTACGCCATATATACGCTTGCTACATCCATATTATACACATTCCAACTCTCAATTTACATAGAAATTCTTGTAACACTATACTGACCGAGTATCAGAGTGTCCCCGGAGGCAAGATTTGGGAACTCTCACGCTTTGTCTTTTGCGGGCCCGGACTAAAAAAGAATCTAAAAAGCTCTTTGGATCATCACCCAAATGTCCAATTACTCGAATCATCACAAAAATTATATCCGATGGTATCTGGTATCGCCAATCATGCTACATAGTTATTTCATTAATCCATTTACATTTTTATAACTATCCAGAAACCCATTGCAAGGCTTATTATTTTATTTCAGGGAGCCATAGACAAAACAGAGCCATAAGAAATCGTAGAAACAAATGCCACTTTAGTGTACAAATGCTAGGTTTTTTAACTCAACTTTTACAATTACAACTATAAGATTAACTCTTTTCTAGATATCCTAAGTAGCCAAGCCTGAAATTTTTCAGAACAAACTTTCTATGCATCACCTGGGGACAAAGGCACCAATCTGAAATCCGTATAGAGATCGATAGTCTTGTTAGCTCTCATCAAATAAGCAGAAGGATAAAGTATTGAGAACTTTTTAAGCAGCCATTGTTGTTCTATTTACCCAGCCTCCCAAGTATGGACCAAACAAAAATTGCACGATTCTGCTGCCCGGAATCACATCAAAGGAGTTGGTGTATTTTCCACCATGTTTCTGAACCTTCTTCTTCTGTGTCTCAGCAGCTTCTAACCTCGCTGTAAGGGCAGCATTTCGTTGCACGAGCTGAGACAAGTTTTAGGAAAACATTAGTTTTTGTCAAGATAATGCCATGAATTATCTCCAATGCTATTGCAGTAGTGACTAAACTTCTCAACAAAAAACTAAAGAACTTTGTTCTATTGGAAAAACATTTACGCGTGTGCACTTTAACTGAAACGCGGTGCCATCTACTTTCGTTTTCTGGATATAAGTTCAGATAGACTAATTTCAACATGTAATAGTCCTCACCTCCTCAACCTTGATGTTCAGTGTTTCCACTGCATTATGAAGCAAATGAATGGTTCTTCATGTAACATCTTCAAGGTCAGATTCAATTTCAGCAGAATCCATGTCGAAGAAAATTCCTTCAATCATGAACAGCTCTTCTAGCAACTTCAAATCTTCAGCTTTCAAAGACATGCTTAACTATGGAAACCAGAAGACTTGCTCAGTAAAGAAACTGACTGTATCAAAAGATATTGGGCAATTAATTTAAAGCTAACCTTGCTAAGTATTCGCTCACGGGACTCATGTATATTGGAGACCATGCATTCTTGCTTCCTCGTACCCATGTCTTCCTGGCAGGCAACGAGCACTGATTCCTTTATGTGCTTTGCTATGTTAATGAGGTAGATATAGGTCGAATAGTTAGTCGACTTTTCTTGCAAAATGAAGCAAGGTTTAGAAACATTTTAGCTATGACAATGCAAAATAGAATGACTTTACAGTTACTATATTAACAAACAAACTAACCAAAAAAGGAGTGAGTGAAACTTGCCTTGCTCCAAATCGGAGAGAGGACAGGCTCTCTGGAGTGTTTAAAGGGCTCGGAGAACAACAACACAGCAAAGCCGTTTGGGAGTTGCCTCTCTGTAAAATGGAATCAGTTCAATGCAAAGGGAAAGAACTCAAAAAAGATAAAGGGGGTTTTGAGAAAAAAAGCTAACAAGAGCATCTTGAAGGATCCGAGTGAGTTTTGAATCTCGAAACGGAACGTGGTTTGATTTTCCTTGTGGAGTGCCAGTCAGAGCGTTTATCACATTACCAAGTGCTGAGAGTGACTTGTTTATGGTTTTGGCTTCATCAAGAACTCTTCCTTCAGCTCCAGTTTTCTCAGCTTTCTCAGACCCGGCCAAATCTACAAGCATCAATCTTCCTGATTTTTTCCTGTTCAAAAAAATTGGATCTTTTAGAGTGTGCTCATTTTGGACACTTTACCTAAAGGAATGGAAATCACCTTTTATCCTCTGCCCCTTCTTGCCTTATGGTAACCATATAGATGCAGTGGCTTCTGCTGCTGGCCATATTCATTTCTAGTTTTTGTTAAACTTAGACATAACAAATTAAACAACAAAAATAGAGTTCTAGGTAGCCATTTTTATTCAAAAAAAACAAAGAGTTCATATTAATACTTGACTGGCTATAAAGAAAATGAAGTGGATACGGGTTTCTCCAATAGTTTTCTGTTGGCAATTCCATTCTGTAAAATCAGCAGCTAGATTACCAACTGTACTGTGACACAAAGGACCTCAAGATTGTGTAAGATTATCTTACGCATAGGTTTCGCAATGCTTCTGCAGGGTTTGTCACATCAACCTATGAAATAGAAAACCAATAGACATACTTAATGCTCATGTTTCTATGAAGTCGGTGACATTAACTGCTATAATAATATACAATGACAAGCTTGTGCTCATGGAAAAGAGACAGACAAGCAACAAAAGAAACTTTAAAGTAATACTTAACAGAAATTGCTTACAAAGACCCAGTCAGATACCTCAAGTTAGCCTAAAAATCTCTCGAGATTTAACTCACAGAATTTTACCGAACGTAAGCCTGAAAGCTGATTGTAGCCAAACTTTAACTTTCTGTTGAATAAACTTAGATTAACCCAAGTCTAGTCTTCCTCATGTATCGAAAGCATCAGGTGCTTAGACACGAATTCAAGTAAAAATTCAATCCAAGACGAAGTGGCACAAACCAATGAATAGGACCATCAATGAGCCTCCTTATCCAGAATATGGAACATTTTAAAGGTGATAGATATTACTCACGCTAGCATTTTGTAATTAAAACGACATGCTGCGATTATAGAAGTGCAACTAATCAAACCGAACCTCGGTAACACCAGAGAGGTATATCTCTTGGCATTTACTCTCTTTGATCTGTATGTTATCCTTCGATAAATCAAACAAGTCTCTGAAAGAAAGAAGCAAGCTTACGATTAATACTTGATTAATTATATCAAATTTGATGTGCATAGTAGTTGGTGCCAGTGTATCCATATGTCTCAACATACCTGATTCTCTCCATGTAAATCTCAACCTACAACCATGGGAATCAGCGTGAAAAAATACTGCACTAGAATGCAGACAATTATAATACAAAAACTTTCAGAATTTGATGTACCATTGATAGTTTAATAGTGCTACTAGTCATTCCATCTGTGCATTCAATAGCCTCAAAGAGCTCTTCCACCACTCTCGGCAACAATCCTCGATTCTGTTCATCGCTTACCATGATGCCAGGTCCCTGGATCAAGGGCACATAATACTATCTATTAGTGCTTACGAAAAAAGGGCCAGTTAGTGTTATGCTAATATTATTGTCCGGCTTTGCATATGCGGCGGGTAGCTTCAGTTACTTACCTTCATACTGTAGGTCTTCCCTGCTCCTATCTGGTATATATTACACAAGATTCATGTTAGTTTAACAAAAGCTAGGAGACTCAGAAGAACACATAACATTTCAAGGAGATATAATAAAATACAAACAACCGCAACTTCAATTTTTACCTCAGATAATGATAATGAGTAAACTGTGAAACGTATGCAATTGTCCCTTCTAACTTCTATGGTAAACCATTCTTCCATTCATTTACTATTTACATGGGGAGAATGAGAATTCAAATGGTAAATGCATAAGAACATATCAATGAACACACAAATTCAGGAACAATTTCAGATGGAATTTAGCATATTTTCAGTGCCGACAGAGAATCAAACATTCCATATATCAGCAATAATGGAACTCCAGAAGATTGATAGCCTTTGCTACGAATGTTAATATGCAGGCTGTCACAAATTACCAATCACTACTGTTGCTATGGTGAAGACAAAAGTGAAATAAATTAGTGACAGGGTACTATAACAGATCGCATGGTTTTAGAAGATGGTCGATGCTGTGCAATTCAATTGTACCATGGTAGTAAGACTAAGACCAGTAATCAACAACTAAAATATATTATCATCGTAGGCATGAAGGTATGAAACAACAAAATGAAAATAAATATATATGACATTTTCTGATAAGACTGTCGGTTTGTCAGAGCAGACTATGATATCTCAGCTTATATGAGGTGGGAAATTCCACCACGGAGTCTTCCCAATGAGGAGATCCACTTGTATTCAATCAAAGGATGGCATGTGGTATCAAACACAGTGCAAACAAGGTCATAAACAAAGTAGGTCATCGCAAACCCAAAAAAATCAGGCCACATGTCAGTGCTTTGATCAAGTACATGTGGATCACTTCATTAAGGGCACTCCACAGTAGAATTACCCATATAAGGTATTCATACCAAGTGGATCCAGATTCGATGCCACATCACGAAAGTGAAAGAACAACCCCCCGCACTCAACCTTCTTCTAACAGGTACTTATAAACAAACTCGGCATTCCTCATAGATCATGCCCTATATAGGCAAGGTAGAGAGACAGAGACATTAATATTATTGTCGAAGGAGATCACATGTCCATATGTGATAATCGCCCCGTTTCTTCCATTGACAGGACCTGTTCGATTCAAAGACATCACATCACAGGATCGAAAAGGAAAGAATGAGGCAATCATTGTGGAAGTGACAATTAAGCATAAACTTGCCCTACATTAAGGAATTCACGCCACAAACTACGCATCTAGTGTTCTTATCCGTGAAATGTATCCAAATACGTAAATTAACAAAATATTTAATTAGAAACCTTCGCATACAGTTTTCAAGCACTCTGTTCTTACTTCTCACTTCAGCATCTTCATACAAAAAGTTTCTACCGGCTTAGAAACTCTATAGATAAACTTCTTCAAAATCAGAAAAACTATGGAATGCATAATATACACCATTTTTTCACCTTGCACAATAGGCCGAGCGAGAAACTTGTAGACATCAGCTTGTTCAGATCCAGGATAGAACACCTTATCGAAGCTAAACTCGAACTGCTCCTTCTCATCCTACATTAGCAAGTCGTTGAAATTTTGAAATCACAAACAAGCCGAAATTCCACAATGTAAGCAAACGTAATTATACAGAAAACTGATAGAATCACATTTTGACCTTGATTATGAAGGATTTAGCATTTATGCTCTGAATGCAGGTGACATCGCCGTGATCAGCTCTCTCTTTAGTATTCAATGGTCTGAATAGAGTGCAAACTTTGATTTTCGACATTGAACGATTTCTCCAAGACTCCACCTGAAATCATAAACGAAGTCCGAGTAAAATGGAAAAAATGCGCATGCAAATGTGCTATTCAACAAAATCAAACAATAGAAGATGTACACTAGCTGCACGATTTCAAGAACATACACCAGAATTTCGCGTTCAACTGGTAAATCAAAAGCTTTGAAGATATTCCCCCGCCCAATGCGAAGATTTTGAACCCGATTGAAGTTGTCAGCGAAGTAGCCAGTATTTATATTGCTGGCTTAAGGGATTTTGTCAATATTTAGGGGCTAATCTGCTATTTCAAATGACCATCCTAGCAGATCAATGTAAAGTGTAAACTAATTGTGGGTAAAAATGACCATTAACCCAATATTGACCCGAATTGAATAATTGATCAATTTGAATCAATTTTCTTGGTAAAGTTTGATCGGTTCCTAGTTAATTGAACAGTTCTGAGTCATTTCCAAGCCGTGCTTCTCCATTCGAGGTCTCAAAATTGGAGAAACGTGATAATTCCTAATGGCTGACGATCAATCTTTTACCGAGGTTGCAAAAGAAAAGGTCACTAGCGGTTCAATTAGAAGAAATATGTTGTCCAATAAAAAGTTTGAGGTGGAGAAATTCGATGACACCATCAACTTTGGCATGTGGCAATGTGAAGTTTCAGATCTTTTATTTCGAGAAGGAACCGATGTGGCCTTAGGTTCTAAAGCCTACGTACATGTCGAATGAAGATTGAGACTTCATCAACCGGCAAGCTTGTGGTACAATCTGAATGTGCTTAGCAAATGAGCAAAAGAACTTTCTCATGGAGGAGACCGTGGCAAAAATTCTTTGGAGGAAACTGGAGGACAAGAACATGATGAAAAGCTTCGAAAATTGTATCTTTTTGAAAGAAGCTTTTTTTTGTTTTTAGTATAAAAGAGGTACGCCCATTATCGAGTATCTAGATAATTTCTACAAGATTCTTACGTTTTACAGAATCTGGATGTAGAATCACCGATGAAGACATGACACTTTTGTTGTTGAATTCTCTACCTGACACATACGATAATTTAACCACAACTTTGTTATATGGTAAAAGCAAGGCTAAATTCGTAGATGTTTCAAATGCTTTGGTGATTAATGAGTATTATAAAAAAGGATCAGCATGATCATGTAGATACTAAATCAGAAGCTTTGACGGTATTGAGGGCCAGTCGAACAACAAATCAACGAAATCTTCCAGACGTGCTCGCTCAAAGTCGAGAGGAGACTCTCGAAGACGTACACCGTTGAAAGGGTGGCTTTTTTAAGTCATGGAGAACTGCTAGTCTATAAAGATGGCAATGAAAGTCTTTGATACTAGATATCCCACGGAATAAAATATGGAAACATATCCTCTATATTATCCACCTCAATCCTCATCGTAATAACATCACATTTTTCGGTAAACAAGCTTAATATAGCTTTACTACAAAGTGAGTATCCCGAGAAATAAATTTATGCATCTAAGTTTCTTTAATCTGAAAACTGTTGTTTGTGGTGAGTGTAGGTGAATTGTTGAACCGCGTTAAACTTGTGTTTTTGTCCTTCCATTTACATCCGGATGTTTCCTCTTTAATCCAGATGTCTTTTTGGTGTTTTACCCTTGAGTGCTTTGATACTGGGTGTCCACAATCCCAATTCCTCTCAGATACACAACAACATCACCACCACACCACAACTCAAAAATTCAATGTTTTCAATAAACAAATACAATCAAAGTTATGATTAACTGCCATAATTACTTCACCCGTTCAACTTCAATGTTGTTGTTCCTTTCAAACACAACTTTTAGAACATCCCCAACTCATTTTCTTCATCGAAGTCCTCTTTCTTCTCGTGCTTCTTCTTCTTCTTCATTCATTATGAATTGTTTGAATAAAAATGATGAAATAACTTCCAGACTTTCTGCTTGTGATGTTCTTGGCGTTTCTCCCGATTGTTCTTTACTCGAAATCAAGGCTGCTTTCAGGGCTAAAGTAAACATACCTTTCTCTGCTCTTTCAAATAAAATTTATTTGCCCCTTCTTTCATAATTTTTGCCAGTTGTTCATTTGATAAAAAATTGTGCAGGTTAAAAAGTTTCATCCTGATGTGAACAAAAAAAGTTCTGACATAACAATTCGCAGAGTAATTCAAGCATATGAGGTTCCCCATTTCTCTCAATCTCATGGTTTTCGTTTGCTGCAAAATATATATGTATGGCTATTACATTTTGGAAATTGAGATACCTAACCAGTCTGGTTTGAAACTTTTGAACATATATTATCCAATTGCAGCAGGTTAGAAATTATTGAAAGGTAACAATTATTAGTCTTCCCATTTGTATTAGCATATCCTATTAACAATTTGCACCTCCGCCCCCAGGACGGAGTCAGGATTTTAATCCGGGGTGGGCTAATAGATTATATCGAGTTCGTCGTGTGGTTGGATTAATAATATTTTATGGAACAAACTGGACTACATAGATTTTATAGTGTAATATTTCTTTTGTCCGGGTGTGCTTAGCTCCCCTTTGTCCATATAGCCCAGAGGGGCACACTAATTAGTGGCAGTATTGCATTTGAGTTCGATGTGGAGGTTCGATTTTGTCAATGGTTGATTTTTTTAGCAATAAAATGTGTATACTGAGATATAAACTCGACTTACATCATCTACAAAACTCGTTTACAATATCTTTCGTAGTATTGAGTGTTAGGCAACTGCTTTTAAAAATGTACTAATTTACAATTTACGGGGAATGTTTAGATCCTTTTGACAAACCAGAATGTGAAGCACTTGACGTCTTTGTTAATGAGTTTTTCTACATTGGTAAAGGTAGCAAAAGGCCATAACTTGATTAATTATTCTTTATTGTTTTTTAAATCTTTACTTTATAAATATATCTGCTCAAAATATTATGAAAATACTATGTGTTGTGTTATGCTAGACTGTATCCAAATGCAATGCAGGGTGTCCATATTCATGCGTAAAGAAAGCACCTCGAGCATTTGCATTCTCGCCTTTAACAGGAACTGCTCGTGCAACTTCTCAAGGTTTGGCCCTCCCAACAATTGTGAAACATGCATAACACGACACGCACCTAATCGTTCCTGTGGAGTTCTATTTTCTTTTTTCTCTGTTGAAACAGGGCATGGCGACGATTACCAAGTGCAAAGTGCAGCTAGCCAGTGCCCAAGTAATTGTATTCACTACGTTACACCGTCTCAAAGAGTCATTTTGGAGGAACTGCTTAACAGGTGATCATGGATTATTACAAGTTTCATATTAATTTCATGGAATCTACTACTATTTTTACCCACTTTATTTTTTTTTAAATGTTTGTAGCATCATAAATGTGCCGTATGACACTTCAGCTGAGAAAGAGTTGATGTATTCCCTCATCACGAAGGCGAAATTCGAAAACAATCGTTACCAAAAGCCGAAGAAGCAAGCCAAGTCCTCAACCCAACATGTAGATTGGTTTTGATGCAATTAGTGGTGTTTACGAACCAAGCCGAGCCAAACATCTACGATTCGAATTCGAGCTCATTTGTTAAACGAACACGTTCGAGTTCGTTTGTTTGTTAAACGAACATACAATCGCGTTCGAGTTCGGCTCGATAACATGAACATAATGTTCGTGAAATAAAATTTATAAACACGGCTCGTGATAAAGTTCGAATGTGACTAATTCACCTTATGTTATGAACAGAAAGCTAAAGAAAAGAAGAAGAAGAAACAGAAAGGAAGAAGATGAATTCGTTTATTGCATTTCCAGAAAACTGAACTTTGCAAGATAGTTCTCAGCTGCATTATACATGCCTTTATATAGCAGCTAGTAGCTAACAGAAGTTACAGAAAGTCTAACCAACTAACTAAGTTGCATAACTAACTAAATAACTATGCACTAGTATCATAACTGACTACACATCAACAAGTCTAACTTGTCTAACTTGACACCTAACTTCATGTAGCTGCAGTATCACAAACACTCCCTTCAAGCTGGAATGTGAGGGCATTGCAAGCTTGACACCTAACTTCATATAGCTGCAATATCACCAGTAGGGGCATAGATATTCTTGATAACATATGCCTTTAGCAATGTGTACAAAGTAGCACGATCCACTGGTTTGGTGAGACTGTCTGCTAAGTTGTTGACTGTGCTAACATGCAAGGGTTTTAGGATGCCTTTTTGATACTTTTCTCTCACAAAATGGCAGTCCACTTCTATTTGTTTAGTTCTTTCATGGAAAATAGGGTTTTCCACTATGTCAAGTGCACTTTTGCTGTCACAATAAAGTGGTACAGGTTGGGGATGTGAAATATGAAAGTCCTTAAGTAGATACAAGATCCATTGTATTTCACAGGCTGTAAGAGCCATTGCTCTATATTCTGCCTCAGAGGAACTCCTGCTAACTGTCTCTTGTTTCTTAGCTTTCCATGAAATTGAGGAATTTGCCAAAAAAAAAATGGTAAAACCAGTAACTGACTTCCTTGTAGTGCTGCATCTTGCCCAATCTGAGTCTATAATTCCTTGATCTGTAATGTACCAGTAGATGGAAATAAGATGCCCTGGCCAGTGCATCTTTAAGAAACCTCAAAACTTTGTGTGTAGCTGCTAAATGGTTTTCTGTAGGTTTGTCCAGAAATTGCTCAATTGTTGGACATCAAAACCTATGTTTGGTCTTGTATTCCCAAGGTAGAGTAATTTACCAACTAGGCTTCTGTAATATGTATTGTCTTCCAAAGAAGCAGAATCTGATTGTTCCAGTTTGACCTGTGGATTCATATGAGTTTTAGATGGTTTGGCTCCAAGATAACCAAAGTGCTGTAAGAGGTCTAGGCAATATTTCCTTTGGTTTATAACTATGCCTTCTTTAGATCTTGCTACTTCAAACCCCAAGAAATACTTTAATGTCCCAAGGTCCTTAATGGTAAATGTCTTGTGTAATAAGTCTTTTAACTCTTGAATGAGGTTAAGTGAAGGACTTTCCACAATAATATCATCCACATATACCAATAGTGCTACAAATGATGATCCTTGTCCTTTAGTGAATATGTTGTAATCATTAGAGGACTGAGAATAATTAGATTGAAGCAAGCACTGAATGAGCTTGGAATTCCATTTTCTACTAGCTTGTTTCAACCCATAAAGAGACTTAGTCAGTTTACAAACAATATTATGGGCGGTTTGGAGACCTAATGGAGGTTTCATATATAATTCTTCATTGAGATCTCCATGTAGGAAGGCATTATTTACATCTAGTTGGTGTAAATGCCAATTTTGCAATGAGGCAAGGCTGAGAAATAACCTAATTGTAGTCATTTTGGCCACTGGAGAAAAGTTATCCAAGTAGTCTATCCCCCTCAGTTTGTGTGTAGCCTTTTGCAACAAGTCTTGCTTTGTATCTCTCTATGCTTCCATCAGACTTCCTCTTTATCTTGTACACCCACTTACACCTTATAGGAACTTTTCCTGATGGTAAAGGCACCAATGTCCAGGTGTTGGTCTTGTACAAGGCATCTAATTCAAGTTGCATAGCTTTCTGCCATTCTGTGTGTTGAACTGCTTGTTTATAAATTGTAGGCTCTTGATCAGATGAGATATTGCAGATAAGAGAATCATATGAGTCAGGTATATGATCATGAAAGAATACACTTTGAATGGTGTGAGGAGTACTTCTTTTAGATCCTAAATTAACTTGGTAATCCTGTAGATATTTAGGCAACTATCTTGCCCTAGTTGGTCTGATAGGTTGTTGTTGTGAAGTACTAGCAGGATCCTCATGTGAGGCAGTAGTTGAAAGAACTGAATCATCACCAGGAATAGGGACTGATGTAGTGGTGCTAGTTTCCTGAGGTGAATGAGCAACATCCTCAAAACTGGAAATAGGCAAAACAGTAGTTGAAGTATTAGCAGGTTCTGCAAATGGAAACTTGTCCTCATGGAATAGAACATCCCTATAAATGAACATCTCTTGAGTTGCACATCTAGCAGTAGATAACCTTTTGTATGAGCAGGAAAGCTTAAGAAAACATATGGCTTGCTTCTTGAATCAAATTTGCCCCTGCCCTGTTGGTTAGTAGAAGCAAAAGCTAGACATCCAAAAACTTTGAATAATTGATAATTAGGAAGCTTATTATGCAACAGTTCATAAGTTGATTTTTCTTGTAAAAGAGGAGTAAAAGTGCAATTAATTAGAAGTGCATCATGGTTTAAACAGTAACCCCAATAACACATAGGAAAATGAGAATGAAATCTTAGTGTTGTAGCAGTATTAAGTAAATGTTGATGCTTCCTTTCTACTATACCATTATGTTGAGGGGTGTTTACACATGAAGTTTTATGTATAATACCCTTTTCAGCATAATATGATTTCATATCAAACTCTAATCCATTGTTTGACCTAATGGTCTTAACGGAAACATTAAACTGAGTTTGCATTTTAGTACAAAAGGTTTGCAGCAAATGTTTAGTTTCATATTTAGATTTCATAAGAAAAACCCAAACAAAACGAGTATAATCATCCAAAATTGTCAAAAAATAAGATTCATTATGAAGAGTGGGTATCCTATTTGGACCCCAAATGTCAACATGAAGTAAATCAAATGATTTTTCTGAAACAAAAAATACTAGTTGGAAAGGCAGTCTTCTTTGCTTTGCTAAAGGGCAAACCAAACATTCATGTTCAAGAGGAAGTTTAACATCAGAAATAGGCTGTTTTACAAATGTCAATCTCTAGTTAGACATATGGCCTAACCTATAATGCCAAAGTTAAGACTGAGAAATATTAGGACAAGTGACTGAATGAGCATATGATGAACAGGCCTAAGAAGAATCATCAGTCAGAATATACAATCCATTAAGCACACTAGCTGAACCAATCCTCCCCTGTGACTGATCCTGCACAATACAATGGTCAGGAAATAAAGACAAAGAAAGCCTTGTCCCTAATGTTAGTTTTCTGACAGACAAAAGATTATAAGAAAAAGATGGCAGACATAAAACATCATATAAGTATCAAATGATCATTAAGCATGATCTGTCCAATATGTGTAACAACAACAACAAAACCAGTACGTAATGTCACAGTTACATTATGTACAGGCACAACATGGATCATTAAAGACAAACAGTAAGTGATGTGGTCAGTGGCACCTGAGTCCACTATCCACTTGTAAGAATTACTTGTAGATTGTGAGGCACCAGAATTGACATCAGAATTCACACCAACTGTTAAAGCAAAAGAAGGACTAGGACCAGCAGAAGACATATCTTGAATCTTTACATTATGCAGCAACCCCGGGATGTGATCATACTGGATTCTAGTCATCACATATTCATTACTGCCAACTGAAGAGGCAACAGAAGAACCAGAAGAAGTAGACTGATCTGGTACAAAACCTTGTAAACCAGAACGAACCTTATGAAGTTTGTGAGGCATCAACACAATGAGCCATGATTCCCCCTCTGCCTCTACCTTTATAACCAGGAGGATAACCCCATTTCTTATAACATTTCTCCACTGTATGGTCCTCTGTACCACAATGTGTGCATATCATCTTTCTTTCGATTGAATACCACCTCTCCCTTTAACCATAAGATGACTGATTCTGACTTGCCAAAGCTAAAGAAATACCAGAATCTTAAGAACTAACAGAGGAACTGGAAGAGGCATTTAAAACAACATAACCATTCTTGGAAGAAGAATAAGAAAGTTGACTCTCATGCTGGATAGCCATAGCGAAAATAGTTCGAATGTCTGGAAAAGGGGTTGTCATGAACACCTATGACTTTACATTACTGAAAGTGTCATTCAGCCCTTTTTGTAAGCAATGAAAATTCTCTACACCAGTAAGCTTGGGATGCACAAGAACACATGAAGGATTCTCATTTGGATGTACGTAATACGGATTAACCACTGCAGCATATTGGTCTGCCATGATCAAGAAACGGAAAAACTAGCAGAATAATGCCAATAAACAAGATTTGAAAGAAGGATATTCACTAAGACAATCAGTCGAACACCTAGAAGAACAAGAACTTGGAAGCTATGGTTTCAAATCTGTTACCATGTTATGAACAGAAAACTAAAGAAAAGAAGAAGAAGAAACAGAAAGGAAGAAGATGAATTCGTTTATTGCATTTCCAGAAAACTGAACTTTACAAGATAGTTCTCAGCTGCATTATACATGCCTTTATATAGCAGCTAGTAGCTAACATCAGTTACATAAAGTCTAACCAACTAACCAAGTTGCATAACTAACTAACTAACTATGCACTAAGTATCATAACTGACTACACATCAACAAGTCTAACTTGACACCTAACTTCATGTAGCTGCAGTATCACCAACACCTTAAAAAAACACCTAAACATTCCATAATTAGGATACTAACATCAATTGATATACAAATGTCCATCACCAATACATACATGTATTTTTTTTGAGCATGTTGAGTATTCTTTAAGTTGCAGGTAATTTTTTTGTGGTGTCTTCATTCTGTGCGGAGACATTATTTATATTTATAAACACCCTTTTTTTAAGTGTAAACACTTAAAAACAAGGGTGAACAAAAATTGTCTCCGTCCTGCGTAGAGACACTAGGAATTTTTTTCCTTAAGTTGATAGCTTAGCTGTTTATTAGCCTAAGAGTTTAATGGTGATGTAATTCCTTTCTTCTAGTTTTTTAGGTACCTCAGCTCTGGCAATTGCACAACCATCTACAATGAGCTATTAACGAGCCGTGCCGAGTCGAACCGAGTATTTGTTGTTCGAGCACTATTTGATTAGGTCACGAGCATGTCCGTGATCGTTTGTTTAATAAACGAGCAAAAAATTATGTTCAAGCTTGGTTAGTTTAGATCACTAGCTCATTCTCGATCGTTCGTATGATAAACGAACATAAATTTATGTTCAATCCGGGGTCGTTTAAAAGATAAATTATTCCAACTTGTGTTAATGTTTTGCTCGTTAAACTTATTATTGCCTTGCAGCTCGAGCTCGGACTGAGTTCGGCTTGTGAAAGTATAAAAAAAAATCAAGTTCAAATACATAAATAACAAATTATTAAACAATACCTAAACATCATAGTACAAAAGATAGGGGTCAGAGTCCATAAGGACATGTTTTAAACTTAAATGTTTGAGAAGGACAGTCACTGCATGTGTTATTATATTTTTGCACATGTGTTACTACATGTGTTACTACATGTTTGTCCTTCTCAACCATTTTAGATTAAAACATGTCCTTTACGACCTTTAACCTCAAAAGATATTGAGGTCCTGAGTTATTAAGAGTGAAATTTGAGGTGGAATGGTTGGAGTTGTTGGATTTTGATGCAAAAATTACATTAAATTGATGATTTGAAATAAAAATTACTACGGATGGTGTTGGGGTTAAAGTGAAAAATGAAAATCGAAAACAAAGTGAAAATTTAATGAAACATAAATGACTAAAATCATTTATACCAAATTGATTGTTGATATGTGTTTTTAAACACTCCTCTCACATAGCGTGATTCTGTATATTGTGAATCGCCACATACCGTGAGTCTGTAAATTGTGAATCGCACATATCTCACCTCCTTCATGATATTACTCTCAAATCACTGTTCTATACTAAGTTTTCTCCATGTTCATGAACCTAAAATGAACATTTACGAGCTAGTTCGTGTTTGTTTATTTAATAAACAAATAACAATAATATTTTTGAGTTTTGTTCATTTAACTTAACAAACAAATTCCCTTAAAAAAACTTAACAAACAAACAAATACAGTACAAGTTTATACCGGGACGGATCTAGAAATATGTTTCAGTGTGATCACCAGAGGTTTTTGTTCCGAAAATTTGTTCAAGTAGGGTCACCGAAACTTAAAACTATATTTTTTAATTACAAAACGACATTTTTAAAAACTACGTCGTTTTAATATTATTTTTTTTTCGGATCTCAATGACCCCACGTTGATATACATACCTCCGCCAGTGGTTTATATGAGTCGAATCTGAATTTATTACCGAGTTTTTGTCGGTTGACATGCATACCCTCGCTCAAACCTTCACCCAAAACATCTGGAAGAAAAAGAAAGAAAAAAAAAAAAGAAGACGACCTCGCCCAATATGCGCTGGAAAATTCTATCCTAGGGACTTCCCTACCAGTGAAGCGTCTACGCGCAAAGATTCGGGACCACACAATTTCCACACACGGGGCACTGTGTATTCCACCTCAGGAAACTGTGTGGTCCAGATCCTGCCACGTAGACAGTTCCCTACTAGGGAGTCCCTACAGTAGAACGACCCATATGCGCTAGGTAGGTAGATACACATCTATCACTCACTACTTCATCATATATAGTAGTATGCTATATTAAATTTGCATCTTTGGTAGTACGGCTTTTTGCGACGTTTTTGGTCGTCCGGCTTTAGCGACGTTTTGGTCGTCGCTATACCAAATTTTTTGTCTTTCTCCCCCTTTTTTTTTTTGTTAGGTAAAACGAAGTCGTATGATTTGATACAGTGTTATCACATCAACGTGTTTATCACTAGGGTTTTTATTTGAAGCATTCAATTCTCTGATTCGAGTTTCGGAAATTTTAATTGTGTTATTACGTAGTTTTTTTATTACACCGAAACTACGGTTTGACTTTTTGTGCGTGAATGTGCATTTCGATCTTCGAGAATTTTTTGGTTAAGTAAAACAAAGTCGTATGATTTGGTACGGTGCACAAAAACTACTAGAAAATAAAATATTGTAAAAATTAGACGAGGAATGAGAATGTTCATTCGATCTATGATACATAAAAGATACGTAAAAATAAAAAACGAGATCCAACTCCCATTTATCTTACTTATCCTTCGGTTAATTTACTTCGATAAAAGATAAGAAAATGAAAATCTTCCGAACCTTTTCTTTTTTATTTCTTTTTATTATTATTAGTTAGGGTTAAGTCGGCATGAATAATATTCTACGACTAACAATTCATTTATTCGAGTTTGGGAAATTTTAATTTTGTTATTATGTAGTTTTTATTGGTTCACGAAGCTACGGTTTGACTTTTTTTGCGCGAAGGTGCATTTTGATCTTCGGATTTTTTCCCCACATGTAACCTTTCTTGCTCGCAACACGCGAGCGTATTATCCGCCACAGAGGATGGTTTAAATGTTTTTAAGCGTTGAAGTAGGTTAATATCTTCTTTATTTTTTCTTAAAGTAAATTTATTGCAGACATAAAAACTATAATCGGTACATAAAAAAAGTGAGGGCACAGCGTGCATCGCACGGTGGCCCCCACTAGTTAGTCCTATATTTACGTTTTCCATGTGAATCGAGATCCAAGCTTGTCCTTCTCTCTCGTCACTCAACATTCTGGATTGAAAAATGGAGAGGGAGAAGATAAATACGGCGTTGTCACTATGTGATTTCATCTTTGTTCTGGTGTTATTGGCAATGGTGGCTGCGGTTTCATCGGATGGATCAGATCATAGATACAATGCTAAGGATCAAGTGCCTCTCTATGCTAATAAGGTCGGGCCTTTTCAAAACCCTAGGTATTTATACTATCTCTATACTTTTGATTGCTAGCTATTCATCCTGAATTGCTGAATTTTCACTGTTCCAACTGTTTGATGTTTAGTTGTTATGTTGAATTGCTTGTGTAAGAGGGAAAATACTTGTGTGGAGAGGGATTTTGAGGTGAAGTGACGGGTGAAACGATCAGAACCACACAGTTTAAAGACAGAATGAACGGTGTGGTGTGTGTGTCTCCACACGTGTCTCCACACCGTGTGGAGACACCACACAAGAACCACCCGTGTAAGAGACTTCTGAGGCAAGGAAGCTTTAGTGAAAAATGTGGTGTCGGTGATGTTTGAACTAGTTTCCTCTAGGTGAACTTTCGGCTTGAAAATGTGTAAAATGTGCTTGGAGTTGGAGGCAGTCATTTGAAAATGCGTATCCTCCCCTAAAAAAAAAAATGCGTATCCTATTGTAACTTTCTCTGGTGATAGACGTGATGAATTCTTTTTTCTTTATTCTGTGATGTAGATTTGTTGGATGTTGGGGGAGATGCTGCTGCTGTGTTTGGAAACTATGTTTCATGGCATTGAGGAGGCGTGTAGTAATTTTAACTAATCTGCTAATGAAAGTAAAACTCTACAATTTCATCAAGAATACTGTGCCTTTGATTTAAAACTGCTAGATCGCTAAGAACATGCCTGATTTGCTGATCTTACAGTCTGAAAGTTGGTGGAAACACTCCCCAGGTGACACTGTGGAGCTTCCCCTAGTGAGGGAACACCCCCCAAAAGAATGAATTCTGCTAAGGAGGCTCAGTTAGATCTTCTAATGGAAAAGCATCCAAAGTAAAAACAAAAAATAATAGATCTGCCAATCAGATATTGGTGATATATATTGAGTTTATATATGTTAAATACATATCTCCCCAATAGCTGAAGCTTTTGAAGGGATAATAATTGAACATGGTACCAGAGCATGAGGTCATGTGTTAAAACACCCCATTTATATTGTTCAAGTGTTGGATCTTTTGTCTCCACTTCCACCCCATTTATATTGTTCAAGTTTTGGGTCTTCTTGTTGGCGTTGTTGTGCCTTATGTTGGTTCATTGTCTTTCTTATAGGCCCACACTTGAGGGAAGTGTGGGGTGTGTTGAGGTGCATTGAGTTTAAATATGTTAATTACATACCTCCATAACAACTTACTCTTCCGGGAGAGATAGTAATTCAACAATTACTTGAGCGAAGGCCCCAACTTCTGTGACTTTTGGATTTTTGCTACTTCAATTTTTTGTGGGACAATGAATTGTTTCATGTGAAGTTATTTTTCTTCATTTTGTAAAATCTTTTTTTAGTAGTGTGTAACTATTTTAAAAGCCTTGGATGATGGATGATAATTTTTGTCAGAAATATCTTGATGAGAATCTTTATTTTGTTAAAGGGAATTAATGTTATATGGTTTCACGTCTGCATGCTCGTGCTTCTGTTTTCGTAGAAGCTTGTGTGGACCCATGGAGGTATTCGTTTACACATAGCTGAGATTGGTCTGGTTTAGTTTCACACAGTTTGTAATTGTTACAATCTAGGATCAGAAATGTCCCTTAAATACATAACCTGTAGGGACTGCAATTTAGGATCGCTCTCATAAAGAATGGAGTATTGTAAAATGCTTAGAAAATTGTGACTGTTAAGTGCGTAAATATCACTTCATAGATTGCCTATTGTATGCTTCATGAAATTTGAACTTATAATTCGTCATAATCATAGATAGGATTTTGTCCTGACATCTGTTTGTAAGCCTGAATATGCTCATGGCCATGATACTAATTGCATTTGCTCACTCTTGTTTTGTTTCGTCAGCGAGACGTACCGCTTTTTTGATCTCCCTTTCTGCTCCCCAGGTTTGCATTTTACCACTACATTTCTTCTTGGGATCATATTTCGTGATTTTCTAATATCATGTTGTTGATTCTATGTTCTTGGCAGGTCATGTGACTGAGAAGAAGGAAGCTCTTGGCGAAGTGTTGAATGGTGATCGTTTAGTTAGTGCCCCTTACCAACTTCAATTTTTAGTTGACAAAGATTCTGAGATTGTTTGCAAAAAGACATTGACAAAGGAAGAAGTTGCACAATTTCGAAAAGCTGTTGCTAAGGATTACTACTTTCAAATGTACTATGACGACTTGCCTCTCTGGGGTTTTCTTGGAAAAGTTGACAATGAAGGAAAGTCTGATCCCGGCGACTTTAAGTACTATCTCTTCAGGCATATGCACTTTGAGATCTTCTACAACAAGGACCGTGTAATTGAGGTCAATGCGCGAACTGACCCAAATGCGCTTGTAGAACTCCCTGAAGACAAGTCAGTTGACGTAGATTTCACATACTCGGTGAAATGGAAGGAGACAAATGTTCCCTTTGAAAAGAGGATGGAGAAATATTCACAGACTTCTTCACTGCGACATCACTTGGAAATTCATTGGTTCTCAATAATCAACTCATGTGTTACCGTCCTACTCCTTACCGGCTTTCTAGCCACTATCCTCATGCGAGTTCTGAAGAATGATTTTGTCAAGTGAGTGCAATATCATACATCTTTATCTTTTTCTCCCTTTGCCTTGAACTTATTTATGTATTTTTGACATCCAAGTATTTAATAATATCTATGAAAGGTATGCTCATGATGAGGAGACCGCTGATGACCAAGAAGAATCTGGGTGGAAGTATATCCATGGTGATGTTTTCAGGTACCCCAAGGCCAAGTCTTTGTTCACTGCAGCCTTTGGATGTGGCACACAGTTGTTCATCATGTAAGTTCGATTTGGAATTGCTTTTGTTTATACTTTACTAAACTTGACTTAAATACTTAAATTAGTTCCCAGAAATCTTTAAGAGCATCGTGTATAATTTTATAGGGCAATTTTCATCTTTATCCTTGCGCTTGTGGGTGTGTTTTACCCATACAATCGTGGAGCTCTATTCTCTGCTCTCCTTCTCATATATGCATTTACATCTGGGATTGCCGGCTATACATCGGCTTCTTACTACAGCCAATTCGAAGGAGATAACTGGGTATGTTCCACCAGGATTTTGCAATGCAATTTTGACATAGACACCAAAGTTCTTTATTTTATTCATAGATTCATAATTTCTTTTTTTGTATTTGTCAAAGTTCTTTATTTTATTCATAGAATCATAATTTCTTTTTTTGTATTTGAATAAAGTTAATGTTATCTCTCTGCTCACAATGCACGACATCCACTTTATTCGACATGATAACATAGTAGTATAATTAAAGTGTAGGCTTACGGTCCTTATTTTTTTTCTCTAATCTGCAGGTGAGGAACATATTGCTGACCGGGGCTTTGTTCTCTGGTCCTCTTTTCATGACATTTTGCTTTCTTAACACAGTAGCCATTGCTTATCATGCAACCGCTGCACTTCCATTTGGTACAATCGTTGTTATCTTTCTTATCTGGGCTCTGGTGACATCACCATTGTTAGTACTCGGTGGTATATACGGGAAGAACAGCAAAGCAGAGTTTCAAGCTCCTTGTCGTACTACGAAATATCCAAGAGAAATTCCTCCATTGCCTTGGTACCGAAGCACTCTGCCTCAGATGGCAATGGCTGGGTTCTTGCCTTTCAGTGCCATCTATATCGAGCTTTACTATATATTCGCTAGTGTCTGGGGTCACAGGATCTATACAATCTACAGCATTCTGTTCATTGTTTTCATTATCCTTTTGATAGTCACTGCTTTCATTACTGTGGCGTTGACGTATTTCCAACTCGCTGCTGAGGACCATGAGTGGTGGTGGAGGTATGTAATAATCATTATTATTATTAGGGACCCTTAAAATGCACCACGTTAAAAACCGACTTACAGTATCATGTGATGTAGTAAAGGTGTTGTTTGTACTGTCAGGTCATTCCTGTGTGGTGGATCAACTGGACTGTTTGTGTATGGTTATTGCCTGTATTACTATCATGCACGATCAGATATGACGGGCTTCATGCAGACAGCGTTCTTCTTTGGATACATGGCTTGCATATGCTATGGTTTCTTTCTTATGCTTGGAGCTGTTGGGTTTCGCGCATCACTGTTTTTTGTTCGGCATATATACCGTTCGATTAAGTGCGAGTAATAGGAAGCCACAGGTAAATCGTCTGTAGATTGTGTATGGGTTAGGTCAAAATATTGGTTCAAAGAGGATATATATATACGAGGGTATAGATTCTTTATAAATATTTGTATTGCCTAAAGACGACGAATTCATGTAATGTTGATATGTTAGTTTTCCAGCTGTTCATCTGTGTTTTCGAAAATACGCAAGAATATTGTGGAGGAAAGTACTAGAGTTTTGTTTCTGTGTGTTACAAGAACTCTGTTGTCGTGGGAACTTCGTTTTTGGGTAAGAAACAGCGAAATCGCTTGTGTAGTCGGTTGAATTTCAGAAAGAATGTTCCTTCCCGACATAAACAAAAAACAACAAAAAAAAATATAATAAAAAAAAAAAAAAAAAAACCAGCCCCATTAGATTATGGGAATTGGTATGTGCACTACGCAAACACATTTATGTAGTGCATTTTCCACAAACACCACACAATTGTCTATTAAAGAACTTTCCACAAACACCACATAGTTGTCCACTAAAAAACGATTAAACCCTAACCGAAAAGTTCCTATTCCCCTGTCCCACGAAATGAGTAGATATGTTAATCAGGTAATCTAGTGGCTCGGAGTTATGGGCTGTCATTATACCAAGATGCTGAAAGGAGTCGTCCATTTACGGGATTCGAACCTCCACACTGTAGCTCCCGGTCTAGTGTCATTATAGCATCCAAACCCTTTTCTACCAGGCCATGTCCTGGGGACGATAGTTGTCCATTAAAAAAAAACGGTTAAACCCTAACCGTAAGGGGCCCCCCACCCCCGATCCCACAGGAATGTGGGGAGAGGTTAATCAGGTAACCTAGAGCTTAGAGTCATGGGCTTGCTGGTTCCCCATCACTGAAGGGTGTTACCAATCGGAAATCAACCCCTTTTACGGGAATCGAACCGTTGGTCTCCAGCTTAAGGTCCGGTTGTCATTATAACACCCCGCTCCTCACCACCAGGCCATATCCAGGGGATTATAGTTGTCCATTAAAGATTTGAAGGGAGAAGGACAAACCCTGATGTTAATCAGGTAACATAGTGGCTTAGAGTCAAGGGCTGTCATTATACTAAAATACTGAAAGAAGTCGTCCCTTTTACGGGATTCGAACCTCCACACTCCAGCTCTCGGTCCAGCTGTCATTACAACACCAAATCCCTTTACCACTAGACCATGTCCTGGGAAGGACAAACCCCATTAAAGATTTGAAGGGAGAAGAACAAAGGCAACATCAATTATAGAGAATGACAATTTTTCAAAACTTTTGCATAGAAGACAAAACTATTTTTTTTTTAATTTTCTGGCCCCTTTTTTTCCAAAAAAAAAAAAACAACACACTTTCTCTTTCATCAATCTTTTTTAAACAATCATATCACTCAATCTAGAACTCCAAATTTGAAAATTATTTCACCAATTTTTTTTTTTCATACTATTTATTTTGAGACCACATTCAACATATTGATTCTAGAAAATCCGCTGTCGTTATTCACTGATTTTCAAGATTCACTGAGTGAATTTCGACAGTAAATCTCACGAAAAACGATGTAATTCACTGATATTCGTGAAATTTTTATCGCGTTTGGAGATCTAGATCTAAAGATATGAGCGTTTGAAAATGGAGGAGGAAAGAGAAAAAAAAGATCTGAAGCATTCAACGCATGTTTTTATTTCTTTTATTTTTTTTCATTTGTTCTTTTGGCTATAAAAAATATAAAAGTTGTCATTCCTCCTATAAAAAAAATTTATGATCGTCCTGTTATTTAAAAATATTATAAACTGTGTCATTATCCCTAATTCACTATTGAATAAATTCAACCGGTTCAGATAACAGAAAATTGAGTATAACATATCTCAGACATAAGTAAAATTTAGACCAAAGATTGAAAGAGTGTAACTGTAAACAATTAAGAATCAGATAATCTTTCTTTATTCAAATTATCTAAAAAGTAATTTTTCGTCCTTATTATATAAGGGACGATTAAATTTTCTATATAGAAGGTAACTGGTTTGTCGGCCATGATAAAAACGGGAAATTTACTTGTCCCGTCTTTATTTATTTAATTTAATTTATCTAATAAAACCTTGAAACATCATTATTTTTTTGAACAAAATTTCACTCAACATCATTTTTCAAGTAAATACAGTCCAGTTAGTACAAAAAACTGGACGGTCCAGTTTACCGTTAGATCAATACTAAAATAGTAGCAACCGTTGGATTGATTTGACGCATTATTATTTAGGGGAAATCAGGGAGAAGGACAAAAATATTTCATCAATTGAATAGAAGGACAGTCTTTTGAAACTTTTGCATAAAGGACAAAACTATTTATTCACTGTCGAAATTCACTTGTGTTCGAAATTATTTAAATTCACTGCCGAAATCAATTTGTCGAAATTCACTAATTTTCAAAATTCATTTTCGAAATTCACTAGTTTTCGGGATTCGATGTTTCGGATTTTGTCGAAATTCACCGATTTCCGGGGAACTGATTTTTGGGATTCATTTGTTTGTCCTTCTCGCTATAAAAATTATGCGGTTTCCTTCTCCCTATAAAAAATTTGAGGAGAGAAGGACAAAAATAATTCAATTAAGTAGAAGGACGATCTTTTGAAACTTTTGCATAAAGGACAAAACTATTTTCACTATCGAAATTCACTTGTGGTTTAAATTTCATTTGTCGAAATTCACTAATTTTCAAAATTCATTGACCGATTTTCGGGATTCACCGTCAAAATTCACTATCGAAATTCACCGATTTCGGATTCACTAGGGAGATTCACCGATTTTGGGATTCACTATTTTTGTCCTTCTCGCTATAAAAATTATGCAGTTGTCCTTCTCCCTATAAAAAATATGTAGTTGTCCTGTTGCTTAATAATATTTCAGATTGTGTCCTTATCCCTAATTTTCCATAAAAAATATGTAGCTGTCTTGTTACTTAAAAATATTCCAGATTGTGTCATTATCCCTAATTTTCCATATTATTTATTGTGTACTATAAAAAATATTTTAACCTGTCAAGGTAACCGGTCATCCATTACCAAAAAAACAAAAACAACAACTACAGCAATCCTCGTATATGATAACGCTCTAAGTAGTACTATTAATTAGACCTTTATTCACCCTGAATTATGTTCAAGAGAGGACAAATAGGCTCGTTATTATATGGAATATGTGTTAAATGCTATGTGTATGTCCCTAAGTTCCTAATTCTGCATTTGTGTCATTATCCCGAAGATTTGGTACTGTTTTGCCTCGTTTTATGTATTTTATAGGATGTGTCAAATCCGGAGTACTTAAGGACGGATCTGGACCAGAGGAAAGAATGTTGGGCCAAGTAAATGAAGTCCAAGAATAGATCTGCCAGAGAAAAAGAGGAAAAGTCAGCCCGGTTTACCGTGGGCTAGGGCCGATAAACCGGGGGTCTTAGGGAGCAAGAAATCGAATCTACCGCATCTATTAGGCCGGTTAGGGTTTCTATGAGTCATAAGTCGGCTATTGTATCTATATAAAGTCGCAGAACTGATATTATTAGTGTGTTCCATCTTTTTATTAAATCTTCTTTTTATGACTATAGTGGAGTTTCAAAAACTTTTCTTGTATGTAAAAGCTTTTGGGCAGCGGATAAGTTCCTTCTTACTATGTTGTTTCAAAGTAGTTTAGGCAATCACAGATATAAGATATAATATAAGTAATTAAATGAATGCAGTAAGGTAAATTGCTGAAAGTAAATTGACACAAGGCTTATAATGGTTCAGGGTGGTGTAATCCCTTAATCCACTCTTCTCTCGTGATGATTGGAGGAATTCACTATTGTTTTCACATATACAATAGCCTGATTGTCCTTGACTACACAAGCTTCACAATCTACAAAACTATCACTCCTTGACTGCAACAGCTTCAGTGACTCAGTCTCTTTCACTGCTCCTTGGGATCAAATCCTTCAGCAGCTATCACAAACACAACTCCTTCTCAAATGGCTCTGATTTAGTTGCTTGATTGAAGTGAATTGGATTCCAAACTTGTTGATCAATCTCAATGCTTGATGTTTGAAATGTAGCTCTCAGTTTTGAGTTGATCACTAGATATTTCTTTTTTGCACAGATAAAAGGCTTTTCACTTTGACTGAGTTTTTGCTCAGATTTATGATCGTTCTTTCTTGTTTTGCTTTTTCTGTCAATGCCTTCTATTTATAGCCTTGATTATCCTTGATTTGAATTTCCGTCCGTTGGCTATATTAATGAGGGGAATAATCCTTGATTTTATTTTTGATTCCCCCTTAATTATATTCTCATTGATTTCAGTGATCGGATTTTTCTTCAAACGTTTGTCAGAAAATCCGTTCTTGATTGATCATCTATTGATTGTGCATTTAATGATTGATCCTCTGTATCTTCATCATATTTCGAAATCTGATTAAGTAAAGTTTACTTAGCCGTTCTTTGAACGGTCAAGTGATCCTTTTGACTTTGCCGCTTAGATCTTCCTTCACTGCTTTGTCTTCACTCAGCCGAAAGTCAGTTTACTTTGCCGATTCATTGTTTCCTTCATTCTTTCAGTTAAGGGAGAATCCTTGTACTTCACTGATCCTTGTGAAATTGTGTGAGGTTAGTGTACACAATATTTAAACATTAAGTATCATTACTTGAAACATAACTTAGACTTATCCAAGGTCATCACATACTTCCTTGGTTATAAGTCAGACCATAATGTCTTCATTGCTTCTCTTCTGGTACTTGGCTGGCTTCACTCTGCCGGAAATCTGTCTTTATTTTGCCGTCCTACTAACTAGTAAATTACTTGTCTGACTCAACTTATACAACATGTCAGACTCTAAGTAAAGACTTATACAGAGAATTCTAACTTATTTTCAGGCTTGCTATAACAGCTAGTATGGCCATCATCAAAACATAATAAAATGTTACTAACATCTTCAATTACATTATACAATTTGATGAAATAAAGTTGTCCTAAGCTTTTGAAGTTTATTTTCTGGTTTCCTTCCCTCCCTTGACATCTTAGCTTGAATGGATCAAGCTAGATCTCCATTGTTGAAGGTATGAAGCTTTGAACGTTCCTTTATGTTTTTAATATGGTAGATCTGCATGTATTCATGTGTTTTAGTTAATCTGCATGTTTACGACCCTCTAATTTACTTAGATTAATCAGCATTGAGCAATGTAGATCCAGAAATAAGAAAAGCCGCCCCCGGTAAACCGGCGGTCTATACCGGTTTACTGAGGCAAAATTTAGAAAACGTAATCTGGAAGTTTAACGTCAGCTATGTTGATCGACAAAAATAATTAAAACGAGTAATAGGTCTGGCCAATCTAGTATTCGTAATTCGTAAATTAACATGAAGTATTGATCGTGAAGTGTTAGTTAAGACATTGTCTCGATGGACCCTAGGAACGTGCTAATCAGTGTCGATAACTGCCTAGGCGGGTTAGCGGTATGAGTTAGCGCTCAATACTGGCAATACTAGTTCTTTATGTGTATGCTAGTACGGACCAATTAAGGAGGGTAGATGACGTATAAATTATCTACTACCATGGTCGGAGTAGATAAGGTTAGGAGTTGCACCCGTAGCTTAAAACTGAATTAAAAGCTCGCTCGATTAATTTAAGGAAATTATGTGGGGAAGTAAACATAAGGATTAACTAAGCCAAGTTAGTAGATCGGTGGGATGAGGGGGAGGAATACCACGTTTCTTTTATGTTAATTGTTGGTCAAAGACCATATATGTGTCTTCTTAGTTAGATTAGAATCGTTTATGCTTGAGTTGCATTGTCTCTGTGAGATCGACCTTGATTCACCCTTGCTATACTGCAATTGACCTAGTACTCTTGCTAGTAATATCGACGTAAGTGACTTACACGCCATCAGTATACTTTCCTCCAAACAACGACTTTGGTTTTTTTTTTCTTGGAATTTCAACACCTCGTATACTTTCCTCGTCATCTTCTTCTTGCTCTTCCTTTTTTAGTTAATTGTCAATTATGACACATTTAGTACGGTTTTATATTGAAAATCAACGTAATTCACTCAAATTCACTTTCACTAGTGAAATGTCCTTTTGATTTTTTTTTCTAATAGTCCTTTTTGCCTGACATCTTCCATATTGTGTCCTTTAGGACCCTTATCCATTTTTTTCTTAAAAATTCTTGTTCTTCGATTTATATTTCGATGTGCTTTACTTTCGTTTCGGGTGATTCCACACAACGATTTGGTATCAAAGCCATGATTTGTTTTCATTTGTTTTGAGGGGAAGCCATGGTTTGTTAAGAAACACAAAACAAGAAGCTCCTCAAAATTTATTTCTATTTATCCCATTGAATAGTTCTCGGTTTTTTAGTCCAACGCAACAAACAGTACGAAAAACGGAACTCGAATTGCAAGATATCATTGGTCAATTTTTTTTACAAAAATGTTAAAACGGAGAGAATAAAAATAGTATCTGACATTTACTCTAGTGAAATTGTTTTTATGTCATTAAGGACAAATTTACAATCCACTAGACCATTATGCCGCTCTTTTAATTGATCTGTTATCTATCCGCATTTCATTCTTTGCTTGATTTGTGTGAGTTGTTTGAGTAGAAAAAAAAATCACGCCATTTATTCTGCCAATTCAACCGCTTCTTCGATGTTTTAAGGCACTCATCTGCAACGAGACATCTAAGATTTCGCTTAAAAAATAAAACAATTTTTCAGATACATTTTGTGTTTGACGTGTTTGCATTTGTGAAGGATTGGTTGGGTTGCTGATCTGTTCGTGGTAGTATTATGTAAACCAATTTCCATCTAATATCATTTGTTTTCCTAGCAGCAACAATAGATGTACAGAAACCAGGGGCGGACTCAGCATGGTAGGGGTAGGGTGCATGGACCTCACTCAAATTTCCGGGTGAATTTACCAAGCCACATTGAGTTGCAAGATGCCATCAATGAGAAACAGGGGGATTTGCTGACTCAATTGAATTCCTTGGTAATCTAGCATGTACACACAAAACTAATACATCTGGGATATGCAATTAATGGAAGACTTGACCCCATGGTTGAAGTCTTGGGCACTCATTCTCAACATCTGCAGATCATTGATAGTAGATGATTGAGACCTGAATCCCCAGAGTCATTGCAACAATTGGTTGAGAGTGCCAAGAACCCATCTGCTAACGCTTCTGTGTTTTCTGGTGTTAGCATTGTGAAGGATGATAACACTAAAATTTGTCAGAGACAAGAAGGTTCTTGAATATTTATTGTTTATATGTTCTCATTTTAGTGCTATTTGGATTTCGACATTCTAATGAATAACTTGAACAGGGTGTTGGGTTCGCAACAGCAAGCAGATAAGACTATAATAGTTCTGTAGTAGAGTCTGTTGAGCCTGATTCATCTAGTTTTAACGACGAGGTACCTGTTGGTCATTTCTTCTTCAGCGTCTTGGCAATATCATATTACTAGTATGAAAACCCGTGCAATGCACGGAATAGTGTAAGATTTCAAAGAGACAATAGAATATGTATAAATGTATAAAATGAATATACATAACATTGTTTCAAAAAAAAAAAAGAATATACTTAACATGAGAATACTTCATTATATACTATATCAACATGTTAATACTTGATTATATACACATTCAATTAGCATTTGCGTGCAAGCTTTGGTGGAAAATCCGTAACGAAATTGGTATTTGGGGTAAAAGTTTCTCATCTCTTGCCAGCTTAAAGAGGCTTCATCCTTGGAAAATCATGCAAAAGGTGGAGGACTTGGTGAATCTCCATTTGCGGCCAATTCAAACTTCTAAATGGAATTGGATATGGTCCCGTCGACAGGAGACTTCACTGTCGCCTCTGCCTACAACCTTATTCTTAATCGGAAACATACTATCAACGAATTAAAGGAGGTTTGGAAACCCAGCATTCCTATTAAAATCTCGATTTTTATATGGCGGTTTCTCAATAACCTTCTCCCTCTTCCGAAAATGTTGCGTATATTTGGACATCATAGCCCCTTCAAATGCCCTTCTGGCCTGTTGAAGATACCAGAGACCACTCGTTTTACAGTTGTGGCTTCACTCGGGATATATGGAATCACTTTCAGACGCAGCTCCGGTATCATCCTTTTGCGGCCAACTTCTTGTCTTACATCCGAGCTTGGTGGAACCCTGAACGTCATGGCGCAATTAAAGTTGCTTGCCAATTGGTCCCCTCTTTGGTTCTTTGGGAAATTTGGAAATGCAGAAATATGGTTCTCTTTGACACCTCTCCGCCTAATGTTCACCATGCTATTTTCAATATCACCCGCAACCTATCCTATGCTCTTTCAAGCCGGAGGCTTACTCGGGCTGACGACGATGACGACTGTCTGCTTCAAAATCGTTATATTTGCTCCTTTTCCCCTCGGATGGTTGCTCACTATACCCTGGTTAAGTGGCTCAAACCCCCACCTACCTTTATTAAGCTGAACACGGATGGCTCTTCGTTAGGTAACCCCGGTCCCTCTGGCGGTGGTATTATTATCCGAAACATGCATGGTCATCTTATTTACGGAGCCAGTGAACCTTATGACAGAAGTACCTGCATGATTGCGGAAACGAAAGCTCTTCTCACTGGTCTCACTTACTGCACTGATCATAACCTACATCTTGTCCTAGTCGAATCTGATTCGTTGGTCCTTGTGAACATTATTTCAGGGAGGTATGACACACCTTGGCTGATCGACGATGATATTCGATCCATTAAAAGTCTCATTGCTCAGCTTCGCATGAAAATCACTCACATTTTCCGAGAAGCCAATAAAGCTGCCGATTTCCTTGCCACTCGTGCCTCCTCCAGCAGAATCATGGTCTCCTACACCACAAACGATGCCATCCCTGCAGCTCTTCGTCTCATCCTACATGGTGATCAACTGGAAATCCCATTCATACGACGCACTCGCAACTTCGCATAATCAGCTGGAAGCACCCATCAATCTTTTGATGGGTGCAAACCAGGTTGTTTCTAATATGTTATATATCTGCTTTCTTTTACACTCTCATCATTCTCTTTATCGGCACAAGGTTTTCTCTAGCACAGGTTGTCGCATCATTCTCTGCAAAGGGCCTTGGCATGCAACCCAGCATCTCCTACCGCTTCTTGGAATGTGGTTTAAATCTTGGCGAGGATCTTTGGACGCACCCTTCAATTTCAACATTTTGAAGGGTGCAATACAGGTGTCACGCTCCTTTATAACTTCTCTTTATATATGTACTCTCGGTGGTTATACTTACTTCTTCTTGCATGTGACCGTGTCTCAAGTCGGGCAACCCGCAAACTGTTCGAAGGCCGTTTCATCCATTTACGACTCCAAGGACTCTCAAGCTGCGGTTTTAGTTTTTTATTCCACGCATCCTATTGTAATCTTAATTTTTATGGGGGAGTTTTTAACTTTTGGAAACATGAGGTGCTGTACTCTTTCCTATGACATGGATTTTCCCACACTGGGTTTGACATCCATAGGTTTTAAGGAGGCAGGGTCATGTTTCGTCAACGTCTTTTGGTATAAGGGGAGGGCCAAGATACGGCATGTACGAACCTTCTTTTAACTCTTAATAAAAAGGTTTCGTGTTAAAAAAAAAATTTACTATAGCAATAAACTTTAAAGCATTCCGATAGTAATGAGCTTTAAGGAGATCTCACAAACACAACTTGTAAAAAAACATATGAGGATGGATAAATGTAAATTAAAGTAAAGATTAAATTCCTTAAAAAAAAGTAAAGATTAAAGAAATCTCTATTTTACTTTATATTATTGAGGAGAAGAATTGTTTATTTTGACAGCCAGTTATTCATAAGTCTTGGAAGTAAACCGGACTTCCTGGAAAAAAAATATGATTAGTATAAATCACTAAATTCACACCAAGTAAAAACAATAAATGTGTCAAGCTTTCAATTGCAGGATACATAAGCAGACCATGTACATTAGAGTGAAAAATACACCAAAAGTCTGTAGATACACAAACACCACATAACCAGTACACACAATTAGTATCATTTACAGACCAAGTTCTTCATTCACAGCCAAATTTGTGTTTTGTGTGCCCTATTGCCTCCGATTTCTCCAGGTCTTGAACTTGTTTTGGATGAAGGAATGCCAATAAAGCAATTAATGCCAATGAAAACCTACATAAATACTACATCCGTCTCAACAGCTTTTTCGTTTTGTCCCATAGTACCACATCATCAAATATGATTTTATAATACGACCCGTCCCCCTTGTCCCAATACAAACGTACCTGCAGATTTGAAGTATCCACATCATTACCAATTTGGCTATTAGCAAGCTGATAAATGATAATGAAGCTGAAATCCAACCCAATCTTTCAGAATGCAAGCTGATCTCATCATAATTTGCATCACAAACATCGGTTTCAGCTTGAAAACCTCTTTGATTTGGATGAAATATATACAGTTCTTCTTTAATTTGGCATTTTCTATTTCTTCTCCATGGGTGACAATGAATCCAAACTCAAGCAGTATAGATGAACTCAACAACCATCTCGGCAAATTTGTATCCACGAAGTAGCTAAGACCAGAGCCATGAATCAACATAAATATATCCCAGAACAGGTCCAGCACACACTAAAAATGCAAGGAAAAAATAGCCAATTTAAAACAGATCTCCATGGTCCAAGTAGCAACAAAAAAACACTCTCTTTTTTTTTTTTCCCAATGTTGCAAGGTAAAAAAATTCAGACCAATACAAACAAATGTATTCACAAAAGAATAGTGTGAACTTGATAATTCAATTTGATTTTCTTCATTTTTTTTTTCGGCACCAAGGGCAATTCCAAAATCAGTTAGAAAGTTAATGGCAAAAAACAGATACTTGTATATTTAATAATTAAGAATGTTTCCGATCTAATTTATGTAATGTTAACGTGGCAGTGGATTTACTTTTACAACCAAACATTAGTAATATTAAAGTTGTCACATGAAAATTTTTGGAATTAGACAAAACACTTGTAGAATATTGGAAAAAAAATGTTCAAGACTAATAGTAAAAGGGCAGTGATGATCAAAATATTTTCTGTAACGCCCCGTTCCCGGACACCGAGTCCTTATCCGGAAAAGGAACGTTCGGCACGTATGAAAATAAAATAAAAGTAAATTCATTTCATACGTAAGCTTCTACTACGTCGTATCAAAAACAAGCAAACGGAAGTAAAAGACTCGGGTATAAAATTTCCAAACATCCAAGAATAGAAACAACATCTAAAGGTGGAAATGTAACTTATTACATTCAAGGAAAATACGAAATCCAAACGAAAAGTACGATATTCTCCAAAAGAAACGTAACGGTGCTACAAGTCTCGAAAGACCAAAAGTCTAAAACAATCTAATAAAGAATAAATGTAAATTCTTCAATGAGGCGTCTTCAAACGTCATCATCGAACTCCTCCTCGTAAACAATGTCTACTTGTTCGTCTTCTCATCCCCAAACACATAGAAAACATGCATTTGAGGTAAGTACAACGTACTTAAAAAGAAAGAGAAGCTATGACAACAACTATAATTTATAAAGTAAAGATAATTAAAGTTTAGTTGATTATGTGTGACCGACTCAATCTAGGGTTCACTCCATGTCCATCAACATGAATTGACTAAACGTTCCTACTTAACTTATCTATGTTACAACCGCACTCAAGGGCACTACGCATATCCAAACTGGGGATATTCTTGGCAACATATTAGTGGATCACACCAATATCCACAAAGTCTAGAAAATGTAGACTCCGGTAGTACGCACATCTCAGCGGAGTCCTCCGTACTTAGGGTTTTGTTGACCTACGGAGTTCTTCCACCTTCAGAGGTAGGCATACATCGCGATATAGACTGGTGCCTATCCAAGAGAGACATGTTGTTTAATCTTTTACTAGTCAAGTACGTATTTGTTAGGGTGATTAACTAGCCACCTAAGTGTTTTCAATTAATCTCCCTCACATTGACTACTCTCTTCCTAGACCACTAGACATTAACGAGACCTAGCAATTACACAGACAGTGACGAATGTTAATTCATCAAAGCACAAGCCTATCATGCCCTTCCGATGGATCCGAACTTCAACTCCCTTTAAGAGTACATTCGGTGTTTTAACTGAATGAATCAGAAACTCAATTCAGGCTTGTTTATGTTAACCAATGATATCATATCATAAATAAGGGTTGAAAACTTTAATAGTGTGCTTATAAAACCCAAAACCAAACTAGAATGATAAACCGTAAAAAACAAGGCAAAATAGGCCAGACACCCGTTTGACCTCCCATGGATGCCCGTCCGTATCAGACGCCCGTCCACTAAACCCCAAATGCCCGTCTGCCAAAAACAGCTACATCCGGAATCAAAAATCTCACCTCAGACGCCCGTCTGCCTATTGCAAACGCCCGTCTGAGCTATTAGGGTCTCGGACGCCCGTCCGCCTGAGTTTTTCCCAAAACGCTAAAATCATCAAAACTCGATTTCTGAACCGATTCTAACCTAATTAACATTGTTTTCAGCACAGTAAAACGTAGTAAACATATCTAATCATCCCAAGATTTACCTAGGATCCTTGATCAACGAAACACAACTTTTACTAGCATCTACACGTCTCAAAACATAATCTAAACTTTACGAATCATAACCGAAGTCATAGGAAGAGTTTCTTACCTATTTGCAGCCACAACCCAGATCAACAGCCTCTGAAAAACTGCTGCACTTCCCACGAACTGATATCCAAACGTTGCCCTTCTCACAACGATTCCAAAGCTCTCGTCTGATCTGAAAACGGTTAAGCTTCACTTCAAAATTCTGAAAAACTAACCAAGCCCTAACTCTTCCTCTTGGTTGCGCAGAGAAGAGGAGAAAAAAAACTGATTTCTGAATTTGTGTTTAGGTTATGGAAATTATCTCAGCTTATTTTCCTTAAATACCGATTCCCAATTAATCCCTTTTTCCATAAACACCCTTAATTACCAAAATTCAGATTTATCCCTTAATTATATATACACATACTCGAAAATTATGTATAAATAATTGATAAAATACTTAACTCCGATAAAAGAAAAGAAATAATAATATTTCATTTTTCGCAAAATGACACGTCTGTCATTTCCCGAAAATCGGAATATTACGTTTTCAATCCTCAAAATGATTTTTTTTCAGTTTCAACTGAGATCAAGATAATAAGGAAATGACCTATCATACCATTCAAAATCTGTTGACTCTCCTGCCGAGCTTACGCGAATCCTTGACCGGGTTTAGCAGGCATCCAGAATGAATCAATGGATACTTCTAACAGTACTGTCCAAAGATGCTGAGGATGCTGAGGATGGGCTCTACAATACCACCAAATTTTCATACTCCAAGAGATGATTGACTAAAAGAACACATGATGAGAAAAAGAATGATTAGATAAAGAACAAAATTCAAACGAAAATAGTGCACATTCTGCAAAGAAGCAATCGATCAGAAGGGAAACATATCGAGCCTAATTAAATCTTTATTCATTAATCGGGGAAAATCTCAGATAATCATCCTTGTAATAAACGATGCACTTTGCACCGGTCTCGCAAGGCGACTTAATCCGGAAAGAACAACTCCATAATACTTTTCATCAATTAATTAGCGTGTAAGTTTTATCCTTCAGTTTTTTTTCTCATAAATATCAATATAGATTTTAGGACGAGTTGCACCATGTGTTCTTTTATGTGCTATACACTTGTGAGATGAAGCTGTTTCTTCAGCTAGCATTAATATTTCCAAAACATACTGATTTTCTTGAAATCATTTTGCAATATGATCTTCACTAGGTTGCCAAGTTGTTTAAAGAATGGTATCGGATATGTGACCATCCAACGCCAACAGATGTTCCGTTGCTATCTATGTTTCTCAATTACATAAGACAGGTCTACTGAAAGGGGACGATTCCACAGATCGCTTCTTCCGCAGCCTTACTGTAAGTTATTACCGTATTTTCTTGATTCTTTGTGTGCTTTCTGTTGGATGAAATGGCTAATGGAATATAACCTGAGGATTTTCGGTCCTTCATTGTAGGACTTATCTGTGTCACATTGCCTTTCAGCTGAGGTGGCTTGCTCTGGGCCCTCCCAGCAACCCTTATCATTCCTTGCAATTGACGTTACAATTAGAAACAGATGAGATAACATTTTTTGATAAAGAACTGTGTAAAAGCATGTGTGCTATTGTCAAAAAAAGAAAAGGACAAAAACGAAAATGATTGAAAAAAACGACTTGCCAAAAAAAATTTGATGCTTATAACACTTTTTTTAAGAGATGCTTATAACACCAGACCTCATGAAGCAACGTATCTACGGCAAGAACGTAAAGATGAACGAAATTGTTAATAATTATCAAAAACCTGAATATGCATGAAAATTGCAGAAATAAAGAATAAATAAAATAAACTATACTACCTAAAGACTCCGCTGTAGATTGAGCTTCCTTGAAGAAAAATTTTAGCTGGTTTCTGGCACTTTTTTGAATCCACAACAAGGATTGCTTTCTAATTTCCCGAGTGTAGGGTATGAGTATGGGTGTTGCTGGTGGTATGAGTATGGTGGTGACCCTAAGGACAACCAGTGACCATAGACCAACTCCTTCCCAGCTGAGTCATAAGACTGACCAGTAAACTTGCCATCATTAACACAAATGACCTGAGTTCCTGCAACAGAGACTGATTTATCAACATTTGAGTCCGAGTCACCACCTAAAAAATCCACTAGTTTTGGCTCTGGGTGGTTCTGATCCATGAAGGTAGTGAAAATTGATTGAGGATCTTGCCCATTCATGTTGCTTTGTGTAGCTAATTCTTGACCCCTCATGTTTTGCCACCCAGCAAATATATATATATATACACACACTGATTAGATTCAAAATAAATAAGAAAGGAGATTTCTAGACCTTCGAAAAATAGTAGTCTTTGTCTTTTACCCATTTTTTCTTGATCAAATGGCCTTCTCCAACGGACGGGAGGTTTTTTCTTTTTCTTACAACTTTACTTTTTTTTAGGATTCTTTACAGCTTTATGAAAAGCTTTATAGAGGAAGGGTGACTATGCATTCTATCCGTGGAAAAGAAACAATTAAAAATTATTAAAAAATGAAATCAATGCAAGGGTTTTTTTCCTTTCATTTTATACTAATACTAGTAGTGAATCGTACGCCGTGCAAGGCACGGCGTGTCCGTGAGATTGTAAACGTACAAGTTGGAAAAATATGAAATCATACAGTTTAAAAGATGAAGCATTCGCATAAACCAAACATCTACAGCCATGCATTTTTATTTATACTAAGCCAGATAGTTAAAAAGATACATAGGTTTAGGTACAATAATTCACAAAAGATAGTGGAATATGGTGATTGCAAGCTCTAATAGTTATGTATATTACTACACCATTAAATTTTAGCTATGTTAAAAGCTAATGATGATAATATACTAACTATGTTCCCCCACTATGGCAAAGTTTGGCTTTTAAAGAAAACATACAAAACAATCATGGCTGCAAATACAACACATAAACATACAGAAATCCTTAGTCGGTCTTCGATTCATCTTGATCCTTATTCTTCAGCTTTTTAACTGGACTTTCACTTGCATCGTTCTTTTGTGGAAGAGAAACTGATTGAATTCTTTCAGGTGTAGCAGCTGGCGGGATTGTTGTAGGTATTGAACCAAACATTAGTGTTCTCTTAGACTGTGGAGAATGGGTATGTGGCTCACTTTGTAACTCGGAAGAATCAGAAATTTCCTGAAGAACAGCCTTGGTTGTGGGGCTGAAAAACTGGGTGGTTTCTTTTGATGATGCTTCTATTGTGTCCTTATGTTGTACTTGCATCTGAACAACTTCAATGGTAGGAATTGAGTCTTCTTTGTAGAGCTGTAGAATTGTGTAATTCTTCTCAGCTGCAAAGAAATTGACAAAGCAGTAAACTTTTTTGCCATATAAAGCTGCTTCCACCTCCTTCAATAATGATTGGCCCTGTGAAAAAGATTGTGTAAATTTTAGTTATAGTATGTTAGGATGAAAAGAAACTATATATGGAAGAAGAATCATGTAATTCAGCAATCTATATTGAGACATCATGTATGGAAGGGAATGTGAGTGTATATTTTTGGACAGGATTATGTAATTCAGCAATCCAAGAAGTGAATATAATTCAGCATGGATTATGAAATGAATGTAATTTTTTGATTGAACCACCAGTAGACTATATTCAAGCATGATGAAGTGAATGTAATTCAGCATTTTTTTTATAGGATGATGTAATTTAGTAATCATTTAATTCAACATTCTGTATTTATTATTAACATAGAAGCATATGTATGCATCAGTATAGTATGTACATAAACCTACATGTTTTAGCTGAAGCATGGAGGATAGGGACTTTTTCCATAAAAAGAAACCAATGTCAATAATATTTGATCCACATTAATTATAAGCATGCTACAGATAAATTTTCAAGGGGAAGAATAAATGTTATACCTTAACATCTGCTTCATAAAGCTGAGTAGCAGTAAATGCAGTGAGTTTTTCGAAGATTGGAGAGAATAGTGTGGCAGAAAGTGTGCCAGAATCATCGGTTAAATAAACATCCATACGCCCACTGTAAAAATTGAAGTTCATAATGGATTATTAAGTAATAATTATGGTTATACATTGGAGATTTATAGAGTTCAAATATTTACCGTGGAATGACCGTTGCTTTCTTGCCGCAAGAATTACATATAAAGCTCCAGTTTACTTTTCCTGTACGATACTTCTTGCAGTTTCCGCAAACACTTTGCCAAAGCTTTTCTTGTCCAGGCATGAGCTGCAATTTGCCTGCAATCCAGGCTGTTTTGAACTATCCACAAGAAACAGAAAATCTTATGAATAACCAAATATATATGTTATCATGAATATAACAAAATTAAGGTATTTATAAGGGAAGCAGAAAATTAGTTATATTATAGATTCCTATGTATATACCTGTTCAATCTTGGTAGTCACATCTTTGATCTTAGACAAATCTGAATTTTTCGGTGGTCGTAGGAGAATGTCAGCATCATCATATGCTTTGTTCGCTAATAATCCAGCAATCTCAGCACTGTTTTCTTTATACCTATTTAAAAGATTATAGTGCAAATATATTAAAATCTATTTTAAAGGGGTAAAAAAAATCATAACCAAGCTTCATAAATTATATGTATGTATGAAAAATTTAATTCATACCATTCCACCATATGTTCAGCATCTGGCAATGGAGGATTCACCATGAAATAGGCATTGTACTTTGGTGTAGTAAGGGATATACCTAAGTAATAATAATAAATATGAGAAAGGAAAAGTAATGCATTTTAAGTAATATTTCCATTACATACATGTAAATATGGAACTTTCTTACCATGGTAAGTGGTTACCCTCAAAGTTAAACCCACTATCAATGTTGGTTCTGGAAGCTTTGCAGAGACTTGGAATTCTTCATTATCCAGGAAATCTTCCCAAAGTCTTAAAACCATCGGGATTTTCCTATTCAAGAAATTTCAGTAAACAATGTATGTTTAATATATGTTTTTTTTTACTCTAGTGTGTAACCAATATAGTATATAATAAAATTACTATACTTACTCTTCATCAATCAAGATATAATCTCTTGCTTTTGAGTTGCTTGAACCATAAATGGCATGCGACTGGATGACTAATGCCTTGATAGCTGGTGTGATATTAGACATGAATGAAACAGAATGATTGTAGAGTTAGAATCATTAGTAGAATTAGAATCATTAGCAGATTATTGTTATCTAGATAGGTTATGTGCATGGAGTGAACATAATTTAGAAAATGCTGTTAGAAGTTTTAACTCCTTTTTGATTATATACATATATATATAATCTGAAGGTGTTAAAAGTCATTCTGGATACATATGAAGGTTAATGCCCAAAAAACATTATTTCATAAGTAACGAATAAATACCACTATCATTATGCTTGGTAGATCATGTAAATACATTATGAAAATATCAATGAATATGTGGAAGTTAAAAAGTGAAGAAATACAGGAAAAAATTACAGTACCATTTCTAATAATCGTAAATTCTAACTGATATTTAAAAGAAACAGCATAGTACAAAGATTAGTAGGCTCAGCAAGAATGAACATAGAAAGTATATATTTATCAATGATGTAAATAGAAATTACAATTAAGTTACTACATTAAGGCTATTGGATGTATTTTACTTTCCAACATAAAAGCTGTTATTATTAATATTAATGATAAAGCTGCAGGTACGAAAACTTACCAATATATTCATAATGTTCTGCAAAGCGGTGCAATTCTGAGAATTTCTTAAAAGTATATGAGCACGGCAAAGTATGCGGGATCTCATCATGAATAGGATCAATCAAGTTGTATATGGATAAGATCCACTCGTATCCATATTCCCCAAGTCTATACTTCGGTTCTGCCACTTTCAGTCTAGCATTAGCAATTTTATATCTCTTGAATGGAATCAGCAGTTTCTTCAAAGGTGCAATGTGTGTATTAAAAGTGACAGCTGCAATTTTTGTGCCCTAGATAATGGGATAAGTAAAAACATATCAAAATTATCATTCAGCATAATGTCTGTATTATAATAGAATAGAAAATATTCAATGTGTTTTGAGTATTTATCTCCATGTCTGTGAGTACATACTTCTTGAACATTGTTCCTTTGTTTTGGGATTCAGAGGTTTTATGTTTTTCTACAACTTGAACTATGACAGTCCAATCATCAGTTGTAAAGCTAACTTGCATTGCATTGTACAATTTTCTATCTTCCGTCTTCTACACGAAGGAAATCACATAATTTGCATATATTATTATATATCACATGTAGAATATACAAAACATAGAATATTATGTATGGTACGAAAAGAATAATAAGTTCATGTAATTACTGTAATCCAATAAAAGAAGCAAATATTCATGCATTAGTTAGCACTTCTTTGTATACCACATTACGCGTAACATTAATTTTCTCAGAATCAAAGAATGTAGGAACAATAAATACTTTTACAGCAGTTGATGTTTTTGCACGTGAAAGTGCCACATATAGTTGACCATGAGAGAAGACAGGTTCTTTTAAGTAGACACCAACAAAATCTAATGTTTGACCTTGTGCTTTATTTATTGTCATTGCAAAACAAAGTCTTATCGGAAATTGAATTCTTTTATAAGGAATCGGGGAGAATTCATCATTAGATGGTTGTAAAGGTATCTTATGCAAGAAAACTTTTTTTCCAGCATGATCTCCAATTGCTATTTCTGCATGTATCATATTTTTATCTAGCTGTTTACATATTAGCCGTGTTCCATTACATAATCCTTCAGTTGGATCTAAATTTCTAAGTAGAATTATTGGTGTATTAGGTTTTAATTTTAACTTATGAGGTGGCAGACCATTGGGGGTCAAACTATTCAACATATCTTCATATAGTCCTTGATCTTGTGGATTGATTGCTTTATCATAACTTACATACTCTTTTTCTATTCCTGGGAATTTATCAATCATAATCTCATTAATTTCATCTACAAACTGATTTTTTGTAGTCAATATGGCTCTATTAATTGAAAGTTGAGGACTGCTGGAAAATGATTCTTCTTCTATAAAAACAGATTTTATAAGACTGTCTAATCCATCTTCAACATTTTTTGGTGTACTGATTATATTCATAGGCAAATCAATGTTTTCAGCATCTTCAATTTGAGTCAGTCCATCACCTATATCTAACAGGAATTTAGTGTAAGTAGGATCTAATCGTGCTCGCATATTTTGTACAAGTTTAAATTTTATTAAGTTTGGCCAAATGTAAGATCTAATTAATGATGCATTGATAGTTTCATTCTTTGTACCTCCACGAATAACCGGTAAAGTCTGGCGGAAATCACCGCCTAACACTACGATTTTTCCACCAAACAATTCCGAGGTATCCATTAAATCTCTTAGTAAATTATCCAAAGATTCTATTGTTGCTTTTTTTTGCCATTGGTGCTTCATCCCAAATAATTAATCTTGCTTCTCTAATCATGGTTGCTAAGGAAGACTGTTTACTTATTCTACATGTGAAACTATCTGTAATGTCAATTGGTATCTTAAATCTAGAATGAGCCGTTCTACCTCCAGGCAATAAAGAAGCTGCTATACCTGTAACGCCCCGTTCCCGGATACCGAGCCCTTATCCGGAAATACGACGTTCGGCACATATATAAATAAAATTTAATTCATTTATATATGTAAGCCTACAATCAATACAATCAAAGTGCGCGGAATTTAATGCTCGGGTAATGAATATCCATAAAGATACTAGAATACGAAAAGGTACTAAAAGTCGAAAGTGTATCAAAACAATACAACTGAAGTCCCTCGAAAGTCCAAACGAAATACTATGAAATAAGAAATAAAGATGAACACACGTCATCCCAAAGTGCTATGAACAAAGTATATAAAACAGTGCAACATTTCAAATGTAAAAGAAAATGCATGGAATGAAACATCAAGCTCGGGGATCCTCCTCGGGACATACTCCTCGTAATACTCGTAATCTGTCCGCCTTCTCACCCCCAAGCACATATAACGAAACATGCACAAGGGGTAAGTATATAATACTCGGTAAAGAAGAGAAGTACGTTTAAGCTTAGAATATAAGGTTTATTATTATTAGAGTTCTATCAAAAGGCAAGACAGACTCGATTACGCATAAAGGTTACATCTCCCAATATGCCTAAAGCGTAGCTACTTAGCTTATCTTTGTTACAACATGCTATCAAGGCGAACGTGACATATTGAAATCTTCGGGATACAATAACCACGGAACGTATTGAAATCTTCGGGATACAATAACCGGTTCCGATAGTGTGAACGTACGGCGATGCCTATAGGCTGCAGGCCGATAGGACACTCACTTTGATTTGTCCGTTCACACATCACGCTATAGATCTTCAGGATCTACCCAAGACCACATGGTGTTTAATCTTTTATCTAGCAAGTTGTGTAGTATTAGGTGATTAACTAGCCCTCCTAGTTCATTTAGATAACACTCCCTTACCGACACCACTCATCATGATCAAGAGACCAATTCTAGCCTAAGTAAAGTTTAAAGGTATTATAATAAAATAATAATACGTTTACAAAGAGTTAAGGTTGATTAAACAACCCTAAACGATAGTCGAAAGCCAATTTAAACAAGCTGGGAGACCAGCTCCAGGTGGACGCCCGTCGGCGAAGGACCAGACGCCCGTCTGAAGGCTCTGGACGCTCGTCCAAAAAAGTGGACGCCCGTCCGGACATCCCCTTTCAATCATGTATCAAAAACCGCACCTCAGACGCCCGTCCGAGGATTCCAGACGCTCGTCCAAGGTTGGACGCCCGTCCAGAAAACCGGACGCCCGTCCGACCTGGGAATTTCCAGAAAAACTGAAACGCGATCCTTCATCGTTTTCATTCGGTTTTCAATCCAAAAACCCAATCTTTCTCAACCAAACTCCATCTAAATAATCTACCAACCATACCAAACATCAACCATATCATAGACATCAATTTAACGCAATTTAAAAACCTCAAAACAACAAGAAATCAACACAAATACCACATATTTCAAAACTGAAACGTAAGGGTTTCTCCTTACCTTTCTCTCGCCTAAAACTCGAAATGGCTGCTGTGCCTAGTACCGATGCAAAGCTCTCGTCACGAGGATTCTAACGGTATGCTACGATCGAAAACGGAATAGAAACGAGGGAGATATCAAGGGTCGAAATTCGACGGATTACAAGGCAAAACGAATTTTGCTTCAAACTCGTCCGAAACACGTAAACCATCACTCCAAAACGACTAACCTTCACGGGCGAAATTGGTATCCACACGATCCTTGTGTTCCGTAGAATGTTTTTCCCTTGAGAAGTCGCACAACCGAGCAATGGTTTAGCCACAAAGATCAAAAGTTCTTCACCTCTTTTCTGTCAAAAACTTGCGCTGCTTGCTGATGAACCGTTTCCCTTCTCTTTTTTTTTTGAAACTGATTTTGATGAGGATAATGGGGATTAACTCCCAAATAACTCCCCTTAAAGACAAATACCATTAATTCCCTTTTATTTTTATTTTTTTTTTTTTTTCTTAAATTCCAAAAATAATAAGTATAATATTCCGACTTTTCGTTAAAAGACGGAAATGCCCTTTCCGAAAAATCGGAATATTACATTCCTCCCCCCTTAAGAGGAGTTTCGTCCTCGAAACTTGAACGTACCTGGTAAATCCAAAAACTCCGGAAATTCGTTGACCATATCACCTTCAACTTCCCAAGTTGCTTCCTCAGGTGTATGATTGCTCCACTGAACAAGAACCAACTGAACCATCTTCCTCTTAATCATCTTTTCTTTCCTGTTCAGAATCTTAATCGGCTTTTCATCATAAGCGAGGTTGTCCTGAAGTATCTCTGGATCCACTGTAGACTCAACCTCTGTCTTCGTCAAACACTTCTTCAACATCGAAACATGGAAGACGTTGTGAACTCTGGACATAGACTCGGGCAACTGGAGTCTATAGGCTAAAGGTCCAATCCTCTCCAGAATTACAAACGGTCCAACATACCTCGGGCTCAATTTCCCTTTCTGACCAAAACGCTTTACTCCTCTCATTGGTGATGCCTTCAAGTAAACACGATCACCAACCTCAAACTCAAGCGGTCTCCGTCTGACATCTGCCCAACTTTTCTGCCTATCTTGAGCTATCTGCAGATTTTTCTTCACTAACTGAACCCTCTCTTTGGCTTGCTCAACTAACTCTGGCCCAGTAAGCTGTTTCTCCCCAACATCGTCCCAAAACAAAGGCGTCCTGCATCTTCTACCATACAAAGCTTCAAACGGTGGCATGCCTATGCTCGCGTGATAAGCGTTGTTGTAAGCAAACTCGCAACCGGTAGATAATCTACCCAAGATCCGCCTACCTCCAAGACACATGCTCTAAGCATATCCTCAAGTGTCCGGATAGTCCTCTCGGACCGACCATCCGTCCGAGGATGGAACGCCGTACTCAAATCCAACCGGGTACCAAAAGCCTCCCGTAAGCTCGCCAAAACCGACCGACGAACCTCGAATCCCGATCGAAACAATGGAGGCGGAACTCCATGAAGCTTCACTATATTGTCCATATATAGTTCCGTCATCCTTGCCAAGGGCATATTCATCTTGAAAGGCAAGAAATGAGCCGACTTGGTTAATCTATCAACGATCACCCAAATAGAATCATGTCCACCCTTCGTCTTAGGTAAACCTGAAATAAAGTCCATGGTGATCTTTTCCCATTTCCATTCTGGGATAACTAATGACTTAAGCATCCCGCCTGGCTTCCTATGTTCAGCTTTCACTCTCTGACAGACGTCACACTCAGAAACAAACTTAGCAATCTCTAGCTTCATTGAGGGCCACCAAAATCTCTCTTTCAAATCCCTGTACATTTTGGTAGAGCCCGGATGCACTGCAAAAGCGATCTTGTGTGCCTCTTCCATAACTCTCCGTCTCAAATCTCCAACATTAGGGACACAGAGACGATCCTGATACCACAGATTTCCACTCTGATCCAACACATAGCCAACTGTAGGCCTCTCTCTTGCAACCCTCTTCAAATCAACCAAAAGCGCATCTTCGTCTTGCTTTGCTCGATCTCATCCATCAACTCGATCTAGCCAACAACGGTGCTGCGCAAAGCGACGGTCCTCAATCCGATCAAATCGCTAAACCGGGTCATCAACCCTTGCCGTGATAGCCTCAACACCGGGCTCTAGAACCCGGTTTCTCGCTCAAGGCATCGCTACTACATTTGCCTTTCCCGGATGGTACTGAATGTCCAAGTCATAATCCTTCACGAACTCTAGCCATCTCCGCTGCCTCATATTCAAACTCTCCTGGGTGAAGAAATACCTTAAACTCTTGTGGTCGGTGAAGATTCTAGCCTTGACTCCATACAGATAGTGCCTCCAAATTTTCAATGCGAAAACCACTGCTGCCAACTCTAAGTCATGTGTGGGATAGTTCTTCTCATGTACTTTCAATTGCCTAGATGCATAGGCAATGACCTTTCCTCCCTGCATCAACACACAACCTAGACCCTGCCCTGAAGCGTCGGTGTAGACATCATAATCATCGAACACCTCGGGTACCGCCAATACCGGTGCTGTAGTTAACCTGTCCTTTAACAACTCAAATGCTAACTCACACTCGGGTGTCCAATCAAACTTGGTGTTCTTCTGTGTAAGTCCGGTGAGTGGAGTAGCTATCCTTGCGAAATTCTTCACGAACTTTACGTAGTAACTGACCAAACCCGTAAAGCTCGACCTCTCGAAACCGTAGTCGGTGTAGGCCAACTCTTAACCGCCTCAATCTTGGCCGGATCAACCGAATGCCATCACACGAAATGACATGACCCAAGAAGCTCACTTGGTCCAACCAAAAGTCACACTTGGAAAACTTTGCATACAATCGCTCCTTCTTCAACGTTTCCAAAACAATCCGCAGATGTTCCTCATGCTCCGCCTCATCCCTAGAGTATACCAAAATATCATCAATGAAGACAATCACAAACTTATCTAGGTAAGGCATGAAGACCCGATGCATCAAATCCATAAATGCAGATGGAGCATTAGTGAGTCCAAAAGGCATAACAAGGAACTCATAATGTCCATATCTAGTACTGAATGCTGTCTTCGGAATATCTGCCACTTTAACTTTTAACTGATGGTAGCCTGACCGCAAATCAATCTTTGAAAACACTTTCCGACCCTGCAACTGATTGAACAGATCATCTATCCTCGGTAGTGGGTACTTATTCTTGATAGTCGATTGTTCAAAGCCCCGTAGTCAATACACATCCGCATGCCGCCATCCTTCTTCTTCACAAACAAAGCCGGTGCTCCCCAAGGTGAAGTACTAGGCTGAATGATGTTCCTTTCTAACATCTCCTTGAGTTGAGCCTTCAACTCCTTCAATTCAGCCGGTGCCATCCTGTATGGTGCCTTGGCAACTGGTGCCGCCCCTGGGACTAGCTGTATCTCAAACTCAATGGCCCTGTCTGGCATGTTCCCTGGCAACTCATCTGGAAATACCTCTGGATAATCTCTGACCACTCTAGTATCTTCCAACTTAGGTTTTACTTGTTCCACATCCACTGCGTACAACAAGTAGCCCTCACATCCTTTCTAACATGCCCTGATGGCCTTGACTGCGGAAATGATAGGATGTCTCTTCTTGCCTGGCCTGTAAACGTTCCCCTGATAAGTCTTATCTGATTTCCCCGGGACTCTGAAAATGACTCTCTTGGCCCTGCAATCCAAGTGAACATAATTCTTGGATAGCCAGTCTATCCCAAGAATCACGTCGAAGTCTGAGAAATCCATGACCGTGAAGTCACTCTTACACTGATAAGGTCCTACCTGAACATCCACTTGTGGTATCACCTTAACCACCTTATTTACCTTGCCTAGGGGTGTAACAATCTCCATAGTATCTCTCAAAGGCTCCGTAGGTAAATCTAGTTTCTTAGCAATCCTAGAGGACACAAAGGTGATTGAAGCTCCCGTATCAAATAAGGCCCGACTACTAGATTGCCTACTCTTATCATACCTATCATGCATTTGTCCAATTAACTAAAGTTACAACATGTTCCAAGCATGCTATAAATAACTCAAAAGAACAAAGCAACCATAAAGGGTACCTGTGATCACATCATCCTCTGGCTCAACCTCTCTGGCATCAACAGCAAACATCTGCACCTGCTTACTCGGACCTGCTCTACTAGGCTGACCTGCCTGAGCGCTGGCTGCCCTGCGTGGACAATTCCTGGAGAAATGACCCTGCTCACCACAAAAGAAACAACCTGAGGTAGCCGGTGGCCTAGCTGCCGGTGGAGCGCCAACTGGTGGTCTAGCTGCCGGTGGCCTGACTGCTGATGGGGCACCAACCGGTGGTCTAACTGCTGTCTGTGCAGGAAACCTCCTGAACTGCTGCTGCGGAGCCCCTCTGCCACTGCCCTGACTTGTTTCAAAGCTTCTTTTATTACCAACAACCACTGTAGCTCTCTTCCTGAAAGTCTCGACTTCCAAGGCTTTATTCAGTAGCTCCGCCATATTCCTTGCGGTAAAGCCTAGCATGCCCGACTGAATCCCATATGCCAAACCGTCCTTGTAACGGGCCATTTTTCGTTCTTCCACTTGCATCAACTCCGGATAAAATCTTCCTAACTCATTGAACCGATTTGTGTACTGGGACACTGTCATTTGATCGCCTTGCTGAAGTTTCAGAAACTGGCTAGCCTTTTCTGCTTGTACCGTTGCCGGAAAGTACTCGTTGTAGAACATGGCTTTAAAAGCCGCCCAATCTGTTACCTTGCCGCTGCTACTCTGAACTGCATCTATCCAAGACTCGGCCGAACCTAAAAGAAAGCCGACCGCTAACTGGGCCATCTCTGTCTCAGGAACACCTATATTCCTGCAAGATTTCTCAAAACTTCTGATCCATTCCTCAGCCTTTGCATGTTCCACATTCCCATAAAAATCTTGCATACGGTTTCTTCTCAGCCTAGTGTGCCAATCTACTGATGGTGCTGACTCAACAACCGGCCTAGCGGTGGGTAAACCGGAGGGTAACCATAGGGTATCCGCTCGCCGCTTCGAACCGGTGGCCCGAAAGGCCGATAGACCGGGGAATGACCAAGGGGTACCGCGGGGCCGTTGCCGATAGTAATACGGAGCCCGGTGCTCGGCCGATAAGGAGGATACACTGGGTACTGCGGAGGATACGGCGGAGGGTACTGTGGCTGCTGAAAACCATACTGAGGGGTAGCCCGATGTGGTGCCTGTGTCACTGGTGGTGGATAAACAACCGTCTCTCTCGAAACCGCCCCGACCCGGGTTGATACGAAGAAGGCCAAAGTGACGCCGCATGGTTAACCACGGGTGGAGGAGGTGGTGGTGGAGTCGATGTTGATCCCGCTCCGGCTCGGGTGAAGGTGTAGCCGTGCGAGGCGGCGGTGACAACTGCGACGACCCCAGAGGTTTCACCCCTCTCGGATGGCCGATTACCAAGAGCCAAAGTCTTCGATCTTGTGTTTCTACTCATCCCGACAACCAAGAGAACCGAGTGTTACTAAGGATCTAAAGATAAGATTGAGTTAAACTCAAGGAATAGAAGCCTAAGGAACACGTATCTCTCGATACCAACTGTAACGCCCCGTTCCCGGATACCGAGCCCTTATCCGGAAATACGACGTTCGGCACATATATAAATAAAATTTAATTCATTTATATATGTAAGCCTACAATCAATACAATCAAAGTGCGCGGAATTTAATGCTCGGGTAATGAATATCCATAAAGATACTAGAATACGAAAAGGTACTAAAAGTCGAAAGTGTATCAAAACAATACAACTGAAGTCCCTCGAAAGTCCAAACGAAATACTATGAAATAAGAAATAAAGATGAACACACGTCATCCCAAAGTGCTATGAACAAAGTATATAAAACAGTGCAACATTTCAAATGTAAAAGAAAATGCATGGAATGAAACATCAAGCTCAGGGATCCTCCTCAGGGACATACTCCTCGTAATACTCGTAATCCTGTCCGCCTTCTCACCCCCAAGCACATATAACAGAAACATGCACAAGGGGTAAGTATATAATACTCAGTAAAGAAGAGAAGTACGTTTAAGCTTAGAATATAAGGTTTATTATTATTAGAGTTCTATCAAAAGGCAAGACAGACTCGATTCTACGCATAAAGGTTACATCTCCCAATATGCCTAAACTGTAGCTACTTAGCTTATCTTTGTTACAACATGCTATCAAGGCGGAACGTGACATATTGAAATCTTCAGGATACAATAACCACGGAACGTATTGAAATCTTCAGGATACAATAACCGGTTCCGATAGTGTGAACGTACGGCGATGCCTATAGGCACCGCAGCCGATAGGACACTCACTTTGATTTGTCTGTTCACACATCACGCTATAGATCTTCAGGATCTACCCAAGACCACATGGTGTTTAATCTTTTATCTAGCAAGTTGTGTAGTATTAGGTGATTAACTAGCCCTCCTAGTTCATTTAGATAACACTCCCTTACCGACACCACTCATCATGATCAAGAGACCAATTCTAGCCTAAGTAAAGTTTAAAGGTATTATAATAAAATAATAATACGTTTACAAAGAGTTAAGGTTGATTAAACAACCCTAAACGATAGTCGAAAGCCAATTTAAACAAGCTGGGAGACCAGCTCCAGGTGGACGCCCGTCTGAAGGACCAGACGCCCGTCTGAAGGCTCTGGACGCTCGTCCAAAAAAGTGGACGCCCGTCCAGACATCCCCTTTCAATCATGTATCAAAAACTGCACCTCAGACGCCCGTCCGAGGATTCCAGACGCTCGTCCAAGGTTGGACGCCCGTCCAGAAAACCGGACGCCCGTCCGACCTGGGAATTTCCAGAAAAACTGAAACGCGATCCTTCATCGTTTTCATTCGGTTTTCAATCCAAAAACCCAATCTTTCTCAACCAAACTCCATCTAAATAATCTACCAACCATACCAAACATCAACCATATCATAGACATCAATTTAACGCAATTTAAAAACCTCAAAACAACAAGAAATCAACACAAATACCACATATTTCAAAACTGAAACGTAAGGGTTTCTCCTTACCTTTCTCTCGCCTAAAACTCGAAATGGCTGCTGTGCCTAGTACCGATGCAAAGCTCTCGTCACGAGGATTCTAACGGTATGCTACGATCTGAAAACGGAATAGAAACGAGGGAGATATCAAGGGTCGAAATTCGACGGATTACAAGGCAAAACGAATTTTGCTTCAAACTCGTCCGAAACACGTAAACCATCACTCCAAAACGACTAACCTTCACAGGGCGAAATTGGTATCCACACGATCCTTGTGTTCCGTAGAATGTTTTTCCCTTGAGAAGTCTGCACAACCGAGCAATGGTTTAGCCACAAAGATCAAAAGTTCTTCACCTCTTTTCTGTCAAAAACTTGCGCTGCTTGCTGATGAACCGTTTCCCTTCTCTTTTTTTTTTGAAGCGATTTTGATGAGGATAATGGGGATTAACTCCCAAATAACTCCCCTTAAAGACAAATACCATTAATTCCCTTTTATTTTCTTTTTTTTTCTTAAATTCCAAAAATAATAAGTATAATATTCCGACTTTTCGTTAAAAGACGGAAATGCCCTTTCCGAAAAATCGGAATATTACAATACCAGATGAAGCTGTAGCCAAAGCAATAAAGCCCTTAGATCTTACATCTGCTAATAAAGCTCTGTATAAAAAGGTTTTACCGGTTCCGCCCGGTCCATCGATAAAAAAACATTATTCTTAAAAACTGATGCAAGAATAGAATCAAATGCTGTTTTTTGTTCTTTATTAAGCAGTGTTTTGGAATTAATGTCTGCTTCGCTTATTATGATATTTTGTTCGGCTCTTAATTCTTTAGTTAGATCTTCAAAATCACTGTTTTTCATATCTGGAGGTATCAGACCAAATAAAGCTATATCTTTTCCCATGATCGTAAGAATACATTTATCTGTTGAAGCACAATTTTTCTAATTTCAGATTTTGAAAGATGTGTTTGTCTAGATATATCTTCTGATAAAAAGGGTTCAAATTGATACCATAATTTTAAAGGATCTGCAGGGCATGAATAAATCAACAAAGTAGCAAATAACCTTCTTAATTCATAAGGCATATGATATGACGATGCTTCTAATAAGCAATATTCTTGACTATTGTTTTCTTCTAACAAACCACGAGCTAGTGTTGCATCATGATACGTGTTATACATTTCATTGTTAAAATATTTTAAATGATCAAAGGATTTAGGACACTTAACATTACACAATAAAATCTTTAAAAAGTATCTTTCACCTTCTATTGGATTCACTGATACTATTCTTCCAATCGAATCACCTTTCATTCTTACTTTCCAACGTTTTTTTTATCATTTTCCCATACAAAAAAGTCTGGGAAATCACCATATGTGCAGTTCCTTTTTTGAGCTTCAGAATCTAGTCTATTCATTTCAAAGTATTCAGTCAGCATAGTTCTACGATTGAATGGATTATCTGCAACATTCTTAAGTTTATGTTTTTTATTGAAGTTAATTGGCTGAAAATTTTGAAGATGTACTTGTAATTGAATAACAGGAGGTTTCATATCTCCTAATGGAAATCTATAAATACGCCATAATGCTTCAGGTGGAGAAATCCATCTTCCAGTTTGATATTGTTCGATTTCATTAATTTCTTCATTGTTTGTGTGGTCAGTTACATTAAACATAATTTTATCACTTCCTTTACATATATACTTGTAGATGTATTTTACAGCTTTTACAGTGGAACAAATCTCTAGATTTATATGACAGTCAAATTTTGCAAGGAGGTATGGATTATACGGTACAACCCATCGGTTGTTTAACCATGCACCTCTAGCCCTAACTCTTGAATTATCATTTCGTCTTCTGTATATTGGATATGCATCTGTTGTTATAATAGTTTCATCACAAAATGTTTTAGGATATGATTTCTTACAACGATTATTTTTATCCATACATACATTCTTAGGATTTAAAATTCCACAAGGTCCATGTAACATGTGTTTAACTACTAAATTGTACAAATGAGGTTGTTCTTCTTTATTTGGAAGTTCAGCCGACACAAATTTATCGAATTCCTCAGGTCTGTAAATTTTATAATGTGGTTTTAAAATTAGAAGGAAATGAGCATGTGGTAAACCTCTTTTCTGAAATTCTATTACATATGTATAGGCAGCCACTTTTCCAAATAATTTTTTTTTGAATAATTCAATCTTAAGTTCTTCTAATTTTGCTTTAAATACTCTATCCATCAAATCAGGTCTATTTTGAGCCAATTCTCCATTGCATAACATCTCCTTTATTTCAGGCCAATTAGGGTTACACGTTATCGTCAGAAAAATATCCGGCTTACCAAATTTTCTTACTAAAGACATTGCATCTAAGTATTTTTTCCTCATGTGTCTAGGCCCTCCGGTAAACGATGCAGGTAAGATAATATGTTGACCGATCTTGCTTGCATCATTTTCTCCATTTGATACAGCATCAACTATACCTTGAAGAAATTCTTGTCTAATATTGTTTTGTTGTGATCTGAAGTAATCTAATCTTTGTGTTTCTAACTTAACAAACATATATATCTACTACATATTGTTGGAGAAGGCGACCAAACCGAAGTATGCAAGACTCATCATTATCCCTAATTTGTAATTTGTAACAATAGTATTCTCTAATGGATACATAAGTTGGATCATGTGATGTATCATTTAAAAGTATTGTGTTTTCAGATTCTAGAAGTTCAAGAACAGTATTTGCATTTCGTGGATTAAGTATTCTACTATTTTCATTATTCTTTTTCCTTTTTCGTGGATTAGTATTAATGTCTTTTTTACTTATGCCTTGATGCCAACCAAGATTACCATAAGGAAACATAATGGGATATTGTAAAGGATCATAACAACCATAGTAGTATTGGACAGAATGTGAAACTCCACTATGTGTGTATACTTTTATGCTTCTTTGTGTATTGTCATTACCTTCAACTATATGCCAGCCACTTCAGAAGTAGTGGGCTTATTATAGACTCTTTGATCAATTTTTGGATTACAAAACAATACAATTTCAAGTTCCTGAATATCTGGAATATTCCTTAGATCTCTGAAAAATCTGGCATAGGGATTATGGGACAATACTATTAAGATCTTTTGTAAAGTTGCTTCAAACAATCTAGGACATTTTTCAAGCCGGTTTGACAATTCATAATATGCATCATGGAAATAAAATTGTATATTCTGACTTTTTTCTGGGGTTTCTATAAGATCCTTCATAAAATGATATACTTGCCCTTGGACCCTAAAAGTATAGACACCTTTGTTTCTCTTTGCTAATTCCTTATCATAAGTTGCACCAAATGACGTAAATGCAAGATGATTATTGTATGTTCGGATTGAAGTTCTAAAATTTACTGCCTCATTTTCAGAAGATGTTAGGAGCTGAACAATTACATGAGGTAATTCAGTGCTAGCTAAGATCACATCTCCACCTGAACAACAAAAACTTGTTGTTTCATGTTGAAATCTTTTAGCAGTACAATGTACACAATGATCGACTTTAGCTAGAATGTCACTTTTATCAACTATCATACTTAATAAATGCCTCTGTTTGTTATGTTTCTTGCGTTGACTATTAATACGTATCACATTAGAAGTTTGATCTAGAATAATATTAGCAGAAGCCTGTGTATTCTGTTTAGCCTTTTTTTTCTTCCAATTTTGTATTCTGATTGCTCTACTGATCACTCCATCATTTGAAGAGTCGAATTAGAATTTTCTACATTTAATGAAACAGAAGCTGCATAGCTTATATGGACTATTTGTTCATTTCTATTGGAGTCTATGCCTGAAGAAGTTTTAAGATCAAACATGTTTTTTTTTTTTTTGATTTCTTTCTAGGTTGCTCTGATGATTCTGGAATTTCAGCAGACACCATTAACATATTATTGTTTTCTAATGAATCTTTTTTTAAATTATCACAAGTAAGAGATTTTTTAAAACGGGCTAAGGAAACATCTGTTTTTAGTCTTTTTCTAGCACATTTTTCTTTCCAGTTTTTTTAATTTCTTAGCTCTTTCAGATTCATAATGTAATCTACTACCTGTTAAAATGTTAGCTGCAGAACTGTCTTCTACAACAGTAGACGAGGAAGACATACCAGTAGTAAATTTAGGCTTACTACAGTCAATCCTTTTTAATAAGCCTATATCAGTACTTTCTTTATTTACCTCGGTTTTTCCTTTTTTTTTACTTTCAATATTTGTCTGCCTATATTTTTTCGCTTCCATCTACAAATAGCCATGTGTTTCTTAGCTTTTTTTTATTAAAGATTCATCTACTGGTGAATGTGAATTTGAAGATGACAAATCTAACCTATGACCTGAAGATTCCATGCTCATAGATACCCCTTTTTTTTTCCACACAAAGTACTAATGACAATCAACAATGAAGAACAACAATGTACAATTTTACTGGAAGCATACTTGTTGAAGTGCCATCAAAGCTGCTGAAGATTAACCAACGAATACAGCAATCCCCTTCTTTTACTTATGCATAAGACCAACCCAACTACATATGAAAGCCACAAAGAAAAGTCCAAATGATGTAAACATAAACATATGTTATACAATACTTTGCAGGTAAAACGGAATGACAACGGAATAAACTACTAAGCTGTGGCAAAACACAAGTTTTAGTGAGCATCTCACTGCCCCTATGAAAAGTTGGTAACAAATATAGAATTTCGAGCGGTCCAGATTCATATTAATAAGCAATACAACTTTCTAGAAATGTCTTAGATCTACCCTGGAATTGCATTCTATTGCGTAGCATATAACAAGTAATATCCTTTGAGGTTTATCTAAACAGAATATGTGACAAAATAAAGCACTTTTTATAATAAACCAACCATCATGTAATGGAAATTTAATAGTCATGAAACAGAACAATCATTATTTTCTGCTGATGCATCTTAAGATCAGGTATAAACAAAGACGTTGATAGATACATGTATATGAATCTTTCTTAGTTTTGAGTCATTTAATTTTCACATGCTGGCTTTACCTCTTTCTACTCTATTTTTCATCTTCTTATATATACATGTCAGTAGCAAATATAACAAAATGAAGATATTAATGGTATGAATATTACACTTATTTATACAGTTAGCAGATATGTAAAAGAGGAAAACTATAGTGTATAATAGCTATACTTGTAAGCTGAGCGTAAAAAGGTAAAACAAAAATTACATGCTATTAATAGATGTATTTAAAAAACAGGAAGCAAGCCACAACCTAAGGAATCACAAAATGGCAAACAGTAATGATGGTGCAAGAAAATTCCGAGTCGATTATAGAAGTTAGCATTATATAGTAGCATACTACATAAGACCAACCAAACCACATAAGTAGCATTATATGTAGGAATTCAATGCTAAAACGTAGAGGTTGAGTTCAATGCTAAAACATACAAGAAATTCAATGCTAAAATTAAACTGATCAGGAAAAATACAATTCTTAAAGACAGTGGTTCACGGGAAGCATAATATCAGGACTGGGCAGAATATCTGTGAAAGCATTGTGTATGTGGACAAGAGGGTGCCATTGTTTTGTAGACACAAAGGCATTGAAAACAAGAGAAAAAAACACAACCTTACAGCAGAATTAGCAACAGTGACAGGAAAAATCTGGTTTCTATTGTAATACAGTTTAACATCTAGCATATTGTATATCAGGTGTATGCATTACAACAATTGTCTACTGCAATATTTTAATAGTACTGTCAAATGCCTTATGCACTGATACAATCACACAAGAATCAACAATTGAACAAGCAATAATCAGAAAATTCGCCCAAGAGAATGATGTATTGTTGTGCAAACAGAAATGATGCCAAAAAAACAACAATTATATACAGCTAGAGGATCATCACTTCTTTCTATACAACAGTTTATGGCTATAAATGAGTTGTGTCCGGTAAATCTTCACCCTAACAGACCAGAATGTATTAATTATATTTAACAACAACAAAAGATTTATTATTCACAGAAGCCTAAAAAGTAGCTACAACAATCCACATCGTGTAATCGAAAAGGCTAACCGAACAAGATAAACTCAAGGGCAAACAAGCATATGACTTAGGGAAAAAAGAAGGAATACATCAACAAACTGAAAACATGGCTGAAAACACAAGCTTCTAAGAAAAATATTTAGATGAATCTAAAGCATGTGTCTATTAAATCTCTACCCTAGCAGACCAGTCCCTATCAGGCATATTTAACAACAACAAAACATGTATTATTCATAGCAGGAATTGTATGCCACGAAAACCGGTTCAACTTTGAAAGTTGCCATTGGATTTTACAGGTACACTTATGAAACAAAAAAACAAACAACCATGGATCGTGAAAACCGTACTCTTTTCTAGGCGTAAAGAACCTACCTTTACTACCAAACAATGAATACTAATGTTTACAAACAGACTTAAATGCATAATAACCATAAAAAGCCCGAAAGATTAAATGGTGCTTTTCCAACTGTTCATATCACTCTCCACCATTTCAACATATATACAACTCCAAGCCATTCAAAGACTAAAGCAAGATTCGATCATAGTGCAAAAATAAAAAATAAAAAATAAAAAAAGGCACGCATTGAGAAAGGAAAAACAACAATAAAAGAGTATCCAAATTAAAGCAAAGATGGTAACTTTATCCTTTTAATCTATCTAATAATTCTTATTTAAGATTAAGAAGTGGATGAAGAACTATTAGTGAAAACAACTCGACCATTTTAACTATATATATATATGGTCATAAAAATGATTATCGTTGCTTGCATCCTCATTCTTAATAACACGATTTTAAAGATGGTGTTTGTGACCAAATATTCCATTACCATTGTTAATTCATGGGGTGGCATTTGAATCAAAGAAACCACACACAAATTTCACTTGAATCTCTCAAGGCAGAGATTCAATGGAACCTTCACCACACAAATTACAATTGAAACACTTCACCCACTAAGTCAATTGAATATTTCACGGTTCAGGTTGAATCTATACATTATGACACAGATTCAAGAAAAAGGAAAATTAAAAAACAAATACAAGGCTTAGTTTAGTTAGCACACATAGACACATCAACCTCAGCACCATATGTTAGCAGCATGAATTCAGTGCAATTTCAGGAGGAATCAATCCACTTAAAAGAAACACAGACTCTCTTTCTAAAAGCATAAACTTCATACATGCAATTAACAAATAATAAACATAAACACAAAGGAGGCAAAGAAGCCAATGACTGCAGACAACAGTCCGGGAGAGGGTATAAAACTGGAGTGTCTACGTGTGTAAGTAAATCGGGATTTTCTGTAGATCCCGTAACTACGGGGTTTGCTATAGATCCCCTAACTATTGGGGTTTGCAGTAGTACCCCTAACTACACAAACCTGAAGCAATTTCCTTCTTCGTGAGACCGAGAAACCGCAACACCTTTTTCCAAAACAATCTGGAAAAAATACCAGCTAGGTAAGTGGGGTTCCAAGGGAAAAAAAATCATAATGGTAGTGTATATACTGGGAATTTCAATAAAACAGAATAAACAAGGTGCAGAGCGAAGAATACTGCAAACAAAATCAAATGAACAGGGCTCAAGCAACGCAGATTATTTGTTTGATTCCTAGACTAAAAAAACGTCAAAAGATTGCCTACATATTAATATATACACATCACTTATTCAATACACACAATGCCTAAAACAAACAAAAGGAAGATGCAGGAGCTAATTTCCATGTTATAGAATGACCAAAGTATAAAAAAGGTGCATCTTTATTGACCTAGCCAAATCTGGAATAGTTGACAAAGAGATGGAAAGCCGAAACAGCTGACCTTGATTTATAAATCCTGAGTTCTAAACACACCACACACCACAAAGTAGAGTAAGGTATAGTTACCTAACTTTCAATTAATCGCAGGAAGACAACAATAAGTACAAATAAATTAATCGACCCAGTTCACATACTGCAACCGAGAAGACAGATCGAAAACCCTAAATTTGGTTTAGACAAGAGTGGGTATAAGACCGATACATAAACATAAATGTTAAATCTTAAACAGATTACACAAAACAATGAAAAGCTATTTACAGAGATCTGATTTTTAGCGAGTCATATAAATGGAATCCGAACAGGCAGAAGAACATCAAGCGAATAGACCTTAAGCAACGCAGATTGATTGTACAAGAATTGAGAAGTTAGCAGACCGAATCCATGAGTAACACACCTGCGAAAAACCACAACAGCCAGCAAAAAATTTAGGGAAAAAAGATAAAGATGCATGCATATAAGGGAAAGGTAAATCTGGAGGAAAAAACCAGCAAAGTACCTCTATTGCAGTCTAAGCGTGGAAGATGACCCAATTTTTTCTCTGTCTTTATAAGAACGGTAACCATACCTTCTTCTATGGCTGAAATTCATAGTTAGTAAAGAAATCATTACGGTTCCAGCATAAACGTGTATTGTCAGAGCAGGTAGGATTTTTTTCTTCGACTACGAATAGAGATCAGAGAGGTTAATGGAGTTGGTATGCCGGGAGTGACTAGAAGGGTTGGGTAGCGGTGGGGTGGAAGTGCCGACTGATTTCGTGAGAGAGAAAGGGGGTTGTTGATGGTAAGTAATGACATTTAATGTAGAAGTTAATTTTGTGTAGTATAGGTACTCTAAAAGCATTATTTAATCAATTTAATACCTTAGCCCCCCCCCCCCCCCCTAACCAGCATACCAACGGTTATATCCCCAGCCCATATCCTTTTTTAATTTTAATATATATTACTTATACACACATGAATGATACAAATTATAAAATATGATACATCATGTACTATACCTAAACATCATATACAATATATTTTTATAGATTGAGTCTTGTTTATGCAACAACCACTGGAAAAAAAATTATATATTCCGCAGTCGTCAGGGAGAAGGAGTATTTTATGTCATTGTATTAAATTTACTTTGAAAACAGTAAATTAATATTTAATCGTTGTAAAGTTCAATACCATATGTAAATGAGATTCGGATATTTAGATTGCTCGTTTGATTAATCCAACTCTTACCCGAATATCATATTACGGCATATATCATACGATACCATTAAAGATTCTATAAACCTTATAATGCAAAAAGGAAAAGAGAGTCAAAATAAAAGAAGATTGAATATTTTTTACATAACAATTCTTCATTTAAGTAGACCTACTATTCTATTCATGTGCTACACACTCACAAATCCATTCCCATTGATAATCCATAATTCCAACCACTATAAAGAAAAAATCATCTCTTCTTTCATTTCTCTGCAATCCAATTATGCATTCTAGAGTATTATAATAAAACTTGAAAAATTAAAGAGGAAAAAAAATGACAACAAACAAATGCAAATGCAAATGCAATTACCAAAAACAAATGCAAATGAAAAAAAAAAAAGGCAAAAAATACACGCGTTGAGCTCGATACGTTTATTTTAAATTTTTTTCGATTGAGTTTCGATAAGAAAGGAAAGAATGGGCAAAAAAAATGGCCCATAAAAAAAGGGGAAAAAAATTAAATGCCAAAAATAAATGCAAATACCAAACACCAAAAAATAAGAAATAAAAAAAAGAAGATTTAATACGGTTAATTTAGTTTTTTTTGTTTCAGTTTTAGTAACAAATGGAAAAATGGGCGAAAAAATGGCCCAGGGGAAAAAAAATTTAAAAGCAAACGAAGATGACATAAAAAATACCAACAAATCGTAAAAAAAAATATAGAATATGGAATACCAACAAATCGTGAAATCTAGATGAATACCAACAATATAGAATATTGAATACCAATATATATTCTATAGTTATGAAGGCTAGATGAATACACAACGCATGACATACCATGAAATGGAAAAAAAAAAAAAAAAAAACTTCACGATTTATTACAGAAAATACAGTAATTAGTATTAACATGACTCAAGTCATAACTAATAATATAAAGCATTACATTTTTTATCGGGATCAATAAACTAAACAAAGTGTCAAACACAACATTTTTTAACGAGATCAATAAATTGATTTTAAGTAAATGTTGAATGTAAATATAGATCAATTGATGTCTCATACACACTATTAATTGTGAGATTATGTATAATGACACATGTTAGATTAACTACTACTATACTACATTTGCTAACGTTAACTACTATTTATAAACAACAAAACAAAAACGAAAAAAATAAATAAATAAATAAAGGTTGAAGCCGACAAGTGGCAAGCTGGGAGCTAGCCACGTGTCAGCGTGAGACTAAACCAAAAGAATTGAATGAAAGGCCGACGTGGAGGCTTGAGGCAAACTCTCCTCTCTTTTTATTATAGTTAGACTAGTGAACGTGAGCCGTGCAAAGCACGGCGGACCCAATATAAATCGTTACCAACGATAATATCAAAGAATAGATCACCAACGTGAAATAAATCGCGTTAGTTTAAACCGTAACAAATTCAAAGCACAAGACAAAGAGAGCAACAGAAACATATCACATTCACAGCAAGAAGTAGTTCTTTCTTAGAGACGTGAAGATTGTGAGTCACTGCTCTTCAAGCCCTATCAGGAGTTTCCACCTACAAAATAAACCACAATATGATGTATCGGAGAAAATGTCATAAAGTCGATCCCTTTAGCTTTGACTTTACGTAATGAAACATTATAGAAAAACAATAAGCGGACCATAACTACACGGTCAAATATCCAGGGACGCCTTAGCTTCCAGATCATTAATATGCTTGGAAAATTTGTTTCACTCATTTTCTATACGACATTTCTCTTTCTCATCATTAATGAATACGTCATTGATCTCGTGGTCATTCATTTGGTGAAAAAACATGTGTCAAACGGTCTGAAAAATATAAAAAGTGATTTGGTATCTACACCAACTAATCACTAATAGCACCACAAAAATAATATAACTTTAAATAATATATACTTTAGTCCTTTAATTTTGTAAAATTAAAAAAACAATAACTACCAATCTTTAACACAACTTAATCATTACTAATCCATAAACTACCCACCTATTTCTTTTCAACTTCCGTCTTTTTTTTCATTTCAAAACCATCATAGAAGTTGAGGACGCCGGCGGACCGACGGAGAACCACCGGAGAATTTAAATCTTGCCGGAATATAGTAAAGAGCACCGTTGGAGGGAACATTGAAGGAACAAGAGCCAATGTTTGAACCAAAACACATAAGTGATGAATCTCTATCGTTTTTCCTTCATTTTGCTTTCATTTCGGTTGAATATATATGGCTTCTCAGTTTGTTTGCGTTTTTTTTTCTGGCGAGTCTGTTTGGGGTTGTAGGAGATGGGAATCGCAGGTAACGTTAGTAGGTCTGACGTTAAGTTGACGATTCAACGTCATAAGTCTAACGTTCGATGTTCTAGCTGAATTTCCTGCCTCTCTTTTAAACGTAGGTTTCATTGACGCCAAATAGTAATCCCAACGTCAGGGTTGCTGGCGTTGGTAATGTGGCTGAAGTTAAAACGCCAGACTCATTGACGTTCGTGTTTCAATATAACGTTAGTTGTGTTGACATTTCAGTCATTTTTTCTAAAAAACTGATCCCCGAGTATGCTTCTTGTTTTCTGAATGGTATGTCTTTTTTTTTGTTTAGGGAATCATGGTAAGGACGAGATCTAGTGTTGCGAACGAGCAAACAAGTGATGCACCAATTGATGTTGAAGTGGATCAAGTGGTTACGGATCCACCCGCCAAGTAATGCACCTGTTGTTGGGGGTTCGAGACAAACTGGTGTGGTGTATAAAAGGAAGCAGAGAAGTGAAAATAATGTGGAAGGAACATCTGAAACTAATGAGCAAGTAGATATATAGGTGGAAGGAGCAATTAACACTGGTGCAAGTGCAGTGTCGTTAGTACTAATTCAAGAAGGTGGTCAAGAGGGAGTGCCAACTGTAACAGATGCAAGTGCAGAGGGACAAATTGTGGTTAGAGAGGCAGTTGAGGGAGCTGACATAGGATATGTTGATGAGGCTACGTATGCATCTTTGGAAACAATTTTAGAGTTATCTGAGCTACCTTCTGCATCAAATATGGGACACGTTGATGACGTGACATCTGATAACTCTTCAGGCATTTCATCCCACAAAACAAGTATGTCATCAAGGATTGTTAAGAAACTCTTGAGGATTGTCATCATGGGGATTGTTAAGACACTCTTGATCTTTCTCAATCATTACATCAGCCAAATGCTACAAAAAAACAAATTTGCATTACCAACAATCAAGTTAAACTTTGGAAAAAAAATTAAAGCCAAAGAACATGTTGTATTAACTTACCTCAAAATGCGCCTCATCGTAATCATTTACCACTGCACCATCGCATGACTTCTTACCCTTGTCCTCATTTGGGTTCTACGTAAATAATATGAAAACCAAGAAGTGAAGTATATGCCAACACGGAGAATAGGTAAAATAAGGGTCTGTTTGTTAACTCAATTCAGCACTTATTCTAAATATAATAAGTGGTGGTTACAAATAGATGTGTTTGATAATAATTTTAATACCTCTTAATTAATTTAGCACATCTGAAAATCCTTTAATAAATTTTAAGCGATAGATAGGATGCTTATCACTGAAAATCAATAATGAAGTCCGCCTCTTTTCTCGGAACAAACCAACTGCCCTCATTTGATGTGTTTTAATTTCTTATTTTTATTTATTTTATTGTCATCTACGTACGCTTAAGAATATTTACAGACTATTGTCAAAAAAAATTATATATACATTTACAGACCGGGAACTTTGTATACTATTATTTTTTGTATACTTTTATATAGTTACATATAGTCCATATTATACAATATTGTCATTTTTTTGGGTGCCAATATTGTCAAACATAATAAACTCTTTGATTCATTTATTTATTTCATATGTTATGAAATTAATATTTATTAAACATTTATAAAATAATGTTAGTTTACGATATCGAAAAAATTATTCTATGTAATCAAATGCTTTTTGAAATAAAAGATGCGCTAAAAGTATACACTTAACTACTTTTATAAATTTTTAAAAACATCAATTTACAAATTTCAGATGAGTACTTATTATTATCAAACACTCTAATCAATTTCAAGTACTTTAACAATTCAGTCATTCAGACTTCCGATTTCAGACTTCAGATTTCAGATTTCAGACTTCGATTTAACAAACGGCCCGTAAGTGTGATTGTCAGCAACGTCAGAGGTACAAAAGTTAGAAGTGATATCGGACGTTAGTTAAGTTGACGTCAGGGCATCAACCTAAACATATGGCCTCTATCGTACGAACGTTCCCCACAAGGACGGAGGCACGTTATGGGATGAGGGGGCTAAGCCCACCCAGCCCATTTGATTGATAGCCTATATATCTCACTTAATAAGACACTACCCCATCTGCCAACCAACTCATATTAACCCACTAATTCCATATCCATCGGCAAGTCATCAAGTCACCGATCCACTTTGAAAATATTATGGACTATTGAATCATAGATCCAACTTTATTAATAGAATATAATCTGGTTGCATCATACATCTTTCTACATAGATTACACTTCTTCATTTTTAAAAAGGAAAAAAAAAAAAATAGTAATTAAGAAGAACCTTAACAACAAAGCAGCTATTTCATATCATCCAACCATCGGCTATAAATTGGCAATCTTCTTTGCTCATCAGCTATATACACCGTCATTTTCTACATTCTTTCCCATCTTCTCAATTCATAAGGCTAGAGATAACTTTTGATTTTTATGTTAGATTGTAAGTGTTAATTTTGAAGGTGTTTTTAATACAAGGTTAATGGTGGGATTATAAAAGGTTAATTTGTGAAATTATGGTGGATTGGTTGTATAAAGGTTAATTTGTGAAATTATTATTTTTTAAATACTCAATTGTAGTTTATTTTTTGTGTGGTATATAAAGTAATTTTAACATTTTTTTTTTTTTTTTTTTTTGATTGTATGAGAGTAAAGATTTAATAAAAATATTCAACATGAACAAAAAAGTACAATTTATAAAGTAGACTAATCGTGGAGCGGAGCCGGAAGTTAAAATACATCTTAATCCGTTCACAAGTCACAACGCAATAAAGTTGTGAAAGTGTGCCGTTTTTGTCGTGAAGGTATACTATCAGTGCTCCCGTTGAAAATTCTATTCTACAGAGGTTTACATTTCTTACAGAGGTCCTGTATCCATTGAATGCTCCGATTAGATCGTAGAAAATCGCGATGATGATGGAGAAGATGAGTCTATTCTCCGTCTTAATGTTAGTAGTGTTGCTGTTCTTTTCTGGGAAGGTGAGTTCAGATGCATCAGATCACAGATACAAAGTTCGGGATGAGGTTCCTCTCTATGCGAACAAGGTCGGACCTTTCCATAATCCAAGGTAAATAAATTTTTACCTCAATTCTTTTTTCTCTGGGATTGTGTTGGAGATGTGGTTTTTCTGCTCAGATTTTGATAAGATTTATTTATTTATTAATTTATTAATTTGAGAGTTTGTTTTGGGAACTTGGGAAATTTCAGTCTGCAGAAATGATATATGCTGGCGGAGCTGAATTTTGTAGTGGTGGTTTTTAAGTTGTGGAATCCAAGATTGTTAGATCTAGAGATGATTGTTGGTAGGTTAGTTTCTGTTTCGAGTGAGACACTGAAAATGTTGGTATAATTTGGCTTATTTGAGCTTGGAAATTTGAATGATGTATGGACTGTGCATGATAAATAGTAAATGGGATTGCTAATAAGGTGTATGCAATGGGTGTGGAAAGCTTGGGAGGATCTTGGAAATTTCAAATAGTCAACTAATCGCTGCTACTAGGTTTGGCCAATTTTTTTGAGGGTTGGGGATAGGGTTTTCTGCGGTGTTTGGAGGAGTTGGCCTTCACTTTTTGAGCATGTTGAATGCCTGTTAAGAATCTGTTTCTTTGGCTGGTAAATTCGTTGATAGCTTCGCTTCCCTATGTAGCTGTTTAGTGTAAACAGCTTTCTACTAGGTAGAATGATTATTAGACTACTGAAATGGGAAGAAAAATAGCACAAGGAGGTCATGTGTGTCTTTTTGGAGGTGATGACATCTACCCTTGCATGATTTGGTCAGTATTTTTTCTTGATCATGTGGGAAAACATTTGCTGTTGGGTGCTGATAATAAATTTTTTTACGAAAGTATCTGAATGTAAAATGGTCATGGTTCTGGACTTGTTGCGGATTATTTATGAGTGATTGCTTTGCTCCAACTCAGGAAAACATTATTGTGCTTCCTGGATATCTGTCTGAGTGGTGATTTCAAGTTGTATGTCATCATAGCTTGCTAGAAAGTTGATCAACAAATGGAATGTGCATTGTTGAGGTGTAACTCAGTCTGACAAATGTAGGGTTGCTTTTATAACTTCATTTTTGATCAATTTTGCTGTCAGTATTACAGATAACATTGACCAATAATTCATGGATGTAAAACCCTGTATTGGTTGGAAGCGTAGGAGGATTTCAGGTTGTGGTTGAGCCACCAGACTAAGCTTTCATGGGCAGGGCTTTTGCTTTCTACAGATTTCATTTGAACTTTAATAGGCTGTTCATTTTTCAAATAAAGGAATGCTACCCTATTTAAGCGGCCATCCCGGAGCCTAAAAAGATGGTGAAGTTTGAAAGTAGTCTTTTTCTTAGCATGCTCATCTGGAAGGTTGTTCCAAAATTTGATAGGATGGTTAGTTTAAAATCAAGGTTGCATAACTGTAATCTTAAGTGGTTATCAGGAGGCATAAAAAGATGCTAAAATTTCCAAAGTGGTTATTTTCTTACTGCGGGTATCCGGAATGTTGTTTCATTCATGTGCTTGTTAGATTTTGGCAGAATATCCCTTTAGCTGGAGATGGAGTTGGTTCCTTATGATAAATCAATATTTTCTTAATCTTAATTTCCAATCTTGTTTTGGGTTGATAAATGGCCGGATTTTCTTTGTTTGAGGAGGGTTTGTTTATGCTTCGGTGTTTGTAGTAGCATAAGCTGGAAATTTTAAACACCTTTAGTGGAGTAAAGGATGCTAGCGACGGGGTAGTTCTAGTTATTCAGCTTCTAGGCTTGCTACTGAAGATGTTCCTTACTTGACTGACTTCTATGGTGAAGTTGACTCGGTTTAGCTTCTCTAGGACTATCTTTATTTTCAGGGAACTTCGTGTATTAAACTGTAATCCATGCACGACAGTTGATACACATGCTTAAGGAGGCCTGCTAATATGGAGTCACACATGATTTCCACCCCACTAAAATTCTCTCTGGTAAACTGATGAGCATGCTTGTTAGCTGGAAAGCCCAGGGGAGTCGCTTTTGTTCCTTGGTGATTGTCATATCTATTATAGTATCTCCAACTTCACATATACATGTGCCAGCGTAGCTGAAGCGCTTTTAGCAGGAAGCAAAATCACGATGTTGGTGTAAAAAATCACGATGTTGGTGTAAAGAAAGTCTGAAAGGAGGAGGAAGTGGAGGCTGGAGGGTAGTTGTACCTTAAATATTTTGTGCAGGTGGGGCCTTGAAGCTGGGAGTTGGATCCTTTGTGGAAGGCCCTTATGCAGTGCGGTGTGTATTTATGATGTGATTGCTTGACAAAAGGAAGCCCCCCTCCACTATATATATGAAGTCGAAGTGCGTTTGCATTATCCTTTGAATAATAAGGTTAAATTAGGTTGTCTTCATTTTGGAAAAGCCCCTGTTATAGGTTCATGCAGTTTATGATTGTTATGTGACTGCTCAACTGCATGTTGAAGGAAGACGCCTCTCATTCAAACCCACTTGTTATGGCTTGATGATGCATATACACCTTTATAATTGTTGATTGAATGTTTACTGAATTCTATTTATTCTTGATGCAGTGAAACATACCGCTTCTTTGATCTCCCATTCTGTATTCCAGGTATCTCATCATGTACCTGTTTCAGTGTTTAAGTACCGTACATTCATCCACTGGTGGCTTAAGTTGATGTTTTAATCGCCCATTTTTGCAGATCACATCAAGGAGAAAAAGGAAGCTCTTGGAGAGGTTTTGAATGGTGACCGTTTAGTTGTTGCGCCTTATAAGCTTGAGTTTTTGTATGATAAAGACTCAGAAACCGTTTGCAAGAAGAAGCTTTCTCGGGAAGATGTCTCTCAGTTTCGAGCTGCTGTCTCAAAGGATTACTACTTCCAGATGTACTATGATGACCTCCCTCTTTGGGGCTTCATAGGGAAATTTGAAAAGGAAGGCAAGACCGATCCAAGCGAGTACAAATTTTACCTTTTTAACCATCTTCACTTTGAAATATTTTACAACAAGGATCGTGTTATTGAGGTCAATGCCCGTACGGACCCCAATGCTCTGGTGGACATAACTGAAGATAAAGAAGTGGATGTGGAATTCATGTATTCTGTCAAATGGAAGGAAACAAATACACCTTTTGAAAATCGGATGGACAAGTATTCTCAGTCTTCTTCATTGCCACATCACTTGGAAATCCATTGGTTCTCGATTATCAATTCATGTGTTACGGTTCTCCTTCTAACTGGCTTTTTGGCCACAATTTTAATGAGGGTCCTTAAAAACGATTTCGTTAAGTAAGCATCTTCTCTTATCTTTATCTATATATTTGAAATGGCACCCTTTTAAGCTCCTGAATCATTTCACCCTTCTATACGTACTCCATGTAATGACCTTTGATATATCATTTTCTAAAGATATGCCCATGACGAGGAGGCAGTAGATGACCAAGAAGAATCAGGGTGGAAATATATTCATGGCGACGTTTTTAGGTACCCCAAGTACAAGTCTTTGCTTGCTGCTGCTCTTGGATGTGGTACTCAGCTTTTCACTCTGTAAGTGTTTTTGTATATATTCCTTCTGTTCTTTTGGATAGTTTATATCACTTGGTTTTCATTGCCTTGGTTCAGAAATGTAGTGACTGATGTATTGTTTTTTATGTGTCTCAGTGCAATCTGTATATTTATACTAGCTCTTGTGGGCGTATTTTATCCTTACAACCGAGGAGCTCTTTTGGCTGCGTTGGTGGTTATATATGCATTTACATCTGGAATTGCTGGCTACACTGCGTCTTCTTTCTATCGCCAGCTTGAGGGATCAAATTGGGTAGGTTGACTGGTTATACCAATAATGGAGTTCTCATCCTTTTGTGTGTGTTGCTTTATCTTTTATACTCTTGGTAAAATATTTGATTCCTTTTGATGCACAGATGCTTCATATGCATATTTGGTATTAATTTGCTGTATAAATTGTGTTAGGCCCTTGTGGTTTTTTTTTTTTTTTTTTGGGGGGGGGGGGGGGGGGGGGGGCGGTGGGGGTTGAGGCTATATGATAATGTTGAAGTGTGTTATGTTTCACCTCCCCAGTAGCTTAAGCTTTTGACACGAGATTATAACGGGAAATTCTACTGCATAGACTCCCTATCGAGGAGTTATTTCTTGCTCCAATCACATTATGACATGTGTCCCACTCTTTTTAAGCCTAAACCAATCCTCCCTCCTTTTTTTTATAGAAGGTGATACATTTCCTAATATAATCGGAGCAGATGATAACCCTTCACTAGAGAGTCTCTGCAATAGAATTTTCGGATTGTATTCGAGTTCCTGTTGTCAGGGGGCAGTGATTTGATTTATCTTTTTCTTTTCTCCATCTTCTGACAGGTCAGGAATGTGTTGTTAACTGGATGCTTGTTTTGCGGACCGCTGTTCTTAACATTTTGCTTTCTGAACACTGTAGCCATTGCTTATAGTTCAACTGCAGCATTGCCATTTGGTACTATTGTGGTCATCTTCCTCATATGGTCCCTTATAACATCACCATTGTTAGTCGCAGGTGCGATTCAAGGAAAGAATAGCAAAACCGAGTTTCAAGCACCTTGCCGTACAACAAAATATCCTAGGGAAATCCCACCATTGCCTTGGTACCGTGCTGCTCTGCCTCAAATGGCAATGGCCGGTTTCTTACCGTTTAGCGCAATATATATTGAACTCTACTATATATTTGTCAGTGTCTGGGGTCATAGGATATACACCATCTACAGCATCTTATTCATAGTCTTCATTATTCTCCTTATTGTGACTGCATTTATTACGGTTGCTCTCACGTACTTCCAACTGGCTGCTGAAGACCATGAATGGTGGTGGAGGTATGTTTTAAGTTTTAACAACATTTCGAAATTTACGGTTTTTGATGTCCAAACAGACCCGTAACGTTTTCTTCTTTTAGGTCATTCCTTTGTGGAGGTTCGACTGGGTTATTTATATACGGCTACTGCTTGTACTATTACTATGCAAGATCAGATATGTCCGGTTTTATGCAAACCTCGTTTTTCTTTGGGTATATGGCTTGCATATGCTATGGCTTCTTCCTGATGCTTGGAACAGTCGGTTTTCGTGCTGCATTGTTCTTTGTTCGTCATATATACCGTTCAATCAAGTGCGAATAGGATGTTTGATCATCAATCAATCATCCATTTAGCAGGAAGAGGTATGCTATGAGAAATTTTACAGTACAACAATATTTGTTTGATTACACTACTACTACTACTAATACAGAGCTTTGTTTTGAAGGATGTATGATCCAGATTTTTGTTTAAAGACGAAGAAGACACGGACGAAGAAGACACGGCTAATTGCCGTGCGTAAGCTGGCAATAGTATACATAGTTGCTAGCTATATATATATATATATAGGTGGAAAGACACCCCCTCCCATGTCATGTGACTGAAAATTGGAATATATATACTTTAAAAGGGCAACAGAAAGCAGTATTGTGAAAGTAGTAGACCTTTTTCTTGTGTTAAAGAACTATTTTTATTTTTTATTTTTTTTTTATACTATCAACTGATAGTTTTTTTTTTTTTTTTTTTTTTTTTTTTTTTTTTGAAGCCATCAACTGCTAGAAACATTTTCCTTTTTTTAATTTATAATTTTGCCTGGTGTAAGCAAAAGCAACTGTGCTAATTGGGAATTTGAATTGCAGTTCTTCAATCAAGTTCTTTATTCTCTCATACTTGTTCCATGGTAGAAATGCAGTGGGCCTTTTTACCTTCAAGAATATCTACCACAAACAGCTTCTATTTCACAAATATTGGATTCATATATTCTTCTAGGATTTGCAAATTCATAATGAAACATTTTATTAGGGTTGTTAACGAATAAAACCACTCGTGAACAAATTTGTATTCTGATCGTATAAGACTTGTTTGTTAAGTGAAACGAACCGAACACAAACCCAAACTACCTCCAATGGCTCCGTCAACATATAGCATAGTTGTTTGAGACCATGGGCAGGTCCATGATTCGATACATGCTTGAAGACTGATTTACATCATCTTTCGAGCCATAGGCAAGACCGTGACTCGTGAAAGCATGGAAACTTCTTTGACCTGTAGTTCGAGACCATGAGCATGTGGGCAATTCTTACCTAGTCACTCCATTTGCACCGTAGACACACGTGGATGATTCTGAACCACACAGTTTGAATTTGAGTTTAAACTCGCGTGGTCGTAATCATCCACGTGTGTTACTCATCAAATGGACTCACCATAGAAAACTTCCCTGAGCATGTCTTAGGCTCGTTGTGGGACAATCATCATTGTTTATTGATTTCGGTTAGCATGTTGCCTATGCTTTCGTTTCCATTATAGACTAGAGCCTAATCATTCATACCATGACGAAGATCATGAGGCATGTTCATCGTTTCTCTTTCAAGTTAGCATAATTTTGGGCGCCATCACATTGTGGTCATAATACCATTATCATCAAAAAATAAAAAAAACAAATCGTCTATATAATACCAAATATCCTTCAACAAAGGTAAGCGATCATATACGTGCTCTTATGCAACAATACATCAACCTTTTGTTCACTTATTGGCTTGAGCGTCGAAGAGGCTTTTTGGAGTTCAAAATTTTGGCTTCCCATGTTTTGTAAACTACTTCCATGAGATCTCGATCTTGAACCAAACCCCACATTTTTTGCATGTTGAGTCCTTTTACCGATCTTCCTCCATGTTTATCGTGTTCATTCACTACCTGGTTAAAGTTCCCAATAAGACACCAAAGAACCTTGAAAACCGAAGATGCATTGATAAGATAATCCAAAAATTCATTGCATAAACAAGCTACCGAAGATGCATAAATTAAAGTCAAAATCCAAGAGAGAGACGTTCCTTGCATAACTCCTCTATTGAGGCATTGAGAGGTGTGCGAGACATTGTTATAATAGGATAGGGAATCCAGATGACAAAAGAGATAAAAAGAGATAAAACACCCATGCAATCTAACAGTAATAATCAACAAGATGAACGGAATCAAGAAGAACAAAAGATTTAACAAGGTTTCCGGCGTTGTGCCGACTACTCCACGGACAGAAAAGAATTTTTTTACTATGCACTGACATTTCATGTGGTTTTTACACACTTTACATTGATTACAACAGTTGGTACTTATAGACACAATTCCCTAAACCCTAACCACCATAGGATCTTTGTCTGAACTGCCATAAATGCCCCAGATGTGGGCCCAACATCAGCTGACACCACCGGATGAAAATCAGCACAGCTGACTTTCCCAGACTTGTAACCGACCAGAGATGTAGAACTCATCTCTATTCAGAAATCAGCAGACTCAGCAGTCAGCTGACACAGAGGAAAATCAGCAGACTTCACAGATTGAATACACTTACTCAGTTGACCATCACTCAACTGACTTAACAAATAGTTCCACCGGATTTGGAGATCAAGTCACACTTTGCTGACAAATCTCCACCTTGATTTGAACTCTCATTCACAGCCAAACAGATTGCATAACCAGATGTATTTGTACAAGATGCATTCGTCAATGCCAGATGTACTATACCAGACTTCTCTTCAGATTCCACTCAACTGACCTGCCCTCAACTGAGCTTCCGGATTTCCAAATTATAAGCTTTGAATATCCAGCAAGTTCAGACACAACTGAAACTTGTTATGATGAACTTGTTTAGTAAGCATATCAGCAGAATTCTCCTTGGTGCTGATCTTCCTTACTACAGCCCCCTTCTCATTCCTTAGGAAATGATACCTCGCATGTATATGCTTGGTTCTATCATGATGAACCTGATCCTTATCCAAACATATTGCACTCAAAGTGTCACAATATATCTCGGCTTGTTCCTGAGGTAGCCACAAATCACCGACTAGTCCCTTTAACCTTATACCCTCATTGGCTGCTTCAGTAAAAGCCATATATTCTGCCTCAGTAGTTGATAAAGCCACTGTGGCCCGAAGAGTTGCTTTCCAGCTGATAACTGAATTCCCCTATGTGAAAACATAACCAGTCATGGATTTTTTTCTTTCCACATCACCTGCATAATCAGCATCACAGTACCCTGGGCCCAAACCTTGAGTATCACCTCCATAAATGAGACCAACATCAGATGTACCCCTATGGTACATGAACATTTTTTTCACAGCTTTCCAGTATTCCTTTCCAAGTTGAGCCATAAACCTGCTGACAACACTGACTACCTGAGCCAGATTAGGCCTAGTGCAGACCATGGCATACATCAGACTGCCAACTGCACTAGCATAGGGAACTCTTGACATGTACTCATTCTCCTATATTGATTGTAAGCATAAACAGACAAATGAACATTAGATGCCATTAGAGTATCTATTGAATTTGCAGCAGACATGCCAAATCTAGACAATATCTTCCGTATATAACCATGCTGAGACAAGAATAACTTCCTCTAACACATATCTCTCTAGATTTCCATCCCAAAAATTTTCTTGGCTGCACCCAAATCCTTCATTTCAAACTCAGCATTGAGAAGGTCTTTCAGATTCTGAACATCAGACTTTTTCTTTGCAGCTATCAACATGTCATCCATATACAAGACAAGATAGATGTATGATCCATCTCTCAGCTGACTGTTGTAAACACAATAGTCATATGGACTTCTGTTATAACCCAGCTGGATCATGTAACTGTCAAACCTTTTATACCACTGCCTTGGAGCCTACTTCAGTCCATACAAGGACTTATTCAACTTACAAACAAAACCTTCCTTTCCAGAACTTGAAATCCCCTGGCTGAGTCATGTATATCTTCTTATCTACCTCACCATGTAGAAAGGTTGTCTTCACATCTAACCGCTCAAGTTCAAGATCCTGATGTGCCACCATTGCTAGTAACACTATGATTGAAGTATGTCTGACCATTGGTGAGAATATCTCATCAATGTCTTTCTGACTGAACCCTCTTGCAACCAAACATGCCGTATACTTGACTCATTCTGCCTCAGTCATTCCTTCTTTTTTCTTGAAGATCCACTTGCAAGCAACAACTCTATTTTCCGCTGGATGTTTGACCAGATCCTAAGTCTGATTCTTCAGTAATGACTCTATTTTATCTCCCATGTCAGCAAGCCATTGAGATGCTTCAGAACATGTCACTGCTTCCATGTAAGTAGAAGGTTCAAAACCATCCACTTCTTCTGCAACTTGAAGTGCATATACAATATCATCAAACCTATACCTCTTGGGAGGTACCCCAACATTGGTTCTTCTATATTTGCTGACAGCTATACTCTGTTGACCAATATCTACTGTTTGATTCTCAGCTGACCCTTGTTCAACTGACTGTCTTGGATTCAGCCATGGTTCAGCAACCAGATCAGATGAGTGCTGACTTGGACCAGCTGAGTGTGGTATCTCAGCTGACTCCACCTGAAGCTCCATCTTACTGTCATCTCTCTCAAATTCAACACCGGTTTCTAACTCAGCAGTCTTTCTCACTGATGAGATAAGCATATAATTTTCATTGAAAACTAAATCTCTGTGAGAATAACTCTATTTTCTACTGATAACCAAATTCTATAACCCTTCACCCCATCTCCATACCCTACAAACACTACCTTCTTGGCCCATGGTTCCAGCTTCCTTTCACTCACATGATAGTAAAATGTGCTTCCAAAAACCCTTAGAACCGAGTATTCAGCAGGCTTTCCTGACCACATCTCAAATGGTGTCTTGAGATTGATCCCTGTGTGAGGACTACTGTTGATCAAGTAGCATGTTGTGCTTACAGCCTCTGCCCGAAATCCTCTCCATAAACCAGCATTAGAGAGCATGCATCTTGCCCTCTCCAGAAGTGTTTGATTCATTCACTCAGCTACACCATTCTACTGAGGATTATTCCTGACTGTTTGATGCCTGGAAATACCCTCAACTTTACAGTTTGTATCAAATTCATACCATCAGAATTTCAGAACATTATATGTTCGACGTCTTTTGATCTTCTTGCCTATATGATTTTCCACTAGAGCATTTTACTGCTTGAAACTATTGAATGCCTCACTCTTGTGTTTCATCATCACCACCAAGTCATCCTTGAATAGTCATCTATGAATGACACAAAATATCCGTGACCACCCAATGATTCCACCTTTGATGGACCTAACAATCAGAATGGATATAATGAAGTGATGCCTTTGTACTGTGTTTTCATGCTGAGAACTTACTTCTATATAGCTTCCCAAACACACAATGCTCACAAAATTCCTGAGTCTTGACCTTATATCCCCCAAGAAGACCTCCTGAAGAAGGACTTGCATACCTCTTTCACCCATGTGACCAAGTCTCATGTGCCACTACCTTATGTGCCGTGATTGGTGAACTACTAAGGATGCCACAGCAGCAGAGCCAGATATAGTGGAGCCTTGCAATATATACAAGGTTCCCCTCTTGACACCTCTGAGGACCATAACTGAATCTTTGTAGACATTCAGCTCTCCACCTTCTCCCTTGAAATTGAACCCCTTTCTATCCAAAAGACTAAGAGATACCAATTTATGGTCATCCGTGGAACATGTTTAACATCTTTCAGTGTGCAGAATCTACAATCCTCTGTCCTCAGATGAACTAAGCCGATTCCCGCTATCTTGTAGACCTTGTTGTTTGCCATAGAACTACTATCTATCTGCTCATAAGTAGAAAACCACTCCCTGCGTAGAAATATATGATAGGATGCTCCAGAATCTAGGGTCCAAACATCAATATGGTGTGCTGAATCCCCATCAACTAGAACCAGATCCTCATAAGAATGTTGAACAACCACATCTGTTGTGCCATAAATGCTCTCCTGCTGCCTTACTTCTTTGGACAATTGGACTTCCATTGTCCCTGCTCCTTACAGGAATTACAGACATCTGTGGACTTAGGACCTTTGGGCCCTGCCTTCTTGGAATTCTTCTTCCTAGACCGCCTATGCCCCTTTCCACTGCTGCTGACTACTAGACCAGCAACCTGACTGTCTGTCCCTGATGTCTTGTGTCTCAGCTCTCTAGCATGCAAGGCTAACCTTACATCCTCCAAATCCATGTATCTTTCCCAACTATGAAGGACTGCACAAAGTTCTCATATGATGCCGGTAATGACACTAACAAGATTCGGGCTGCATCCTCATCTTCAATTTTAACATAAATATTCCTGAGATCAAGTAATATTATGTTCAACAGATCAAGATGTTCCCTCAACTGAACCCCCTCATGCATCCTTAGACTAAACAGTCTATGCTTCAGTAACAACTTGTTGATTAATAACTTAGTCATATACAGGCTTTCAAGCTTCAACCACAACTTGGCAGCTGTATCTTCCTCAGCAACTTCTGTGATAACATCATCAGATAAGCAGAACATGATGGTTGAATGTGATTTTTCTTCCAGACTGGCATAATCTGCAGAACTGGTATCCCTTTTACCAGATAAAGGAGTCCACAACCCTTGTTGCTTTAACACGGCCTGCATATTGATTTGCCACAGACTAAAACCGTTTCTTCCTATAAACTTATCGATTTTTATGTTAATTGTAGACATCTTTCTTTCCAAAGAACAGAACATTTATCATAGAATCCTAGCACCGGTGAAGATCTTGGTGAAGAAATAATTCGTTCATACAGATGATTCACAGAAACAACGCTCTGATACCAATTTGTTATAACAGGATAGGGAATCCATATGACATAAGAGATAAAACACAGATGCAATCTAACAGTAATAATCAACAAGATGAATGGAAACAAGAAGAACACAAGATTTAACGTGGTTTCCGGCGTTGTGCCGACTACTCCACAGACAGAAAAGAGATATTTTACTATGCACTGAAATTCAGATGGTTTTAACACACTTTACATTGATTACAACATTTGATATTTATAGACACAATTCCCTAAACTTTAACCGCCATATGATCTTTGTCTGAATTGCCATAGATATGGGCCTAAGATCAGCTGACACCACCCGATGAAACTCAGCTCAGGTGACTTTGCCAGACTTGTAACCAACCAAACCAGATGTAGAACTCAAAGCTGTATTCAAAACTCAGCAGACTCAGCAGCCAGCTGACGAGTAGAATATCAGCAGACTTCACTAGCCGACTTTCACAGATTGAATACACTTACTCAGCTGCCCATCATTCACCTGACTTAACAGATTAGTTCCACCAGATTTGGAGATCAAGTCATACTTTGCTGACAATAATGTTGGTCGATGAATTTAAAATTTAATGACCCAAGTTTTTTAAAATTATGGTATGAGCGATTGGGTCATCCAGGGCAAACGATGATAAGCCGAATTTTATCTAATTATGTTGGACATAATACGTCTAGTAACAATTTTTTTTGATAGCTGAGTATTTTTTATAATTATTGTATGGAATTAAGCATAAAAATGGAGCATCCAGTTCCCTATGAACATACTCAAAATGATCAAGCTAATTCTTTGATTAAGCGTGTTAAATTAATTGCTAGACCATTGCTACAAAAGTCCAACTTACCCACATTATGTTGGGGACATGCAGTTTTGCATATTACTGATTTTAATTCACCAAATGCATATCTTGATTACTCCCCCACCAACTTATGCGTGGTCAAGAACTAAACATTTTCCATTTACGAATTTTGGTTGTGCAGTCTATATTCCTATATCCCCACCAAAGCATACCATTATGGGCCTCCAATGTAAACTAAGTTTATACATTGGATATGAATCTCCGTCTATTCTCAAATACCTAGAGCCCATGTCAGGGGATCAGCTTACAGCTCGGTACGCTGACTGAATATTTGATGATGATCATTTCCCGGTATTAAGGGGAGATAAAAGCCGAAAATCAAAAGAATGCTGAGAAATTGCATGGAATATACCAGATCTCCAGTATTAAGACCCACACACTATTCAAATTGAACTGGAAGTTCAGAAGATAATTAACTTGCAACAATTAGCAAGTAACCCGCCAGATGTTTTTGATGATCATAAAGAAGTGACTAAATCACATTTACCAGCAGTAAATGAACCACAGAGAGTGGAAATTACCAAGAGAACTACTTGATGATGCTCTTTAACGCCAGAAGCGTAAGAGAGCAATTGGTGCAAAAGATAAAGATCCGCGGAAGACAAAAAGTAATATCCTAAAACCTCCGGAAGAGGGTTGTCCTGAAGGCAAGAATAAAGAATCTCTATCGCTCCTAAAACCTCCATAAGAAGATTGTCTCGAAGACAAAAATCCCAGTGAAAATGCACATGCTTCAAATAATCATAACATTGGGAATACGGAACAACTAGACATAATGTTTTGGGAAATGAAGAGGATCTAGTTGCCATAAGTGGCCATGAATTTTGTAAAGTCAAGAGAAACTTATAATAGAAATATCACACTCGTCGATGTTGAATTTGCCTCTATAATTTCTTATACTTTTTCAAATGATAATCTGGATCCAGAACCAATAACGATAACAGAGTGCCGGAAGCGCCCGGATGGAATAAAATAGAAGGAAGCAATTGAGGCTGAGCTTGACTCGCCAAATAAAATAGAAGCTTTTTGAATCTATAGTACACCCCCGGAAGTTATCCCATTAGGATATAAATGAGTGTTCGTACGAAAGAGAAATGAAAATAATGAGGTGGTGAGATATTAATCGAGATTAGTGGCTCAAGGGTTTTATCAAAGACCCGGTATTGATTTTGATCAAACATACTCTCCTGTTATGAATGGCATCACGTTCCACTACTTAATATCCCTGGCAGCAAAACATGAATTCTGAAATGCAGTTAATGGACGTCGTGACCGCATATCAATATGGGTCATTAGACACTGATACACATATGAAAATCCCTGATGGATTTAAGGTTCCTGGTCTAAAGGAAAATGAGAATTGCAGCATGTATAACATAAAGTTACAAAGGTCATTGTGTGGTTTAAAGCAGTCGGGTAGAATGTGGTATAACCGACTAAGTGAATTCCTCCTGGAGAAGGAATATAAAAACAATGATGTATGTCCTTGTGTGTTCATAAAGAAGTCACATGATGGTTTTTGTATCATATCAATCTATGTTGATAATATAAATATTATTGGAAAATACAAGTAGCATAACGGAGCAAGCTCGTGCTTGAAGATGGAGTTTTGAATGAAAGATTCGGGTAAAATAAAGCATTGTCTCGGCCTGCAAATCGAGCATCTCACTAAAGGAATCTTCATACACCAGTCAACCTACTTGAAGAAGGTTTTGGGGAGTTTTAACATGGACAAATCTCATCTACTTAGCACACCTATGGCTGTCTGATCCCTTGAAGTGGATAATGATCCATTTAGACCCAAATAGATACTAAGGAAATATTAGGACCATAACTTCCTTACATTAGTGCAATTGAAGCATTACTCTATATCGCAAATTGAACCAGGTCTGGTATTGCATTTTGCAGTAAACTTGCTAGCAAGATTTAGTGCTCCTTCTACAAGGAGATATTGGAATGGCATTAATTAAACATATTTTTAGGTATCTTTAAGGCACATTAGATTTGGGTTTACTTTATACAATAAATCAAGATATGACAGTGGTGGTCTATACATATGTTGGCTATATGTTTGATCCCCATAATGCCAGAACTCAGATTGATTATGTTTTTCTATGTGGTAACATTGCAGTTTATTGGAGGTCTGTTAAACAGATTATGGTTACCACCACTTCTTCAAATCATTCAGAGAATTTATCCCCCCAATCCTTTACGAGGACAATGCAACATGTGTTACACAAAAGAGCAATGGATATGTTAAAGGAAACTTGGCTAAACATATTGCACCTAAATATTTTTATGTACATGAGCTCCAGAAGAGCGGTGAGATTGCCAATGAGAAAGTTCGCTCTAGTAAAAATCTAGTAGATTTATTCACCTAGTCTTTTCCTACATCTACTTTTGAGAAACTTGTTTATAGAATTGGAATGCCCAGGCTTGGAAGATTGTTCTCTTCAGGGGGAGCATATATTTCTAAACAATACTCCCTCCGTTTTTTCATCGGTCACATTTCAGAATTTGCTCTTTTTTTATTTATCTGTCATTTTACATTTCCAATGCATCATTTACTCTTTTTTCCTCCTTTACCAATAAAGTATTTACATCTCCAATAAAAAATACATTTCCAATGCTAAAAACTTCTTACCAACAAAGTATTTATATTTTCAATAAAAAAATACATTTCCAATACTATATTTTAGACATATTAATTACTCCCACCGTTCCGAAATAACTGAGGCATCTGTCAAAAAGATTTGTTCTAAAATAACTGAGACAATTAGATTTCCAATGTAGTATTTATTGTGTTTTTCCTACATCTACCCTTATTTATTAAGGAGTGGGAGAATAAATACAATAGTGCATTAATTACTGACTAAGGGTTTTTTTAGTCATTTTGACATTCAAATTAAAGCATTAACTCACATCCTTAATATGCGTGTTTTTTGCAACTGCATCAGTTATTTTGGAATAGAGGGGGTACTTTCTGAATTTATGTGATTCTTCTCTCTGCGACATATAAATAAAAACGGAGGGAGTATTGATTAATAGGTCCTGAAGACCAACGATATGAGGTTCTGAAGAACAGTGATTGTACTATTTTTTCCTTTTGATAAGTTTATTCCCACAAGATCTTAAGAAAAGGTTTTTAATGAGGCAGTCAGTGTATCACATAAGTATGTGTATGTCGTGTACTTTTTTCCTCGACTAGTTTTTCCCATAGGGTTTTATAACGAGACATGAACATCACACTAGTAATGTCCAAGGGGGAGTGTTGTAATTTGTAAATACTTATAAATGTGCACATTACTAATGTATATTAATATTAGCCTTTTCATATTATTGTACCTTTTGGTATTCCAAGTCTTTTGGAGATCTATTGTAATATATATATATATATATATATATATATATATATATATATATATATATATATATATATATATATTTTGATATTGGAATGAAATGAAAGTCTTAGAATATTAGAAATATAGTATTTTTGGAATGTAAATATTCTGCTTTACTACATTTATTGTAAAATATTGATAGCACAATCTCGGCAAATTAGATAGCTTGATTCTAGCAATTAGCCTAGCAGGGAAATGTTGTAATTGTATATATATATATCTTGTACATCATTACGAATCAGCAAGGAAAATCAATTCCTCAATATTATCTAACATGGTATCAGAGATCTAGGTTGTCACCTCTCTCATTGCGTGTCTTTTCTTCCTCCTTGTGTTTTCAATCGTCTTCCTGCTCTCTCCATCGCCATGGCCGGAAACACATCTGACCCAAAATCTACCCCACTTCATCCTGCTCTCACTATCTCAAACATTAACAGCTTCATCAAGGTCACTCTTGATAGTGAAAAAGGACAATATATTACTTGGTCAGAATTGTTCAAAATCCATGCTCGAGCCTACCAAGCGATTGATCACATTTTTCCACCAAAATCCGAAAAAGGCACTCTGAAAGACACGAATCCAGACCTTTGGTCTCGTGTCGATGCTGTCGTTCTCCAATGGATTTACGGCACTATATCTGAATATTTGCTTCATACAATTCTTGAACCTGACACCACTGCAGCCTTAGCGTGGAATCGTTTGAAGGATATATTTTCCGACAACAAAAATTCACGAGCTCTTTACCTCAAGCAAGAATTTTCAAAATTCCAAATGGAGGATTTCGCTGACGCCTCATCTTATTGTCAACATCTGAAATCGCTTGCGGACCAGTTATCCAACGTTGGTGCTCCCGTCTCCAACGAACGATTGGTGCTCCAGCTTGTCTCCGGTCTCACCGACGCATACACCACAGTCGGATCTCAAATACGCCATGGAGACACTCTCCCACCATTCTATAAAGCTCGATCTATGCTAGTTCTTGAAGAAACGGCCCGAGCCAAGAAGGCAGCTCTTTCAACACCAAATTCAGCATTTGCGGCTACCCACAATGATCACTTGGCTGAAAATCGTTCTCCTACCCATCAGTCCCCAGGTAATAACAGGTCCTTTAACACCCATGGCAGAGGACGCAATGGTCGGGGCAGAGGGCGAGGCAATGGTGGCAGTGGTCGAAGCAGCCAAGGGCAGTAAACTCAGGCTCAGCCCGCACCCAATCTGCAGCAGCCATGGTCTGGTCAACCTTGGTATTTTCCACCTTAGGCTGGGCAGTGGCAGCCATGGGAAATCCCTCCATGCCCATATCCGACAACTCCTCCTCATTGGCAAAGATCCACAGCTCGTCAGCCTGGTATTATCGGCCCACGGCCCCAGCAGGCTCACATTGCCACGGCTTCATCCCAGCAGGAGCAGCCCTCTTATGCTCCAACAGATATTAATGAGGCTATGCACACCCTTTCTCTAGCTCAGCCTGATGATCAGTGGTATATGAACACCGGAGCTACATCTCATATGACTGGTGGTGATGGAGGTAATCTTACGTCTTATTTCAATACGGGTAACAATCGTAGTATAATTGTTGGAAATGGCCATAATATTCCGATTATTGGTCGTGGTAATGCTTCCCTCCCCTCCCCTCACCAACCCCTCACTCTAAATAATGTCTTGCATGCTCCTCAGTTAATTAAAAATCTAATTTCCGTCTTTAAATTTACTGTTGACAATAACGTATCTGTCGAATTTGATCCTTTCGGTTTATCTGTGAAGGATTTCCCGACGGGGATGCATTTAATGAGATTGTTGGAAATAATATTTGTGTTTTGATGATGATTCGTCACGTAATTAATAAGATCACTTATAACCCATGATGATGAAGTCATAACTAGCTGTTATAGTGCATAATGGAAGAAGAAGCAAGCAACAGTCTAGAGAAAAGTGTATAAGTTCTATCTAGAGTCTGAATCTTGTATAGGTTATTTCAGACAAGCATTGTAATAGTTAGAAACTAGGCAAACAGCTGAGTCGCAACAAGAAAACTGAGTTTATACTTGAAGAACTGAGGAAGCAGACTCAGTTATGCAAGAACTGAAAAAGATAAGAACTGAGGGACACAGACTCAGTTGTTGAAGACTGAAGAACTGAGGTGGCAAACTCAGTTAAAAGCTGATTAAGCCGTGACTATAAATCAGGATTCAGGCAAATCTGTGGTGACCTGAAACTGAACTATAGATCATGTAAAGCTGAATAATCTTAAGGACAAAGAATACCAGTTATCAGGAGAAGAAGGAAGCTGAATGGTGTACTCTGACTTAGTCAATAAAATTCGGATGTCAAGAATACAAGGTACTCAGTTTTGAAGAAGAATAGAAAACTGAGTTAAGGCCCTGTTGAATTTGAACTGACAAAACGACAAAAGGTCGTACATATGAACGTTGGCTAAACGACAGATGTAACGGCTACAAGAGCTAGTTGACCGTTACATCACCTCTATAAATACACAGAGAACAAGGATTGAAAAAAAAGGGGATCAGAGAAGTTTTGAAAAGCACATATCTAAAGATCCAGATCCAGAAAATCAGATTTCATATCTAGAAAAAGGGGAAAGCCAACAGAATTGCCTTGGAGATTTAAAAGAAAGATCCAGTAACCCATTAAGGGGGATGAAGGCATCTTGGAGCTACAATGCTATATCCAGAAGAATCAGACAACTCACTGAATTAATCTTTTGATTAATTCTAAACCTAACCTTGTGAAAAAGGGTTGGATGTGCATAGTTTGAGGAAAGCAACTTCACCTTTCCTCATACGGTTGCAACTTGGTTGCCACAGCGGTTGGTGCAGTCTGCGGACTGTGTGTACGTCAGTGGTGAGCTGGTGAAGGAGTCATTCCACCTCGGAAGGATCAGTGTGCAGAATGAAGGGAGCAATCCTACCTTTCTTCATTATGTGTAGACAGTGAAACTAGGGTGTCGTGAAGGACTGTCAATAGGCTAGGATTTTGTAACGGCTATCTCAAAATTCTAGTGATACCTCCTACACCACAGGAGAAGGGGAGACGTACGGGATTACACCACCCGGAACTTCCATAAAAAAATCTTGTGTTGATTTATTTTATGCTTTTACATTTATACTATGATTGTTCTAATTATTGCATAATCACTTCATCACTTCACTCAGCAAACATTAGACACTGAGTCAGCACCAAACTGATACATAGGAGGTTCAGATTTTTATTGACACATCTATTGCACTAAGGCTAATTCTATCCGCTGCCAGTTAACTAGACTAAGAATAAGTCAGTATTGACTTATACTCAGTTGAGTTAGCTGAACTCCGCACAAGTTAAGGGACATGAACAAAACTGAAATGAGCGTCAGTTTATGTTTCGGAGAAACTCAGTTCCTGGAGTACTTCCAGTTTAGGAAAGTTTTTGGTGACAAGTTTATTCACCCCCCCTAAACTTGTGTTAGCCTTTCCAAGGGACCAACAATTGGTATCGGAGCAGTGCTTCTGTTTTGAAGAGATCCATTACTGAATATCAGTATCAGCTTGAAGTAACTGGCCATCAGTTATTTCTGATACAAACCAGTTGTGGGAAGCCCTCACTGTATCAGTTGTAAAAGCACTTAGTTTGATTTCAATGGTAACATCCAGAATTAGAAGTTGGCTTATTCACCCCCTGACTTATTGTTTGCAAAATGTATCTGATTTTCAGGATCAATTATCTGAGAGGTTCAGTGTGACAAATTTGAATACAAATCCAGAACTTCAACCCAGTGATGATGTGGATACGAACTTCAATGTTTATATAGACAAATCCAGAGGAGTTCCATCACAAAGAGATCTCTCAGAAGAAGAAGAAAAGAAGTTGTTGCAAGTTACTATTGATATAGAAGATTCATTAGAGCAACAAAAGAATGTACATTCAAATCTTAAAATTGTATCAAACCAACAAGAAAAGGTACATTCTTCAACTCAGTTATCTTTCGCTGAACTCAGTCAGAGAAACTGTGAACTTGTCAAGTTAACCGAAAAACTCACACTGGAATCAAGATTAAAAGACATAGAACTTGGCAAAGCAAAAGATTGGAATGAGTTTCTTGAAACTGAGATGTCAAATCTTGTTGTAAGATTAATGTCTAGTAGATTTGACAAAAGCAATGATGATTCCTCACCCCTACCCAGTCTTGAGATTTTAAAGAGTATAAACTCTAGACACCAAGATATGGAAGACCTAGTGGATTACACAAAGAAATTAAAGATGAAAAATATAAAAGAATCCTTGTGAAATCAACTAAGGTTGAGCGTAATGGTTTATCTAGAAAAGAGTTGAGAAGGCTTAATTCTCTCAACCAAGAAACTGAAAGTTATACTTCAGTAATTAATCCAGCCGGACCCAAGAAGATATGGTTACCGAAGAAAACTTAAAACTGTTTTGCAGGAAAAAGTCAGTTTTTATTGCAAAATCCTCAGAAAAAACTGACTTCTACACAAAGCTGAAAATGCAAAAGCTGATGAAGGGCAAATTGGTCAAAAGTAGAAAACTTTCCATCTACCATCTGTTGTTTGGGCTGACATGACAAATCACTTATTGCCACGTGTCAATCAGGGAGAAAAAGTAGATGTACATCCCTACAAATCTCATTGATTGCGACACGACTCTTATTTGAAAACGATTGAAGACTCAGAAACTCAATCTTAACAAAATCCTGCTCAAATTCATATTCTTCAAAGTTTCCCCAAGAATTCTCAAATCCGAAAATCATGGAGCGATACAACATTGATGAAGGAATCACCACAAGCCTAGATGATTTTTGTCAAAAATTTTCAAACTCCACTCTGTCAACTCAGATCGTAAGCAAAATCAAGAAAATTCGAGGATTGGAGAATTTGATTGATACAAAGGTCACTACTCTGTGTCCAGACGGCATCAAAGACTTCTACAAAAATGCCGTAATCACCAATGATGGAAAAAGTTTCAGGACGGCAGTTCAAAATAAAAGCATTAATGTTGATGAACATTTGCTTTCACTAGTCTTTGGTTTGGATATATATGGAGGATCTTCATCTCTCACCTTTGGAAATGAAGAAAAAGGCAAGCTCTGGAATATCATAGCACTCAACAAGGACAAGAAGAATTTCATTGGATCCATCTATCAACAGAAACAAGAATTTGCATTCTTGACGATCCTTCTGACCAAAAATGTCATTGGTCATGCTCGGAATTTCTACACTCTTTCCATAGATAAACTAAAGCTGATCTATATGGTTTGAAGAGAGATTGGATTGGAACAAGTTTGTTCTCAATCATTTGATCAAACAAATTTCAGACGAGAAAGAGAAAGCCAAAGGAAGGAAGGCTACTGGAGAAAAGTTTTTACTGAAAAAGGGATACACTTATCTAGTTCAAAGGATACTAGATCATTTCTCCACTTCAAAATCCACACGAACAGAAGTGAAACACAAATCAGTGTCCACTGGAGTGAAGAAGAGGAAAATCGTTGAAGAAGAAAGAAGTGAAATTTCAGATTCTAGTTCAAATGGGACTGCAAGATTGGATGACAGAACCTTGAGAAGACAAAGAAGGATGTGGAACAAATTTCAGGTTAAGAAAACTGAAACTGAAGATGTAATTCAGATTGATGATGAAAATGAAGGAAGTGAACGTGAAGAAACTGAAGAAAGTGAACATCCAACTGAGACGCATGGAGAGTACACTGAAGAGCAAAGAGAAGCCTTGGAAGATTTGAATTTTGCGAGGCCGATTATGAAAAGAAGCTGTCAAGACATGATGTTCATTTTCATTATCAAGAACCAAGTTCCTCATCTAAGGTTCATGAGGCATCTACAAGCAAATACGCAAGGCGAAGAATCTCGGCGTCTAGAAACCGAAAGCGGCGAAGAGAAATTGGAAAGATTGAAAGAGATCATTGAAAGCCTGATGCAAACTCTACAACAGAAACTCTACAATCTACATGACTTTATTGGAAAAGCACATTACTCAGGTTTAAACAAATTCTCCAACATCATCACCTTACGCAAGTTGTTTGAAGAAAGCTTTTGCATATCTTCAAACAAGGGGGAAGAGAAAACTGAAGGTGATGAAGAGAATGATGAAGAGAATGATGAAGAGAAAGCTGAAGATGATGCTGCTACTGATAAAACGGAAGAGAAAACTGAAGTTGGTAAATCCAAAGAATTCTATGCCAGACAGTTGGTGAAAGAACAAGATAAACAAGTAGATGCCGATCTACTAGCGATCCAACAAAATGGAGAAGAAATTGATAATCTGATCGAGGAGTTAACTGCAGAAGAGACCTTCACAGAAACAACAACTAAGAAAGATGAAGAAACCTCAGTCAAAGTTGTGCTGAGTATCAGGAAGAAACTTGCAGTATGTGTCAGATTGAAAGAAACTCTAAAGGGAGCAAAAGGTAGAAAGACAAGAACTGAGGGGGAAAAGACTAAAGGCAAGGAACTTAGTCTTATTTCTGAAGAAGAAGAGAAGCTGATGAATGAGGAAATCAAGGAGATCCTGATAAAATTTAAGAACCAGGACAATGAAGAGGCAAATCAGTTAATCAATGAATACTTGGAGATCAAGCCTAGAGATGGTGAATCAAAAAAAGAAGGAAAGGTAAGAAGACTCCTGGAGACAAAAAGAGCATTTTTATTGGTGAAAAGCTGATGAATTTGGAAAAAGGAAATTTGTAATTCAGTATGTTGTGGCATAATCTTGTAATGAACTCAGCTGTTTAGTTTGTTATTTTAATTTCTTTTGTTATGTTTTCTTGCATTATTCTTTTATTATTGCTTTTAGGGAGGGTTATGATACATATCAAAAAGGGGGAAATTGTTGGAAATAATATTTCTGTTTTGATGATGATTCGTCACGTAATTAATAAGATCACTTATAACCCATGATGATGAAGTCATAACTAGCTGTTATAGTGCATAATGGAAGAAGAAGCAAGAAACAGTCTAGAGAAAATTGTATAAGTTCTATCTAGAGTCTGAATCTTGTGTAGGTTATTTCAGACAAGCATTGTAATAGTTAGAAACTAGGCAAACAGCTGAGTCGCAACAAGAAAACTGAGTTTATACTTGAAGGACTGAGGAAGCAAGACTCGGTTATGCAAGAACTGAAAAAGATAAGAACTGAGGGACACAGACTCGGTTGTTGAAGACTGAAGAACTGAGGTGGCAAACTCAGTTAAAAGCTGATTAAGCCGTGACTATAAATCAAGATTCAGGCAAATCTGTGGTGACCTGAAACTGAACTATAGATCATGTAAAGCTGAATAATCTTAAGGACAAAGAATATCAGTTATCAGGAGAAGAAGGAAGCTGAATGGTGTACTCCGACTTAGTCAATAAAATTCGGATGTCAAGAATACAAAGTACTCAGTTTCGAAGAAGAATAGAAAACTGAGTTAAGGCCCTGTTGAATTTGAACTGACAAAATGACAAAAGATGGTACATATGAACGTTGGCTAAACGACAAATGTAACGGCTACAAGAGCTAGTTGACTGTTACATCACCTCTATAAATACACAGAGAAAAAGGATTGAAAAAAAAGGGATCAGAGAAGTTTTGAACATCACATATCTAAAGATCCAGATCCAGAAAATCAGATTTCATATCTAGAAAAAGGGGAAAGCCAACAGAATTGCTTTGGAGATTTAAAAGAAAGATCCAGTAAACCATTAAGGGGGAAGAAGGCATCTTGGAGCTACAACGCTATATCCAGAAGAATCAGACAGCTCACTGAATTAATCTTTTGATTAATTCTAAACCTAACCTTGGGAAATAGGGTTGGCTGTGCATAGTTTGAGTAGAGCAACTTCACCTTTCCTCATACGGTTGCAACTTGGTTGCCACAACGGTTGGTGCAGTCTGCGGACTGTGTGTATGTCAGTGGTGAGCTGGTGAAGGAGTCATTCCACCTCCAAAGGATCAGTGTGCAGAATGAAGGGAGCAATCCTACCTTTCTTCATTATGTGTAAACAGTGAAACTAAGGTGTCGTGAAGGACTGTCATTAGGCTAGGATTTTGTAACGGCTATCTCAAAATTCTAGTGATACCTCCTACACCACAAAAGAAGGGGAGACGTACGGGATTACACCACCCGGAACTTCCATAAACAAATCTTGTGTTGATTTATTTTATGCTTTTACATTTGTACTATGATTGTTCTAATTATTGCATAATCACTTCATCACTTCACTCAGCAAACATTAGACACTGAGTCAGCACCAAACTGATACATAGGAGGTTCAGATTTTTATTGACACATCTATTGCACTAAGGCTAGTTCTATCCGCTGCCAGTTAACTAGACTAAGAATAAGTCAGTATTGACTTATACTCAGTTGAGTTAGCTGAACTCCGCACAAGTTAAGGGATAGGAACAAAACTGAATTGAGCGTCAGTTTATGTCTCGGAGAAACTCAGTTCCTAGAGTACTTCCAGTTTAGGAAAGTTTTTGGTGACAAGTTTATTCACCCCCCCTAAACTTGTGTTAGCCTTTCGAAGAGACCAACAGAGATGTAACAGCTTCGGGGATCTGTATCCTCTTACCACACGCGCGTCTACTACCCCCTCACCACCGTCCGCTTTTGCTGCTATCTCACAAGAATTATGGCATTCTCGGTTAGTCCATCCCGGGGCCTCTATTTTAAATTCTCTTCGCAACAATAATATTATTGCTTGTAATAAACTTCGTACTAATTTTTTCTGCACTTCTTGCCCTTTGGGAAAGCAAAATAAATTACCCTTTTCTCAATCTTTCTCGAACACTACGTTACCGTTTGATATTGTGCACAGTGATCTATGGACATCCCCCACTTTAAGCTCCCGGGGCCATCGTTATTATATTATGTTTCTTGATGATTACACGAATTATTTATGGACCTTTCCCCTCGCCACTAAGTCTCAGGTTTACACAATTTTTTTGTCGTTTCACTCCCACATAAAAACTCAATTTGAACGTGACATTAAATGTTTTCAATGCGACAACGGATGCGAATACTACAATACTCATTTTCATAAATTTTGTTCCACACATGGGATGAATTTTCGATTTTCTTGTCCCCACACGTCCTCCCAAAATGGCAAAGCCGAAAGAAAAATACGCTCCATCAATAATATCATCCGGACCCTTCTTTCCCATGCCTCTCTACCCGCATCTTTTTGGCACCATGCCTTACAAATGGCCACCTATCTCCTCAACATCCTCCTCTCTAAACTTCTTCAATTTCAAACTCCCACCAAAATTCTTTATCAAAAAGACCCCTCTTACTCTCATCTCCGGGTTTTCGGTTGCTTGTGTTACCCCCTCACTCCCTCCACTTCTATAAATAAACTTCAAGCACGTTCTACTCCGTGCATTTTCTTGGGATACCCATCGCATCATAGAGGCTACAAGTGCTACGACATATCAACTCGCAAGATTATTATTGCCCGACATGTCCTTTTCGACGAACACACCTTTCCATTCTCCAAAATTCATACCTCACCACCTTCCTACACCTTTCTTGATGCAGGTCTGTATGAAACTCCGGCCCAGGACCTCATGCAACATTCCTCCCCGAACATGCAGCCTATCACCCCTCATACAAGCTCACATATTCAGCATATTTCCCTAAACCAACCGATCCCCCAGTCCAGTCCTTCGAACCCCAGCCCAACTCCCCTCACCAACTCTACCCCCACTTCATCCAACACCCAAAACAGTCCCCCACCATCTCCAAATCTTACCCCTCCTCCACCGATTGCCTCAACTTCCCCCCAGATGACAACACGCGCTCAACATGGCATTTTTAAACCTCGCAAACTACTCAAACTTCACGCAACGACTACACCCTCCATTTCCCTACTTCCTACAAATCCCATCCACGCACTTCACGATCACAATTGGAAAATGGCCATGAACGACGACTACGATGCTCTTATTGAAAATAAGACGTGGGAATTAGTCCCTCGTCCTACTAACGCCAATATTATTCGTAGTCTGTGGATTTTCAGGCATAAGAGAAAATCTGATGGTTCTTTCGAAAGACACAAAGCTCGTCTAGTTGGAGATGGGGCGGGACAACAACCGGATATTGATTGTGGTGATACATTTAGTCCGGTGGTCAAACCGGCTACCATCCGAACCGTACTTAGCATTGTCCAATCCAAGTCTTGGTGCCTTCATCAGTTAGACGTCAAAAATGTGTTTCTTCACGGGAATCTAAATGAGTCTGTTTATATGCATCAACCTCCCGGGTTCCGTGATCCCGATCGTCCCGACTGTGTATGCTTACTCAGAAAATCACTCTATGGGCTCAAACAAGTCCCTCGTGCTTGGTACCAACGGTTTGCCGATTACGTGGCCGGAATGGGATTCTCACATAGCACTTCCGATCACTCATTGTTTATTTATCGGCGTGGCACTGATATGGCATATATTCTTTTGTACGTGGACGACATTATTCTAGCCACGTCATCTGACGCTCTTCGACTGTCCATTCTTTCCAAACTTAGTGCCGAATTTGCGATGAAAGACTTGGGTCCTCTAAGTTATTTTCTGGGAATATCCGTCACACGCCATTCACAAGGTCTTTTTTTTTGTCTCAAAGGAAATATGCGGAAGAAATTATCGAACGTGCCAATATGTCCTCTTGCAAATCATCACCTACTCCGGTTGACTCCAAGGCCAAGTTAAGCATCTCTTCTGGTAATCCATATCACGATCCGACTGAATATCGCAGTCTTGCCGGAGCATTGCAATATTTGACGTTTACACGCCTGGATATATCTTATGCTGTCCAACAAATATGTCTGTTCATGCATGATCCCAAAACACAACACATGTCTGCTTTGAAACGTATTATTCGATACATTATAGGCACTCTTGAGTTCGGTCTCCACATTTATCCTTCCTCAACGGCCAAACTTATTGCTTATACCGATGCCGACTGGGTGGATGTCCTGACACTAGGCGATCAACCTCTGGATATTGTGTGTATCTTGGCGATAATTTGATTTCTTGGTCTGCGAAACGACAAGCCACGTTGTCCCGCTCAAGCGCCGAGGCCGAATACCGAGGAGTAGCAAATGTCGTTTCGGAATCCTGTTGGATTTGAAACTTACTATTGGAGCTTCATTGTCCGATTACGAAAGCCACCATGGTTTACTGTGACAACGTCAGTGCCGTCTATCTTTCTGGTAATCCAGTTCAACATCAACGAACTAAGCACATAGAAATGGATATACATTTTGTTCGTGAAAGAGTAGCTCGTGGTCAAGTCCGTGTTTTACACATTCCATCCCGTTATCAAATCGCCGACATTTTCACCAAAGGACTTCCTTCACAACTCTTTGAAGACTTTCGGGATAGTCTCAACGTCCGGCAACCTACCGTTCCGACTACAGAGGTGTCTTAGAATATTAGAAATATAGTATTTTTGGAATGTAAATATTCTGCTTTACTACATTTATTGTAAAATATTGATAGCACAATCTCGGCAAATTAGATAGCTTGATTCTAGCAATTAGTCTAGCAGGGAAAGGTTGTAATTGTATATATATATCTTGTACATCATTACGAATCAGCAAGGAAAATCAATTCCTCAATATTGTCTAACAGAAAGGCTAGTGATTCCTCTCCTATTGTGTATTTCTATTTACGTTTTGTTCCATTGTTCTTGTTTGGAGATAGACAATCATGCAACGGTAAGCAACACGCTATATTACAACAAAAAGAACCGATGATATACTTGGGAAATATTATATATTTATCATTTTAATCAATTTAAGATGAAAATACTCCTCTTAGTTAAAGGGGTGTACGTAATTTATTCAAGACAGAGGAGAAATTTATAATAATAATAACACACACAGACACCAGAGATATTGGTGTGGAGGAGAATTTTAAATTAAAAGATAAAAAGGACTATTGGCAGTTTGGTATGGACATAATGGGGAAAATTTATTACTGAAGATCAAATGGTAAAACTTGTTATGTGTGACCTATTTGAAGAAAGGGAAATCTGTCTTTCACTCACTCATGATATAAATAGCTAGCTACACATATATATACAACAATATATAAACTTTCTCATGCACACACATCATTTTAATTATTTTAATTAATTGCTGATTTCTATAATAATTGATGAAATCTGCTGACAACTGAAAGGGCAAATGGCATATGACAAATGGTTTTTGGGAACTTGACAAAATATGCTTCTGTAACATGTTATTTGATGAGTATGTCCCGTAAATAATTGTATGAAAAATATATTTCGGTCACTTTTACGTGGGTTTACGTAGCACACCACGTAAATTTTCAATGTTTTCATAGCGTTTCGGTAGCATCATTTTTTCTTTCATACTAGCATACAATGTATAATCCTCAAAGTCCATTATGAAGCGTATTTGTGCTAATTTACAAATACGTTACAAATAGGTAGCAATTACACGAGTTTTTATGGGAAGAAGAAAAAAATGTGCTAAGTTATAAGTACGTTACAAATAGGTAGCAATTTTGTAAGTTTTTATGGTATGAATGTAACACCCCCAGACCCCGGGTCTGGTAGCGTTAAATGAGTCATAAATTGTCCGGTCAACTGCTTAGACCGCCGTCCTCGCTTGGTCTAAAACGGCTAACCCAAGTTGACAAGACCTTTATGTCTCACACTTATATGAGGGTGAGCAGGACTTTAGTTTACCGATATGGGACTTTAGATTCTCCCCCCCCCCCCCCCCCCTATAAGGGACTGACGTTCTCGTCAGGACGGCCAAGACTTGTCCCAGTGGATTTCTCCCAGTTCGTCCCTACCATAGGATTCTAGAGGTGGCCCTACCGCCTCTCACGGTGTGGCACTTAGTTCCGTATAATAGTTGTCTTTGATACCATTCTGTAACGCCCCCAGACCCGGGGTCTGGTAGCGCTAAATGCATCATAAATGGTCCGATCAACTGCTTAGACCGCCGTCCTCGCTTGGTCTAAAAGGGCTAACCTGAGTTGATAAGACCTTTATGTCTCACAGTTATATGAGGGTGAGCAGGACTTTATTTTACCAATGTGTGACTTTACAATGAAGAAAAAATGATGTTACCGAAAAGCTACAAAAATATTTAAAATTTACGTAGTGTGCTACGTAAAACCCATGTAAAAGTGACCGAAACATACTTTCCATACAACTATTTGTCGGAAAAAATAGTACTTAAGAATTTGACAGAGAATGTATAAACTCCAAGGCACGCAAAGCGTTGTATTTTAAAAGATGTTTCGTCCCACGTAGATGTCACTTAGAGATCAAACGAAAATCTCTCTTACAATGGAGGTGTTTGATTCAAACAATGACTTGTTTGAATCAAATCAGAGGACACTCTAGAAAAAAATCTGATGATGCTGTGTATTATTTGTAGGAATTCGTTTGCATATATTGTGTCTTTTATAGGCTGAAAGTACCTAATAAACGAATGGAGATACTCCTTACACGAAAGGGTAGGATTATCACTGTTCACCGGATACATGCACTTTTGTAAAGGTGAATCAGTTCTGAAACCATGCATGAATCTGAATAAATACATGAATCCGAAAAAATCATTTATCCGAAAATGCATAAACCCTTCATGAACTGATGCATATATCCGTTTAGGTTTCGGGGGTGTTGCCCCCGAACCCCCACGAGTTGGCGCTACCCCCTCAACCCCTGCGAAGGGGCTCTGGCCCTTCGATCCATCGCAACCTGACCAGGTCGAACCCCGTTTCGTTGTAATAGCATTAATTCGCACGGCAACTCGTATGAAAAAGTTTATAAAATATTTACTTTATGAAAAAAAATCTAACACTATTTACAGGGTATACCGATCAAATAAAATGCTTTACAAGCATATTTGGTCAAGTTTCCCATGATTTACCTGGCAAATGATCAAGAGTGTGGAATCTCAGAATAATCAATAGTCTAAAAGTATCTTGCGTTAGTTATTTTGTCAAATTTATTGTATCGATTACGGGTGTAAGTGAACAAAGCTACTCGTATTTGACTCGGAATGGAGTTTGACTCGATTCGGGTTTTTTCCCCGAGTTCAAGCTCGAGTCGAACTCAATCTTCTCATATTTTTATAAATTTTTTTATGAATTCTAAGAAATATTCTAGCTCACAAGCCGATTTAAATATATCAAGGATTTGACGAGTCAAATTCGTTTCTACCTTTTAAATACTCGATCAGCTCCGAGCTTAAGTCAAGCCCAAGCCCTGAAGAGTATCTACCTGACTCGACTCGATTACTCCATCCTACTTTTCTTCTAAGAGATATGGTCCTTCCTGGAAAATACTTGTGTGGTTAGGGCCGGCCCTATGCTAAGGCCCACGAGACCCGGGTCTTAAGCCCAACGGTGTCGGAGGGTCCAACGGTACATGTTTCGCTAAAATAAAAATAAAAAATTTCGTGTAGATTTAATCCGATCTAACCTAATATAATATGTTAATTTTCTTTTTTGATAAACGCCCAATTTTTTTTACTCTAATTGATAAATGCCCCAATAAAAAAAATTTACTTGATCCAAAGACATACAAACAAGTTTTATTAATTTTTTGTATTTACGCATGTTAAAAATGTGATAAGTGTTGGAAAAAATGTTGTACTTAGGATTTGACAGAGAATTAGAAACTCCAATGCACGTTAATAACGTTGTCTTTTAAGAGATGTTTCGTCCCACACGATTTGTCACTAAGGGATCAAATGAAAATCTCTTTCAGGATACAATGGGGGTGTTTGATTCAAACAGTGACTTGTTTGAATCAAACTCGAGGACACTCAAAGTTTTTCTGATGATGTTGTCAAGCTTATGAATTTTTGTCGGCATACTTATGCGCTTTTATAGGTTGCAAGTACCCCATAAACGAGTGGAGGTACTCCTTGCAGGAAAGGGTAGGGTTGTCACTGTTCACCGGATGAAAGCATGCAACCCTTACACGAAAGGATAAGTACATATCAGGTCGAACCCCGTTTCGTTGTGATAACATTAATTCGTACGGCAACTCGTATGCAAACGATAACCAAAATATTTATTTATGAAAAAATATCTAACAATAAGTATGTTTTAAAAAAAACAATTTCAACTAAAATGCCGGTCGGGAACTTGTCTTAAGGCAATAAAAGCGAGGGCTGGCCCTGTGTGTGGTGAGGGAATTTGAGGTGAATTGACGGGTGAAACGATCAGAACCACACAGTTTAAATACAGAATAAAACTGTGTGGTATGTACTTAGCCACACGGTGTCGGAGACACCACACAAGAATTACCCATCCTTCCTCAGTAGTAGACTAGTCCACAGACTATGAATAATGGGTGAAAGAACAAGTGAATAATAACGGATAGTACTCAATCACAGGCCAAAAAAAAATTAAATGTCACATACCAAAATACTATTTCAGTAACTCAGATCAGGGTGATTTTGATGCAGGGAGGCTCTAATAGAGAGTTGCATACATGGCAACTTCTGGACCACACAGTTTCAGATGCAATAGGGAATTCCTCACACAGGATAAAACTGTGTGGTCCAGATGTTGCCACGTGTACATCTCCGCATTAGAGCCTCCCCACCATAAAATCACCCCTCAGATCATCAATGGTCTTCCATTGTCTTTTTTATGATAAAGAGCCTCAGACTGATGCAAAGAAAAAAAGTAAGGGTGTGGGGTTATATATTCGGTTGTCTTGTCAGGGGTATGAAAGGGACTAAAGCATCTCAAGAAACATACAAGCATGGCGCTGAAAAACATGGTGACTTTTATGGGAGTATTCAAATTTTGAACAGCACTTTCGAAAATGACAAGACATTACCAGGGGGAAATACTTTTCTTTTCTATTGAATCCCATTTTGGCTTCACTTTTTTTGGACCACAAATTTTTTTGAGACATGTTGATTAAGAACCACCACTATTTGTATCTATGGCATTATTCCTTCTCTTTTTCTTTCCTCGCTTCCGATCCCACAGGAATGCGAGAAAATGTTAATCATAGGATCTAACAGTTTAGGGATGTGGCTTTGCATTAGATATCTCTTATCGTAAGGGGCCGGCCCTATACGGGACTCAAACCCCACCCTCCGGCTTTAGATATAGCAAGACACTACATCACCTCACCCTCTCACCACTAGGCCATATCCAGGGGATTTGCATCAAGTTTTTTCTTTTTATTTGGTTTGGACGATATATATATATATATATATCTCGCTACCGGATACTTTCATCTCATAATGGGTGGTGTAATATGGATAATTGGATCTTAAAAAGGATGATCCAACGAATGATTTGATGAGTTTTGTTTATGGAAAATTACTGAAATATCATTTCTCTCTAAAGCTTAAGTTGATATACATATAATTAACATTATATTTTACACACTTCTACACGGCCTATCAATTGTGGGCCTATTATATTATTTAGAGAGGCCCAACGCTTGTTTTTGTTTGTTTGTTTGTTTGGGTGACGGTGTTTGGAGCGGGGTTTGAACTCATTAGCTCTCGCTCTGATAGCATGTTGAACTACCATTTCTTCCAAAAGCTTAAGTTGATAATGATACATATAATTAACATTTTACACACTTTAACAAAAATGAATGTGCTAGTTAAGACTGCATACGTACTCTGAACTGGGATCAAGCTGAACCTAGTACTGGATAATGATGATATATAGTGATCTTTTATATAAACTCCCCATGTGGGGAAGACGATCGTGCTGCCATTGAAGTAGTTGTTAATGATATGGAGCCGTTTATAAGGCAATCATGGCCTTGATGGTGACAATCATGGAGCAGTTACAACATCGTGACTTAATGCTTAGTTAATGGAGTGTAACCGTCGTATGAAGTCGGGACGGACTTGACCTGAACTAACTGTAAGAGGCCGATGTGAACCTGCACCAAGTTGGCAGTATGAGGCTGTAGACGTCTGAAGTCAAGCTGACCATCGAAGACACATGACGACCTGCGTCATGTCGAACAGAGGATGACATGTATCATGTTGGTATAAGGGTAATAATCGCGATCTGCGTTGTATGGGGGCAAGCTTTAAGGAAGTTGTCTAACATATAAAGTCCAATATTGAGCTGAGGTCATGTCAGCTCATTTACTGAAGTCTTTCAGATTCTCCAAGACACGAAAAAGTGTCATGTATATAAAGTCGGGTAATACACATGTCAATTATGTATATCGGACATCCCACACATGTTATAAACTAATATTAGTAAGTCTTTGATGGCAAAAACAAGTTATGATATGTAGGCATTTTAGTTTGATAATTATTGTGTAGACATTATTACTGGGCTCCATACATGGGGCCAAGTGTCCCAAACAGAAGTTCTTGGTACATGATATAATTTTGGATCAGACAAAATGATTCTAGATATTTTTCTTCATTAATTTTTTTTCATCAACAAACGATTATATTTTAGATAATGCATGTAGCAAGAGATTTAATCAAAGCATCCACAGCAGTCCGTTACATGTGATTAAAAAGATACAGAACAACACCAACCGGACTTAATCGGAACAACGCTGGTACATCATCGGATACCGTCAGAACTGCTGGACTCTATAAGACCAACAAAAAAAAAAAAAAAAATCATTGTAAATTGGGTAATATTGTAGATTTATTTACCCTAATTATTAGAATTTTTTTTTAGTGGAATATTATTTAGATTTTTTTTCTTCTCAGAAATAAGATAATTATGAAATTATGGTGTTTTTCTATAAAAGAAGCTTTTCCCTTATTTTCCGTTCAGTAGACTCCGCTTGAAAGAAAAAGAAGAAGAAGAGATATGTATGCTCTGGAGAAAAATTTAGGAAGAAAAGGTTCAACAGAATCTTCGATTGCAGGGCCAATCCGTTCATCGTTTCAAAAAACCGTAGTAGAGAAAAACGATCAGTGCGACGAAACGAATCTATCAATATCAACATCTCCCTATTTCATATGTATTCGTTTCTAGCCCTAAATTGGAATCTTAATCGTTCTTGGTAGAAATATGAGTTTAAGAGTTTTAGATTATTCCCAATGTTTAGTAATCGTTATATTTTTGGTTTGTAGAAATTGCGTAGAAGTCGAGAAATCGTAGGAATCATCGTTGTTTTTCTTTTGGACCACTTTCTTTCCAAATTAAAGGTAAGAGGTATTATAAATCGGGTTTTTTAGGTTGGGAATTGTGTTATTTTGTTGTTGGATCGTATATGTACGTTATTGCAGGTATGGTGATGTAGTAGTGCCTAAAAGGTGCTAATTTTGAAGTTAAAAAGGAAGGAAACCAAACAGGGATGAACATGGATCGAAAAGTGCAGAAAATTGCTCGCAGACATGATAGACGTGCGCCTATCATGAAGTAGGCTTGCGCCTACGAGGTCTTCTGGGGGAGGAGGTCTCAGTACTTATAGGCGAGCGCCTAGCCTTTTGTTAGGCGTGCGCATACCGGTTCAACAAGCAAGGCGTGCGCCTAAGGTTCCGTAGGCGTGGGCCTAACTCCCAGAAATGTTGAATTACCTTATCTTATGTTCCATTCGATATGAAGAAGTCCTTTGAGCATAGGCCACTTCCTAAAAGCATTATTTTACCTCATTGTGGTGTGTCATTCGCTATAACATGGTATGTATGCCTTTGGGGCATTACTTTGAACTTGACAATGTCTAACATCGACTTCTGGTAGCCTCGGTTCAGCACCACAATTGAGACCCTCTGTGGGGAGACGGTGGGAGCTGCGGAAGGCGGCTATTTAGGCATTGCAGGATATTGACTTAGTAGTCAATAATTCTTTTACAACGTGCTATGTAGTTAAATTAGATGGTATAGGACAAGATGTCCTTAGGAAGCCTTTAATGTGATTGAATCGGGTAGTTAGATTGAATCCGTAATAAACATATGTGTTGTGTCTAAAAGCTAAAACACCATTATCATTGGTGAGGCACGTTTATTTTTCGCAGCATGGAACTATTGCACCTCTCCACTTAGTCTGATGCCAAGGGACTCGTGTGATCTTCCTCACGGAGTTAATTGTCCGTGCCCTTGAGGTGCTGAATGTGTTGTGGTGCGGTGTTAACCATACGCAGTGTCTTTTGATCTTGGTGTAACAAACTTACTTGAGCAAGGTTATGCTAACTGAGCTAGTAGAGGGTGTGTGAGCTCCACCGTTACAACCTACGTGGTAGTGATTGTAAAAATTATTTATGTAATATATATATATATATATATATATATATATATATATATATATATATATATATATATATATATATATATATATATATATATATATACTCATAATAAAAGTGCGATAAGGTGTTTCCTCCAAAATTGTTTCCTACCCTCGGTATTTCCCTAAAAAAGTGTTTCCTACCCTCGGTTTTTCCCCCACTTTTTTATTTATTAAAATTTATTATTATAAAACATTACTTATCCAATAAATTGCAATTTTATTACATTAGAATAAATTAAAAAAGTAGTCACGTAATAAGTTTGTATAAATAAATGATAAATAGTATATTGAATGGATAAGTATTGATTTTCCAACCCAATATATATCACTATAATTCCCGGAGCATATTTATCAATCAATGATTTTTTACAATCAAATGTATTCAAATGTCCAAGTGACATGTCCTAGTGGTTTCCACTAGGGCCTACCCAGGCTCCAGTGGAAGGAGACCTAGGTTCGATCCCCATCCCTCGTAGTTTATAGGTATTTCGTTTCACTCCAAAAAAAAAAATGTATTCAAATTTCCTATCCTACGGGTATATAGTTTTTTTATTATTATAAATAATAATAGTAATACTCTTCAACATAATTATTAATATTATATAATAAGTGTGTATAAATAAATAAGACTTGACTGTACTTATATGTAGCATGAAAATATTTTTTTCTAATAAAAATTGAGTACAAACAGTGACGAACTAATATAAAATTATGCTATTAAAAATTACAAGTAACATCGGTATGTTTGCATAAACAACAAAAAGTACATATACAACTATGAACATTTACCAACCACTTGAAAATACACATTTGATGACATTTAATGAAAATTCATGGAAAGCATATATTATTCGGCAACACTTTAATGCGTTTGAAGCACGAAATATTTTTTCTATACCTCTATCGCCGAGCAATAAAGAGATACTCTTATATGGCATTATTCTAACAATTGTATTTATTCGGTGCGCTCCGGCTATCATTTATCTTGCTAGCTTTAGACGCTCGCTGAAAACAGAGACTCTCCGTCTTCTTCCTCTGTGCAAGGAAAATTTTGGTCTATGCCATGGAGCAAAAAATTAAACCAAGAATCTCTCATTTTATGTTGAAAGCCAACCATAACGCTATTCCAACATAGATGGGACAAAAAAATAGGGATCGAGAAATGAAATCTGTACAATATGCAAAGAAACATCAAGCACTGCTTGTTTGAATGTGATATCTTAAAGCAATATGGAAGAAGATCCCAGACAGAAAATTCTGGCTGAAGCTAAGAGTCATATCATTTGCTAACTTCCTGGATGTGCTTTAATGAAAGAGGTAGAAAGAGAAGCACCTTTTATGATTAACCTCTTATGCATCATTAGGAAATCTCGATGTTTATGGATCTTTGAGCAAAAAAAAAGTCTCTATCTCTTCCTTTATTCTTTATGCTTCCAGTGAGGCGAATGACTTCTTACAAGCTGCTTCGACCTCTTCTTTATTCTAGCGAGAAACTTGTGGAAGGACTCATGGAAACCCCACCTCTCATCTTGTTAAATTTAATGTGGATGCTTCCTTTCATGATTCATCAAATGCTATTGGTGGTATTCTTTGAGATTCGACTGGAAATATTGTTCGTGCATTCTCTCGGAAATTAGATGGGAGACATGAAGTAAATATTGACGAGACACTTGAAAATACCATGTAATCTTTATATCTATTAAATGGAGATTCTTTAATGTGATCTTCGAGGAAGACTCTCCGACAGTCATCCCGTAGCTCAACTCGGAGGCCCAAGATTTGTCTCAAGTGGGAAAAATTATTGAAGATTATCGAATGCTTAGATGATTTTCTTATTTTGGATTTTCCTTTGTCAAAAGATCGGAAAATTGCCCAGCCCACCTTCTTGCAAAAGAAGAAATATTTTACACACGCACACACATTGTCCTTACTAGGACTCGAACCCGGAACCTCCGGATTAATAGCCACATCTAATATCGTTGGGCCTATGCTTTGTTGGCTGCAAAAGAAGAACTTAGTCTGGCTGGAACCAAGTATTGGGATAAAGTTAATTAAAAAGTTTTTTTCTTGGAAAATAAAGAAATTTAAATTCAAATAGATTTAAATGTAAGTGTGTTTTACCTATAATTTATTTCACCATACTTTAATTTTAAAATCAAATCTTACCGATAATGTGAGTGTGAGTGTGTATTAATGTGAGTGTGTTTTACATTCTTTCTATCTATTATTTTGAAGATTTATAATTCTTCCTTTTTATTGGATGGAATGAAGCCCTTAAAACTGACAGTAGACTAATACCATCAACTTAAACAAAAGACCACTGTAGAGAAATATATATCAGAGTTTAAGGAATTAAGAAGCTTGGTGAAGTTACTGAATCCTATGTTGACAGAGACTTACTTCATCAAATATTTTATAAGATGCCTTAAGACTGAAATTAAGTCTATGGTGAGATTGATGAAGCTAGGAGACATTGATATTGTCATATGTGAGGAATATATTATAATGGCATTGAATGACATGCATGTACATAAAAATTGATGTAACCCTAGCCAGTCTGGGTTCCCCATTCATCACTAAAGTGAATGATAAAATACTTGACACTGATAATAAACCAATGATACATAAAGCAATTACTGTTAAGAAGTTGCAGGAAAAGAGGGCCATTGGGTTATGTTTCAGGTGTGATGAAAATACACCCGTGGCCAAGTGTGCAAGCAGAGGCAGATACACTTTCGGGTACTTGGGGATGATGGATTTTTGGGAGAGACTGCAATGTGATAGAACCAAATCATCCTATATTAATCACAGTAGTAGATGGAAACAGAATGGTGAGTGAAATTAAGTGTCCTAACAAGATGTGAGATTGATCAAGTTGAGAGATTGTGACATTTTATTAGGATGGATTGGATGAAGGTACAGTCCTATAGTATTTGACGACTTCAACAAAATGGAGGTGGTTATCACTAACGAGGGAGAACAAATTAAGATGAGAAGTTTTACATAAGAAGATCAACTTAAGACGATCAATTGCAAAAGAATTACTAAGAAATTGAGAAATGGGGCTTATAGACTCTTAGGGAGCCTCAATTTGATACATGAACATGCTCTGAATCGTGTGCCCAGTGAACTGACTCATGTCCTATGAAAGTGTCATGAGGCGTTTGCATATTCCCAATAGATGCCACAAAAAAGAAGCTATAAGCATACCACAACTTTAAATGAAAGTGTTGAACCTGTGAAACTAAAACCTTATACGTATGTTCACTATTAGAAGGATGAAATAGAGCAGTTGGTGGGTCAAATGCTACAACAGGGGATTATACACCAAGTAATAGTCCATTTTCACCACCCTTGCTCATTGTGTAAAAGAAAGATGGAACCTGGAGATGTGTGGGTTACAAAAGGTTTAATGACTTGATTGGAAAAGATATCTACCTTATTCCACTATTTGATGAATTGTTGGATGAGTTTGAGAGTCTATGGTATTTTGTAAAATAGACTTAAGGTATGGATTCCACAGATTACGATGAATGGGGATGATGTCCAGACGATTGTCGTTGTGGCTCATCATGACCAATTTGAACTCATAGTAGTGCCATAGAAGTATGAATGAGATGTTGAAACCTTACTTGGGGAAGTTTGTGGTGGTATTTTTTTATGACATCTTAATCTTCGGCCCTGACATGGATTTCCACATACAACATCTTAAAGTGGTTCTAGAAGTTTTGATTAAGAACCAATACTATGCTAAATTGTCCAAATGTACTTTTGGAAACCAAGGTGGAATACTTGGTTCATATCATGCATGAAGGTGAAGGGCATGTTGACCCAAGCTGGATTCAAGCCATGTTAGATTGGAAACAACCCTACAATGTGACTGTACCGAGAGGGTTTTTGGGCCTAACATGTTTCTACAGAAGTGTGCCTCATTATGGGATTATTCCTAAACACTTGAGTGACTGTAACTCAAGAAATATCGGTTTTTCTTGTCACAGAGTGCCTCAAAAGCATACTAGAGACTCAAATAGGCCATGTGCAAATCATCGGTACTTGCCTTATCAGATTGTGGAATTACATTTTGCATTGAAACATATGCATGTGGCAAAGGATAGGGGCTATTTTACAAACAAAAAAAAAAACAAGAAACAAGTGCTTATTTAAGCAGGGTCTTCATCTCTAAGGAGATGGGATTGTTCGTCAATGAGAAAGAACTTCTAGCAGTCCTCTGGGTAGTAACCAAATGGAAGCCATATATTCAAGGCTGGGCCCTCTGTCATCGAAACTGATCAACGGAGTCTGAAGTCCATTTTTGGTCCGAGGGCCACTACTACACCACAGCAAAAAGGGTGACCAAGTTACTTGGGTTGGATATCACTATTGAGTACAAAAAGGGAAGTGATAATAGAAGTTGATGCCTTGTACAACCAAAGTCATGTTAAGGGACAATTGTGTGTTGTGAGCATAGTATCCCCTTCTTGGATGCAAGACAGTAACTTCTTGCCATAAGGGTGACCTAGCTGTTGAGGAAAATTGAAGGCACTGAGGATTAGTATAGCCCCGGATCCCTACTACCCTATGCACCAAGAGATTCCTAAATACAAAGAGAGGATATATGTAGGAACCATGGAGGTTTTGAGATCCAACTTGATAGAGCGATTGCACTCAAGTCCAATATGAGGTCATTCAAGGGTCATGTCATGTTATAGCGGGATTAAGAAACTGTTGTACTGGCCACAACTTAAAAAAGATGTTTAGGAAATGATACGAAGTGCATTACTTGTCAGCAGGACAAGTGTCTACATGATAAAAGAACTACTCCAGCCATTACCAATCCCTTACAAGCATGGTCCTAACTCAGCATTTTACGGATGGATTGCTCCAGTCTAAAGGGAAGGAAGTCATTACTTCAACCACTTTATTCACTTGAGAATAAGAGGTAGATAGCATCACAAAAACATGGAATAAAGCATGAATGATACATAAACGATCAAAATAAATATACTTTAAATCAATTCGTATGGTATTTTGCTTGTACAATTGGTTTTATAAGAATAATTATAACTAAGCAACACTCATGTGATACAATTAATGATTCTTTGTTTTATTATTAAATTTGACTTACGGTAAGTTATTTAACAAAAAGTATGTGCAGTTGTAATTGAATGTTAGTACAAAAATATAGATAATTGAAACATTGCACAATTTTTGGGACACATAATATTTTTGATAATGTTTTTTAGTAGAGGAACTTAGAGAATCTAAAGATATATATATCAAATACTTAAGACAAATCTTCATTTGATACCAATACAATACATGATTTTATAACTAAAAAACTTATCATATTTAAAAGAATGAAAAACGTAACATGCCGACATTGGTTCAATGCGTACGAGTAAGTGAACTAAATTAATTTTACCAAGCGTAAAATCATTCTATGACAATTGTCATTATTTAACATATATTTTTGTTTATGTATTTTTTGGCTGGATAGCATATATTTATTTTATAAGTTAAGCGAATAGTGAAGAATATAGATGTAATATTAAAAAAATATTAAATATGTCTAACACGTGCGAAGCACGTGTATATATATATATATATATATATGTTATTAATGGTTTCCGATTCTTCTACCTTTTACTAAGTATGTATATACCTACCCCATTCGTTATTGTTCCCACCCCTGAGAAGGTGGTGTATTACAGGTTGTTTTCGAGGCCATTGAGGAGTGACCCCGGGGATGATGCAACTGAAGTTTGTTATTCTTTATTCCGTTGTAAGTTGGGTATAGACTCCCTTATCTTTCTAATGATGGAAGATTAGTGGTTTGAGTTTGTGGTTATCGAGATGTAATGGATTGGTTGTGATTGACAGTTGTAATGAAGTATTTTATTGATGTTTTAGATGTAGTCTGCGTTGCTTTCGATCGTTTTGTTAGTCATTTTAGTTGCCCGAGTCTATCATGTTGTCTTCCGTCTTGTTCTCTGATGTTAATATTGTAAGGATTGCATGTATAATTAGATCGAATTTTAATTATATGCGCGCCGTCCGTTCTTTTCCGGATAAGGGCCCGGAATCCGGGACAGGGGTGCCACAACCATCTTGAGGCAATCCTCAATTCCTTCTAGATACTGCCTCATGGAAGAGGAATTGAATTGGAAAACGAAACATAGCAAAGGCCAAAGCCATGGAAGAAACTTCTTAAAGAACCAACCACAAACTAAAGCTCCTAAAGAGCCAAACCGAGAGATCCAACAATGGTTTACTAGCATGGATGATGAGCTCCGACGACCACTAAAAGGATACAATTGACAAGCTCCAGAAGAACTTGAAACGAACTTCCATAAGAAAACAGAGAGACCAAAACAAAGCATTACCGCCAAGACCGCTTTCCCCTTTTCAGGGCCACAAAAAACCGCCATTAAATCCACCTCTAAAGCTTCAGGGACTGTCAAATCTGGCCACCAAAACCACTATACCAAAACTGTAAAAGAGGAATCCATACAAAAGAGCCAGAAACTCCGAAGACCATATCTGATTGCAAAAAAAAGGGGGAAAAAGGACAGGCAAGAAGAGAAAGATTGATATTTTCAAATAGGTGGAAAGAAGATTCATATTACTAGATCTATACCATGACAAAGAACAAATGAATAAATATATTTGGATATGGCGTGGAAATGATGCAGGCCGCCAAGAGGCACCGACGTCGAAGTTTTAAACAGCGAAGAAGAATATATAAGGTTAGACAGAAGGAGAGCACATGAGTTTATAGGGAATCTGGCCAAAGGGTTTTAAGAGTTACCCTTATTCAATCACCAATTAACAGTTCTTCCCCTTCAATTACAATTCATCCAAACCTTAGCCTCTTTAAGCACCGCCCTCCACCTCCACTACATTCTCTATTTTCCAGCAACTTCTCCATTAGACGCCACATCCATTCATAGCCAACCACCGTATCTTTTAGCCATCACCGCCCCCCATCAAATTGAAACTTTATCTTCTCACCGCCTCACCACCTTCCACCACTATAAATCTTAATCAAACGAGCCATTTCCTTTACTTTCGACTTGTGCCCCCCATTTATTTTGTAATACGACCACACCATTTTTCCATCTCTGATGAAATGCTAGCTGGAAATCTTGTTTCTCTTTTTGTTCCTAGCACCACCAACCGAGCCAAACAACCATTGTTCGGCAACCAGTCAACGTCATCCATAAACTATGATGGTAATGGCCTGGTGGTGGTGACAAGGGTAGATTTGTGGCGGACGAATGGTGGTGGCATGTTGGGGTAGTGAATTTGACGTGGTGGTGATGATGTTGGTGGGTGGTTGTATGCGTGGTTGTGATGACAAAGGCCGGTGATGGTATGCATGGTGGTGATGATGGAGGTCAGGGTTTTGTTGTTTCAATTTGAGTGTTGTGGTAGATTTGCATAATTAAAAAAAATTAAGGAACCATTTTGTAGTTAATTGTGTTGGAGTGCAAATAGTTTAGCAAATGTGAAGCCACACATATCGATAACAATTCTAAAAAAAAAAGTATGGTGTAGCTAATGGCATGTTTGTTACGCAAGAATGAAATGTAATGGAAAAAAATCATAGGAATTGAATGAAATAAACTCATTCCAATACTGTGTTTGAATGTGAAACAAGAGAATGAAACAAATTATATAAAAGGTGACACATTGAGGATTGAGTAGGGTAGGGTAGTAGATGAAGGTTGGGTGGGGTGGGTAGGGTAGGAAATTGTGCATAAGGTATGCTAGGGTGGAAATAGAAGGGTTAGGTGGGGTGGGGTAGCTCAACCCCATAATACCCCACACCACTATACCGTACTCTACCCAGCCTTCCTTACGTACCACTCACCTTACCTTTCGATCACCCCACCGCAACCAACTTTGTTACCCACCCTACCATACTCTACCACCTACTTACCAAACCCTACCTCACCCTACCCTACCTACCTTACCCTACCATCTTATCCTACCATTCCTTACATGCCTTACTCTACGTAACCAAACCCTACCAAACCTATGCCACCCATCCCACCCATCCACCACCGCACCATACCCATCATACCCTACCCTACCCACCACCCCATCTGATACGAATCCGGACCGAAGATTTTCCTAGGACCTTCTAAATGAATCAATGAACGAGCTCGAAACAACGAACTTAGATAATCCAATCTAAGAATGTTGGCAAGAACGCCACAACGCTTGCTCAAGGCGCTGATAAGTTCTTAAAGGGTGAATCTCTACAACGAAGACTCTCACTTGCAAGTGATTAAACAAGTCAAAGGACTTTATGAAATTTCATTCAAAATTCAATTGTTTGTAAATGAACCACCTAGGTGCCTTATATAGGCTACAGACTACAAAACCAATTGTTAATTTAGCAATGTGGGACAAAATAACAATAAATAAAAATAATAACAAAATAAAAGGCAATCTAACCAATATAGGATAATAAAAGACTAATGACTCAAATAAATGCTAAACAGTTTATTTATGCCAATAACATAAATAATTGCGCCCTTCCACCATGGATTTCTGATTTTCTTCCTTCTGAAGCCCACCATGTGTCACATCACCTCCTACCTCACCCTACCCTACCCACCTTATCCTACCACCCTACTATCCTTATATACCTTATCTACCTAACCAAACCCTACCTAACCTTCGCCACACCATCTCACCCATGCATCCACCACCTCACCCTACCCATCATATCTTACCATCAACATACCCTATACCCTACCCACCACCCCATCCTACCTCAGCCTACCCTACCCACCTTTCCCTACCACCCTACTCTACCTTGCATACCTTACTTTACCTAACCAAACTCTACCTAACCTACACCACCCTATCCCACTTACCATACCCCAGCCCAACCTACCCTACCATACCCCACCCACTTACCATACCCTACCGTACCTCATCTTATCCCACCATGCCTCACCATACCCTACCTTACCCTATCACCATACCCTACCCTACCATACCCCACCCACCCACCCGACCCTACCCCACCCTTTCTTACTCTACCCTACCCACCACCCTATCCTACCTTACCCTACCCTACCCACCTTACTCTACCTCCCTACTCTACCTTACATACTTTACTCTATCTAACCAAACCCTACCCAACCTACGCCACCCATCCACCACCCCACCCTACCGATCATACCTTACCATCAACATACCCTACCATACCCTACCCACCCTACCTACCATACCTCACTCTACCCTATCTTACAATACCCACCCTGCCTTACCATACCAATCCCTACCTCACCCTACCATACCCACCATAATTTACCCCACATTATCCTGCATACCACCTACCCAACTTCACCCCGCCCCCTCTTTACCACCCTCCCAACCCCGTCTTACTCACCACCCATGCGTTTTGTCGATGTTCATTCTTTTCCATCCAATTTTGGAGGTGATAAAAACGGTAATTTTCATTTCATTGGAATAAAATTTCATTTCATACATTATAATCATGCACAAATATTGAAATGGAAACGGAAATGACGTGCCACTCAATTCGTGTGTTAACGTAGAAAATGCGTGAAGTCACCTGAGTAGATATTTCAATAACAACTCTTGACGTAATATTTCTCGTATCATAAGAGTTGTATTACTGATATTTCTATTCTAAGAAATGAGCTTTCTATAGTTTCTAGATTCTTGGATCAGGACTCTTTCCATGATCAATAAAAACATGCTTTGCATCAAGATTGCCTATTTTTATAAATCTACCTTTTATCATATTTGTTTTATATCCTTTCTTTTCAAATAATGAACTTTTATTAATGCTGCATGGATTTGAAGGTACATAGGAATTATGTCTAGTCAAACAGTAATTGAGAACTATCCATCAAGAGCTTTGAACGAAATCTGCTCAAAAGCTGCAACGACTTTCCGCGTAGCTAGTTAAAAGTTTTGAACTTTTATGCAACAATTGTTTTTTTTTAGCACTACAAAAATAATTTAATTATATCAAAAGTAAATTTACGGTTTCACCTGACAAAATATCTAAATACTAGAGAATTATTTCAAGCAATTAAAAAACAGTGGATTTATATAGATACAAAGCTTACATCTCTTTTGATAATCCTGAAATATATAATAAAATGCCACCTTAATTTGTTCTAATTAATAATCTCATATTCCTCTTGCCCATAACATGAGTGACTTGTTCCCTTTTTCACTATGATCAAGAACTGCATCTGCAGCTGATGAAAAAGCTAATTCACCACCATAATTATTTGTCTCTTGTGACAGCAATATTGGAAATTCTCTATTACAAGCATTACACTTTATTATTTGTAACACATTATTATTATTATTATTATTATTGGTGTTATTATAATTATTGTTATTAATATTAATCCTCCTTGTGTTCAACAATTGGGCAGCTGCATTGTACGCAGCAAGTGCTTCTTCTTTGATCTCTTGAGCCTTAGCCATTTCTTGCATAGCTAAACCAATCAAACACTTTGCTTCCCTTTTCTTTTCTTCAGCTAATGCTTTTTGTTCCATAGCTAACATTGATAGTTTTTGGGCTTCATATCTTAATCTGTATGCTTCTGATGACATCTCATTTGCCTCTACATATAGCCCTAAATCTTTTCTTTCACTTTTTCTTTCACTTTCTAACACCATAACCAAGTAGACATAGGAAAGAGTTAATATATAAATATATATACACATAAAAATCAGAAATTTGTTTTGGAGTAATAATTACAAGGGCTCCGTGTTTTATGCACCACACTGGATCGACTTTCAGAAAGTTGGATTCTTGAGGAAGGTCGATTGTGATGCCTGATTGACTTTTTTAAAATCAATGATTCTTGACTCAAGATTTGACGATTGTTTGGATCTAACTCTTTGAAACTCAATTATTCTTGACCAAAAAAAAAAAATTTAAATAAAAAAAATCGACCTTTTCGAAAGTGGATTGTGACGATTGAGTTTCCAAAAGTCGATGATTTCTTTACTTCAGAATCGACTTTCCGAAAATCAATTTTATGGGTTGTGTAGTACTTACTTTGTGAAGTACTCAAACATAATAATTGATAATTTTCAAGTATGCAGTGACACAATGTTATACAAGAATGCACTAATTAATAATCATATTTGCATGTACAAAATGTGTGTCATATGGATTAAAGTTTAGTGATTACCTTTTGGTTCTTCTTGAACAAAAGGGCTAATCTTTTTGGTGGAATTAGCAGATAAGTGCATGTCATTGAAATAAGAACTTGAAGTAGTAAACAACTGAAGCTCAAGGTTGTGTTGAAAGCCATTTGCATCATCATCATCATCATCATCCTTATTTGTACCAATATCATTTGATGAATCATCCAATCTGATCGGCCCGCCGCGGCCGGAGATTCCTCCGGCCCCGACTTCGGTATTATAATTCCTTATCCAAAGTGGGTTTTCAGGGAAATATGGATTGAGAGAAGAAGATTGTTGCATCATCAGCATGTTGTTTGAATTATTCCCAGCTGATAATTGTATGAAATTTTCCATATGTGTTGATGATGATGACTTATTGCATGTATCTTGATGCTCAATGAATGCTTCAACTCTGATCAAATAATATACAATTAGCACATTCAAAACATATACTAAACTAGAGTAATGATACGGGCACAGTGAGACAACGGGTAGCACAAAATTCATTACTCACGAAATTAATATCTAGAACAAAATTATAATTTTGTGATGAAAAAAAGCAAAAAAACAAAAAATTAAATTAAATTAAAAACCTGGAGAAAACACGGCCACAATCACAAGAATGGCCTCTAGTACCACAAATCTTGATATGAGCTTTGAAATCAGAATGAACAGCATAGCCTTTAGAACATTTCTCACAAACCCATTGTTTTTTATTGCTGTGTTTCCTCTTAAAATGCTTCTTTATACCTACAAGATCACCAAGTGCATGACCCGGATCATGATGCAAGCAAGTGGGTTCAGGGCACACGTAAACCCGTTTCCGGAATTGCTGATCCGTTTCCCTCTTCAATAACTTCCATGGTACCTTATGTCGTCTCCTATGCATCTGAAGATTTTGCTCCCTTTGGAAACTTTGGTTGCAGATTTCGCATACGAAACGATCCGACTCCATTAATAGCTCAGGTGAAAGGTATATCACTTCTGCATCAGGATCTGTACATAAATAGATTCAGGTTTATAGGCACCAAAAACCCCCACAAAAATATATATAAATAAATTATATTAATAAAAAGCAAATTAATTAAAGAACTTTAGACATGCCATAAGATAAAACCTAATGATTCACACTATACACAATCTTAGATTGAAAGAAGTGAAATCAAGTGGGTTTTTTATGTTTTTTTTTTTTTTTGCTTTTAGGAAGGTCCAAGAGGACCAAGACACTAATCTCCTTTGAGGTAGTGTCGGGAACCAAGACAGTCCTAACGAGAACGAAAGGTTGCCCGAAACTAATTCTTCGAGGTAGTGTCGGGAACCAAGACAGTACTAATGAAGGGTTGCCTGAAATTAATTCTTCGAGGTAGTGGGGGGAACCAAGACAACAAGGTTTACTGCATCCACAAGAGTTTAAACTCAAGACCTCTTGATTAAGCGACAAGTCCGGCCCGTTTCGACTCTAACCAGCCCTTGTTGGTTATTTTTACTTATTTTATAGTAGGAAACAAGTAAAATTACCTGGTGTTCCAGCTGGTTTACGCTTCTTTTTAGTGGGGATTAAGGCGCCATTGTTAGAGGTGGTGAAAACGTCGGTGGTAGAACTAAGAGTAAAGGAGTGTCCGACCATGACGTACGTATGAGATTTTTGAGGTTTGTCTGATGAGGATTTTGGTGAACTGCTGTATTGGTTTGCTGGGTCTTTTTTTTTTTTTTTTTTTTTTTTTTTTTTGTTTTTTTTTGTTTTTTTGTTGATAATTTTCAGTGAAGTTGGAGATGAAGATATGAAAGAGAAAGGAAGTTCTTTTTCATTTATCTGAGGTGAGAGAGAAGAAATAAAGTTGAAGAACTTTTTTGATGCAATTTTCACGAATTATGTTACATCATCTGCCTAGCAATTTGCAGAAAGACGTCACTGGTAGTGATCGATTTAACGAGTAATGATAGAAAAACAATTGCGTGTCACCACGAAATGATATAATGATAAATTTGCATAGTGTATTATGATGAGTTTATATTTTGATCAATTTAAATTTTTTTTAACATCAACGATACAGATTATCGTTGTGTCATTCGTGATAACACGTGCCTATATAATTACTCTAATTTAACCCTTCCCAGTATATAAAGTATAAATTTCTTAGTATAGCATGTTTTTGAAAAAACAAGTATCACCATGGTTATTCCATAACAAATGATATAGCTCATTCACGGAGCTATAATTTTCGCGACTATCTAACACTATACGACAAGCTAATTTCGAATAAGATAGATTTATCTCACTTGGGTAGTATTATGGATGGGAAAATGTTTGTCCACAACAAAACAGTTAGAATAAACTAATACCACACACTTTTACACCATTGATATTTAAGGGACCCATTGTTATGACAGATCGATCATTAACTGATGGTAATTGTGAGTAAATATCAGAAAATAAACGAACAACAAGTACAAAAACAATAAGAACATTGATTTAACGTGGTTTCCGAAAATATGCCGACTATTCCACGGACAAACGAGGTTATTTTAGTTTCTCAGAAAAGTTACAGTTTACATGCAATACATATAGTATTTATAGGCCTTGTGAATCCAACCCTAACCGCCTTGACAGCCAACCTAGGTAATGACCGAAACACCCCAGAAGTAACTTAACCAAAACGGAAAAACCATGCACACGTGTTCCCCAAGTAAAGATGGGAACCAACTCAGCAAACTCAATAGATGATCAACCCTGCTGACTTCTTTCAGCTGAACACCAGACTCAGCAGCGGCCCATTGCTGTGCTGACCAAACCATATGCTTCCACCAGACTCAGCTGAGTATGCCACTCAGATGACCAAACTTAGTATGCATAGTTCAAGTCACCATAACAAATCTCCACCTTGACTTGAACTCTATGCAGACCAACCAGAAACAAATGCACAACCAAGTGCCAGATTTCATCTTTGTCTTCAGATTTGAATATCTCAGCAGAACCCCTACTTCAACTGAGTATTCTCAAATACATATTAAAAGCTTTTGATGTTTAGCAAGTCCAGACACAACTAAAACTTGCTTCTTGGAACATGTTTAGTGAAGATATCGGCAGGATTAACATCAGTGTTGATCTTCTTCACTTTAACCCTTCTCTCATTCCTTAAAAATGGTACCTAACATCAACATCCGTGGTTCTCTGATGGTGAATCTGATCCTTGGCCAAGCATATTGCACTCAAACTGTCACAATACACCCTAACTTGATCTTGAAGCAGACTCAGATCATTAACTAGCCATTTTAACCAGATTGCCTCATTTGTTGCTTCTGTCAGTGCCATATACTTTGCTTCAATAGTAGACAATGCCACCGTTTCCTATAATGTTGCATTCTAACTTACCTTAGAACCACCCAAAGTAAATCAGCAGCATAATCAGAATCACAAGGCGGTTAGGGTTGGATTCACAAGGCCTATAAATACTATATGTATTGCATGTAAACTGTAACTTTTCTGAGAAACTAAAATAACCTCGTTTGTCCGTGGAATAGTCGGCACATTTTCGGAAACCACGTTAAATCAATGTTCTTATTGTTTTTGTACTTGTTGTCCAATATCATATGTACCCCTAAGGTACTTAAACATCCTCTTCACATCTTTCCAGTGTTCCTTCCCAGGTTGATCTCTTGAGCCTTAGCCATTTCTTGCATAGCTAAACCAATCAAACACTTTGCTTCCCTTTTCTTTTCTTCAGCTAATGCTTTTTGTTCCATAGCTAACATTGATAGTTTTTGGGCTTCATATCTTAATCTGTATGCTTCTGATGACATCTCATTTGCCTCTACATATAGCCCTAAATCTTTTCTTTCACTTTCTAACACCATAACCAAGTAGACATAGGAAAGAGTTAATATATAAATATATATACACATAAAAATCAAAAATTCGTTTTGGAGTAATAATTACAAGGGCTCCGTGTTTTATGCACCACACGGATCGACTTTCGAAAGTTGGATTCTTGAGGAAGGTCGATTGTGATGCTCGATTGACTTTTTTAAAATCAATGATTCTTGACTCAAGATTTGACGATTGTTTGGATCTAACTCTTTGAAACTCAATTATTCTTGACCAAAAAAAAAAAATTAAATAAAAAAAATCGACCTTTTCGAAAGTGGATTGTGACGATTGAGTTTCCAAAAGTCGATGATTTCTTTACTTCAGAATCGACTTTCCGAAAATCAATTTTATGGGTTGTGCAGTACTTACTTTGTGAAGTACTCAAACATAATAATTGAGTACTTCACAAAGTACTCAATTAAGTACTGCACAACCCATATGTACCCCTAAGGTACTTAAACATCCTCTTCACATCTTTCCAGTGTTCCTTCCCAGGTTGATCTCTTGAGCCTTAGCCATTTCTTGCATAGCTAAACCAATCAAACACTTTGCTTCCCTTTTCTTTTCTTCGCCTAATGCTTTTTGTTCCATAGCTAACATTGATAGTTTTTGGGCTTCATATCTTAATCTCGTATGCTTCTGATGACATCTCATTTGCCTCTACATATAGCCCTAAATCTTTTCTTTCACTTTCTAACACCATAACCAAGTAGACATAGGAAAGAGTTAATATATAAATATATATACACATAAAAATCAAAAATTCGTTTTGGAGTAATAATTACAAGGGCTCCGTGTTTTATGCACCACACTGGATCGACTTTCAGAAAGTTGGATTCTTGAGGAAGGTCGATTGTGATGCCTGATTGACTTTTTTAAAATCAATGATTCTTGACTCAAGATTTGACGATTGTTTGGATCTAACTCTTTGAAACTCAATTATTCTTGACCAGGCATCAATCATATGGACTCCTGCTATAGCCCAACTGAATCATGTAACTATCAAACTCTTATACCACTGCCTTGGTGACTGCTTAAGTCCATATAGAGACTTCTTCAACTTGCAAACAAACCATTACTTGCCAAGAACTTGGAAACCCTTTGGTTGAGTCATATTTATTTCCTTGTCTACATCCCCATGTAGAAAGTTTATCTTCACATCTAATTGATCAAGTTCAAGATTCTGATGTGCCACTACTGCTAGTAACACCCTGATGGAAGTATGGCTGACCACATGTGAGAATATCTCCTCATAGTCCACCCTCTCTTTCTGAATGAACCCACTTGCAACCAAACGTGCCCTATATCTAATGCCTCAGTAGGTGATATTCCTTCCTTCTTTTTGAAGATCCATTTGCAACTAACCACCCTTCTATCATGTAGTTGTTTGACTATATCCCATTTCTTATTCTTCTGAAGTGACTCCATTTCATCTCCCATGGCAGCAAGCCATTAAGATGACTCTGATCATGTCATACCTTCCCTATAGGTGTTTGGCTCAAAACTATCCACTTCTTCTACTACCTGAAGCGCATATCCAACCATGCCCTCAAACCCATACCTTTAGGGGGGTCCAACATTGGTTCTTCTATATATTTTTAGAGCTATATTCTACTGACCAACTTCAGCTGTTTGAGTGTCCGTCGACCCCCCGTACAACAGATCGGCTTGGAACCGGTTCGGTTCGCCGATCGTCGACCATTCTCAGCTGAGTCTTTCAATTCAGCTGACTCTACTTGAAGCTCCATCTGTTTGTCAACCTACTCAGTTTCTGATTCAATTTCAAATTCAGATGTGGCCTTCACAAATGAGTTAAGCATTGATTTTTCATCAAAGACTACACTCCTATTGAGTATAACCCTATTTTCAGCTGATGACCAGATTCTATACCCCTTAACTCCATCTTCATACCCTACAAATACTCCCTTCTTGGCCTTAGGTTCCAGTTTACCTTCATTGACATGGTAGTAGACTGTGCTTCCGAAGACCCCCAGCCCTGAGAAATCTGCAGGCTTTCCTGAGCAAACCTCAAGTGTTGTTTTGAGTTTTATCCCAGTGTGAGGCCCCCTATTGATCAAGTAGCAGGTTGTGCTGACAGCCTCTGCTCAAAATCTCATTGCCGAAACGATCTAGAGTTAGAAAGCATGCACCTTGCCATCTTCAGAAGAGTTTGATTCATCCTTTTTGCAACACCATTCTGCTGTGGAGTGTGTCATACAGTATAGTGCCTAGAAATGCTCTCATTCTTGCAGAATTCATCAAACTCATACCAACAAAATTCCCGGCCATTCTCATATCTAAGTCTCTTGATCTTATTCCAGACAGATTTATAACCAAAGTCTTCCACTGCTTGAAGTGTTAGAATGCATAAACCTTATGCTTCATCATGACTATCCAAACCATCCTTGAATAATCATTTATAAGATACACAAAGTACCTGTGACCACCCAGTGACTCCACATTTGAAGGTCCCCAACAATCAGAACGAACATAATCAAGTGTTCCTTTTGTGATGTGAATTGCTTTTGGGAACTTGCTCCTATGTAGTTTCCCAAGTACACAATGCTCACAAAATTCCAGCTCCTTGACATTATGTTCCCCTAGTAGATCATACTTAAACATAATTTGCATCCCTCTTTCACCCATATGACCCAATCTCATATGCCACAGCTTTATTAGCTGTGACCGGTGAACTTCTGATAATGCAACATCAGCAGAACCTAATAGTAGACCTTTGTAGTATGTTCAATGTCCCCTGCCTGATACCCTCCATAATCACAACTAAATCCTTATAGACATTCTCCACACCACATTCACCTCTAAATCAGAACCCTTTGTTATCGAGTAGACTATGTGATATCAAGTTATTGGTCATCTGTTGAACATGCCTAACCTCCTTCAGTGTGTAGAAATTACCACCATGTGTCCTCAGCTAAACTGAGCCAATCCCAACTATTTTGTAGACCTTGCTGTTAGCCATAGCAATATGGTCTCCTTCTACATGCTCATATGTTGAGAAGCACTCCCTGTTTGGACACACATGATAATATGCCCTGGTGTCAAGCCACACATCCTTGTGCCTGCTGACTCAGAGACTACTAGAGCCAGATCTTCTTCAAAGTTGGTGTCTTGTTCTACCAAAGCAGCAGTACCCTGCTGAGTACCCTGCTGTTTTTTCCTCTTTGGACATTCATTCTTTCAATGTCCTTGCTCCTTGCAGTAATTATAGACATCTTTTGCCTTAGGACCCTTGAAACCCTTATTCTATTTCTTCTTTCCAAGGTTGCCTGATCCTCTGTTGACTCCGCTGGCCACCAACGCAACAAATTGACTGTCTGTACCAGAACCAGATGCCTTATAGCGTAGCTCATGAGAATGAAGAGATGACCTCACATCCTCCAATGACACTGAGTCCTTACCAACAATAAAGGATTTCACAAAGTTCTCATATGATGTAGGCAATGACACCAATAGGATCAGTGTTGCATCCTCATCTTCAATCTTCACATCAATATTCCTTAAGTCTAGCAATACTGTGTGCAACTGATCAAGATGATCCTTTATCTGAGTACCATCATGTATCATTAGACTGAACAGACATTGCTTCAATAGCAACTTATTGGTTAGAGACTTTGTCATGTACATGCTCTCAAGCTTCAACCAAAGTTTTTATGCAGTATCCTCCTCAACAACCTCTGTGATAATATCTTCTGATAAACACAACATAATTGTTGAATGTGCTTTCTCCTCTAGACTGGCTCTCTCAACAACACTTCATTCTATTGATTTTGACAGAGGACCCAGAGTCCCTGTTGTTTCAACAAAGCACGCATCTTGATCTGCCACAGACTAAAACTGTTTCTTCCTGTAAAGTTGTCAGTTTTAACGTTTAAAGCATACATCTTTCTCACTAGAAAAGCTTGCGTCGATCCCAAATCATAGTATCAATTATGACCTTGGTGCCAATGAACCTTGCTTTGAACAAATAACCGATTTCATGATGAACCTCTCTCTGATACCAATTTGTTATGACGGATCGATCAGGAAGTGATGGTGATTGTGAGTAAAGATCAAAAAATAAACAACAACAAGTACAGAAACAAGAAGAATACAAATTTAACGTGGTTTCTGGCAATATGGCGACTACTGAGGCATATTTTATTATCTAAAGGGAGTTTTAATTTACATGCAATACAAATGGTATTTATAGGCCTTGGAAATCCAACCCTAACCGCATTGACATCCAACTGATGTAATGACTGAAATACCCCAGAAGTAACTTAACCAAAACGGAAAACCCATGCATACGTGTTCCCTTAGTAAAGCTGAGAACCAACTCAACTGACTCATCAGATGATCAACCCTGCTGACTTCTTTCAGCTGAACACCAGACTCAGCAGCAGCCTATTGCTGTGCTGACCAAACCATAGGCTTCCACCAGACTCAGCTGAGTATGCCACTCAGCTGACCAAACTTAGTATGCATATTTAAGTCACCATCACACCCATATAAATCAATAAGTCTCGTATCATAATCAATGATGCAAAAGTGTGTCGCAGTACTATCACCACTCTTATGGATAATTGTAAAGTCATGTGTCCTATTTTTTTTGGTTTGTTTTTTGTTTATTTTTCTTTCTAGTTTCTCTTTCTCTTTTGTAAAAAGGGAATGAAATACACCGGCACACCTTTTGGCAAAGGAAGATTTATCTTTGGTAGGTCTTAAACTATAGGCTTGTCATCTAAAAAAAACTTTAGGCTTTAGGTCGCCTTCTCACGTAACCATGATTTGCTATGTTGATTTAATGGAATAAATGACACTTTTCTTCTCTAAAAAAGAATATGATATATGATCCATTGATCATAATGAGAGCCTACAATAAAAGAGAATATACAAGTATATATGTTGCGTCTCGGGTTGTTGCAGCCTTGATTCACAGTTGTCGGGTCTTTTTGATAAGTTCGGGTTCGGTTTCTTTTCGCTATATATCTATTAATGTGTTTTTGCATTTGCCAAGTTTTTGTATGGCCGTGACTTTGAATTTATTTGAATTTTTTTGGGTGGTGTTTTGCTCTTTGTTTGGGTGATATCTGTGCCAAGGGATATATTTGGGTCATGGGGTCTTGTTAAGATAGGTGATGTTTAGGCGTTTTAGGTGGCTCCGCTTTTGTGTCTTGGCATGGTGAGGTACTATTTTGTTCTCATTTGTGGTTTAACTAGCTTATTGCTTCTTAAAGCTTTTTAATAAACTTCATATTGTTGTTCAATATTGCGTTATTCGTTGTGCATAACTGTTGTGATACAATCATATTGTAAAATTCACTTCTATCAATATTTGAGTAGGGTTAGTTTCACAACTAACGGTCATGCTAAATAATCATCATATCATTGAACATGATGTGTGTTCTACTGATCGATACGTGTCATATTATGATAAATGCTATACAAGAGTGGCGTGGCCATTTATTTTTAAAATTAACATATATCCTTTTTGAATTAGGATTTATATAGTCAAGAATAGAACACATTTCATACTGTTTTTGTAAACATAATGTGTAAAGAACTCAATTTATTGGCTTAATTTCATTAAATACTATATGCACGAAAATTTTCTAAGTTCCACAAATTGAAACACGGCACTTCATATCACAACCGTATAACATCAACAACACAAACAAATGTGAGTTCAAAATAAGGTCACCGACACATTGCACTCCTCAAATTGCCCAAACAGGCCTTAAAACAGAGGATATTCTTCGTTGGTGTCTCCATTCGTGTGGAGACACCGTATGGTTCATTTGTGAGAACAAAGTTTCATTCTATAATGAAACTGTGTGGTTCAGATTAAACTATACGATGTCTCCAATGAATGGAGACACACTACACAAGTATTTCCCTTAAAATAGAGCGTTATAGGTAAAAGGTTCTATGCATATACAAACCAATCACTCGAGATGGGAAGGTCGTAGGTTCAATTTACGGATGGTCCCGGCCCTAGGATAAACCCTAAGACCATGAGTAGGTCTCTGAATTATAGCAACATGTTAATAACTGTCACCACAACACTGATTTGATGTCTATATAAGCCCATAAGTTATCATTCATGGCCTTATATGCTCTTCTTTACGCACTGTAGCACTATTGAAAAACTTTTCGATCTTATATACTTATACTTACTTAAGTATGGGAGGAGTTTTCTAGAGAAAATATCATGTTGGGGCAGATTGCCCACACTCTTAGTATATAAGGAAATAAACTTGTTCATTTACTACCACCAATTGGTTTTAGCAGAATGGTAAGCGCTTGATTTTAACATGGTATCAGAGACGAAAAAGTATTGTGCAAGTGTTGGGAGAGATTTCCCACACTTGAGGGGGATGTTGGGTGTTGGGATTGCCCATAATCTTGATCTCGAGAAAATCACAAAATAAAATTGTGCAAAAAGTGTTGGGACAAAAGGGCCGGGATTGTCCACACTTGTAAGGGGGCAATTCTTTGACGATCAGATTCATTGGGTTGCCCACACTCTTAATGTATAAGGAAATAAAATTGCACATTTACTACCACCAATTGATTTTAGTAGAATGGTAAGTGTTTGATCTTAACATATCATCTAGCTAGTTGCTAGCCTTTTGTAGATGTTCGAGGCTCAAAGACATCCATGGAGGCTCGGAGGATTTTAGGGTCTACCTAACAACACCAACTACTCATTGAAAATATGTCTAGTATCATTGATCATTGTACAATTTCTTGAATATTATTCATTCAAGAACTTTAGAAATTTCTTTAGATTTACGGTACTAATGTAGAAAAGAAATGACCAGAATGATCAAAATGAACACCAATTGAAAATGAAGAAAACTGAATGGAAAAACTTTATTGCTCTTAGAATTCTATTGATTACAACAAGAATATGTGTTAATCAACTCAACAACCTCTCTAATCTACCTAAGGAACATATAAATAGGCAGGTAAGCTAGAATGAACCAGTTACAAGAAAATTTTAGTTAAGTAACCGCTTCTAACTAACTTTTAGCATTAGGTGTTTGATAAAATCCTGATAGAGGAACTTCATTCTCTTCAATTGTTTTTGCTAGCAGGTGAGCTTGGACATGCTGTAACATCCCCTCTCAAGCTGGATTAGGAGTGACGACCGACAAATATGTTGATAAGATAATAGCTAGATATGAGAGCTAGAAACATCTTGTGATCTAGGGGTTTTGTCAACAAATCAGCAAGCTAGAAATTTGTATTGATAGGATGAGGCATAGGCTTGACTAATCCAGCTAGATATTTCTCTTTAAAAAAGTGGCAATCAATTTTTTTTATATTTTGTCCTGTCATGGAATACATGATTTTCAACAATATATAATGTACTGTTACTGTCACAGAATAAGAGAACAGCTTGATCATTAGCAGTCTGAAAGTATTTGATGAGATATAGTAGCCAAATGATTGTTAGATGTAGTGCTCGAAAGATAATTTTTGTAATTGTTTTTATTATTAATAAACAATAGATATCATCTTATTATTTGCTTCGTGCTTATAAGTAATACACTATTGAAAATCCTAAGTCGTATCATATGTAGCCATATAACTTAATGTGTGTCGCACGCGAGGATTAAGTTAATAGTAATGTGCTTATATTCGTGGTGAACTTAATCAAAGTATAAGGTCTATTGATTAAACCACCATTAATGCGTACATAACACTTTATGGTGTGACCGTCTTATCCTGACTGTCGTTATTGGTTATCTAATGGGGCATTCATATATGATGTAGTCATATATGACTAGACTGATTTAATTTGCATTTCTCATTTAATTCCGTGATTGAAAAATCTTATTAAATCATAAGATGAACATATATGGATTATCCTTAATCCTGAAATGATTGCGGACTCGTGCTTGTTTTAAGATATAGTTTGATGTATTCGTTAAGGATTGCTAAGTGATGCAGTCCGAATCACTTTCACGTTGACAGTATTCATAATTGAGTAGCTGAGTGTGTGTTTCATACATAATCCATTCCTTCCTAAAGGGAAATAGAAGGACGATCCCCTTATTTGTTAATCCTAGAAACTGATCGATCCGCGGAGTTCATATTGCTTATGAACTAATTGATCACTAGTGGGTTAATGGTAATAAGGATAAGATGTAATGAAAAAGGTTTACGAAAACTTTCATACTTCATTACGGATAGTCTATGAAGGGTTGGACTATATGTAATGATTATATCAAATGAAACTTATGATTGACATATTGAGAATAAGAAATATCTATAATCAATAGAGTTCAGTTTCATATTTATGGTGACGTAATTCCGGAATTAATAAGTTGATTTCGTTCGATAAATATTTTATTCAATTTATTGGAGCTACTCGTTATAAGTTTATGGTCCCCGGGTTGGCTTCTAACACGCGAGTAAAATCTCGTATTTTGGAATCTTGATAATAAATTGAATAGTTTGTTTACTTAATGAATATATACTCGGTAAAGACATTTTTCATTATCTCATGGCAACTAAAATGGCGCCACATTATATAATTTTTGGGAAAGAAAATTTTCTCTTAAATAAATATAATGTGAAAAATATAATTATTTATGTGCTAAATAATTATTAGATAAATAAGAAATTAGCTTTATTATTGGATAATAAGAAATTTGTTTTCTTATTGGATAAATGTTATCTTTTCCTTAAAGTAAAAGATAATTGTCTTCTGTATATGATAAACTCTCAAACTTTTAGTTAATTTTCTATATAAGGAGAGTTTCCCCCAACACAATACAAACAAGTCAACTCCGCCACTTTTACGTGAAAAGAGAGAAAAGTAGGTTTCTTGTCTTAGCTATTGCATTGGGTAGAAGAAAAACATAGGGTTTTTCTTGGGGAATATTCGAGGAGATTGCACGATCGACGTCCAGTCGTCTTGAAGATACAATTTTGTCGATTTAAGATACAATTTTGAAGATAATTATGTGTTTCAAATCGTGGTAAAATTTTAAATAAAATCAGTAATTCGTAGTTTTCGTTGTGCATGATCAAGTCTATCGATCGGGCTGTAAACCTGATTCACAACCGGAACAGAAAAAACGAAAGCGCCTAGGCCCTAGCTAGGGCGACCCACGTTGCGGCGTGACCCTGAAAATTTCTAAGTCGGGTTTTCGCAATTCTGATCCGGTTCGGGTATAGTGTATTTAATTCCAGCAATGATCTCACTGGTAACCATAGCTATAACTATTATGGTTAAAATGAGGACTTACATATAGTAGATTGCTTTTAAGCTTTCCATCCGATTAATGAATTTACCGAAAAAACTTGCGTAACCTATCACAGATTTTTGTATCTGTGCATCAAGCCTAATTAGAGTCAAAGTAAGCTTTGAGTCTAAGATTATCGGTGCTAGAAAAATGTTGACTCTGCCCTGGTGCTTGTTTAAAGAATCTTAAGACACGATGAGCTGGTTTCAAATGAACCGTATTGGGATCAACCAAGTATTGACTTAATTGTTGCACTGGAACTCAATGTCAAGCCCGGCGAGACTCAAATAAAACAATATTCCCACCAAGGTTCTGTTATAATTATTATCTTGCAGTTTTGGTGAGTCATCAGGTGTTAACTTGTACTCCCTCGATCCATCCCGTAATATAGGGTCTTTTACCTTTTTGACTTTATCGCATAAAACAAGGCATTCTCACATCACAATTCAATATTAAATGAGTTGTTTTCACTTTTACAATGAACAATACAATATTATAAGTCACTCCCAAAAAACAATACAATATTTTACCTTGGAATTATAAAAAGCAACTCATTTATTAACTTTATTAAACTGTATGTAAATCCCTATAAGCTCCTATATTGCGGGATGGAGGGAGTAGGAGGTATCCACTGGATTTTTGTAGGATTGCACCGGAGATAACCAAATTTAGTAAGTAAATCCAAGGAATACTTCCTTTTTTACTAGGCTATTCATTTCATGTGTTGTATTTGATCTATTTAAGGTCCATCAAGGATCACATAATCTACATAAACTAGTTGAATGGTCATGTTTTCACCCGTACCCCTGATGAATAGATAATGATCATTCTGAGATTGTAGTAAAGTCTGAGTGAGTTTTAGGTTACACTGTCTGCTGACTTGTTTTAATCCATACAAGAACTTTGTGAGTGTGCACACGTGTTTAGGTTTGATTGTCTGATAACCTTGAGGAGGGGTCATACACACTTCCTCCGCTAAATCTCCATGAATAACAAAATTGTTTACATCTAGTTGACTTAAATTCTATTTATATGTTGTAGCTAAAGCCAAAAGAATTATGATTGTTGTGGTTTTGATTGCATGAGTGAAAGTGACTAGAAAGTCTACACCTGGTTGCCGTGTATACCCTTTTGCCACACATCTTTCTTTGTACCTATCAGTTGTCCCATAAACTTTTATTTTTTTTTATGTAAACCTACTTACATCTTATAGGTTTTTTCCAAGAAAGTACGGATACTACTTCCCAAGTTCTAGTTTTTTCAAGAGCATTCAACTCAGTTTTCATTGCCTCTTGCCATTCTGGTTTGAAGGCTGATTCCTAGTAATTTTTTTGGTTCAATTCAGAAGTTGTACTAAGGAGACAAGCTTTATATAAGGTGGAAATTGTCTTTAACATGTTAGGAATTTTAGGATCTATCTATGTTAATTGATAACAATAAGGGGGGTTGAACAATTATCACCAATCTTATCCCTTAAAAATCACTTTCAAAGTTTATCACTATGACAATTAGTGTATATGCCATGATGCTCAATGGATCAAGTTGTAAAACCGATCAAGTGGTTATGGTGTGGATTACAATGTTGTATAACACATGTCCGATCATAGTAAAACTCAAACAAGTCTATTAAACATATAAAGAATGCTCAAACAATGAATTAGGTCCGTTTGTGACAGACTGCAATGTAGCTGATGTTTTTGTGAAATTTGAGCTTGAGAATGCTTAAGAAATCATACAACATTCACTATGTAGTAGTAAGGCATAATGTGGAGCACAAAACTAATTATACGGGTTCCAACGGGGAGATGTAAAACATCCACCATGCAGTCAATCTTGTACCAAGTTTGACCTTGGATTTGAATCTCCCTTCAATGGGATTCTTTCATTAACTTTTAAATTTTGTTACATAGAGTGTTATTACTTAGCATCCTTCAAAAATCCACAATTGGATAACAAGAATGCCTTATCAATCTCTTTATCTAGTATAACAATCCCTACATAGAATTCTTCCTATTCAACAACTTTGCCTTTTGTTCTGAGATGATATGCACTTCTTCAATGATAGAAATATTGCATGTGAATCTCTAATTATTCTAGCTTGAACAGACAACACCTTTGAATTGCACTTGACAACAACTCTGTCATTCTGTTTTTCACTTAGAATTCAAACTTTTTAGATTGATTGAAATTTCAAGAGAGTTTAAGAAGATATAAGAAAGCCTTAGATTTGTCAATATCTTCCTAGAACTCTGAAGAGCCTCTTATATAGGCAAGTATGCAAGGGTTAGGCAATTTAAACTAGCCATTGCATTCAAATTTTTTCCAATATAAAATTAGCTAAAACTTGATTAAAGAAACTTCCTCTCTATTTCTCATCATTAACAAATTATTATAAGATTAATGGGTAGCCAAAGTCCTCTTGCATCCGTTGGGAGAGGATGGTGAATGAAATTAAAATAAATCAACTTGTACAAGGCATATGTACTCGCATCAACAAGTAGAGTATTTGGAGTGTCTTGGTCCCTTGGATCAATATATTGATCTTATGGACGGATGAATCCCTTCCAAATATGATATTTATCATTTAGAATGTATCTATACATGATACACAAGTGTATCTAGTTGTGCTACATGTTGACATCTTCAATCATACAATGTATCACAATGTATGATGTAAACTTTGATGTCTTCATGAGATTTGTGTCTTCTGATTGAATATAGCTTGATAATATGTTGTAAGACACTTGTATATCTCATGTAAAAGGTCAATAAATCTTTGTGTCTTTTACTACGAGTGTTATACTTTAGTTGATAATAGTACATGCAATATGATAAGATACACATGCAAGAATGACAAGAAATGAATCTGTAATGATAAGATATAAAATCAATAATGACATGAATCATCATAAGCATATAAGATCAATTCTAATGACATCTATGGATTAAGCATCCAATTTAATTTCTATAGTCACTTAATTATTGTGTTATAAGTCGTGCTATATTGAAACAATCAAACCAAAACATCAAACTAGGGTTTGAGATGCAAATACTCAACATTCTCCTCTTTTTTATTGTTATCAATATAACCGAATTTCAAATTTATTCATGTATGTTGCCTCCCCCTTAATAAATGCTCCCCTTTATCATATGCATAGATATATAGCAAGTAAGCACATTGCAAGTTAAGACATAAAGGTCGTCAATATTTGCAGAATCAGATAGACTTAAGTTCTGTGATGTTTTCATCATATCAGTACTCTTAGTCAACATGAAAGTTGCAAGAATGCACTTGTCGGACACTTAATTTGAAATATGTTTAAAATAAATCAAGTTTTATTCTCTTTAAAACAGTTTCCCCCTTAAAACATTTCAAAAACAACATGTACATTGGATATCTCTCCCCCTATTTATAAAATCAATCAAAATAATAGACGAGGTATTAGAGAGGTACCACATGCAATTGATTTCTCAAAGTCTTGAAAGTAGATTGAGGAAGAGGTTTAGTGCACACATCTACAATATGTTTTTCCGTGGGGAAAAATTCAATGCATATGTTACTATTGGAAACATGATTTCACAAGAAATTATATATAATGTCTATGTGTCTTGATGTGGAATGGAGGTTCGGATTATGAGATAAATCAAACGAATTGGTGCTGTTATCACAGTAATTAGACATAGTAGGAATTCTTATGTTTAAATCAAGAAACTATACGAAGCCACAAAATTTGAGCACATCAATTACTCAAAGCAACATATTCAGCCTAAGTGGTACTAAGTGCAACACTAGGTTGTTTATTATAGAACCAATATATGAGCATATTGTCCAAAAACTACTTGTGCTTTTTCTTTCAACTACGCATCCTCCAAAATCGGCAACATAATATCCGTGAAGATTAAAATCATGAGATTGAGAATAGAATAGGCGAAAAGACAATGTCTGCACTAAGTATCGAAGGTTCTCTTCACACCATTGCTAAACTACCATATCTCCCAATATCTTAAGTTGATGGGTAGGTAGATAATATACATCTTAAACACTTCAACACACCCTCTCAAGTGTGGGCCTATAACAAGCCTGGGCCAACATGACACACAAAGGCATATAAATGGCACACAAGGCCAACAAAGAGGCCAAACACTTGCACAATATAAATGGGAAGACAATGTTGGCGGCAAGGATTGATCCTATTACCTCTCGCTCTGATACCATGTTGAATAACCATCTCTCGCAATAGCTTAAGCTGATGCGGAGGCAGATAATTAACATCTCAAACGCTTTAATATCATTAAAGTAAGATACCGTACAATATACCTGATATCTAGTACATAGGCATACAACATTCATTACATCATGTTTACTTGCAGTATGATAAAGCAATGAACCACTCACAGACCTTTATAGTAAATGGTTAACTGGTTGTCCTTGTTTGACCCGGTCCAATCAGATAGATGTACTTATGGGAGTGGTAGCTGATTTTAGATTTTCAAAATTGCACTTCTTGAGCATGTCATTGACATACTTTGTCATCCATGATTTGAGCTCTATCTCTTATTTTCTTCACTTGTATGCCAAGAAAAAAGTTTAGTTCTTCAATAGCAAACATCTCAAACTCTTTGGTCGTCACTGACTCAAAGTCTTTGCACATATCAAAATTAGTAGCACGGAAAATAATATCATCAACAAAGATTTGTACTACTAAGAACAATATGTTATCCACATGTCCTCTTTTTAAGAATAACTTGCAAAATGCACGTGCGTTGTACATGTCGGCGTTGGTGAAATTTATATATTTATATGAAATTTGACAACGTAATTTAACATTATACATTATTATGTACGTGTTTAACTATAAAATAATAGTATTGTGTATAATGATAATCTTGTATGAGTTGATTGTTTCAATTGTTCAATTGTGGAATAAACATCAATACAAACAAAAGCTAAACAACATAACATTATGAACACGTCTATTGTTACAACATTATATAAACAAGCTGAATCATAAAAGAATTGATACTTAAAAAATCTCAGGGCATGTATGAGGGATTGGATTCAAAGGCAATCGGAGACCTCCCACCTTGTATGAGTTTGCACCTTTCCTTTGAGCAGGTTGAGGACTTAATTTCAAATGGACCCAAAAGTTCTTGAATTGAGGTACCTTAATCTTCAATGGAGGCCGTTTAGATTTCGGGGTGGATTTCGGTTTCAGAAGAAAAAATTAATGACTTTGTTAATAATGCGCATACTCTGAAAAACAAAAGGACTTTGATTATAATGGAAAAAGCGAAGAAAGATTCAGATCAAAAGAGTTTTATTTATAATGGTGAAGTCAGAGAGACGTCTTGATTACATGTTTTAATGATTAGTATGTATGCCAATGTGCAAATGAATCGGGATCTCAAAATTTGATAACGAGATTTGAATTTTAAACGACAGCTGGAAAACACATTCATGTGAGAGACCTTTGGGTTCCCGCCTCTTAAGAAGTGCAACATCATCCCCAATCAGACCTAACCTATGACCTCCGTTCTAGCTCAGGTTTATGGGGATTTCGACGGTGGGTATGACCCGAAGTCATACACGTGGCACCTAATGGGCTACATCAGATCATATTACCATATTGGCCACATAAGTTCAGCCCAATTTAGGGCCTCATACGCTAGATAACTTTGATGAAGATGTCTCAGTCTGATATGAATTGTCTTAGCTCAGGGCATATCATCATCGATGACTTCATGTTTCTGAAAAGACCGGTCAGGTCATTTAGCAGACTATGACTGCCACAATAATGCCTCTATGATTCCCACTCTATTAGGGCATGAACCGTAAACCGTCCCATGATTTTAGTCATGTCCCCAATCATATGCTCCAAGGCATATTCTCCGGAATGAGGATTATATAAAAACGATTCACTCCTAATAAATTAAGAACTTTATTAATAGCTTGATCCCAAATCCTCTGGGTACATAGGCATTCATTCACATTGACTCATCTATAATTCATCACAAAATCCACCAGTCAAGTAATTGGATTATCCTTACGATTCCTAATTACCCGCCTAATGATCCAATTTCATCATTGACGATTTCAGACATCGTCTGACACTATTGTGAATTTCAAGATAAACATAAAAGGGTAAGCAGTTGAATATATATAAAATAAAACAATAGCAATTTGAAGAAAAACTAAATTCTACTTTGGAACTCAATTTTAATGATGCAGTTGTTGGTACTGTGTTCCTTCATTCTTTATGTGTCTTCCACTTCTAACATAAATTGGGTCATCAATAAGTGTAAAAACTTTGTGTGCTTTCATTATTCATTAAGAAGGATTGTTCTTTTTTTATAAGAACTCATAAGAGTAAGTATGAATTATTTAAGGGATTTTGACACTTTTGGTCAATCGTGTTTTAGCTTTGTTTCAAAAATAACCTTATGTTTCTGAATGACACTTTTGGTCTCTTAAGTTTGTATTTTGTTTCAATTTTAGGACAATCACCTAATTCACCATCTAAGTTACCGTCGACTAAACGTTTGATCCAACATTTAGTCGACGTTAAATTAGACGGCTAATTAGAGGTAATTGTCCTAAAATTGAAACAAACTTCAAATATAAGGGACCAAAATTGTCAGAAACATAAGGCGTCCTAAAATTTAAACAAAATACAAACATAAGACCAAAAGTTTCATTTAGAAATATAAGGGTTATTTTTTAAACAAACATGAGGGACCAAAAGTGTCAAAATTCCAATTATTTAATGAAAATAATATAATAATAATAATAAATGAATATAATATTTACGTACGCAGTGTTGAACTTGTTTGAATACTATGCTTGTGTACATCTATGGATGTTGTCTAGTTGATTTTTGGGTTTGATCAACACCTTAAATTGTTGATATTGAAGTTACCCTTGAAAGTGCAACATATACTTGTCCATGAGAGAACACTGATCGAGGCAATTAAACTCCTACAAATGATTTTGTTTATCCTTGTGCTTTATTGATTGTTATTGCAAAGCAAAGACGTATAGGATATTGCTTTCTTGTAAACTAAAACGGGTATCCTTCGTTTTCTGTCGGTGAAAATGAAATATGTGGGATTAAAACCCGCTTTCCATAATGTTGCCCAATTGTGATTCAGCATAAATCGTGTTCCTTTGAACCATTTACATATCATCCATCTATCATTGAATAATCCTTCTGTTAATTCTAAGTTCCTTAACAACAATATCGGTGAATACTTTTTCAACACTGATTTGTGTTCATTTGGTGTTAACGTGTTGAGAAATTCTTCTTGATAATAATCATTAGTATAATCAATAGCCTTATCAAAGATGTTGAAACTATATCCATCCCTTGGAAAGGTTGATATCGATTTTTCATTCAACTTATCAACATATTCAAAAGTCGTGACCGGTATTATCTGCTTATAATGTATTTTGCTGAGAATGCGTTATCCTATATAAATGGAAAGATAGAACTAATAAAATGATTTCGGAAACCTCATCATCGTTTTCATCATATACAATGATCATTTCTTCTGGTAACTCTATGTCTCCTTTAGTGTTTGTTGGTCTTTCTCCACAACACACCCTTAATAAATATTGACTAAAATGTAGATCTACTCTTGCTCTCATGTTTTTAGAAAGATATAATTAATTTTTCCATCATTGACCACAAATATGACTTCACCAAGTTTGCCGTTATTGTTTGTAGTATCGTTCATTTGGAACATGAATCACTTGTCTAAAATCACCTCCAAATCACTTGTCTAAAATCACCATCATTGCAAACAATCTTCTTAATGCATTAGGCATTTGAATGACGGTAGCTTCTTTTATGCATTCTTAGATGCTTTGGTCGGATTCTAATAAAGCTCTTTTCTCTGTAGCTTCTTTGAAACAGGCTAAATAACATAATAGACTTCACTCACCTGAATGTTTATGCAATTGATGTTAATAAAGGCGATGATGTTATTGCATTTGACATGTTTGTTTCATTAGTATATTATTTGTTTTTCTTATTATTCTTGTTGTTTCTTTCTTTTGCTGATCAAGTCTTTAACTTGTGTGTAATGACACCATCAATTATTACTTGTGTTGATCTCTCATTTAAATGGGGTGATGAGATTGCTATATATTCTACTTTGTGTTACTTGTATGTATTTTTTTATATAAGAACTAAAAAGGTTTAGCCACATTTTAAAGAAATCTTCACATGCCATTGCGATTTAGAGCATGTACCAATTCAACTTTTATTTTTTATCTAGTTTTCACGGACACTTCTAATCTTATTGCATTGTTCATCGTTGGTCAGTTGAGAATATTTTCTTCTTTTAACTTCTAGTCTGTGCACATCGTCTTCTTTAATAATGAAGATGATAATAAAAAATAATAACATCTTTTCATACCGCTTGTGTGTGATGCAAATTTCATATTGTGCTTAACTATATTGTAAAATTTACCAAATAAATAAATATATACATCACGGATATTGTGTTACCTTTATCTTTGGTGGATGATGTCTCTTTCAACATATTGTTCTTATGTTTCCGGATTTTCAATAGCTTTTGAAAGTGTTAATTGATTGATTTTATACGTTTTTATTTTTATATTTTTGTTTAAAACTAATTGATTAATTATTAAAATTAGGGAGAAACACATTTTGGGGAGAAACATTTTTTTAGGGGAAACACACTAATTGATTAATTATTAAAATTAGGGAGAAACACATTTTGGGGAGAAACACTTTTTGGTGGAAATAGACTCACACTTTTAATATAGTAGATAGATAGATAGATAGATAGATAGATAGATATATGTTATCAACTTGTCCTCTTTCGAAACCATTATACAACAAATAAGATGCTAAGTTATCATACTAGGCCTTGACAACCTTGACAACAAGAGGGATTCAAAGGTTTTGTGCAAGTGATAATTAAGAGGACAATTTAAGCGGGAACTGAGCAAGATTGCTCTAATACAATGTAGAAACTCAAAGTAAGAAAAGAAAACTAATGAATTGTGATTGAGCATCAAGAACACAAAAGAAGATTACTGAAAATTTATTCAGAAAAATTTATTGAAAATGAATTGCTCAATAACAGAATGAACTGATTTTCTTAACATCAGAATGATCTTCTAGCTCGATTATATATGGCAATGTGAGTGCTGAAGCTTCTCCAAGTGTTATTAACGCTTTTAACAACTTCTTAACCGCTTTTAATAGGTGAAATACACTCCTGAAAAGTCAAAATTACACTCATCAACATTTTGAATAGAGGTCATGGGGACCTTATCCCTATCATTATCCAACAGTATTTTCTTGAATATTAATTGCTTGTGTCTTGGATCTGGAAACAAAAAGTAGGGTAAAATTTGTTGCATATGTAATTCATTCTATTAAAGAATCAAAATAATGCTGGATTGAATTTGTTTCTTGTGATGAAATGACCCAAGGGTATGATGGGAAAGATTCTCTACTTATGCATAAAATCAAGAGAATGAATGTCTTGGTCAGATCCTCTCAATGGCCTTGTCCACAATAAGCCATGACTTTTTTCTTAAAGGGGCCCTGGCATTCAAAATTTTGTGCATGAGGTAGTGTAAAGCAGTGCTATTATTGTATGTAGGCCTCAAAATTAACTTTATGATCTGTAAATTAATTGTTTATGAATATTTATTTTTCTTCACAAGGTTAGCCCGTACACACACACCCCATATACTAAAGTTTACAATAAATATTGTTAACTAACTTTCATATACTATCTATCTTCTCATAAAAAAAACTAAAAAAAACACAAACACAGAACTTTCATATACTAGTAAATAGATAATGATAGTTTTAATTCATAATTTTCTCAAAAAAAAAGTTCTAGTTCTAATTATTGTTCTTTGTTATTTTAGAATATAAATATACTATCAATAAAAGTTTTTCTTATTATATCCATATTTTATTACCGAGTTAAGAGATTCCAAAAATTACATTAATTACATTAATAATATTAGGCAAATTATGTTGAAAAATATTAAATGTTAATTATCCACCTCCCTATTACTTTCTTCTTTGAGAAGCCATGGTAATTTGATGACAGTCAACTTTATGTTATAATTTACCATCAATTTACCTTGAATTCATGTGCTTTATGGTTATGATATGTATGAAATCATGAGTTAATTTAGCTAAAAGTGATTGTTCACGATTGGGATAACTTATATGGTTTTATGCGTTATATGTCGAAAATAAAAGCTACTATGTACGCTATATTGACAGATAAATAATTGTTCAGAGCGAAATTTGGGCTGAATATTAGAGTTGAACAAAGTCAAACTCATAAATAAGTGAATTGGAGTTAAAGGTTTAAGTGTTTCGAGCCAAGATTGGACACGAAAATCTGATTTGTGAACTTGCAACGTTGTTTCGAAGGCTTTACATGACTCATTTGGCTTATACTCATTCATGAAAAATGTAGGGCTCGAAACAAGGTTTTCAAACACACTTTGAATCTCATAAATAGGAGTTAAAAAAGTCAAGTTATGATCAAAATACTGAAGTATAGCCTAGTAAACTTGCTGCAGCGAGCCCACGGTGCGCTGAGGCGGGCCTAGTTTTCTTGTCCTAGAAGTAGTTTGTTTTCCATTATGTCGGTCAATACACTCTATATAAGGCCAATAAGTCCAGATTTTATAGAGAATATATCATATACCAATCTCAGATATAATGTAGTCTTTTAGCAATAAAAATCTTCTTTTCATTTTTAGAAATTAAATCACAAATATTTCTTTATTGATTTGCGTTTTGTTTGCATTCACCATGGATCGATTCGAATAGCGTGTGAGGGAGAATATTGAGGAGTGAGGTATTTGTTCACAAGTAACGTTCTTTTCTATTCCAATGTTTAATTCTTAGCCTAAATTCATGATTGTTCTTGTGATGAATCTAAACTAAATTCGCAATTAACCAAACTATTTAGTAATTCAACAAACTCTAATCTTAATTATTATCTGGTATGTTAAGGATGAGAAACACAGAATCCAGATTTACGTTGCTCAAGTTGCGGCGACGGTCTTTACCGCTGCGGCGTGTCCAATAGTAAATCAGGATTCTGTGTGTTCGACGTCAGCTACGTCCGTAATCTGTTTTAATTTACATGTCGTAAATTTGATCAATTTATTGCATGTTATCATAACTTAATTTGAAGGAACTCCGGTTAAAGAATTAAGTAGGACTTAGACAATTAGACCATCTTAGTTACCTAGCCCGTCCATGGTGCTTGCTTAGGTGAGGTTTACGGTTTATTACGGCGTTCCTGGTAATTTATGCATATTTAATTAATATGTTCTAGCATATGCACGATAGACACTAAAGTGAATACATGGTTCTAATATCTCGCAAAGAAATAGTGTAACCAATTTACGGAATTGCATCCTTAACTACAATGAATTATGAGTTCTATGGTGAATGAACGAATCAAATATAATCATGGATTATGAGAAGGTTAGTTACGAATAGTTTGTGTTATAAAACGGATGGAGATAACTTCAGATGCAAGAAACAGAAACAGACGCAATCAAACGTAAACAATCAAAGGAGAAAACAGAAACAAGAAGAACACAGATTTTAACGTGGAAAACCCCTCGGTGGGAGAGGTAAAAAACCACGGGCAAAAAAGAGATATTTTATTATGCACTGAATTTTACAGATTTCAACACCCTCGGATAATGAGACAACAACTGTATTTATAGGCACAAATCCCTAAACCCTAGCCGCCAGGAATCTTTGTCTGATCTGCCATAAATACCCTTACACGTGTCCTCCTTTTAATGACACTGTATAGCTGTCACATAACAGAATTAGCAGATGTGGGACCCTGCTGTATCCAAGTACTCGCGGACTATCACCCCGCCGATAGTCACCCCCGTCGACGAAGCTCGCAGACTCCACCCTACCGATGCACGTAATTGAATACACTTCTCAGCTGTCCATCACACAGCTGAGTCTTCAGATTGGTTCCACCAGATGTAGAGTTTAAGTCACTTTACTGACAAATCTCCACCTTGACTTCAACTCTCACTAGAGTCAAACAGATTGCAAAACCAGATGTACTTGTACCAGATGCATTCGTCAATGCCAGATGTACTTGTACCAGACCATCTCCACAGTATCCACTCCACTGATCTGCCGTAGAGTTTCCAGAAACAGATTACAAGCTTTGAATATTCAGTAAGTCCAGGCAAAGCTGAAACTTACTCTGCTGAACTGGTTTAGTGAACATATCAGCAGGATTCTCCTTTGTGCCAATCTTCTTCACTACAACCCTCTTCTCATTCCTCAAGAAATGATACCTGACATCAATATGCTTGGTTCTCTCATGATGAACCTGATCCTTGGCTAAACATATTGCACTTAGACTGTCACAATAAATCTCAGCCTGATCTTGATGCAACCCCAAATCACTGACTAGCCCCTTCAACCGGATACCCTCCTTAGCCGCTTCGGCAAGAGCCATATATTCGCTTCGTAGTTGATAAGGCTACCGTAGCTCGAAGAGTAGCTTTCCACCGACCACCGCATTTCCCAATGTAAACACATACCCGGTCATTGATTTTCTACCGTCAACATCACTCGCATAATCGCATCACAAGAACTCCGTGACCGGACAAGTATCACCTCCATAAATGAGACCAACATCACGTACCTCTCGGGTACCGAATATCCTTTTAACACGACTTTCAGTGTTCCTTTCCGGGTTGAGCCATAAACCCGCCGACAACACCGACCGCCCGAGCCGAGATCGGCCTAGTGCAAACCATGGCATACATCAGACTACCAACTGCACTAGCATAGGGAACTTTTGACATATACTCCTTCTCTTCAGCTGACTGTGAAGCATAGACAGATAAATGAATATTTGATGCCATAGGAGTATCTATTGGTTTTGCAGCAGACATCCCAAACTTGGCCAATATCTTCTGCACATAACCCTGCTGAGACAAGAACAACTTCTTCTGACTCCTATCTCTCCAGATCTCCATCCTCAAGATTTTCTTGGCTGCACCCAAATCCTTCATTTCAAATTCAGCACTAAGAAGATTCTTCAAAATTTTGAACATCAGACTGCCTTGCTGCAGCTATCAGCATGTCATCCACATACAGAACAAGATAGATATATGATCCATCTTTCAGCAGACTGAAGTAAACACAACAGTCATAAGGACTTCTGTTGTAACCCTGCTGAAGCATAAAACTGTCAAACCTTTTATACCACTGCCTTGGAGCTTGCTTCAAACCATACAATGATTTCTTCAACTTGCAAACATAGTTTTCTTTGCCAGGAACTTGAAAACCCTCAGGCTGTGTCATGTATATCTCCTTATCCACCTCACCATGTAGAAAAGTAGTTTTCACATCTAATTGCTCAAGTTCCAGATCCTGCTGCGCCACCATTGCTAGTAACACCCTGATTGAAGTGTGTCTGACCACTGGTGAAAATATTTCATCAAAGTCAACCCCTTCCTTTTGACTGAATCCTCTTGCAACCAAACGTGCCTTATACCTAACCCCTTCTGCCTTTGTTATTCCTTCCTTTTTCTTGAAAATCCATTTGCAAGTCACAACTCCCTTGTCAGTAGGTTGTTTGACCAATTCCCAAGTCTGATTCTTCAATAATGACTCCATTTCATCTCCCATGGCTGCATGCCACTGAGATGCTTCTGTACATGTCACTGCTTCCCCGTAAGTAGTAGGTTCAAGCAACCTCTACTTCTTCGCAACTTGGAGTGCATATCCGGCCAAATCATCATATCCATATCTCCTTGGAGGTATCCCAACATTAGATCTTCTAGCCCGCCGGCGCCTAGACTCGCCGATCAATGTTTGTATGACGCCCCGCCGAAGTCTCGCAGACCGGCTTGGATCGATTCTCGGTTCATTATCCGGATCGGTATAGTGTTGATTTGGATCCACCGATTGTTGCATATCGTAGACTCCACCGAAGCTCCACCTGTTTCTCAACACTATCGATTCAAGATCGGTTTCGACTCGGTAGACCTCCCCACCGATGAGTTTAACATAGAATTTTCATCAAACACAACATCCCCGCCGAGGATTACTCCGGACTCTGCTGATGACCAAATCCTATATCCTTTCACTCCATCACCATACCCCACAAACACTCCTTTCTTGGCTCTTGGTTCCAACTTCCCTTCACTAACATGATAGTAAGCTGTACTTCCAAAAACCCTTAGAACTGAGTAGTAAGCAGGCTTGCCTGACCACATCTCAAATGGTGTCTTGAGATTGATTCTGTGTGAGGGCTCCGTTGATTAAGTAGCAAGTCGTCTTAACGACCCGCCCAAAATCTCCTTGATAAACCGGCTTGAGAAAGCATACATCTTGCCCTCTCCGGTAGAGTTTGATTCATCCTTTCGCCTACACCATTTCGTTGAGGTGTATTCCTTACAGTATGATGTCTGGCAATACCCTCAGCTGCACAAAATGAATCAAAATCCGTCCAGCAGAATTCCAGACCATTATCTGTACGAAGCTTTTTGATTTTCTTGCCTAACTGATTCTCCACTAGGGCCTTCCATTGCTTGAAGTTACTGAATGCATCACTTTTGTTCTTCATCATCACCACCCAAGTCATCCTTGAATAGTCATCTATGAATGACACAAAGTATCTGTGACCACCCAATGACTCAAATCTTGATGGACCCCAGCAGTCTGAATGGATATAATCAAGTGTTGCCTTTGTATTGTGCAACCCTGCTGAGAATTTACTTCTATGCAAACCTTCCCAAACACACAATGTTCACAAAAGTCCAGATTCTTGACCTTATATCCCCCAAGAAAACCCGTCGAAGAAAGAATCGCATACCCCTTTCACCCATGTGACCTAGTCTCATGTGCCACACTCGAGTCCGTCGAGATCGGTGAAGCGCCGAGGATGCAACAAGAAGGTGCGGATACGTAGATCCTTGTAATATATACAAGGTTCCCCTCTTGATGCCTTTGAGGACCACAACCGAATCTTTGAAGACATTCACTGTCCACCTTCACCCTTGAAATTGAACCCCTTGCTGTCCAGTAGACTAAGAGATACCAAGTTCTTGGTCATCTGTGGAACATGTCTTATATCTTTCAGTGTACAAAATTTACCATCCTCTGTCCTTAACTTTATTGAGCCAATTCCCACAACTTTGCAAACCTTGCTGTTGGCCATATAAATTTGACCACCATCTATCTGCTCATAAGTAGAAAACCACTCCCTGTTTGGACAAATATGGTAGGATGCTCCGAGAATCAAGTATCCACACATCATTATGGTGTGTAGAGTCCCCCGCAACTAGAACCGGATCCTCATCGATTGCTCGGTAGCCAAAGCCGCCGTGCCGAATTGCCTTCCCGTCGTTTCTTCTTCCTTGGACAATTGGACTTCCAATGTCCCCTGCTCCTTACGGTAATTACGTACATCGGTAGACTTAGGACCTTTGGACACCGACTTCTTTTTCTTCTTTCGTCCATATCCTTTTCCACTATTGCCGCCGGCTACTAGCCCAGCCTCGACCGTCTGTACCCGGCGGCACTTGTGTCTAAGCTCCCCGGCATGTAAGGCGGACCTTACATCCTCCAAAGCTACCGTATCCTTTCCAACTATGAAAGATCGCACAAAGTTTTCATATGATGCCGGTAGTGACACCAACGGGATTAGGGCGCATCTTCATCTTCAATTTTAACATCAATATTTCTTAAATCAAGCAATATTGTGTTCGGTGGTCAGATGTTCCCTCGGTGGACTCCCTTCATGCATCTTCAAACCGAACAACCTCTCGTTTCAATAACAACTTGTTGGTCGGTGACTTGGTCATATACAAGCTTTCAAGCTTCTTCCACAACTTGGTCGCGGTGTCTTCCTCAAAGCAACCTCAGTGATAACATCATCGATAAGCACAACATGATGGTTGAATGTGCTTTATCTTCCAGACCGGCATAATCCGCCGCACTTGTATTTGGTTTGTCCGATAAAGGATTCCACAAACCCTGCTGTTTCAACAGTGAACGCATCTTGATTTGCCACAGACCAAAATTGTTCCTTCCTGTAAATTTATTGATTTTTACATTTACTGCTGACATCTTTTCTTGCTAAAGATCACAACTTTATCACAGATCCTAGCACCTTGCTGAAGGTCTTGGTGAAGATGAAGTTGATCGTACAGATTGTTTTCTCCAGAACCTTTCTCTGATACCACTTGTTATAAAACGGATGGAGATAACTTCAGATGCAAGAAACAGAAACAGACGCAATCAAACGTAAACAATCAAAGGAGAAAACAGAAACAAGAAGAACACGATTTTTAACGCGGAAAACCCCTCAGTGGGAGAGGTAAAAAACCACGGGCAGAAAAGAGATATTTTATTATGCACTGAATTTTACAGATTTCAACACCCTCGGATAATGAGACAACAACTGTATTTATAGGCACAAATCCCTAAACCCTAGCCGCCAGGAATCTTTGTCTGATCTGCCATAAATACCCTTACACATGTCCTCCTTTTAATGACACTGTATAGCTGTCACATAACAGAATTAGCAGATGTGGGACCCTGCTGTATCCAAGTACTCAGCAGACTATCACCCTGCTGATAGTCACCCTGCTGACAGAAGCTCAGTAGACTCCACCCTACTGATGCACAGAATTGAATACACTTCTCAGCTGTCCATCACACAGCTGAGTCTTCAGATTGGTTCCACCAGATGTAGAGTTTAAGTCACTTTACTGACAGTTTGGTTAATGTATTTTCAATATTTGATTGATTCTTGGTTTATTTGCGTTGTTCTTGAATCTTTTTATTTACTTTTCCTCATATTATTTGGTCAAAGACCACCCATTTTGGTTAACCTATAAATATGTGGTTGTGTTTAACATAATTAGATAATCATCTCTGTGGAGTTGACCTTGGCTCGCCTATGTTACGATTGACATAATACTCTTGTTAATATTAATGACTTACACGCAATCATAATTCAAGAATCTGATTTTGCCTAGTGGTAAAAACTATCGCAATAACCAAAGTTCAATTATATTTTGCCTCGAATAAAAAATCCCTTTCACCTTCCCCCGGCCCTCCCAAAAAATCACACATGGTAATTCAATATGGCCTCAGTGCCGAAGGTCCCGAGTTCAAGCTTCTTTGTGAATCCCATAATAAAATATTGTATCAAATGTTGTATAATTTCAAATGTTAATTCAAAGTAGTGTACTTTTAATTTAATTCACCATACATTATCCTTTTTTTTTCATAATTGTGTGAATGAAATGTCTCTTTTCTAGGAGCGTATATAGGATAGCAGCACGGCATATGTTTTAAGATATGATGATTGGATCATCAATATTATGCACAGATAACTATGATATTACTCCCTCCGTTTTTATATATATGTCGCAGAGAAAACAATCACACAAGTTAAGAAAGTAGTTAATATGTCTAAAATATACTGTTGAAAATGTATTTTTTTATTGGAAAAGTAAATACTTTGTTGGTAAAGAGCTTTTTAGTATTGAAAATGTATTTTTTTTATTGGATCAGTAAATAAATTATTGGTAAAGGAGGAAAAAATAACAAATGATATTAGAAATGTAAAATGACTGATAAATAAAATAAGAGCAAATTCTGAAATGTGACAGATAAAATAAACAGAGAGAGTATTAATTATTGTTCCTGGCTCGTGTAATGGGGAATTTTTGAAGTGAAGAGTCTTTGTTCCACTGCACTGCGGATGATCCCTGACGATGACCTATTTAGTCACCTAAATCATCTGGGCCTTGATTGAATCTAGTGATGAGCACCTAAAACCCTAATGCCTAAGAATAAGATTGTGTGTTTTGTGATTTGCGGCTGAGTCTAAAAATTTGTCTTAGATTGCTTACGTATCCTGTTAGGTTCCAGGAATCAAGCCTTACATAGTTCCTGGATTGTGGTATTTATAATGACAACACATGCCCTAACCCTAATATTAAGTCGGTTTGTGTTAATGTCATATTTACCCTTAATGGGCCTTAACCCTCGCCCAAGTTATCACACTGTTAATGGGCCTTGAAAACTGGTGCGGACTCTGTCCTCGATGTCGATACTGCCGACCTGCGTTACTCGACTCTGGGACTCATTGTCCAACACTGCTCGATTGTCGATCGTCGTAGCCCCGAGTCTGGGCATCGACATGTATACCTTAATGTTTATTCGTAATGTGAGGACCAACCAACCGATAGACGACACGTGGAGGGGTGAAACCCTGTATCGTCATAAGCCCCCCATACTTGAGAGAGGCAACTCCCGTTGTCCGAAGTCGAGTCTGCCATTCGAATTGTCTCCGAGTTGGGTTATCATTTGGGCCGGTAAAAGTCCGCCACTTGCAACCCTAACTGCTTGTAGCCACGTGGCATGACGTCATGGTGCACTAACGCTTCGTATCCCGTCAGCCATAACGTTTCTGCCATTTCTGCCTTGGTTTTCGCGATTTATAGGGGTTATAACTCCCCATCATTCACGTCTTTTCAAATCATTTGGAAATCTTGGCTAGCATAAAATGAGAGAGAGAGAGAAGTTGGAGCAGAGCCATTTCGTCGTTTCATTAGCATAAATTCCAAATATCAAGTAAGCGTTTCATTTGTGTTCTTCATCTTTTTCTTTGCACTTATCCATGTCAAGTAGTGCTACTGAGTCTGATAGGGGCAGTGAAACACCTTCCCATAGCCAAACTCCGGCGTCTGTCCATTCCGATCATCTTCTCTAACCAGTCTCCGACGAACCTTCACCCTCTTCCCCTCATGTCCCTAACTAACCCAAAAAGTTAATCACCGGGATGGACGGTAAAGGGCCTAAAGGTTGCCTCAGTGCCCTTTCCCATGAAGATATTACTAGAATCTGCAGAAAGTCCAATATTACCAGCCCCCAATTTGAGACCCAACTCCCCTCCGGTCTTCACCAATTCACCGATGAACCCCCAGAAAGGTTCCGTACCGTCTACGAGGCCCAACTCTTGAGTGGATTATGGTTTCCACTGTGTCCGGCCGTCATTGGGGTTTTGGATCATTATGAGATAAGCGTTTCCCAATTAGCCCCGAACGCTGTCAGGATTCTAATGGGGTTCGTCATTGCCGGTCGAGTTGCTCGAGTCTGCTTCTCGATTCCCCTTTTTCGATATTACTACCAGATCGCCGCTACGCCCGACAAACTATGGTATACCTTCGAAAGGAGGTCGAACCGGCACGGATTTGTAACTAGGGGGCCTTCTTCACACGGGGAGTGGAAACCCCGATTCTTCTTCCTTCGTTATGGCCTGGAGAACCCTTATATTGGACAATGGAGGTCGAGGGACGTGAAGAAGGACAAACTTGGGAGTGCTCCCACCCCTCGAGAGGCCCGCCTATTAGATGGCTTTAGCTTCGAGGTGTGCACTCGAGACTTGAGTCTTCTGTACAAACTGGCCCATTTGGAGGAGGCTGGACCGATCCCCTATGCAAATCTTCACGCCCAAGATCAAGAGAACCGTAGGATGTTTCTTTATTTTGCTTGTGTATTTATTATTTTGTCGAGTTTGATAACTTGCCCTTTATTGCTCAAACTAACTTGTTCTCTTTGTCTTGTAGTGGAGAAATTCTCTTCGATCAGCGACCCCACACACCTTCCCCCATCGGTGATTGGAGTTGCTCCGCCCCTCGGAGATCGGGCTACCCCTACTGCGCAAATTGCTGAGACCAGGGCGCCTTCTACTGTTGCTCAATCCGAGACCACCCCTGATGCCATTGAGTCGACGGTGCCAGCTCAATCACCCAACCGACCTCCGACTTCTAGCGGCTTAACGGTCCGTTATGGTTCACTGTGGGACGAGGAGGAGGAAGTTCTGGTTGATTTGACTCTACCCGTCGGCGAAAACGTCGAGGAGCGAGCAGCGCCGACCAAGAAAAGGCTAACCGTTCCTGAGCTGGTGAAGGAGCAACAAAGGCAGGCAAAGAGGGTCAGGGTTGGCGAAGCTTCTTCCGAGGTAGAAGTCGATGTAAACTGGACTGCACATGATTGTGCGACCTTAGAAGATAAGGATCTATCTCACGCTCTTCGGAGGTCGTCTCGCCTCGTAAGTTAACCGTTTTCTTTATCTTTAAACGATGATTTCTCCCGAGGCATATGCCTTGCATTTATTACTTGACGCCCCCATTTTTTTTTCGACAGAGTAACTTTCTTAGCAGAGAAGCTGCCCGCCGATTGGCTAAGCCGGTCGATACAGAAGAGGATCTGCGTAGGGAAATCCACAAACTGCTTGAGGACAATATTGCAAAGGGCACCGCCATCGCCGGTATCGAGACTCAATTCGAGACGCTGAAGCGAGAGGCTGCTATCGAGATCAAGAAGCTGCAGGACGACTTGGCCCGATCGCAGGATGCCCAGCAGGATCAGGGTAAAAGGTTAGCTGACCTAGCCGTCGACTTTGAGAAGGCGCAGCATGCGCACAAGGCTTCGATGGCTGACGTGGCAGCGGCTCGACAGGAGAGGGATACTCTGAGAGTCAATCTGGAGAAAGAAAGGGACGCCCTGAGAGCCGAATTGGATCAGGTGCGTGTGCAAGTCGAGACGGCCAAGACAGCTGCGATCCTTGAGTATCGGAAGTCGACCGACCTGGACGCAGATCTGGATGTGCTTATGCGCGCGGAAATGATGGGTGGCTTTACTATGGCGGTGACCCAGGCGAAGGCTGTCAATCCAGGATTCGATGTATCGACGCTCGAGACGCCAATGTTCTACAATCCCGAGGTGGAGAAGTTGTATGACCGCTACAGTGAGGAATTCCAACAGGGAGAATCTCTTGCTACTAAGTATGGTCCTTCGACTTCCGCCCCTCCTACTGAGCCGACCTCCGCCATCTCTGAGCCGACCCCTGATTGTTGTTTTTCAAATTTTTCTTTTGTTGAATTTACATTCGAGCTTGAAATTCTGTAACAATATACATTGCCGTTCTATGGTTGGTTTTTTCGACCTGGCCTTGTTTTGTATTAACTTTGCTTTGAATTCGATTCGATTTTTATTCCCTTTCTTGTTATTGTCTATCCTTCTTGCCTCGATGGTTTTTAGCTTTTCGCTCATCGAGCCTTTGGCCCTGTTCGCTGCTTGCTTTATTGATGTCGTGTTGCCCCCCAAGTGTATTATGAACCTCTGGTTCCTATTGCACTTGTGAGTTTAGCTAAGATCGACCCGTTTGCCTTGGCCTTTTTGCCTCATAGGCTTATTTGGCCTCAGGTTGAGCGTTTTAGTCTGACCGTGTGAACTGTCCCTTGGCTTTGGCCTTTTTCGCCCTTCGGGCTCGTTTGGCTCTTGACTGGGACGTTTGGCCCGACTATGCGAACCGTCCTTTGCCTTAGCCTTTTTCGCCTCTTGGGCTCGTTTGGCTTTTGGCTGGGACGTTTGGCCCGACTATGCGAACCGTCCTTTGCCTTAGCCTTTTTCGCCTCTTGGGCTCGTTTGGCTTTTGGCTGGGACATTTGGCCCGACTATGCGAACCGTCTTTTTGTCTTTGCATTTTTCGCATATTGGGCTTATTTTGCTCTCGGCTGCACTGAGTTGTCCGACTTGCGGATTTCTCTATTCTTTGTCGACTGTACTGACTAACATTTTGTATCACGTTGGACTTGTAGTGTTATGGCTTTAAATCCTAACAAACATAAAAACGTCTCGGGAAAAGACATGTTTATTAGAGTACTTATGAAACTGTCACATGGACTTATTACAAGACTTAAAACGAAACACAGAAATTGATCGAAATAAGGCTTAACTTAAACATAGTACTTCCTCAAGTTGTTGGCGTGCCACTGTCGAGGAACCGTGGTTCCATCTGCTCACCCGAGTTGATAGGACCCTTTGGGGTGAACCTTCATAATCTGGTACGGGCCTTCCCAATTTGGGGTCAATTTTCCAATTGCTTCTTGTCGACTTGCTTCGTTCTTTCTAAGAACCAGATTCCCAACTTTGAAGTATCTATGCTTAACCCTCGAGTTATAATACTGCGAAATTTTCTGTTTGTACTTTGCCATTCTGGCTGAAGCAATCTCTCTTCGCTCCTCAGCATTGTCTTTTTCATGTCGAAGGTCGGGAGCATTTGTTTCAACATTATAGGCCAGAACTCGAGGAGAAGGAACACCGATCTCCGCGGGTATAACCGCTTCGCATCCATACACTAAAGAGAAAGGTGTTTCTCCTGTTGAGGAATTAGGAGTTGTCCTGTATGACCACAGGATGATCGGAAGTTGTACTGCCCAATCTCGACCTTCTGCCTCTAGTCTCTTTTTCAACCCTAGCTTGATCTGTCGATTTGGCTGCTCGACTTGATTGTTTGCTTGTGGGTGAGCTACCGAGGTGAAGTACTGGCTGATATGATACTCATTGCACCATTCTCTAACTCTTCGGTCCTCAAACTGGGTGCCATTATCTGAGATCAGAGCCTTTGGGATGCCGTATCTACATAAAATATCGACCCACAAGAATTTTTTGATGGTTGCAGCTCTGATGTCGGGTAAAGCTTTGGCTTCGACCTATTTGGTGAAGTAATCCACAATAACGACCACGAATCGATTATTCCCCGGGGCTCGGGGTAAGGGTCCAACTATGTCGACTCCCCACTAATCAAAAGGCCAGGCTGACGAGATGACATTCATTTCTTGGGCTTGTTGATGTTGTCATGGATTTGGCAAGGTTTACATCTCTGAACAAGGTTATTCGCATCTCGCTGCATCGACGGCCAAAAATATCCGGCTAGCTTACACTTTCGAGCCAACATCCTGGCCCCACAATGATTTCCGCAAGCTCCTCTATGGATTTCTTCCAGGAGATACTCACCTTCTACCTCGGATACACACCTCAACCATGGGCTCACGAAGGACTTTCGATAAAGGACATCATCAAAGAATGCGTATCGTACTGACTGGAGTCGAACCTTTCTTGATTGTACCTTATCAGCTGGGAGAATTCCATCCTTGAGGTAGAGGGTGATCGAGTCCATCCACGTGGCCTGCTGAGTGATCGGCTGGGCCTCCGATTCTTTGTAACTCCTGTAGGTCAATAGCTCGACTAGAACTTTCTTATTCGAGACGAAGTTTGATGCGTGCTTAGAGAGTGCGTCGGCCCTCTTATTCTGACTTCGGGGGACCTGCTCGATCTGTACTGTCTTGAACTTAGGAATGAGGCCTTGCACCACTGTTAGATAATTTCTCATGGTTTCTTCTTTAGCTTCATACTCCCATTTGACATGATTTACCACCAACTGGGAGTCACTGTAAACCTGTAAATTCTCGACACCCAGCTTCAGGGCAAGTTTCAGACCTGTGATCATAGCTTCATATTCAACCTCATTGTTCGTTGCTTTGAAGTCAAATCGAAGGGCATAGGGGAATTCCTTGCCTTTCAGACTGACTAGAAGAAGGCCTGCTCCTGCCCTCTCCTTACTAGACGCTCCATCTACTTGGAGGGTCCATTGTTCCTCCAGACTTTGCTTCTCTTGGTCGAGTTGAATAGAAATCCCTTCGGCCAAGAAATCTGCCAAGGCCTGAGCCTTTATCGCAGTTTGAGGAACGAACTCGATATCGTATTGTGCCATCTCTACTACCAATTTCGCTAGTATGAGCATTATTTTCACCAAACAAATTTATAAAATACTCAAGACAACGGTGACTAAACAAGCTCTCTAACCGGCAGTGTACCGGGTCGATTGCGAGTAAAGCTACAGGAGTCCGAGGTCGATCCCACAGAGAAGATGTGCTTGTAAGTACCAAAGTGAACTTATTGCTTAGTCTAGGCAAACAAGTTGTTGGAATGTTTGTACACTTCAATTAAACTAAAGTAAATTAAACTAACAAGTCTAAAGGGAGAAAGGGACATAGCCGAACCATGATCAATGTGACTAATCTCAACCCTAAGGTAGACAAAACCGGGAGTGCGCATTATACTAAACGAACTCTTGCATTCAATTTCACGGGTGCGAACTCCTAAACCCGGTGCTAGCGTCTGAACAACTCTCTTCTAACACCTTATGCCATGTTAAGGTCCGAACAACTCTCTCCTAACAAGTCATGTTTTGCACTCGAGCCGCTTAAACGTATAAACGAGTAACCTCACGATGAGCTCGGTTTAACAACTAAACCGAGACTACACCGCGATCCTAGAACCCTTTTCCCACACCCCTCTCTCTGAACAACTCTCAAGAGTGGTGTGTGTGATGTTTGACCTAGGTGATCAATCTAGCCCAAATCCGTTATTACAAGTTCTAAGACGTGAAACGTGCAAGATACAACAATAAAAAGCACTACCCACTCCCAATTTCATCACCCAAAGGGTGATTTCACCACATTTCACATGATTTGACTATGGGGAGGAATTAGCTACACATTATACAAGTTAAAACATAAAGAAAGTAGTAAAGGAGAAGCATAACAAGCATAAAAGAGAAGAAAATTACCATAAAGTTGCAGAAATTCGAGTTGGAGAAGATAAGCACAAAAGTTGAATACAAAAGATCGAATTTTGCCCAATGAAATGTTATAGATCGAAGCTAAGAGTTAGAGAATCAAAGAGAGGATTGAAAGAGCTTTCTAACGGTATATTACACTAATTCTAACTCCTAAGGATGAAGAAAATCGCCCAAATTAACCTAAAACTACTCCATTTCGCGGCTGCTATCTTCTTTCCCCAAAAATTCGATCCAAATTGGGTTTATATGGCTAAAAAATGCTCAAACGCACGTTTGGAAGGTTCCCAAACGTGCGTTTCAGTCCCCTTGCTCTCAGTATTCAAAAAAAACGTCCGAAACGCACGTTTAAAGCTCCAAACGTGCGTTTCGCATGATGCAGTTTTTCTGCTGTAGTAAAACCTTCATAACTGCTTCATCCGAGCTCCGATTTGGGTGATTCAAGATGCGTTGGAAAGCTCTTTCAATTCTATACAAATTTCATGAAGAAGTCATGACCAGAAAATGCCTCCATCATGGGTCAAAATGCTGCTGAACCAGAACATAGGGGTTGAGATACTAAAACTTCTCACCCCTTTTCTTCATCTTTCTTCTTCTTTGGCTCATTGTTGCACCTTGACCATGCTTCTCATCATAATTCTTTGCCTTCCGGGTTCTCGAGACACCATTTCCCTACATCATCACAACAACCAAAAACATCCAAAACATTCCAGAGGGTAAAAGTGCTCGGGAATAGGGTCAATATCACTAAAAAGAGGTAGTAAACTATCAAAGTGACGGATTTACTCCCCGTGCTAATAATTCACGATATTGCCCCTAAAACGGTCTAAATCACCAAGAAACGTGCTAAAAGTGGGATAAACGGGGGTAAAAGATGCACCGGAATCATGTAAAGTTGACTCCCATCACTAGTCGGCCCGAAGTGTCGGGCTTCGCTAAGATCTGCTTCAACGGTTGGTCAGTGGCTACCATAATAGGATGGGACTGGAAATAGGGCCTTAGCTTTCTTGACGCATGTACCAGACATAATGCTAGCTTTTCTGCTGGTGAGTACCGGATCTCGGGACCATGTAACGCTTTACTGACAAAATAGATAGGCACCTGGCCATGTACCCCTTCCCGAACTAGAACCACACTCACTGCTTCCTCGCATACTGCCAAGTAGACTAACAATCTCTCCCCTTCTCGAGGTGAAGTGAGGGTGGGTAACTCTGATAGGTAAGCTTTCAATTCCTCGAAGGCTGTCTGACGTTCTTCATCCCAATGGAAAGGACTGGCCTTGCGGAGGATCTTGAAAAGTGGTAGTGCGCGCTGCGCGGATCTCGACAGGAACCTGTTGAGGGCGGCCATTCGACCAGTAAGTCTTTGTACTTCCTTTGTATTTCGAGGTGCAGGCATATTTTTCAAAGTGTCGATTTTGTCCGGGTTTGCTCGAATCCCGTCCTTCGAGATCATATATCCCAAAAATTTACCTGTCTTGACCCCAAAGGTGCACTTCTTTGGATTTAACCTCATCTGCGTTTCCCTCAACACTTCAAATACCTCTCGAGTGTCTACCAAATATTGCCTCATAGACCGACTCTTGATGAGCAAGTCGTCTACGTACACTTCCATGCATCTACCAATCTGTTTGGCGAAGATCTTGTTGACTGCTCTCTGGTATGTAGCCCCAGCGTTTTTTAATCCGAACGGCATGGTTACATAGCAGAAAATGCCAAATTCTGTGATAAAAGCTGTCTTTTCAGCGTCTCGAGGATCCATTAAAATCTGATGATATCCCTTGTATGCGTCCAAGAAACCAAATACTTCGAAATCGATGGTGAAGTCCACTAACCTGTCGATTTTTGGCAATGGATACGAGTCCTTTGGACATGCTTTGTTCAGGTCAGTGAAGTCCACGCACATACGCCAGCTGCCATCGGGCTTCTTGACCAACACTGGGTTGGCCAGCCACTCTGGGTAGAATACTTCTCTTACTATCTGGGCCGACAGTAGCTTACCGACTTCCAATTCTATGGATTCTAGTCGATCTGGTGTGAAGTTTCTCTTCTTTTGCCTAACTGGCTTCTTAGCTTGATCTATCTCGAGCTTATGGATCACGATGTCTGTTGGTAACCCCGGCATGTCGTTAGCCTTCCAGGCAAAGACATCTCTGAACTCGATTAACAACTCGATTAGCGACTTTTTTTCTTTGGCCGGGATCCAAATCCCGACCTGTACACACTGATCATCTTCTCCTTTCTAGAGACGAACATTCTCGACTACCATTTTCCCGGAATTAGTTCCTCGACCAGAACTTGTTGTACTGCCATTTTCCCGTTCATGACAATGGAGTTACAACTCCGCGCTGCCTCAACATCTCCCTTTACCTCGTGGGAACCGTTCCTGGTAGGAAACTTCATGCTGTTGTGGAATGTGGAGATGATAGCGTGTAGGTCGAAGAGTGCAGGCCGTCCTAAAATAACATTATACGCCGAGGGAGCTTTGACTACCACATAGTTTAACTCAAGGGTCCTTCCTTTATCGCCATCCCTGACCGTTTTGAGTAACTTTATCAATCCCATAGGATGAACCGCTTGCCCTGTGAACCCAAACAAAGGAGACGCTATTGGAGCTAGGTCCTTCTCCTTTAGCTTCATTGCCTGAAAAGCCGAGTAATACAAGATGTTTACCGCGCTGTCATTGTCGATGCAGACCCTTGACACACGGGCTCGACTAATCACCGCTTCGATAACCAACCCCTCACTATGACTCCGAGACTTGGGGATATCATCTTTGGGGCCGTACCCGACTTCTGTTGTAAATCTCAGTTGCTTGCATTCTCTCGAGCTGTCAGCTGGCTCTCGACTGGCTCGGTCTTTATCATTCTCCCCAGGCCCAAAGATCGTATTAACATAATTGTTTGGTCGATTATCGTCGTACTTATCCCGACCATAGTTATCTCTGTTATCTCTATCACGATCTGGAGATCGATCCTGTCGGGGTGATCGATCTCTCCGTCTTTGAGCATCTCTCCTCGACCCCTATCATTGTCGGGGTTCTTCCTTTTGTACTCTCTACGCCCCTTGGGTTCATCGCATCGAGACCTGTCGACCCCTTCATCTAGTTTCCCCTCTTGAATGCAGATGTCGATGTCTCTTTTCAGTCAATACAATCTTCCGTTGTGTGACCTATATCCTCGTGAAATTCACAATATTTGCTTGAATTCCTCCGCTCTCGAGGTTTCTTCAATGGTGGCGGTCTTTTCGCTATGTTTTTCGAAAGCATGATGGATAGCACTTCTGCTCGAGACCAATTAATTGGGATGAAATCCCTATCGCGTTTGGCCCCTTTCTTTCCCAACCGGTCTGAGACGGGTGTCTCTATACGGTCCCAGATTGAGGGTTTACTCTCGACATCCTATCTCTTGGATTGATTCCTGTTCGGACCTCGATTGTCCTTCTTCGAATCCATCCAGTCGGATTGGGTGTGCCTACGCACAGCCTCTTCCCCCTGACAGAATCTGTGCACCACGTTAACACACTCGTCCATGGTGTGAGAGACGTCTCTGCTCAACTTCATGTATAACTTCGTATTACGCAGTCCCCCCATAAATGATGTGATCAGAAGTCGATCATCTCTGCATCCTTGACCTGCATGGCCTCGAGATTAAATTTCTTTAGATAATCCAGTACTGTTTCATCCTTTTTGCTGCCTCATGTTCATGAGGTGCGTGGCGCTTAAGTGAAACTTTTTGTTGACAATGAACGCATCCCGAAACTTACGGGCCAACATGGAAAAATTGGAGATCGACCCGGGTCGTAGCTTGGTAAACCATTCCCTGGCTCGACCTACGAGCAGTGTCTCAAATGCCCGACATCGCATCGCATCAGGTGCGCCGTCCAACCTCATCTGAGACAGATACATGTGTAGATGGTCTTCTAGATCGGTAGTACCATCGTAAGGATCTATCTTTGGTATCTTAAACCCCTTAGGTTTAAGGAAACTCTCGATCTCCTTCGTGAAGGGTGACTCCAACCACAGCGAGACCTGACTTTTCCCTAGAATAACATCCAGCTCCTCCCTAACGCTGTCCTCATCCATCTTCTGATGCTTTTGTTGGATCTCGTGTCTCTTTCTCTCTACAGAGCTGGAGGACGCACTGACTTCATCTCCAGGAATCCGCTTAGGCTTTTCTGCAGCGTCTTTCGGACCGCCGTCTGCGGCTGCATCCTTTGGGCCGCCGTCTGCTTGCTGCTGCACCATAAACACCTCTGCTATAATCTTGGACATCAATTCACGATCTGCCCCTGCCAATTGATCCACAATGGCTTGGTGTTCTGGAGCAAGACCCTGTTTTTCTTTCTGGGGATTTTCATGGACGGTGTTCAAGATTGGATCTTTTGCTCCTTGTGCATCTAGATCTATCTGCTCTTTGATATGCGAGCTCTGTTGATCAGTGGCTTTGGAGGCGGTCTTCCTGGCGTTCTTATCCTTGGGAGGCATCGTGATCTTGGTGTATTCAACAATAGAAGGCCCTCCTTCTAGCGCCAATGACGATGACCGATTTAGTCACCTAAATCATCCGGGCCTTGATTGAATCTAGTGATGAGCACCCAAAACCCTAATGCCTAAGAATAAGATTGTGTGTTTTGTGATTTGCGGCTGAGTCTTAGAATTTGTCTTACGTAGTTCCTGGATTGTGGTTTTTATAATGACAACACATGCCCTAACCCTAATATTAAGTCGGTTTGTGTTAATGTCATATTTACCCTTAATGGGCCTTAACCCTCGCTCAAGTTATCACACTGTTAATGGGCCTTGACAGCTGGTGCGGACTCTGTCCTCGATGTCGATACTGCCGACCTGCGTTACTCGACTCTGGGACTCATTGTCCTACACTGCTCGATTGTCGATCGTCGTAGCCCCGAGTCTGGGCATCGACATGTATACCTTAATGTTTATTCGTAATGTGAGGACCAACCAACCGATAGACGACACGTGGAGGGGTGACACCCTGTATCGTCAATCCCCATGTGTATAAAAAGATAAAATTGTTTTGTCTCTTTTACACATGGCGATGTGCAGTCCAATAAAAAACCCCTACGTCAAAATCATCCCGTGCAATGGGGATGGATGTGCGATTGGCAGAGAAACAAAACGAATAAAAGATGATCTGACCTATGGTTGATATACAATTTCTTTATCCGATTCAAGAATAAATTAACATTAAGGGTTTGTTATGATGTTTTTATGTATTTTAAGTGTTTTAATTTCAGTTTTGGGATTATAGTTTCGACCTTCAATTATTAGGGTTTTATAAAGAAAAAAAATTCTTGGATATCTCATGATCATAACGGCGAGCACAAAGAGGAGATCCATCTAGAATAATTTTCTAGATGTTCCACGAGGTGAAAATCCGTGTTATCTTGCAATTAGGGTTCGACCTTATTAGGTTAAAAACTTAGTTGTTTCTTGGTTTCCAAATTAGGTTTTTTTTATTTTTTTTTCCATGCTAGATATGTGTTTCAGCCGTAGGAAAATTCAAAAGAAATTAGATATTGGATAGAAAAACCTACACCGAGGCATTGAGGTCTTCCGTCAATATATAATTTTAATTATATTTTATGTTTTATGTCTATTATAAATTTAGGTCTTATTCCCTATTAAGTTAATTATTTTTCCATAGAAAGAGTCGTTTCTTTCTTTATTTGTTAAAAAAATGTGGGATGGGTAATATAGAGTAGTTTATTTCTTTATTTGTATTAGAGTCTTTTGCATCCGTATTTTTTTGTGCACAATTTCAGTAACTATTTGGTCAATAGGCTGATGCGTCCCTTAAATTTTGCTTATTGGGCACGTGTCGAACGTCTCGTTCAACTTGTGGGCTCGATTTTTGAGACGGATAGTTACACCGAGCCTCTGATGAAAATGAAAATGAAAATGTTAACGATATTGATCATTCTTCCATCAACGAATACAAAATATGAATAACTCAATTTACCATATTGATCATTCTTTCAAACAACAATGAATTTTCAACAATGACCAATTTACAATATTGATCATTCTTTCAAACGATATTGATCATACCTCATTTGATATCATCGCATCGTTATTCATGAATTTCAACAATGACTTTCAAACAACAATGAATTGTCTAATATTATGTTGGAATATGGTCATTCTGGTATTTAAAAAGATTGGTGAAAGAATTATTATTTTCTGTGTTATAGATTGAAATATATAAATGTTTAAATAATGAAAGAAAAACAAATCCAAATAATTTTAGAGTCGAATTAATGAAACAATATTTTGTCCTTTATGCAAAACTTTTTAAAGAATGTCATTTTCACTATTTTACATTCTTATTTTGTCATTCTCCTGAATCTTTTAAAATTATTTTATTTTTAATGATACGTTTATGGTTTTATTTCATGTTTTACTATTTTTTTATATTGGCACAAAATAATTTGTGTGCTCAGAAATCAGATCCACAGAATGAGTTGGGCTGATTGTTGTAAGATGCTTAAACCCAAACTGATAAATACAACACGAACTTAGAAATATGCGTACCAGATATATCAGTGGGCTAATTATTCTAGGCCCTTAAATTAGCATATTTGGGGTGGCCCTAGACCATGTTTTGGTAGGTCTCCTCCGATGACGGGTATGATAGTATGACAAATACTTACTGTCAGAAATAAGGTTACAAAATTCGAGTGATGTCTCCAATCTACAATGTTTTTGTAATATTCGATTTTTTAGAAAGAGCAGACGACTTTTTTTGCATAAAATCCGAATATTATATTTATTTATTTATGGAATTAAGTTTTTTTTTTAAAAAGGAATTAACGTGGAAGTGTTTTTTTATTGAAAAGAATGTGGAAGTTTTTTTTCCTAATAAAATCTTCCATTAACATGGTGGGTGTTAGAAGTTCTTATTTCAAAGTTCAGACTATGAGAGAGTGACAAAAACAAAAAACAAAGCAAAAAGGGAATCTTCCAAAATTCTCACAAGTTGTTGCTTAGATTGCAGATTCAAGTAGAGAATCGGAATCAGCGTGAGAAGGGCTTTGTTTCTACACCAAACGTTGGAATTTTCGAAAAGGTATAGTTTTTGCCCTATTTGGAATCTTCAAGTTCTGAACCTATTCTGATGTTCTAAGTGGTGTAATTCATAGTCTAGATCGAGTAGAAACCCATGATCATGATTAATTTAGGTGTTATTTGTGATCAATTAGCTTGTTGGTTGAAGAAATCAAGGTTTTCTGTGTTGGCTTGGAGTTCTTCGTTTCTTCTTTGGAATCCAAGTAAGAGGGTTTTCATGTTGAATGATTTGTGTTTTATGATGTTTTGGTTGAGTAAATTGTTTGTTAGTTGTTGTTAAATTCATGGTTTAGACTGGGGTTTGAAGTATGAGAGGCTATGATATGTTTAGTGTATGTTTTGCTGATGTTTTGGCTTGTATTTGCATGGAAAAATAGTTGGAAATGGCTTGAAATTGTGCAGAATCGAAAAAAACGCGCAGGCAGGCGGTCAGGTTGATGGGCGCGTGCCTATCTACTTGTGGGTGGTGGCCTATCGAAATAGAGAGTTCATGGAACTCTCCTGCTTGATGGGCGCCCGGCTGTGTCTTCATGGGCATGGCCTATGGCCCAGAAATGCTGTTTTGCCCGTTTTTTTTTTGCGTATTTTCGAGTGTAGGAAGTTGGGATTTGGTTCCAAACCGTATTATAATAATGTAAACAAGTTAAATGAAGATGACAAAGCCATGATTAAGCTTTTGATGCATTTACTTTCGGGACCGAATGAATTCTTGTAAAAGTTGAAGTTTAAGACCGTCAGGAATGTATGAATGGTCTTGTGCTTCGGTGATTTAGTATTAATCAATGTCTGTGTATGTGATATGATTCTCTAGAGGTCTAGGACGAGGAAGTAGAATGTTAAGTGAGTCTTTCCTTAAAAACACTTAGGTGACTAGTTAACAACTAATAATATACATACTTGTGTAGTTAAAAGCAAAAATATCATGTTATTCTTGGTAAGGCATAAGATTATATCGCAATGTGTGGTGTGGTCAGATAAAGAGGACAACTTCACTGATCTTTAAGAGATACCAGGAGTGGAGGGATTTCACAGAACACACACACTATCGGGACTAGCCCGTGGTTACTAATGTATGTATCACTAGTAGGTTGCAAAAGATGTTTCACAATGAGCAGCATCATGCGTAGTGCTTTAGAATACTTGATGTAACAAAGATACGTTAAGGTAGAAACTGAGTAAGATTCTCACAACAAGTTATGAGCATGAAATGAACCCTAGAGTTTGAGTCGTGTTCATAAAGATAACTTTAATTAATGTTAACATTTCATTATAAAATGTAATTGATAAATAGCTTTTACATCTTCCTAAGTACTCAATGTACTTACCTCTTTTGCATGTTTGTATGTTTTCTTTCTTGAGAAGATGTACATGATGAACAAGTGTATGAGGATGATGATGAGGAAATTCGATATGCCATGCTATGAAGTTCTATCATGCTTTTAATTATATGTTGTGTCACAAACTATGTATTTTTTTTTATTTTCAAGACATGTTGTTCTTTTAGCTTTTTCCTTTGAGACTTGAGTTGTAAGTTAAGTTTGTTTTCATTTGTAAGATACCGTATGTTGTAAGAAGTGAAGTATCGTTGTTGTAAGATTTCTTTATATCTTTAGTTGTTGGATGGCAATGTAATCTCTTAGTCCTTTGTATGGTTTTACCCGAGTATTTTCAGCTTCCATTTTGCTTTATTTGATGCGACGACGTAGAGTCTTGCGTATAATGTTAGATGCATTTAATGTTATACCCGCTGAATATTTTTTTTTTCCGAATCCGGGAATGGGGCGTCACGTTACCCGAGTAAGCTTCCTCGATATAGAGTCTTGCGTATAATGTTAGATGCATTTAATGTTATACGCGCGAACATTTTTTTCCGTTTTTTTTTTGCTCGTTCTAGCTCTTTTAATGCCAATGTAATTGAGTTTACATATGTTGAGTTGAAAATGGAAATAAAATCCTCATTTTCAACTCGATATATGAAATCAAAGAAAAAAATGTTGGTTTTAAAAGAGCTAACATTGACATTGTATAGGTCGATTGTCCACGTTTGAGCTTTACAAAGTTCAACCTAAGCATGAAATGTTACGGTAAATTGGGGTGTTGTGCCTTTAATAGGCGCATTCTTTCAATCCTGTGAGATATATATATATATATATATATATATATATATATATATATATATATATATATATATATATATATATATGTGTGTGTGTGTGTGTGTGTGTGTGTGTGTGTGTGTTTGTTCATTTACATCGAAAAACTCTTGCCCGTTAAAGACTTATTATTGTCGCTTAAACAAGAGGTTTCGGGTTCGAGCCTTGTAGATGCAACAAACCCTTTTTTAAGAGATCTTCCCGTTTGGTATCCGACAGTGCCTCAAAGATCAGACAATTGTCTGGAGATACCTTGCAAAACCAAAAAAAAAACAAACTATTTAAACTTGCTAACGACAAATTTTCCAAAACATTTGTATAACAAGATGTTTCCATTGTTATCAGGAAACGAGGATTGTCCACCAATCTTCACATATCAATACACCCTAGCAAAATGTTATTGCTGAAAGAAATTAAGAATCGACACACTCTCTTGAAATAACCAAGGCTTTTATATTTACTTTGAAAATGCTCAAAAGATTTTGGGCCATGTACGTAGAATACTACTACTGTAGATATGAATATCTAATTCAAGTTTACAACTATTAATTACTTTCAAGATTCATGTTTACTTACTGATATACCTTTAAAAAGCTTTCAGATGTCATGACTTTGTGCATGTCCATGCCTCTAAAATCGCATCAAGCTGGATCCTATATGACAAACAAGACAGTATTCCACCCGAGCAACCAGTATGTCATATAGGTATAATATTCCACCCGAGCAACTAGTTTAGGTAAATAGCGAACAAGGCTGGTGTTGGATATTTTTGGCCCTTCGACGAATTCACTGAAATAGGGCCTTTTAGTTTGATTTTTTTTTCTCTAAAAACATACCTATAAAAGATTACTTCAATATCGTTTCTAAAATCTGTAGATACAAAATTTAAATTCATGGATGCTAGATATTTTTCCATATATTATTATCGTTTGCATTTGGGTTGTCGTAATAAAACAGGGTTCGACTTATATGATCAATGTGAGTTATTATAAATTTTTTCGCATATAATTTGGCTATTTCTCAATTTAAGTAAATTTTTTTAACACATTATATTAGTGAGTCTATAATTTGGACTTATAATTTGAGTATTTATCAATTCAATATAAAAAGAATTTAATTGTATTTTAAAACATTATATGGGTCTATAATTTGGACTCATAATTTTGGACACATTATATCACGTTTGGAATCTATACGATACTTTTTTATTTTGGGAAATATTTAATTTCGAGGCCCCACTTACGGTTGGGCCTTCGGCCGGCGCCTAATTGGCCTTAGCTTTGGGCCGGCTCTGATAGCGTATTGAACGTTTATATAACATACCTATTACTCTTCAGAAGATATCTAGATCATGCACAAATCATCCCATTCAAATATTTGTGCACTCTGTCTCGACCAACTATCAGTGGCGGACCTACATACAATAAGGGAGTGCAACTGCCTCTCTTGATTCGAAAAAATTATACTAATATATATACTATGCATATAGTTTTCTCCACTTAATTTTTTTTATTTGATTTTAAAAAAATTATTGCCCCTTTACCCGAGATCCTGCGTCCGACACTGCCGTCTATAAGTGTTTTTTTCGTCTCACCTTAATCGAGAAGTTATTCCTAAGATAACTGAAAAAGCTATGAATGATCCACAATGCAAGCGAGTTGTGTTAGCCGAGATTTTAGACACTTGAGCTAAAAAAACACTTGGGAGGTAATTTATACACCAAAAACAGTCAAGGTTGTAAGATGCAAGTGAGAGTTTGTCTTAAAGAGTAAACCTAATGGTTTTGTGAATAGATTCAATTCAATGTAAGATTAGTTACCAAAGACTTTGCCCAAATATATGGCTTGTACTAATTTAAAACAATTACAATAGATGAGAAAATGAATACAATATAGATTTTGTTATTTTTGTCTATTGCTATGGTTTTTATATCAAATGGATGTAAGAAAAAATCTTTTAAATGAGCAATTATATATATATATATATGCCATCTTATTTTAATGCATCTAACGATGGGCCTGAAATCGTTAGATGGATTCAATAGTCTCTTAAGGTATGATTTGAACGTTTTTCAAAGAATGTTAAGAGGCTGAATGTCAACAAAGTCAAGCAGATCACACACATTTTCTTTGCAAGCATTTTATAAAAAAAAAAACTAAATCAAACCGTTGACGCATCGAAATTGAAAATTTTGATTTCTTTTGAATCAAAAATCAACTTCTTCGAACAATAAAATACAAAAGAGAAAGATGAAGATCATACCATAAAATCTAAAACATAGATTCGTTCGGCCTTTAAACGGTGATCCACATGAATGATTCCCCGCACTCAGAAAGCGCGGCTTCGATTAAGAACACCTTTTCTCCCCCACACTTAGCAACTAGCGCCACCTCTATTTCCCTGGAAGAATACTATTTTCTCTACAATTGTGTTATATGAGAGGAGAATAATGCTCTTCCTTTTTTTTATATAAGATATGGTGCGCCCAATAATTGTTTCGAGAAAGAAAATCTTTTACATATGTAATAAAGATTCTATTTAATAAATAAATAATTTCGTTTTTATTACTTTTCTTAATCCTATTGAGGAAGTAACTTCATAGTAATTACCTTTGAATTGGAAGCCAAGTAATTCTATGATATTATTTTCCAATCACTATTAGAAAATAATAATACTCTTATGGCATGTTTGTTAGGCGATAATGGAATGGATTTTGCATTCCATTCCAATGCCTGTGTATAATTATGAGGTAATGAAATTGAATAAAATTTTATTCCAACTGAATGTAAAAGATCCATTTTATTCCTTCCGAAATGGATTGAATGCGGGGGAATAAAATGAAAATCGACAAAAAAACGTAGGTGATGGGGTAAGAGTGGGTGGGTAGTAGGGTAGGGTAGGTGATGGAGTAGGGTAGTAGGGTGGAGTAAGGTAAGGTAAGGTGGGAGATGGTGTATAGTAGGCGGTGGGGTAAGGTAGGTAGGATACGTAGGGTAGGATAGGGTGAGATAGGGATGGTATGGTGGAGTGGTGGGTAGAGTAGGTTTGGGGTGGGGTGAAAGTGTGGTAGGGTTAAATAGATGAGTGAAAATGTAGGTTGGTTTGTTAGGGTAAGACTTCTAACATAGGGTGGGTAGGGTGGGGTGAGATAAGGTAGGGTAGGATGAGGAGGGGCAAGGTAAGTAAGAGTAAGGTGGTAGGTATGGTAAGGTAGAGTAAGGGGAGTGGGTAGGGTAGGGATGGGGTGAAACAAATAAGCTACTTTCACTTTGAATCGCTATTGGAAAGCGATCCGTAGCCGAGGATAGATCGAATGACCGCAACTTGAGCTCTTTTCTTCACCCATCCAAGGGACGGACCTGATCAAATGTACCGTCCATGGGTATTGACCTTAAGACAGACATACACCAATCATGCCATGAAATAGGAGAGCTTTCTTAATAGCATTTGGGATTGGTTTTATAGGTAGGTATGTTAGTGAAGAGGTAGGTTGGTGTGGTAAGGTAAGGTATGGCAAGATGGGTAAGGTGCAGTGAGGTGTAGTAATGTAGGGTGATGCGAGGTGTGGGATGGTAGGGTGGGGTGGTGGATGGGGTGAGGTGAGGTGGCATAGGTTAGGTAGGGTTTGGTTAGGTAGAGTAAGTATGTAAGGTAAGGTGGTGTAGGGTAGGGTGATGTATGTGGGTGGTAGAGTAGATTGGGGTAGTGAGATAAGGTGTGGTGGGGTGTTTCGTAAGACGAGTGATATGTAAGCAATGGTGGATAGAGTAGAGTAGAGTGGTGTGGTAGGGTAATATTGGTGGTGGGTAGGGCTGCCTCACCCCACCCCACCCTTCTATCCTGTCCTACCTTATGAACCATATTGAAAATGCAGTTCAATTCCATACATAACAAAAATCTTTCAAATGCAATGGAAGACTTCTAACATAGGCCGTGTGCCATGAAAGAATCATTCAAGATTATTCATCGATCTCCCTTTTTCGATTGCATGTATGAGAGGTTTGTGATCGAATTAAAAGGGAAGGGGAAATTTAAGGGGGATCCCTCACACTTCTTTCAAAGTAAGTTCTTTACTTCACATTAGTGCTCGTTAGGAACGTTAATTTTTACAGATAATTCTCATGGATAATTTCCGATTGAACACATTTATATTCGAGTATTTCCAGAAAAAAAAAAAACTTACAAAGGAAGTTTTCCAGCTAGGGAGGAGTTTTTTAAGTCCGTATATTACCTATGCTCTTAAGAAGAAGAAGAGTGATTTAGGCACATAATTCATCCACATAAATCATCCACACAACACTTTATAACCACACATTTTAACATTTAAAAGGAAAACAAAATAACACAAAAATTCTGGACCATAAATCCACCTTTTATGTGGATGGGTTGGGGATGAGGGGTTGTGCCTTAATCATTTTTCTAAAAAAAACGAAAAATAACACGTACGAGAAAAAATATATGACTAAAAATTAGGAGAAACTAATAATTTATGTTTTATTTTTTCTTCCTTTTTTTTAATAAAGAAAATAATTATGTCATAACATTGTGTCACTACACCGTTATAACCATTTCACTTGATCAATGATTATAAGAATGTAGTTGTACAATATTGTGCCCTAATATATATGAATATGATGATGCATAGTAACATACTAATTAACATGCATATGCATGATGCAACTACAAAGACATACTACTTTCTTGCCAGTATTATCACTTCCATTTTCCATACATTAATTAAGCCTCATTCCATTCACAACATAAAACTCAGATCAACAAAAACCTAGCATGCAGCAGGGACCTTTGAAATGAAAATATTCCCATCAAGATTTAATTATGGTATTTATTTCAAGCATGCTCTTTTTCCATCCAGCTAGGTCTGCCTAAAGTGAACTCCAAGCTTGGGTTTTCTTGATTTCCCGACGACGATAAGTGGTAGTTGTTTGTCAAAGATTCACATTCCTGCAGGCAAAATGAAAAAAAAATCTCAGTGGGGGGCATCAGAACAAATTCAAGAAGCGAGTGGCAGCATCAATGTACAGTGTTTTTATATTTTTTACCAACAAAAATACATCGATTTTCGAATCTCAGTGGGTCACCGGCCGGACCCCTCTTTCTACATTGGGTACGCCCCTGATTCATGCAAGATGGATGTTTTACAAGTCATGAGAGTTTTTTGTGCTAGTTTCACAACGTGGGACAATGGTAGCATCAATAGCTCGATCTCCTAGGAAATAAGCAGTCCGTCGGGGGCCGGGCCCCGGCCCCCGGCCCGTTATATACGGACCCTTTTATCCGGAGAATCTTTAAGGATAGGATTCGCCCGGAAAATCCCACTTTTAGGAATTCGGAGGAGTAATCACCAATAGACGTACGTAGCTGAAGACGTAGTCTAAGGCTTTCTAACTAATGATCACAACACACTTTTATATACAATTAGTCATAGTAATTAAGTACCTCTCTTCGGCGTGATCTTTGATCTGTCTGCATTGTTGTGGATAATAATCCTTGTCCATTCAGTTCACCAGAGCTTGGGTGCAGCCAACCTTCTCTGTTAATAATTAAAGAAATTTCAGTTTCAACATTAAAGCTAGCAGTATTGTTTCATGTGTTGTGAATAGGGTGGGGGGGGGGGGGGGGGGGAGGGGTGATACTGCAGGATCCAATATTCTGAGAAAAAAAAGCTTTGTATAGTGGTAAGTAAAGCATAAGTGATAGCATCATTCAAATGCATACTTTCATCAAAAGACTACACTAATTTGATTTTTGATAGGAATATTGTACTGTCCTGACAAATTAAAGCTAACAAAAGGGCTGAGGGTTCATTCATGCAGCGCCAGCGCCTGGAAATTGTACAAATTAAAGACACATTTGGTTCCCTTTTTGACAAAGAAAACGATAAATACCATATTATGTTGCTTTCGACTTTGACCTAGTATCCAATTTTCTGGTTATTTGTATAAATGTGAATCTCTTTGTATATTTAATTAAGGCATGTTTTTTATTATAATATACGACTCATTGATTATTATGTAGGTCCACTCTAATCAAGAATGCAAAAATATGTTATATCACTAAGTTTAGTGCTCGGTGTTTTAAGTTTGATCTCACGGTATCTGGGAATTCACCGAGAGCCCGAAGTAGATCTTTTGATGAAAATGATTTCGGTTTAAGAAATCTGGGGATTTCACTTTTGAGGCTCAAGGCGTCGTCCAATCCGAAGGCCAAGGCAACCGTGTATATTTTCATCAATTTGGCCAGCATTTCGCTCTTTAAGGCGACCGCCTTGATGCATATTGACCTAAAACGCTTTTTGACCACTCTTTTCTTCACCAACCACCATTTTACTCCTTTAACTAAGAAGAACCCTAGAACACATTTTAACCCCCTCACATTCTAACTTTGGTAATGAACCTAAGAGAGGAGGGGGAGGGGGGTTTTGAAGTTCATTTTTCTCAAGGAATTGACCAATTCATGAGATATGTATATCCATATATAGTTTAATTGTTTGTGACTTATAACTTATCAGCACTAGAGTAGTCGTTCTTGGTACAAGGAGAGTGTGATAGGCACACTTTTTACACTGACCAAGTCCATTCTATAAACTCTAACCAAGTGACCAATTGATCCATGTATATGACACTAAATGTGATTAAGTCGTGGATGATCTAAAAAAAATGTCTTCATAATGTGTGCCTTAAATGTACTTATAGTTTTTTTTTTTTTATTGGGGCACTGTGAGATTAAACTTTTGGCTCAATCTACAAGTTGTATTAACAAAGGAATATAACTCTATCTTAACAATGTTGTGACACTATATCTAACACTTTTTGAATTGTTTAATGATCATCGGTATTGCCAGGGTATTTTTTGGTAACCCAAGAGTAATAATTTGAATTTCACCTCATGTTGCTCGTATGAAGAATTTGCTCTGACATTACCAAAAAATTCCCTGACAATACCACTGACCGAGTATAATTTCTTAATTATCCATCTTCTTGTTAGGTGTGAGATTAAATGCCCCACATTTGTGAGTTATTAGTGTTGCCTTTTGTTTTAGAAGCAACATCGAGAAGTATCACTTTAGTTAAACTCTATCACCTTTAGCAAAATAGAAAAGTTCTTTCTTGTTGTAGTGTTGGGAGAGATGGTTCACATTTGAAGAGGCGTGTTAAAGTGTATAAGATGTTAATTATCAACCTCCCCATCAACTTAACCTTTTGGAGAGATGGTAGTTCAACATTGTATCAGAACCACCCTATTATTGTGCAAATGTTGAGCATCTTTGTTGACCTTATAGTGCTATTTATATGCCTTGTGTGCCTAGTGACCCAGGCTCTTTATAGGCCGACACTTGAGGGGGCGTGTTAAAGTTATCCCACTTTAGATACTTGCTATTGTATCACACACCATAGTAAGAGATGAACTTCCCTCACCTCACAACCTAGGTTTTGGGGATGAGACCCCTCATCTTATATCGGTTTGGGCCTAGGATTTCTACATGGTAGTTCAACATTTCCATTCTCCACTAAGATGATATTGTTACTTTTTGCTCGTGGATTTAAGTTAGTTGACCAAAGCACGTAACTCCGGTGCATTCATCTAAGTTCCATCTTAACAACCAGTATCAAAGCCTGTTTGTCCGAGTTTGGGAAAATTAATCATCTTGGCATAACTAAGTCATGTTTTGATAAGTTTGGGAACGCTGTTAACTTTGGGATGTGGCATTTCAAGATGGATGACACAATGATGTCTTGCTCGGGAGGAGAAGAATTCAGGGAGACGATTGTCAAAATGCAGGTTTTTGTTCAGATGTCATTACCAGAGATAGTTTCGTTTGGTATTGTGGAGAAAGTGGAGCTGTATTATTGTTTATGAACATTGGCTTTTGTTCCAAGGTGGAGATTTGTTAGGCGTGGGATCAAAATTCTCACACTGGTGGCTATTGGTGTTGGCTTATTAGTTAATACTATAAATAACGTCTTAAACCTTTTTGTTTTTACTACACCATTGAGATTATCACATTAGATAAACTCTATATATCGTCTTTAGCCCAATGTTTGGGCTAATGGCTTTTTGACATTAGAAGAGTTTTTGTTTGTTTGTTCGGATTTTCACTATAGTGGTATTGTTTCTATTTATTAATGGATGTATGTCAATTAACCGAATCAGATAACACTTAAAGTAGAAAGAAGCTAGTTAAGTCACACAAGAATACATTGTCGTGCAAGAAGAGAACATCACCATGCCAAAGACTCTACAATTGAAAAACTAATACACTAAAACACCAAAACCTCACATATCTACTAAAGGAAACCTGAGAACCAAAGACACATAAATCTCCCTTGACACAGATATCACGTTAACGAAGAAGTAACACCCCAAAAACATACAGCAATAAACCCACCACACTGAACCACCAAGCCCACCAAATGTTGACCAAAAGAATCAAAAGGCTCATAATCCGTCTCCCCAAAAAAATTCCAACCGGACCATCCTACTTAACAGAACCATCATCAACCTCCTTACCATTTAAACAATCCACATTATATTCCTTTGATTATTTTATGTTATTATTGTTGAGGGCTAAAAATTTCGAACATTTTTTCCTAACCACTTATACTTTTGGGAGTGATGGTATTCAAAATGGTATTAGAGCAGTATGTTCGGTGGTGTTCAAAAGCCTTGATCAATATTGTCTTTTTATTTATATTGTGCAAGTGTTGGATCTCTTTGTAAATTAGACTTATATATTGTGCCATTTACGTATTTTGTGCTATGTTGGCACAAACTCCTTGTTATAAACTCACACTTGAGAGTACGTATTGAAATGTTTAATATATTAATTATTTACCTCCCTCGACCTTTTGGAGTGACAGTAATTTAACAATCATTAACTACAATGCTAGGTAGTTTGATAAGTTTCAAGTTAAACTCTCTCATATGCCAAATAAACTTTGCAGTTATTTTGTGTAGAAAATCTTTTCCCAAACCCATATAAGAGGAGGGGTCTCATCATCAAAACCCAGGTTTTGAGGTGAGGAAAATCCATTATATAATATGGTGGGTGATAAAGTAGGAGGTGCCCAATGTGAGACAACTTTTAACACTTCCCCTCAAGTGTGGGCCTATAAAGAACTTGGACCACGTGGCACACAATGCATATAAAAGGCAGTATAAGGCCAACAAAGAGACCTAACACTTGCACAATAAATGGGTGTCTCTGATACCATGTAGAAAATCTAGGTCCAAACACATATAAGAGGAGGGGCTTCATCGTCAAAACCTAGGTTATGAGATGAGAAAAATCCATTTATTAGCATGATGGGTGATATAATAGCAAGTGCCCAATGTAAGACAACTTTTAACATTTGGGTTGTTAAAATACCTCCCCAAAACATTCAAAGATTGAATGCTATATAAGCCATCTAGTTGTGTTCATCTTATCTTTGTGTCACAACTGTCATGACAACTACATATTTAGGCACAAAATTAACATGTTTCGCCAACGGTTTCGAATGATGGCTTTATGTTCCACATCTAACTACTTTTGGTAAGAAAGTATGATATGGCAACTGAGATTTTGAATAATATGGGCACTCATAGAATGGGGGAACTTGTGGAAGTATGCCATATTCATAAATGCACCAAAAGCAGGCATACTTATATGTCTTTAGATAGTATGTGTGTGTTGTTTTGTTTGTATTCCGTTTATTATATACACTTAATATATTTAGTATATCAGTGTATCTTGTTTTTGTTCCACGTATACATATACATATGTATTAATTTTATATATATATGTCCAGCACCACATATGGGGAAGAATGGCAGACCAAGTTAATGTACATATTATGTCCAAAAAAAAAAAGTTCTATTAAATGTGAGGTACATATAGACACTCTAATTAGGTGAGGGTTGCCACACATTTGGGGTGGGGAGGGGGGGGGGGGGGGGTTGCTCTTAAAAGTTTATCTCCAGTATTGCATTACAACTCCTTTTCCCTTAAATATTCTTAAACTTTTAAAGTGAAGAATTGAAGATACCTTGAAACATTTTAAAAGCTTATGATCAAATGTCACACAATAAAAATCAGAATACGTACGAAAACGTAAATTAAGACACTGAACTATTTTGTTATTTATTGAAAAATACATTCTTCATTGCTGACATGCATTCTTGGATCTTATTTACAATTATATGTATTGGCAAAATAATATATTTTTCTAAAGTACGATAAACTATATTAAAAAAAAATATAAGGACTGATCAAGTCAAGACACTGGTCCTTTTTTCCTTTTGTTGTTATATGCATCCTCCTCGTGAAGAGAATAACCCATGAAAGTTGAAAATTAAAATATTGCCACCACTATCGACAAGAATATCCAAACAAATAAAAAGAATTAAGCTGTGGTAGCTTTCCCTCCAAAGTTTTTTTTAATTCAATCTATAAATTAATAATTTAGTTTTATAATTCAACTAAATCTTTTACCTTTAATCTGATGCAACTTATATAGTAAACTTATTGTAATTTTTGTATTAAAATTATAGGTTGTACATTGAGTATATGCGGCGTATATATACCCTTTAAATTGAGGTGCATTTCAGGTGAAAAACTTTTAAAAATTAAATGAATGAGGTAAAAAAAAAGAAATGGAAAGATGAAATTAAACAGAACAAAAGTAAAAGCTGCTACAAGAGGCAGAATCCTTTTAATTTTTCTTCAGAAGACCAAAAATGGTGGACTTGGAATTGTATTTCCAGGATTCTGGTACATTGCAAAAGAAAAAGGAAACTGATGCCATTATTATTTTGTCCATTTTCCAAAGTTGTACTTTAGCATATATGTATTATTTAAATTCTTTCTATAAGTGTACGTTATATTAAAATTTTCATTTTTATTTGATGGGATATAAGTGTGTTATTATATAGTATCAAGCAATAATACCAAGACACCCACATTTTTGGAGAAAATAAAATAAAATAAAGGGCATGTACACATAACTATATATATATACCTGGAGGAATTGCTCCACAAAGTAGTGCCATTAGTAGAAGGATAGTCTGATTCTTGTTGTAAACCACCCTCGGTCGACGGTCCCCGATGCTCCGGCAACCGGTGGAAGGTGGCTGGACGGTCATTGCCGCTACCGATCGTTGACAGATCATCATCTCCGGACCCATCTGATTGACCTTCATATGATGGGACAATTTATTTCCATTAATAATGCATGCATATATACGGACCCATCATAATTTTTATGATTGACCTTCGGTGAATATCCCAAAAATGGGACAATTTTGAATTTCCATTAAAATAATGCATGCATATATACAAATAAGGTCCTTCTCCCTCATTCCCCCACTTAATTAATGATATATATAACTTTTTTTTCTGATTTCACGTGTGGACAAGTTAGTTTATGAATGATATTATTTTTATAGTACAATGTACAATGGAAAAGTATTAATATTTGTACTATAGTGTAAGTTGAAGCAATGAATTGACATTTATACAAGAGGTTAGAAAATAAATAAAATAAATGCTAATAAGCAAAAAGTAAAGGGCTAAGCAATACGAATTACCTGATGAAGCTGCAGGTTTGTCAGTGGTCTTAACAGTCCTATACATCTGCATTGGGAATCATTTGCAAAACTAATATAATTTAAAAGTGAATTTATTAATTAATTAATAATAAAATAACAGCAATGAAAAAGAAAGTTGTTGTACTTCATATACTGGACTTTACGGACCTCATTTCTCTCTTTCACACACACTCAATCAAAAAATCAAAAAATCAAAAAATCAAAAAATCAAAAAATCAAAAAACAAAAACAATACCTTCAACCCTTTTTGCATTAAAACTTAGTCTTTAAGCAAGTATTTTTTTTGTTGATATATATATATATATAGATATAGACCTCTTAAGTATATGATTGTGTGATAAGTATTACAAAAGCTACATTTACACATACATTTGCATGAAATTGTATAGGAGAGAAATCTCCGACACTGACTCAGATTCTACTGGTGCATCACACCGATTACATAAAATCGATCTTGTTAAAGTCGTTTCTGTAACCAAAACCGATGTTCTCAATATATCTAGCTATTCTCACAATCTATGAGAAGTCGGTATTTTGCTCTAAAACCAACTTTCATAAGATTAATTCTACTGTGCTACACACAGAGGCGTTTCTGTCCAAATTTAGACTCGGGGCCAAATATTGTTTTAAGCCCTTCTAAAAATGGTTAACCAAAAAATATATTGATTTTTTCTTTAGCAAAAATCGAACTCTGATCACTTATCAAATTATAATCGCTTACTAATAAAACAATACATTATTTTCTTTCAAAAACACAATACATATATGCTGTTGAATTAAAATTTCACAAAACCTTTAAATTTATAGATTTTGAAAGGCTCGGAGCTATAAGCCTCTTGGCACTCCTCCAGGAGCGCCCCCTGGACTACACAGATAAAGTCGGTGTGTGTAAATAAAGACTTTTACAAATATACATTGCAATATTAGCTAGGGATAAGGTAATTTCCAAGGATTTTAGAAGGTAAAAAACCTGGGGAAGGGGGGCTAGTGTGTAGCATTCTGGTGTGTGTCATGATTTTTCATTAATCACGAGGTTGATGTTTGATAAAAAGGTAAGTAAATGAAGTATTTTCTTTTTTGCATTATTGTATAATGATGACCTTATTAAAAACTTTTGTCTGTTACCATTCTTTTACTGTACCTGATACTACTACTCACTTTATCTCTCTCTCTGAAAAATTTTATAAAAAAAAAAAAAGTCAGATTTCTACCTTTCTTTAATTCATTCATTTAGTCATTCACTGCATTTCTTGGCTACTGTGCCGGAGGGACAGACGGAAGACCAACACAGACATCATAAACACCGGAGAGATGAGAGATGACAGAGAATTAAATTAAACCATTTTTCTTATTTTTTTTTATTATTATCATATAATTTTAATTTTAATTTATATTTTCTTTGGTATATATGTTTTTGTACCTGTAAATGGCTCTTGACATGAGCTAAAGTAAGATCTTTGACATCCATGAGCTCAAGAACTGCCTTTGGAGTTGCCCCTGAAATAAAAACAACCCAGAAATCTCTCAACTTAACAAAATAAATTCCCCTAAATTTTTTTTTTTAATATTTTGACAAATACAAAATGAGATTTATATATAATATATATTTATGGATTTAAATGTATTGAATCATTCCGTCCGTCCGTCTTATTATTAATAAGACAGACGGATGGAATGCTTTGATACAAACCAAACAAAACCAAGAAAGTATGTAAAAGAAAAAAAAAAGTATATAATTATAAATATATGGCAAGATTAATTAAAGATAATTACTTTCATGGCCACCAAGAAGCTCAACAGCATGAACAAAACGGGCATGTAGAGTGGTAGTCCATCTCATTCTTGGAGCTCTCATGCTTCTTTTAGCAGGTAGTTTTGGAAGAAATCTTGATCTCATCATTCCATGTGTATTTTCATGATGATTAGGCCCTAATCCATACTGATTCATATGTTGTTGATGTTGATGAAAAGACGAAGTTAGCCCGTTAAACGTTGTACCGTTCGGAATCCGATAAACCGAAGGATTCGGATTCCCGTTCGGAGTACACCGGTTAAGGAGTGATGACATATGATGATGATGATGATGATGATGATGATCCATACCTCCTCCACCTCCGCCATTAAAATAAGGCAAAGAAACGGAAGGCGAAGATGAAGATGAAGAAGAAGAAGATGGTGGTAAAAGAGATGGATAAGACATTGGGTAAACACACATCTTTAGATCTTTCTCTCTTGTTGTATGGTCTAAAGGTAAGAAAGGAAATGGACGGTTGTGATAAACCGGGATACCCTTAATTGGCCTTAAACCGTCGGATACATCTAGCATTGAAACCCCTTGGTTGATACCATTTAGATGGCTAGGTTGAAAAAGGCCAATATTTTGGCTTTGATGATGATAAGGGTTTTGCTGCGTTTCGACTCTCGACCCGGTTCCGGTTCCGGTTCCGGCTCCGAATCCGGCTACTCCGTTTCGTAAACGGTTGATTTCTTCATGGAAAGAATTAGCTGGATGAGCTAAAGAAAGGTCGGTGTCAGTACTTTTGTAGCAACTTGAACTTGAATTTGTTGTTGATCTTTTAGCATCACTCCAACTTGCAAGATCAAACCCACAATTTCCATTGTTATTTAAGCTGTGAATTGATGAAGAAGATGAACTACAAGGTGGGCTTATATTCAGAGAAAGATCAGGATTTACATGCTTTGAAGAACACTCAAAAGGCATTTTTTTTCTTTCCTTTCCTCTTTTCTAATCTCAAAGAAATCAAAATGATAGCTTTAAACCTTAAACTTTTATTTCTTGAAGATTTAAAGTAAAATCCAAATCTTTTTAGAGAGATATCAAAATTATTAAACAAGAGCAGATCTTGATAATGATACCCTTTAAAAAGAATCTACCAAAAAAACAAGAAAAAAAAAAAAGATGAGAAAATTCTTTCTTTCTTTCAATTCATCTTTCTTAAAGAAGTGACAATGGAAATTGGTTGCTAGAAAAACAAAGAGAGAATAGGTAGAGAGGGGATAGATAGAGAAAATATGTGAACACTAAGGGATTAGAATAAAAATAGAATGACAGATTAAACCTTTTTATTAATATTTAAGATAAGAAAAGAGAAAGGAATTTCAGAAGAAAGGAATGCATTTGAGGGGGTGTGGAGTTCCTCGAGAGTATATCTTGGAAAATGACACTAGAAGAAGAAGGTCTCTCCATCACTAGTCAAACCCACAAGACAAAAGTATATAACAAAATCCACAATTAGAAAAAAAAGAGAAAACAATATCAAGACAAGAAAATATTTATTAAAAAAAAAAAAAAAAAAAAAAAGAGTATAAATTGTCACTTTATGAATTCCTTCCTCCGTAGAGAACGGGTTAAAAAAAATAATTGAAAGGAGAAAGACAGTTTCTTCTGCGATTCCTTTTCCCCCACCCTCTTCGCTTCACTTTTGATTCTCCTCTTTTCTTTTCTTTTCTTTTCTTTTCTATTTCTCTCTCTCTCTCTTTCTTACTTACACACGAGTTTGTGTATTTTAACATTTTTTTGAGTTAGTACAGTATCAATGGAAGTCAAAGTACTTGCTAGGTAGTGTCCAATTACACTTATGTATAATACCATGCACTTTAGAATTTGGTTATATTCTTTTATATATTTATTTGTGACCGTAGAAGATTCTTGGGAGGTCAAACTTTTAGTACAAGAATGATATATGTTCATAGGGTATGTATCATTGCTAGCATAAATTTGCAGGTTCACATAAAATGTACATACACAGTGAAGCATTTCATTAATTTGTTATTTTTTTATACTTATAAATGTTGGAGAAAAAGAATGAAATTAATCAATTTAAATAAAATAAATGATAAATTGAATGGACATGTAGCACATGGTTGCTTGTGTTCGGTGAAATGTTACAACTACAAACGGGGCGCTCAGTTCGGTATTGTGGTTGTATCAGTTCAGGGTGAATCAAAGAATAGAAAGTGATATAACTCGAATTCAAAGCGATACTTCTCTTCTATATAAACAAGCTCTCGCATAATGAAATGGTAAAACTATTGCAATATTGCATTAATGCAAATATACATACTTCAAAGTAATAAAGCTCTGCAAAAATTAATTCATACATATTGACGATGCACGAAATCGGTTTCTTATTCGGTTAATTGGGCTTCGAGAAGATAACCCGTAGTTTACAAGAAGGTTTGAAGATGGATTATAGTCGAACTAGTTGTGTTTGATTGCCTACGTACCTAAAGATTTTGTGATCAAACTATTAACATAGTTTTGAATGGTGAGAATGATGATCTGTAATTTTATAGGTCTTCATCGAGGGGACTTGATTATGTATGCATTGAAGTCGTGGTCAATGACTGAGAACCGTTATGAGGGCAATTAGGATTTAATAATGGTCCTGTAGGCGTGAATCACGGAAACCTTGTGAGATTGTGGGTTAAAGTTCTGTTGACTGTACAACAACTATCTGAGTTCGCTGAAGACTTGTACCGAGCTATGAGTCCCAGACCGTGGTGAACCTGGACCATATCGATGGTAAGAGCTGGTGATTATCTTACTTCGAGCTGAACATGAATGACAAAAGACGAAATGCGCCACGTCGATGTGTTAACGGCGGCATGTGCTTCATAAAGTCTACTTTGTCGTGACCAATGTTTGATCAAGGCCCAAATTTAATGTTGAACCCACTAGGTCTTTCTTACATGGAAATCCTAAATTGAATCTTTGAGTGCCATGCATATGAATCCGGGTCACACCCACGTCAAAAGCCCCTAGACCTGATCTGAGATGTAAATTAGAGGTTAGGGTTTTTCGATGAAGATGTGTCACGAGAAGAGAGGTTGTAGCTCAACCGTCTCGGGCATTCGTGACGCAAGACAGATTACATTTGAAATTTGAAAGCACGATTGCGTATCTCGAGAGACCGTGATAACTTTCAAATCTCGTAGATCAAGTAATTCACAAGACAATAAGGACTCTTCATTTACACCAAACGGCTGGTTATTAAAGCAAAATGGAATCGTTGATTCAGTTCTTTGCAACTTCTTGAGATAAAACAACATTATCGAAGAACGATCTGTGCTTAATCCTAAAAGTTCCTAAAGACCATCCTTAGATCTATAAATCAATTAAGCCTTTTTTCACTATTATCCTCTTAATAATTTGTTCAAATCACAATACACACTAAAGGTTTTTCCATGAGCAATGTTTCTGATGAGGCCCTTAGTAGGGATATTTCTAAAAGTGCTTGGATTGTTTCCCATGAACCTTCTTCCATGGTTGTGCCTAATGCAGAAGAGGTTTCTCGTGGTTCGCAAACCACAGCTATGTCTGACTCACAAGAAGCAATCCTTTTGGTTAAAGACATATCATTCGTTTTTTCCTGGGAACAGATGAACTGGTTTTGTATCCGTTATCATATCGATCAACAAGTTTTTTTTTTCGATTTTGCCCAATCCCGAGGATAGGGCAAATAATTCTCTAGAAGGATATTGCACTGTTTATGAATCTCAGCTCAAAACCGGTTTTAGATTTCCCATGATAGAGGCCATTTATCATGTGTAAGTTTATTACTGTTTGGGCCATCCCCAAATCATCCTTAATGGCATAAGGTTGACAATTGCCTTTGCTTTGAAGGCTCAAAGAGGAGAAGTTCTTCATTCCTTTTTAAGGGCTTTCTTTTTTCCTTAGGAAGTGAATTAAACCTAGATGGTGGTATTTTTTTCTCGTAGAACTGAGAACCAAACGGGTCCATAGATTGAGATCTTGACATTGACCCTAGATCTATTATGCATCAGTGGAGAGCTTTCTTCTTTGTCTAAGCTATGAACATACCAGGATTGACGAACTGGAAATATGATTAGCCGAGTAAGGATGTGTATCCATTAATGGCATCATACCATCTGCAAACTTTATCCATACTTTTAGAGTTCGTTTAGGGGCTTCGTTCATCTGATCTGATACACTTGTCTTTGCCGAATTGGAGAACGTCGGACTTGAACATTATCAGGCTCATTCTAAAACGTCGAGAGAAAAAACGTAGGTTTCTATTTGTGTGCCTTCTTACATTCTTTTCTTTTCTTTAATCGATCTGACACATGTCATTTGTTCATCTTTGCAGTGACTTTTCACTTGAGAGTTCTCAATCTAGCTAAGACTAAATAAAGAGCTCCTGAAGTGGGATCCTCAAGACGGGTTGTTATCACCTCTATTACACCTTCCAACGAGGTGACAACCCGTAATCCTCAGGTCAAAATGACATATCGATCAATTCTGGCTACTGTTGATGTTGTTTTGCCTTCCACTAAAATGATAGTTTTTATTCATGAGGTTGAGCATACATCGACTCAGCTTTCTGCTGCTGCTGATTCTTTATCCTAGAAGACCAATAAGCGAAGACCTCTAAGTTCCAGAGAAAAGTGAGATTCTTTTAAGTCGTCATTATAGATGAAGCATCTCATGATGCCTTTGAGAAGAACAATGAGGGGAATCATATTCCTGTGTCTAGTTAATCCGTATATAATCATCACAACCCTTGGGAAAAACATCGCATTCCCTTAGTGAAAAGGAAGTCAAAAGAATCCTATCCACTATGTTGAGAATTTTCGTCCACCTTGGCATGTAGGTGTGAATGATCGATTTTGCAAATCGGCTGTGGCACATTATTGGGGAGAAATTTGTATCACTCTCCGAGATAGGCAGCTCACAGAATGACTTAGCTATGTTGAAGTGGTTGAGATGGGTTTTAGGGGAATGGCTATAGTGAATTCCTTTAGAATGTCATGTTTTATTGTTTTCCTGTCTGCATGCTTCATATCTTATTCCTCTTGCTTTCTCTTTCCAGAGAGATTTATGGCAAAGTGAAGCCTACCGTAGCTTGGCCAACCTTTGCAACCGAACTGAAAAAATTCTAGCGAGGTGGGCGTAGGCCCGAGATGAGACAACTTACTACAAAGAGGAATGTGGTAGTCCGAAACATAAAGCTGCAGAACACAATATTGTTGTTCATTAGTTGGAGGGTTAGCCTGAGGATATGGTTACACAAAAAAGTTTGCTAGTGGAGAATCCATGCCTCGATTTGGCCGATGCTTAGCATACTATAGGTTAGCATTGCAATGACATAAATGAGGTCATCCAAAAGCATATTGCAGTCATTGAGAAGCATACAGAATAGTTGTACACCTTATTTGCTCAACAAGTTGAAGTGTTGAAGACCTTATCTGCCCTACATGATGAAGAACTAGGACATTAGCCTCTAAGCATGTAAAAGATCAAGTAGCCTTGTTGGCTAAATACAAGGGTGAACTCGAGGCTGAAGCTCATCATGCTTTTCAGGAGTACAAGAGTTCTACTCGTTTCACTTACGAGTTAGTCCTATTCTATGATATTACAATCCTTCTTCGGGAGCTACGTATGATGAACATTTCTTAGCGCTTCACTCTGGTGTGAACATTGTGTCCAAATATAAATAAGATGAGGAAGGCAGTTCGCAACATTCTCCCACAGTCGGCACCTATGTGGTTGTCGTAGTTCTTGAGTAGTGGTAATAACTTTGATTTCTGAGAATATTTCAATGAAAAACTTTCTCTTTATTGTGAGGATTCCGTTTCCTGCTTTTGTTGTATTTTCTCATATGTTTTCATATTAGTTTGTATCCGCGTAGGCCCATGAGTATAATTGAGTGAGCTGTTTAGGTCGGACAAGTATACTAAGATAAACTTATCGAACAATTATTGTGTTCTTTCTTTGAAAAAAGTCTGAGCCCTCCAAGTATACTTGAGTGGGATGTCATATTTGGAACCAAATTTGTCAAGTAAGAAATCTTACGATAAATAATCATGGCCATTTGATTTTGAACTACTAATCCGGCCCTTTCCGTATGATGGTTGCATCATAACAAGTTCTTGCAGCTTCTAAATCTCCTATGATTGTTGCAGTTCTTGTAGGGGTTGGAAACTTCATACAAACATAGGTTATTGAAATGACAACTTGCAGAATAGATCATCCTCAAAGGCCGTCAATTTCTCTCTTCAGTTGACGGAAATCCTCAGTATTGTGACCGACGAATTGGTGATATATGCAGAATAAATTATGGTCTTGCTTCTCAGGCAGCCCCCTCATCTGAGGTGAAGATCCTACTAACCTTGTTTTTTTACATTACAACCAAGATGTGAGTTCTTGATTGATTCATGGGAATGAAGTCCATATCCAGCAAAGCTCTTTCCCAAACGTTCGGTGATGGGTGAGTTGAGACGGTTGAATACTTCCTTTTGGTTCTTTCCAGCAGTTCGGTCTTCACCCCGGTTTGAATGATCTCCTCTTTGTCCTTCGCCCTTTAGCCTGTTGGCTTCTTCACATTGGTAATGTTTGTGCATTATATGCATGCACCTAGCCAATATGTGTGAGAATTTTTTGTTAAGCATTGCATATAAATTCCCTCTCCTTAGTCCTCAAATGGCAGAGGTAATATATGGTTCATCCATAAAGCACTTCGTGTACTCAAGTGCAGTTTCATTCTCCTTCTGCTAAACTATGAGAAGGTGTGTTGCATACTATCCTGCAAATTCTTCAAAACAGCTGATAGAACGAGGTGACAACATCTTAAACCATTCCCTGGCTTTCCCTATGTGCAGAGTAAGGAAAGCTTCGCATCTTATTTCGTCTGATGCTCAACACGTCATCATGTGTTGGACATAATGCACCGTATGGGTGTTGAAAGAAGATATTGTATAACTCCAATCCTTCTTGAATCATTAGTTTATCCATCTCATCTTGGGCCGCTCTGTTCAGTCTTTGGTGAAAAGTAAACTTTCATCTTGCGTTTCTACATGCTCATGCTTGGAATTAGACACAACAACCTCATCTATTACTGACAATTTTGCCTTATTTGCTTTCTCAGAGGTTTCTAGGATTTCAGTCCATTTACCCTTTTATGCTCGGTGATAAATGGTGGCAAACATCCCAGGTTGAATCCCCTTTAGTTCCTCAGCTATTTTTCTCATTACTTGAGAAATGCTAGGCTGATCGGTATGGGCATATTGGTCAAATTGGTTCGTGCAACCTCTTGTAGATTCAGGATAACAGCCTCAGTATGAGTGTCATCCTATCCGCTTTCCTGGATAAAGTTTTCATGACTTGCACTTTCAACATTCTTCTTTTTGGTATGATCTTTTGGAGGCATTATTAGTTGTTTTCTCACAAGACTCTTTGAAGGAGATATATCTCAGGCCCTCATTATAGAGCCAATTGACGATGCATAAAATCATCAGTCAAAATCGAATTGTTATTCGGGTAATTAGGCTTCGAGAGGATAACTCGATTAGCTTACAAGAAAGTTTGAAGATGGATTATAGTTGAGCCAATTGTGTTTGACTGCCTACGTACTCAAATATTTTTGGGATTAAGCTATTAACGTAGTTCTGAATTATGAGAATGATGATCCTTTTACATGCCTCCCTTGAGGGGAGTTGATTCTATAAGCATTGAAGTCGTGGTCAATGACTGAGAACCGTTCTCAAGGCAGTTATGATGTAATCATGGTCCTATAGGCATGAATCAAGGAAATGTTATGAGATCCTGGGTTAAAGTTCTTTTGATTGTACAACCGCCATCTGAGTTCGTTGAAGACTTGTACCGAGCTGTGAGTCCCAGACCGAGGTGAACCTGCACCATGTCGGTGGTAAGAGCTGGTGATTATCTTACTTCAAACTGAACATGTAAGACAAAAGGCGACTTGCGCAACGTCGGTGTGCTAAAGGCGGCATGCACATCATAAAGTCTACTTTGTCGAGACCATCTAATCAAGGCCCAAAGTGTGCTGAATATATGAGGTCGGGTCATACCACATAATATATGTTTTACACTTCTGCATTTTTCAAAGTAATAAGGAATACATTATAAACCAACCTCAGTTCATCGCTTCTTATTCCGTTAAGTGTCAGCCGAACAGAAGGAAATGATTGTTGTATCTTGTGAGATGATTGTGATAACCGTGGACACATAATAAGCGCAAAGCCGGCAAAACCGTCCTAAAGATAGAGTGCTACATTTGCCTCAATCCATATGTTGTCGCATTTACTTATTTGAGTTGTGTCATTTTGATTTAAGAATTTTTTTCTATTATATTCATGTGTTCATTGTTTATACGTTTGAACAGTATGCATACTTTTTTTTTTGTATTTATCATTTTTAATACTATTCAGATCCATAAGGCTCGGATTAGATTTGTAATGACTGCACAATTATACTGAAACAGGTTTTCTTGTTTAATTTGTAGAATGTTGTCTTTTCAGAAATTCAGGGTTATTTTGAAAGCATTTTTATTTTTATTTTGTTGAACAGCTACAAATAAATTTATTAAAGCAATCATGCAATATGAAAAATTCAATTTCTTGAAGCTAAGAACTTGAAGATTCAATAGAAAAACTCCAAGAATTTTTTAAAACGAAAAAGGTGGGAAATCGAAGCAAAACAAGTTGATGGATTCTTATTGTATAATCTTCAAATTGATGATTAGTGCAACTGATTGAATTTGAGCTAACTATATTTCTAACCATTTTTTGGTCAAATGTGCTCGACAAAATGCCAATGAGAAAGATTATGTTCTTCCATAATTTTGATCTTGCTGTTGGCTCAGTTCATTAATGTATGTTAAGATAAGGTGATGAGGTAACATCACAACTGTTCATGTGTTATTAGATCTAGCGGCTGATATTATGTTAGTTGTTAGAGAATATTCCCAGCAAATCTATCAAGCCATTATCTACTTGTGATAAAATAGGCCATGGGGTTGTGCTTTTGTATGTATGAATGATGAAGATTAAATGAGATCAACTGAAATTATCTTCCTGCATTTTCTTTTTTTCTTAAGTTGGTATCAGAGCCAGGTTATAGTGTTGGCAGCCTCTTCCGCCGCTGCCACGACCGGAAATACTGTGTCTGCTCAAAGTGCAGCTCTGGTGACCCCAAATGTCACCTTACCAGCATATGTTCTGAGTATCTATGGAGGTTCTGTGTTTTCCCCAGATGCTTCATGGCCTTATTAGAGTTTCCACAGTTTTCTTCAATCCGACCTCCAATCTACCCCACTTGAGGTTCTTACGCAAAAATATTTCCCACTGGTGTACCACCACTTCCAATTTTTGCACCCAACATAATGTCAAGCTCACCATCTCCGCCGAATCTGTTTTCATCCCTGCATGCCAGTGATTCCACCCCAATTCTCAGACCTACATCTATTGTGAAACTCACCAGTGTGAACTACTTGCTTTGAAAGTATAATGTTCTTCCCATTGTAAAGAGTAATAAGCTTGAGGGTTTTCTCTTTGGGACTATACCAAAACCATCCCTCTTTTCTTCAGGATCTGGAACTAATCTTCAACTTGCTGCTGCTATTGATCAATGGAACTCGACTGATCAGCTTCTAATGGGATGACTTCTTAGTTCAATGACTGAACAAGCCTTATTTGAGGTAGTTGGCTGTAACGCTTCTTATGAAGTTTGGACTACATTAGAAAGCCTGTTTAAGACTCAATCAAAAAAATAATGTTAGAATATAAGACTGCCCTTACAAGAACTGAGAAAGGAAATATATATATGGCATATTATTTGGCACCTATGAAGTCTTATTCTGATAATATAGTAGCAACATGTTATCATTTCAAAGTCTAAGCTTATATTAGCTATTCTTGGAGGTCTTGACAGGGACTATGGACCTATTATTGTGTATCTTACTACTAGGGTTGGAAGCATGAGCTAGCAGGAAGTTCAATCCCAACTTCTTACCCATGAAAGACTTGTTGCTAGGTTTAATCCTAGTTCTGCAGGGTCCATTCCTTAACCTTGACCAAATGCACCGTAGGGGATCAAATTCTTTTGATGAGAGGTCTCAATCTTAGAATTCTAACAGAGGCAGGGGTGGTTCTAGAGGTGGTAGATCAAGAGGTGGCAGTAGAAGAGGCAGATCCAATTCAAACAACATGAGTGTATGTCAACTTTGTGGCATGAATGGGCACAATGTTGTTGAATGTTGGTACAAGTTTGATGTGATTTTCAATAGTGTAAGTAGTGGTAATGCCAACACTCCAAGGCCTACTAGAAATTCAAATAATTCAAGACAAGATTCTGCTTATATGGCCTCTCAAGAGTCAGTTGCGGATTATATATGGTATATGGATAGTGGGGCTACCAATCATATTACAAGGGACCTAATTAACCTCCCTATCAGTGCAGGTTATATTGGTTCTGACACACTTGGAGTACGCAATGGTGAGAAACTTAGAATTCTTAATGTTGGCCAATCCACACTTCCCATTGCGCACTCACAAAACCCCTTAAATTGCATTCTATGTTACATGTACCCTCTATTACTAAGAATCTGATGGACTCGCTGGCAGCGAGATAGGGAAGTTATAAAATAATTAACGTGGCAGAAATTAGATATAAAATATCCAAAAACAAATTAAGCCACTTTACTTCATACAATCAATGACAAGTAAAACCAAAGGGTTAAAACGACTCGTTCAGACACGAAGTATAAAACGAATAAGAAGAAGGAAATATACAGACTCAAAAAGAAAAATACTAAATAGAAAGAAAAATAAACAAGCAACTAAAGATGGTAGTCTTCATCTATAACCTCCACCGCTTAAATATTCTTAAAACCGGGTGGAGAAGATGAAGATCAAAAAGCATTACCCCATGTGGTAAAACATGAGGTTGACTGGATCAACCATGTATTCAATCCAGTGTAAAAGAGAAACTTGGTAAGGTATAACAGATTGAATGTGACCTATTGGCTAAAGATAAAATCAAATACTTAGCGCAGAAACTTCTCGCTTGGATTGGATATCAACAACTTAGGAAGATGTAGCTACTCCTCGAAATTACTAATTACCCAATTTAGCACGTGGAAGGTCTCAACGTCATCAACAAGGTCGGATCGGTGTGATATTTTAGAACAAAACTCATCATCTATATGTGCCGGAAGGGTCAGAAAAATTGCGAAATTGAAATCTTCCGGTAGAAAGAGAAGTTGTATTTCGATCGAACCAAAAACTTATAAAATCTAGCTAGGTTCAGAGCTACACTTACCCCAACTAGGATCATGAAAACCAAAATTATAAAAGATAATCATTAAAACTTAGCAATATTTCAAATTCCGCAACACAAAGGTATTTTGTAAACAAAATGGAGGTTGAGAGTATGATGGGATTAGAAAAAGATATACAAAAGGATAGTAAGAAAGATAAAGGGTGGGTAAGAAAATGTGTTTTGGGTGGGTTGAAAATTGTTTAAGGGATTGAGATTGGGTGGTAGAGTGAAACAGATGGAAAGAAAGAGAGGCGATGAAAGAATGGTTAGAAATGTGAACTGTTAGGGCTGATTGGTGAGAAGATCGAAAAGTTTGAAGGTGAAAAAGGATAGTTGCAGAACGAATTGCACACCACTTTAGATTTTCATTTGGATCACCATTCTAAAAGGTTTTGGAAGTTGACCAAAAATTGTTCTTGTTCGCACCAATAATTCTCTGTTACTTTTTCAGTAATTCTCAAGCTCTCTTAATGCTTCCATCTTAAGGTTGATTGCTAAATTTCCTTTTCTTTAGAAATATTTCGACTCTCCTACAAAACTCTATTTCACGTGGCCTATATTGAGTAAAAATGTTTTGCACATCCTTAGCCCAATGGCCATCGGAACACGGAAAAATAAAAAACCTCAACATATGTCACGTTACTCTTATTGGACTCAAAGAAAACAAAACCTAAAAAACTAAAAGGAAATCCTAAGGGTTTTAAAGAAGTAGTTCTGAGTTTAAAGTCCTCAGCTCGACTTTCCAAAAAAGTATCATTGTCAGTCATCCTTCATAGCTCGTTAGACTTTGACCCTTTGAGAACTATAAGAGGTGGGCTCGTCGCTTTTGCGGATTAATACCCTTCCCTTGGTTGTGAGACCTAGGAAACGACATCTATCCATACCATTTATACAAAGCTCTTACCTCGGCTCTTGTTTTAGGAACTAGTGAATTCTAGGGAGATTTAGTCCTAGGGACCCATTTTAATCACATCCTCTATTATGCTGCTTCATTATGCTCTCTCAAAACTCAACGTCTTCTTTAGATTGCGAATTCTTAAAACTACACAAATTTTTGCTCCCATGAACAGTAGAAGCAATCTCATGCATAGGACAAAGAGATTTTAACAGAACTACGAGGAACTATTTATTCACTGCTTCCTTTCAACGACTACATGTTTCCCTACACCCTCTAGATGAGACAGATTTGGGGCAGAACCTTCCACACTAATAAAATTAATCTTACAAACCAACTCCGGGCTAAGATTCATACTCAGGTTCATGTAAAGACTAACTTATGTTCAAAAAACCAAAAGATAGTAAAACATAAGCAAAAAGGGTAGTACATTGCCTTCAACATTGTACCACGAATAATTCGAACCTTTTAATATTTATTTTCTCGGAGCCATCTTGGTGCTTTAAAGGTGTTGCTTCCATTGCTTTTCCCATAGTATATTCGTAGCTCCACATGTTGCTGGGTTATTTTCTTAGCGCCCGCAAAAAATTACTGACTCGGATTATTCTTTCCCTGGTTTCTGCAAACAGAAGAAAAACAAAAACAAAACGGACCGTAGATTGATGTTAACATGGTTTCCCATGCTGCTATCAGACCTACGGATTAAACATACAGAGATAAATAGACACGCGGAATCCCAGAAAACTGACCAGACTCGCTGGCAGCGAGAGGCAGTCTCGCTGGGAGCGAAACCAATTTTTTAGAATCTGGAATTTTTTACACAGAGCAGACAACCAGAGGGACTCAAAAACGTAAAAACAGACTTTAAAACATAAAACTTAACATGAATAAAAAAATTATTTATATATAAAATTGACCGTTGGTTCCCCGGCAACGGCGCCAAAAACTTGATGACGAGATCAAGTGATATAAAAAATACTTGACCACCATAAACCAATACTAGCAAGAGGACTAGGTCCATCGTAGTATAGCTATAGCGAATCAAGGTCGATCCCACAGGGAACCAATTGTGGGTCATTTATATACAAACAATTAATCATTCATGCCGAGCACATGAAGGCGGTCTACGACCAACAAAAGACAAGAAAAGATAAACGACACGACTCGGCACAACACAAATAAAGACACGTAATTAATCTCCCCAATTATTATGTTATCGTTTGGATCTAGAGATTCTATATAATCAAATTAGACTCACTAACTATTAACCCGATTCATATTTCTTTTATATTGGCTACAGGAGTCATCCCCTAAACTAGGTCTAGCTCCGGGTAGGCCATCTAGATCACTGTGCTACATTACGTGACTTCGCTTTGTAGGCCTCCATCTCATATAACTCGCACGCTTACAAAACTAGGGATGCCGATATTAACCGTATTCCTCACCTAGGCAACATTCATGTGGTTAGGCGTCCTTCCTAGGCGATTGCATCAGTCTTTATCCCATTAACACTAACTTTTTAAGTATCATGTTAATCTACGATTTACGTATAATTAGATGAGCTCAATTCCCTAATACAGAACAGATCTAAATCTCGCTGAAAGTCCTGGAAGATCAATTCATGAGCCGACCTAGGAGTCCTATATTGGTATTTTCTAATCATACGCTAATTAAAACAGACGAGCAACGTAGCCGTAGCCATACCTACTAAGACAAGAAATTCTAGGTGGACAACCTCACCATAAAGACGTGGCTAGATTGACGCGGCGAACAACTAAATCTTAGCGTTTCTACATACGTAACGGATAAAATAAAGATTCATAAAGCCATTATATAGATCTACTAAAAACACGATTGTCGATCATATCAAAGTCATCTATAGATCACCGGATAACAGATCTGGGCGTGTGGATCCTTATAGACAAGGAATCCCCACTGCCTCATATCGTATCCTTAGATCTACATCGTTCGGTGAAGAACGAACAACCTCAAACGATAAACAATAATTGGGGGGACTTAACTACAAAGAACAAAGAACAAATAAATACAAGAACTCACATAATTACTGCTGAACTTGTATTAAAAACTGCTCTGAGAAACTGAGGATTTGTGTTATGAAAGGTGATATTAAGAGTTACAATGAAATAAGTATATATAGGCTTGGAAAACCGACTTAGGATAAACTCCAGCCGACCTAATTTACGTTTCCTAAACCCTAATAACGCGTCGAGATAACTCCGAGCCGATCCGTTGATTTTGCCCAGCTCGCTCCCAGTGAGCCCCTATCTCGCTGCCAGCGAGTCCATCAACTTCTGATTGGCTCGCTGGCTTTTCTTGTTCCACACTCCACTTTTCATGCTGCTTCGATATTTATCTTTAATGTAATCCGATTCCGCTCCGATTTATCTTGAGATTTACTTCCTTCGTTGGTAGATATCCTCCGATTCACCGTAATCTATAAAATCAATAATTATCACACAGTAAATCGTATTTAAATAATAAAGATAGATAAATACCAAATTATATTCTATAAATCACATAACATTAAATAAACATTATAAACATGTGATTTAATATAAAATATATATTATTATGCTAGATTTAAGGATAACGTTGATGACTTTTATGGGTATAATTTGACCGTCATCAGAATCTCCTAAGTGTATCTAAATTTTCCTATGGTCATGATGTTGTCATTGAGTTTACTGACTCTGTTTGTGTTGTGAAGGTCAAGAAATCAGAGATACCTTTTCTCATAGGAACATTGGAGGGTGGTCTGTACAAGATGGCCAGTCCAACTGAGAGTGCCATGAGCTCTCATCACTCTAATCAAGTTTGCATCTCTTGCTGAGTCTATGTCTTGTTCTGAGTCTAGTGAGGTTCAGTTTATCAATATTAATAAAGATCCTAATGTATGGCGTCAAAGGTAAGGGCATCATTATCAAAAGATTGAGTCAAATTCTGCACTTATGTAATGTCTTGAATGGAAGTCTTTATTGTGAAGCTTATCAATTTGGAAAATCTCATGCCTTGCCTTATGCTTTGTGTGAATCTCATGCTAGTCATATGTTTGATATTGTGCATATTGATGTCTGGGGGCCATCCCCTATTAAATCTACTAATGGATATTCCTATTAAGTGCATTTTTTGGATGATCATACAAGATATACTTGGCTCAATCCCTTAAAACAGAAATATGAGGTTTATAATATCATCAAACAATTTCAAAAAATGGTTGAAAACCAGTTTTCAACTACTATTAAGTGCATACAGTCTGATTGTGGTGGTGAATATAGGGTATTGAATCTTATCTTAAGGACCAAGGATCTTGTTTAGGCATCCTTGTCTCATGACCATGCACAACATTGAAGGGCTGAAAGAAAACATAGGCATGCGGTTGAGTGTCAGTACAACACTAAACCTAATTACAAGATTTTTAAGGTGTTTTGATGTGTGTGATATCCTTATTTAAGGCCATTTCAAAACACTAAGTTTCAATTCCATTCCCGTAGGTGTGTTAATCTGGGCCTTAGTTCTATTCTCAAAGAGTATCAGTGTTTGGATGAAAGTGATAGAATTTACAATACAAGAGATGTGATTTTTTATGAGTCCAGTTTTCCCTTTGCTAGTGGTTTTTCACAGGGCCCTCATAGATCTATTCTTGTCATAACAGAATTTGCAAGCCAGTTTTTGTTACCTTCCTTTCACTCTCAGAAGGATGGAACTCTCCCATCTAGTACAGACACTCCAACTCTTGTAACTACTGATATTTCTCATTTTACAATACATGTTCAGTCCCCTCCTGCATTGCATCATAATGCTTGTATTTCTTGTTGGAAAGGTGTCCTAAACCCAATCGGGTTGGACCGGATACGACCGGGTCGGGTCATTTACAGTCTATTTAGTTCATGTAATAACTTTATTATGATTAATAAAAGCACTTATGTTATTATATATTGTTTATCTTCATATTATTTGTTGTACATATATAGTAACGTCCCTAGTATCAAACAGTGATAGAGAAACCATGATAGTGATTATGGTTGATGAGATCTCTAATCACCTTAATAAGTTTGATACTCAAATGTCTCTAGTCACATGTACTATCAAATGGGACATTGATGTATAACCAGACTAACACGTATTGGATGTCTTCTATCTTATAGAAGGTATGGATAGATCTCGTCTATCGAAGTGTAGAGACACTTGGACTGTACGTGGACGTGTATTCGAGAATGCGCACGTTAGACTGACCCACTTACATTAAGTGTCACACTATGTGGCGGTTGTGTAATTATCCTTTAGACCGGAGTATTCATGGCATCACGGTGTGCATTGTCATGCTTTGACACTCTTGAGATTTCCCCTAGCCACGGGGCGATCATGCGGTAGTGATTGGGTATGATATTGAAACATGCGGAGTATACATGATTGTTCGTCCGGGAATCGCGTATCCTATGATTGGGATCGAATATCCGAAATGGCCTTCTTATAAGGAATGTCTAGCTCTCGAGAATCTTTGCAAAGTGGAGTAAATGTGTTATTCCGAGAGAGCATGATATCCAAATTATAAGATACGATCGTTAATGTATTGACACTCGAGGTACGATCGTATGGATATTATTACAGCGATAGGATTGTAAGTTACACGGTAACTGCTTCACATGAAAGGTAGTAGTCATTGCTTTTGACTCTTCCGATGATTGGGGGTCACGGTGTGTTGCTAGACGCTATCCCGTGATCGTTAGGCGTGAAGGGTATTTTAGTAAATTGCACTTTGTGTCTACGGCCAACATATTCGGAAGCCTATCGGGTCACACACATATGAACATCGAGTCGGATTAAAATTCGGTTATAGTTGATAAACAAATAAGGAAAGTTTATCTCTACACTATAAGGGTTATAGTGGTAAATTAATATGGTGGTATTTATTTATTATGAATAAATAAAATACAAGATATTAATTATATACAAATTATATTAATTAAAGAATATTCCGGAAGTCAATTTATTGACTATTGGGGCGCCACATTGATGTGTATAAGATACACTTGGATTGTGCACTTTAATTAATGAGATTAACATAATGTTAATATAAGATATTAATTGATTTTGGAAAAATAGATTTATGGTAATAAGATAATTCTATTCAATATGAGATATTGGCAAAATTAATTATAATAAAATAGATAAATCAATCTAGAAGATTTTCCTAATTTTATTGGAAAAATGTTTTCTTCTCCTCCACACATATGGGCGCCACCTCTAGCTATAAATAAGAGGTGGGTGTCAAGCTCTTTTGTACATGACAATTGCAAGAGCTCATAGTTCTTGTGTAAAATAGAGAGCATCCTATAGTTAGTTTTTGAGGGAGGAAAAACGCCGGTCTAGCAACCGGAGTTTTCCAATAGCAATCCAAGGAGGATTCCGGCGAGGAGTTCGTGTGGATTAGCGATAGAGGCCAGACGGGTGGACGGTTTGCGCACTGTACTACTCTCCGTTGATGGTCAAAGCGACGATCTTATAGATCATCAAGGTATAACCGTCAAACTACTTAACGTGTTTATTGCATTAAACGAAGAACGATATAGAAAAAGGAAATCAAATTTTAAATTCCCTGCGTAAAACTAGTGATTTCCTAACAGTGGTATCAGAGTCAGACTTTGAGCTTAAGCAATAAGCATAATTTAATTGCGTAGAAATTAATCGATAGATGCAAGATGTGTAATCACGAAACGTTTAAAACAGAACAAAAAAATTAGGGTTTGATTTTGCGGCGGCGGCGGCTTTAGGGCTGCCGTCCGTCGGCTGTCCTCTTCCAATGGGGGAGATCGACCCTTTTGTTTTGTGATATTTTTTGTGCATAGATATCTCGTTTGTTTAGTTGTGTCATATGGCCAACCAATAGTTCAAATAGTTTGGGCCATTGGGAAACCATAAGGCATATTGGCCTTTCCAAATTTTGGTTTGGAATAGGCCTAGGCCATTTTCAAATATTTGATTTGTAAAAGGCCTAGGCCTAGGCCACTTTCAAAATTTTGATTTTGGAAAGTGGCTAGGCCTAAACCAAAACTATTTGGCATTTCCAAATTTTGATTTGGAATATGCCTAAGCTCTTTTCAAATATTTGATATGTAAAAGACCTAGGCCTATGCCACTTCCAAAATTTTGATTTTGGAAAGTGGCCAGGCCCAAACCAAATTTGGTTTTGGAAGATGCCTTTTGGTTTAGGAAACCAAAGGCATCCCTTTTGGTTAAAGAACCAAAAAGGAAAGGAAACAAATTGGAGACTTTTATAATTTTAATTTTATTTTGAATAGTTCAAATTTAATAAAATTGAAATTAAAATTGATTAAAAATTAAATGTTAATTTTATTTTCGATTAAGTCATATGATTAATTAAATGTTATTTAATTATTTGATGTGATTAAATAAAAACGCATAAGTAGTTAAAAAATTAGAATTTAATCTTTTTCATAAGATAAAATTATATAGATTAGATGTGTAGATATAATGTGATTATATGGTCCCCGATTGATCATGGAATCAACCAATAGGATAGATGAGAATGTTTTCTTTATGTTGGTTTTTGAAAAAATTGTCCTAGGCCGTTATGAAGAACGTGACCTAGTTTACTTTGCATTTATCCCATTCCCGTTAGCTCCTCCCCGTGTGCGGCGGGTGTAATTATTTATTAGATAGATTATTATGTAACAAGAATGGAGCAAGAAGATGAAGACGAAAGAGAGATAAAGAACCCATTGGCGTACAGCAATAAAGATCCTATTGGCGGTTGCAGACACCCTTATTTTGTGACCCGCCGTTTCGTCAGTTTGTATTCGAAACCGCACCTAGGAAAAGTCCATGATCATACCGGTTATTTTGTGCGCGGAATGTTGTGTATGTTTTACTTTATATGATATCGTAGTAATATGCACTTCGTAGATGAGACCATAATTAAACAAAATTAATTAAGTGAATTAATTTAAAATTATTCTCACGCCAAAAATCGAGCCAAAATTGTCTCCCAATATTATAATCACGGTGAAGAGTCCTTGTTCGGATCCAACTGATCGGCCCTCGTCGGGAGTTGACATACCACGGGTATATCGTTATTATCGAGATATGATCGTTACGAGATCTCATGAATTTTGGGTTACGACTCGACTAGAATCTTGCGGTGATTGGCCCTCATCAGGACCGTATGATTTTAGAGACAAGTGGTTGACTATCACATAGAGATGTGAAACATCAAAGAGTTGACTAGTCAGCCACAGGGAGCCGCATACGATGCGACTGGTAGGAGTACCTACATGTCGAAATTATCTCGGTTGATTGGCCCTCGTCGGGAATCGATGTAACTAGATGAGATCCCAGCCACTAAAGAATTAATTAAATTCTTGAAGCCAATTGGGAATAGTTGGTTAGTGGGAGTAAAACCTTATAAAATTTTAAGTGCAAATTTAGGGTTTTTTTATACATGAGCTTTTACTTATTCTATCTTTATTTATTGTTGTAAAAATGTCAAACAAATTGAACCTTCGTTTTATCATCGACAATAAGCTTGATGAAACTAATTTTCTCGATTGGGAAAGAAACCTCAAAATCGTTTTGAGGCAAGAGAAGATTGGCTATGTCTTGGACGAGGCCCTACCGGAAGAGCCCGTTGAGGGTTCGGCTGGGGATGGTGTCGAAAAGTATAACAAGCACTGTTCTGACAGTATTGATGCTACATGTATCATGCTTGCTTCTATGACCGAACTGCAGAAACAACATGAGTCTATGGACCCTTACACAATCATGGTCCACCTAAAGGAACTCTATGATTCTCAGTCTTGCATTGAGAGGTACAAGGTCTCGAAGGCCTTGTTTAGTTGTAAGATGGCATCTGGGACTGCTGTGGGGTCACACGTGCTTAAGATGATCGGGTACATAGAGAGGCTAGGGAAGCTGGGCCACAAGTTGGAACGAGAATTGAGTATTGACTTGATTCTACAATCTCTACCTGATTCATTCTCGCAGTTCGTGATGAATTATCACATGAACAAGATAGATTACTCCCTTGCGGAGTTATTGAACATGTTGAAAACTGCCGTGGGCACTGTGGGGAAGGGAAAGCAGGTGTTGCTGGTTACTTCTAGCAAAGGCAAGGCAAGAGCCCAGAAAAATTCCAAGAAGGCGAAGGTTGCACCTAAGCCAACGCCTAAGATAGCAAAAGACAAATCCAAGGATGCTTGCTTCCATTGCAGTGAGACCGGACATTGGAGGAGAAACTGCAAGGGCTTCTTGAGAACCAAGAAGAAGCATTCTGATGCTTCGACTTCAGGTATATTTATGATTGAGATCAACATTACTTCTTCTAAGTCTAACCACTGGGTATTAGATACTGGTTGTGGTTCTCATATTTGTACGAATATGCAGGCACTAAGAAGAACTAGAGATCTGAAGAAAGGAGAGGTGGACCTACGCGTTGGGAATGGAGCAAGTGTTGCTGCACTAGCCATAGGAGTTTATTTTCTTTCATTGCCTAGTGGGCTAGTACTTGAACTTAGTAACTGTTATTTTGTTCTTGCTCTTATAAAGAGCATTATTTCTATTTCCGCATTAGATGTTGATGGTTTTTCATTTACATTTGAGAATAAATGTTGTTCTTTTTCACGTGATGGAATCTTTTATGGTACTGGCATACTTAGCAATGGTCTCTACATATTAGATATGAATGTTGACGTACTTAATATAAATAACAAGAAAGCCAAGACAAATGACTTGAATGAATCCTACTTATGGCATTGTAGACTTGGCTATATAAATAAGAATCGCATTTCCAAACTCTATAAAGATGGAATGTTGGATCAATTCGATTACGAATCGTTTGATACATGCGAAGCTTGTTTACTTGGAAAGATGACAAAGTCACCTTTTAGTGGCACATGGATAAGATCCAATGAATTGCTTGAGCTCATACATACTGATATGTGTGGCCAAATGTCAATTCAAGCCAAAGGAGGATACTCTTATTTTATCACTTTCACTGATGACCATTCTCGCTATGGTTATATATACTTAATGAAGTATAAGTCTGAAGCGTTTGAAAAGTTCAAGGAATTCAGAAGTGAAGTGGAGAAACAACTAGGTAGAGAAATCAAAACACTTCGATCCGAAAGAGGTGGAGAATACCTAGATGGAGAGTTTCAAGACTATTGAAGGAGAATGGGATTCTACCTGAATGGACCCCTCCAGGTACATCTCAGATGAATGGCGTATTTGAGAGGAGGAACCGTACCTTGTTAGACATGGTACGATCCATGATGAGCTACGCAGTTCTCCCAAAATCGTTTTGGGGTTATGCTCTAGGAACCACATCTTATACACTAAACCGAGTTCCATCAAAGACGGTCGAATCCACACCATACGAGGTATGGCACAAGAGGAAAGCGAGTCTAGCATATCTTAAACCTTGGGGTTGTCCTACTTACATGAAGTGGATGATGCCTGACAAATTAGAAGCTAGATCTGACAAATGTCTGTTTGTGGGTTATCCTAGAGAAACTAGAGGATACCAATTTTACCATCCCGATGAACAAAAGGTGTTTGTTTCCAGGACTGGCCACTTTCTAGAGACAGAGTTTATTCTGGATAGGGTCAGTGGGAGTAAGATTGTTCTTGAAGAAATTCGAGAACCACTTATGGATAACAGTCAGTTGATGGAAGTAGAGGACTCGCCACACACAGATATGACATCAGCCTGTACCATGGACACACTAGCACATCGAAGATCCACCAGGGAATGCCGTGAACCCAAAAGGTACACTGGCGTGTATCTCATGGAAGATGAGGACCCTAGAACTTATGAGGAAGTGCTATTAAGGCATGACAAAGAGAAATGGCTGGAAGCCATGAATTCTGAAATGAAATCCATGAAAGACAACCAAGTTCGGAACTTAGTTGATCCACCTGAAGGAATAGTTCCTATAGGATGTAAATTGCACTAAACAAACAAACTAATGGATCCCCGGCAACGGCGCCATTTTGTTTGGAGAAAAAATTGCACTAAACAAACAAACTAAATTTATAAACCGAAACTTACAATGCAACTAACTCCTAACCGACCGAATATCGGGTAGTTGTTAGTACAGTATGGTAAGTAAGGGTGTCGATCCGCAGGGAGATGGTTTGATGAGAACGTTTTATGTTTTAGATTTAAAAGCTAGCAGTTGCATAGACAGAGAACCGAAGTTGATTCAAAGCTATGGAAGGATTTTTCGGACTGAAAGTTAAAAGTGCAAAGAAACTAAAATTAATTAAACAGGAACGTAACTAAAACTTAATCTGTGAAATTCGATTAACAAGCAATTTAGAGAAAAGCGGCAACATTGGATCAACAATTTACTTCAAGAATTAAGGATTCTCTTATAATGGATTCACTGTGTTTCTAAAACAGAGGCGGGTCCACCTATTCAAAAGCAAAACGATCTAATCTCTTAAATCGTTCAATTCAATTAACAAGCAAGGTGTAACTCTTTCGATTTAACGACCTAAACAACAACCGAGCAACTTTCGTTCTAGCTAACAGTCAATTGTTCAATCAAATAGCAAGGAGATCTTAGTTCATAGAATTTTCATTCAATGAAGCAATCATGCAATCACCATCTTTCGATATTAATGAAATTAAACAATAAAACAAGCTAAAGATCTGACCTCAATAGAAGAACACAGTAAATCAGAATAAGAAACCCAAAAATCAATAAGAAAATTGCATCCCCAATGCTGCCAAGAGCTGTTTAGCTATCCATGGAGTGATTGATTACAATGCTTGAAGAGAAATCCATAAAATCTAAGCTGAAAAGTGAATTGAATCTACTTTTATGACTGTTTGAGCTCTGAGAAATCTCAGATTTTTGATCTGGGAAGAAAGGAAATCTAATAATCTGTATGCCTTTTTTTTATGTGATTACAAATGAGGCCTATTTATAGAAAAACAGTATGTCTGCAGACCGAACGCTGGTTTCACCTCTGGAACGCCCGTTCTGGTGATGGAACGCCCGTTTCAAGCCTTGAACGTGCGTTTGATCTGCTTTTTCTTCATTTCAGAGCTTCATGCTGGACTTTGAACGCCAGTTTGATTTCTGGAACGCCCGTTCCATATCTCTGCAACTGAATTCTGTTGAGATGTAACGGCTCTCTCCACTTGTTGATGCACATTTGCTTCTCTCCTCTAACAAACTTGAGCTTATCTACATTCCACCTCATCCCTTTGATATTATCATCATCTATATCATAATTAAGAAAATGCAAAAACATAATATGGCCCAAAATGATATAAAACTTATAATAAAGCTCACTCTTAAGCCCATTTTGCAATTAATTAATTTAAAAGCAACTTTACTCATTATATTAATTATAAAGCCCAAATTCAATGCAAAATATTACTAATGTGGGGAAATTCATAGGAAAAGTATCATAAAATTTCATATAAAATAGCCCTTAACAATGGGTCTTTAAGAGAAAGACCGACATAGACGGTAACGTGACTACCTACAAGGCTAGGCTAGTGGCAAAAGGTTATAAGCAAAGACAAGGAGTTGACTATGATGAAACCATTTCGCCTGTTGCCTTGTTAAAATCCATTAGAATTTTGCTCGCTATTGCAGCATACCATGATTACGAAATCTTGCAGATGGATGTGAAAACAGATTTCCTTAACGGGAACCTGTCTGAGGAGGTGTATATGACACATCCTGAGGATTTCACAACCAATGACGCCAGGATGGTATGTAAACTGCAAAGATCCATTTATGGATTAAAGAAAGCTTCTCGGAGTTGGAATCTTCGCTTTGATGAGATAATCAAACAGTTTGATTTCATCAAGAATGAAGATGAGCCCTGTGTTTACAAGAAGGTTAGTGGGAGTGCCATTGTGTTCTTAGTGCTTTATGTAGACGACATATTGCTCATAGGGAATGATGTGCCTATGTTTCAACCGGTCAAAGCTTGGTTACCCAAGAACTTCTCAATGAAGGACTTGGGTGAAGCAGCTTATATTCTAGGAATAAAGATCTATAGGGATAGATCTAAAAAGGTTGTTTGGTCTGTCGCAATCCACCTATATAGACAAGATGCTGAAGAGATTCAGCATGGAGCAGTCCAAGAGAGGATTGCTGCCCATGTCACATGGGGTCTACCTGTCGAAAGAAATGAGTCCTAAGATAGAGGAGGAAAGGGCACAAATGAGTAAGATCCCTTATGCTTCGGCAATCGGGTCTATCATGTATGCTATGTTGTGCACTGGACCAGATGTCTCGTACCCTCTTAGTATGACTAGTAGGTACCAGTCCAATCCAGGTGATGGTCACTGGATTGCTGTCAAGAATATCCTCAAGTACATGAGACGTACTAGGGATATGTTCCTAGTTTTCAGGAACGATGATTTAGTTTTACGAGGTTACACAGATGCCAGTTTCCAAATTGACAAGGATGACTTTAAGTCACAGCCTGTATTTATTTTCACGCTTAACGGCGGAGCAGTGAGCTGGAAGAGTTCCAAGCGGAAGACTACTGCAGACTCTACAACGGAAGCCGAATACATAGCAGCCTCGGAGGCGGCAAATGAAGTAGTTTGGATGAAGAAGTTCATTACTGAACTTGGTGTGATTCCCTCCATTGAAGGTCCAGTGCCTCTGTACTGTGATAATAATGGAGCGATATCTTAGTCAAAGGAACCAAGGTCTCATCAGAAGTCCAAACATGTGTTACGGCGCTATCACTTGATTAGATAGATAGTAGATAGAGGAGATGTGAAGATAGAGAAAGTCCACATGGATGATAACATAGCTGATCCATTAACCAAGGCATTGTCTCAAGCAAAGCATGAGAAACATGTTCACTTGCACGGGCTTAGGCATATGGGTGATTGGCTTTAGGCCAAGTGGGAGATTGTTGGAAATGTGTCCTAAACCCAATCGGGTTGGAACGGATCCGACAGGGTCGGATCATTTACAGTCTATTTAGTTCATGTAATAACTTTATTATGATTAATAAAAGCACTTATGTTATTATATATTGTTTATCTTCATATTATTTGTTGTACATATACAGTAACGTCCCTAGTATCAAACTGTGATAGAGAAACCATGATAGTGATTATGGTTGATGAGATCTCTAATCACCTTAATAAGTTTGATACTCAAATGTCTCTAGTCACATGTACTTTCAAATAGGACACTAATAGTATAACCAGACTAGCACGTATTGGATGTCTTCTATCTTATAGAAGGTAGGGATAGATCTCGTCTATCGAAGTGTAGAGACACTTGGACTATACGTGGACGTGTATTAGAGAATGCTTACGTTAGACTGACCCACTTACATTAAGTGTCACACTATGTGGCGGTTGTGTAATTATCCTTTAGACCGGAGTCTTCATGGCATCACGGTGTGGATTGTCATGCTTTGACACTATTGAGATTTCCCCTAGCCACGGAGTGATAATGCGGTAGTGATTGGGTATAATATTGAAGTATGCGGAGTATACATGATTGGTCGTCCGGGAATCGCGTATCTTATGATTGTGATCGAATATCCGAAATAGCCTTCATATAAGGAATGTCTAGCTCTTGAGAATCTTTGCAAAGTGGGAGTAAATTTGTTATTCCGAGAGAGCATGATTTCCAGATTATAAGATACGATCGTTAATGTATTGACACTCGAGGTATGATCGTATGGATATTATTACAGCGATAGGATTGTAAGTTACACGGTAACTGATTCACATGAAAGGTAGTAGTCATTGCTTTTGACTATTCCGATGATTGGGGGTCACGGTGTGTTGCTAGACGCTATCCCGTGATCGTTAGGCGTGAAGGGCATTTTAGTAAATTGCATTTTGTGTCTACGGCCAACATATTCGGAAGCCTATCGAGTCACACACATATGAACATCGAGTCGGATTAAAATGCGGTTATAGTTGATAAACAAATAAGGAAAGTTTATCTCTAGACTATAAGGATTATAATGGTAAATTAATATGGTGGTATTTATTTATTATGAATAAATAAAATACAAGATATTAATTATATACAAATTCTATTAATGAAAGAATATTCCGGAAGTCAATTTATTGACTATTAGGACGCCACATTGATGTGTATAAGATACACTTGGATTGTGCACTTTAATTAATGAAATTACCATAATGTTAATATAAGATATTAATTGATTTTGGAAAAATAGATTTATGGTAATAGGATAATTATATTCAATATGAGATATTGGCAAAATTAAATATAAAAAAAGAGATAAATCAATCTAGAAGAAATTCCTTATTTTATTGGGAAAATGTTTTCTTCTCCTCCACACATATGGGGCGCCACCTCTAGCTATAAATAAGAGGTGGGTGTCGAGCTCTTTTGTACATCACAATTGCAAGAGCTCATAGTACTTGTGTAAAATAGAGAGCATCCTATAGTGAGTTTGTGAGGGAGGAAAAAGGCCGGTCTAGCAACCGGAGTTTTCCAATAGAAATCCAAGGAGGATTCTGGCGAGGAGTCCGTGTGGATTAGCGATAGATGCCGGACGTGTGGACGGCTTGTGCACTGTACTACTCTCCATTGACGGTCAAAGCGACGATCTTATAGGTCATCATGGTATACGTCAAACTATCTAACGTGTTTATTGCATTAAACGAAGAATGATCTAGAAAAAGGAAATCAAATTTTAAATTCTGCTTTGCGTAAAACTTGTGATTTCCTAACAGTTCTTCCACACCAGATAACTCTTTATATATTTCTCATGATCAGCTCTCTTTCCCTGTGCCATCTGCACCAAAACACTCCCCATCACAGATTCAGTCTAGCTCTCCCCTCTCTCTTTCACACCAAACACCACTCCCGTATCAACTCCACCATAAACAACCACTCCAATACCTCCTCCTAACCCCAAACTTATCAACACTCATCCTATGGTCACTAGATCAAAAAAGGGCATCTTTAAACCCAAAGCCTTTCATGTAGTTACTCACCATACTGAGCCTTCAAGTGTTTTAGAAGCATTGACTAGTGCAGAATGGAAACAAGCCATAGAGGAGGAGTATCAATATCTTATGAAGAATGATACATGGACCTTAGTTCCTCATTTTGCAACTCAAACAGTGGTTGTAAGTAGATGGGTGTAAAAACTGAAACATAAGAGTGATGGTTCAATGCCTAAACACAAGGCTAGATTGGTAGCTGAGTGCTTCAGTCAGACCTATAGGGTAGAATTTGTAGAGACCTTTAGTCCTATAGTCAAAGCCCCAACAATTAGAATTGTTCTCTCTCTTGCTGTTACTTGCAATTGGCCTATCAATTAGGTTGACATAAACAATGCATTTCTGAATGGTCCTTTAAAGGAAGTAGTGTTTATGGCGCAACCAGAAGGATATGTGGATCCTACTAGGCCTCACTATGTTTGTAAACTTAAGAATGCCTTATATGTCTTAAGCAGGCCCCAAGGGCATGGTTTGAACTTTGAAGTACGGATTAGCAAAATAACCAGAAAACTAAACCAAACTGTAAACCGACCCAACCAATCCGAAATTAACCAAACCAATAAAAAACCAAATGAATTGGTTTGGTTTGGAACCAAAAACCGAATTGTATTGGGTTTTCAGATATTTTTAATTACACCCAATCCAACCCGAACCCAAACCGATTTTTATACATCAAATATGTAAATCACTTAATGAATGTATGTAAGTATGCAATTATGGAAGATTGATTGTAGTTGAACTATGTAATGTGCTGTTAGGCGTTTTAAGTTTTTTTAATCATTTTGTTTTAATTAAAGTATGTAATTGAAGTATGGAACTATCAATTAATGGCAGCGTAATGAAAAGGCTGAATGTAGAATTCAATTGTCTTTTGCCATTGATGTAAAATATGTGATCCAAACCTTTGGTTTGGGATTTATTTTAGTGTGGATGTAGATATTTAGAGTTTATGTAAAAAATTGTAGGTTTTTTCATTTTTTTAAGATTAGACTTGTTAAACCGAAACCAATTCGAACCAAACCATTGGGGTTGACTTCGTTTTGGTTTTGTTTAGGGAAAAAATTATGGCACCCAAAACCGACCAGAGTCTTTCAAAACCATCCCGAACCAATTCAAACCAACCCATGATCACCCCTTGACTTTGATGCCCTAAGATCTCAGTTATTGATGTGGTCCTTCAAACATCAGCATGTGATAAATTTTTATTTATTCTTAGAACTGCAAATCTTCTTCTTATTGTGTTAGTATATATGGATGACATACTTGTCACTGGAAACTCACCTCAGCACATTGACAAGTTTATCAAAATGTTGGACTCCAAATTTTCCTTGAAGAACTTGGGACTTGTGTCACACTTTAAGTCATGTCTTACTCCTATTGTTCATGGCAAGAAGCTTGAAGAAGAGCCCGGAGATCCATTCCAGAATGTGACATTATACAGGAGTGCTATTGGTGGTCTGCAATATCTAACTAGTACCAGACCTGGCCTTACTTAAGTCAATTCATCCAGAATCCTCATTTTGAGCATTGGAAAGCAGTCAAAAGATTGTTAAGATATGTGATTGGAACTCTCAAACTTGGATTGCACTTAAACCTGCTGCGTGTCTAACTCTTACTGGTTTTTCTGATGCTGACTGGGGGGTTTTCACTATTGATAGGAAATATGTTGGAGGCTACTGTGTGTTTCTTGGGGACTCTCTTGTCTCCTTGAGTTCCAAAAAAGAAGATGTGGTATCAAGATCAAGCACTGAGTCAGAATATAGGGCCTTGGCCAATGTTATAGCTGAGATCAAGTGGATATCCTCTCTTTTATTTGAATTGAAGATCAGTCTTACTGGTGTTCCTACTGTTTGGTGTGATTACACTAGTGCATCCTATCTGGCCCATAATCCTTTCTATCATGTTAGGACAAAGCTTATAGAAATATGTGTTCATTTCATGAGAAATGAAGTGCTGAACAAGAAGTTAAATGTCTGTTATATTCCTTCTGCTGATCAAGTTGCTGATTGCTTGACCAAGCCTATAAGCATTTCTTAGTTTCAGAATTTTAGAAACACTCTCAATATGTTTTCCCCACGATTGAGTTTGATGGTGGATGTTAAGATAAGGTGATGTGGCAACATCACAGCTGTCCATGTGTCATTAGATCTACTGAATGATATTATGTTAGTTGTTAGAGAATATTCCCAGCAAATCTATCCTTGGATTTGCTGCTAGCCGTTATCTACTTGTCTGATAAAATAGGCCATGGAGCTGTGCTTTTGTATTTATGAATGATGAAGGTGAAATGAGAACAATTGAAATATTCTTCCAGCATTTTCTATTTTCTTAAGTATGTAGTTGTAAAACAAGATCCTAAAAAAACAAGCAAACCTACAAGAAAACAGAAAATGATCCACTTCTTCATCTTCACAATTGCATAAAGGAAACATCAGATAGTTATGTACAATGCACATCTGATTCAACGAATAAGAGGGTGATTTTTTTTCTTCTTTTGAGGCGGAAATTTTTTTTAGCTAAACAATGTTTTAAAGGTGATTTTCAACGAAGATATGTGTTTGCTACATTGTTAAATCTTGATAGGTGTCATGTATGAAATAAATTGTTAACCATCTTATCTTAGAGAATTTACATGTCTACATCAATACACGAGTTAGTCATGGAATATGATTTGTCATTTGTATGGGCTCGAAGACACGTCGCAAGATTGGATCGCAACATCTATATATCTGTGAGGTTTTTGAATAGACTATGAATATGTATTCGGTAGACTTAGATGTGAACTCATCCCCGTTTCTTTTATCGTTAAGTACAAAGCATTTGCGACCAAAGACGTGAAAATAGTTTGTTTTGGGTGGACGATTTTTATGGACTTCATTAGGAGTTCTGTGCAGTGTTTTGTGGATGGAAAACCGATTGATTATATGACAAGCACAAGAGACTGCTTTTAGCCCATAAATATCCGGCCCTTTGAACTCATTTAGCATTGTTTGTGCCGTTTCTTGTAGATAACGATTCTGATACTCAACAACTCCGTTCTGTTGAGGAGTTGTTGGTGTACAAAATTCATGTCGGATGATAAGATAACCATATGACTTAATGAGTTCGGCATCAATGAACTCCTCGCCTCTATCACTTCTTACTGTTACAGCCGATATATCGAAAGTGTTTTGGAGTTGCTTTACAAGAGTGCCGAAAGCCAAGGCACATTCACTATTATGAGTCGAGAAAAAAACCCACGTGTATCGGGAGTAGTCATCAACTACAAAAAGGATGTAAGACATCCCACCAAGACACTTTACATGACTAGGGCCAAAAAGATTGATGTGCAAGAATTCAAGAATGCGTGATGAGGTGATGTCATGTTTGGATATGAAGGAATTTCTCGTTTGTTTGACTTTGATGAATGGCTCACAAAAATTGAAGTTGTTTAAATCAAACTTGGGTGGATCACAAATCACATTCGGATAGACCAATTTCTGGATAATGGTGATACGGACATGTCCTAAGTGACGGTGCCAAAGGTTTTGTTATCATGCTCAAACACAAGGCAAGTGATTGAACAGTCAAGTAGATTTTCTAGTTTGATTATATAATTATTGCTTTCACGGCGACCAAATAAGACTATATTGCCCGAACTGTCTTTTATCTCACACTTAGCCTTGTCAAACACAACACGAAGGCTAGAGTTGCTCACTTGTGAAGTGATAAGTAGGTTATAGTCTATGTTATTAATGATCACGACTTTGATGAATAAGAATGTTTTCGGGTTACCGACGTACTGATCCTTCATCGATGATCTTTCATTTTGAGTTGTGACCGAATTTGATTGAGCCATCATCGGATGTAGCCTTATATGTATTGAAGAGTGAAGAGTTTCCGGTCATGTTCCTAGAGCAGCCACTATCGAGACACCATATAGTGGGGCTAGTACAGTCTTTCAACCTAAGGTAGACCTGCGACCTAAAAGAGTTAAGCTACCCTTTAGTCATTCGGGTCCTAAGGGATCAATTAGACTCAAAGAGTTGATTATGGAACCCATAATTTATTAACCTTGGGTTTATGCACAAGACTTCTAGTTCCATAGGACCAAGTATATTGCTCATAAAAGACATTGAAAGACTGGTATTGGTATTGGTATTGGTATGTTTCATGGAAACTATCCCTGATTGCAGCTGGTCCATGCTCGCAGTCAGCGCCGCCATGCCCACGAGATTTCTGCTCTCTAAGGAAGCCTCAACAATTCAGTGTTCTTTATGAGACGACTCAGTTTTCCGTTCCATTTCTATTGCTTGTATTCAAGGACGGAACCAGAATTTTAACTTCGGGTGGGTTAATGGACTATATCGAATTCGTCGGGTGGGCTGGATTAAGAATATTTTATGGACCCGACTAGACTACACATATTTTCTAGTGTAATATTTTTTTGTTCGGGTGGGCTTAGCCCCCCTAAATTTCTATACTAGCTCCGTCCTTGCTTGTATTAAATTTTCCCTTGTATCGTTTTGATTCATTATGTATTATATATTCGTACGTAAGACTTATTCACTTACCATAAGTTGGGTACGTGTCGAACGATCATTTCATGTTTTACTTTTTTGGAAACACGTAATTTCACTTGTATTTATAAAAAGTTTCCTTTTTGTTGCAACTATTAATAAGAAATGCATATCTAACAACAAGATGAATTGTAGTTAATTCAGTCTCGGTGTGAGTAAAATTTTAATTCCGGTCAATATTTAGACTTTTGCCTTATAATAGGTCTCGTATAAGGATTACGAATATCCTTTTAAAAACCATGTTCTTCCTACTTAGCTAAAAGTCTGAATTGTCCTTTTGACGTCGTTCCAATTTTCCTGCAAATAAAAGCACGTACTACTTGTTACTAGGTATATCGACCTAGCGGTTTGCTAGGCTATATATATCCTGGCTACTGGCTAGGCGACATGTGTTTGAACCCCGTCTGGAGACTAATTAGTGTGTTAAAGCTTTCGTATTCGCAAAAAGAAAAAAAAAAAAAACAAAAACAAAACAAACAAACAAACATGTACTACCGCCGTTTCAAAATATAAGTCTATATAGTTTTTTGATTTTGTATCATAATATAATTCCATTTAAAAAATCAATAAAGCATTTATTATATTTTTCTTTATTTATCCCTTATTTATTATATAGTCATCCACTTTTCAATACTTAGCTTTAATAACACAGAAAATGACATTTAGACATTTTAATAAAAAATAATGACACATAACTACTTTAACAATTTTTTTAATCTGTATGAAAAAATTTAAATGAACTTATATTTTGAAACGAAAGTAGTAGATTTTATTTTCCCGGAAATGTATACACTATGTACGTAGAAAAAAAATGATATACTTAATTCTAGTAACTTTTTTTTTAATACAAACCATATTTATTAAGTTTTAAAGAAATAAAGAAATACAGCTTTCATCATTCAATTCGGGGTGGCGGGTCAGAAGGATAAAATAAGATAGAAAATGGGAAAAAAAAAAACCAAGAAAAAAAGATAGTGGTTGAGAAAAAAAAAACACAAAATGGGACAAAAACACATATAGTAACATGCGCGTTTTTGTCCTTCTCAACCAATATCTTTTTTTCCATTTTAGATTAAAAACGGTCCCTACAACTTTTTCCTATCATTTCTCCATTACATTAGATTGCAACAAGTAATATTCCAACAAAAAATCTGGACTAATTCACCAGTATATATTATACCTTAAACATTTTCTTACATTTAATTGCAATTAAGAATAAGTATGAAGTATTAATTCACAAATACTAACGTTGTGATTACACTAGTAGTACGACTTTTATTACAAACATTTGGCATGGATGTCATTATAGACAATTAATTATTTTTTCACTCTCCCAAATATTCTGTTTCTAAATTTTCAACTACTTTGTCTGGAAAGGTGGGGTTTATTATGTCTTCCTCCACATGAGCCAGCATTAAATCCTCTCATCAACCCCCCCTCAAAATTTGCTAACCTTTTCAAAACCCTAGGCCGAATCCAAATGGGTGAAAACCCACCATTTCTTTATTGTCGGGATTCTTTACAACTCTCTCTTCATACAACTATTTGGCAACTTATTTCTCAAGCTCTTTAATGCTCCAACTGGTTAGATGTTCATGAAAAACTAGGTATTGGGGTTACAAATTTCTTTGCTTTACGGGAAATTCTAAGGTGGATACTCGTACAAGGAGTCACATATATGGCTTCATTTGGATCACATAATTTCATTCTGCAATAAAACTGTGTGGTCAATATGAAGCCACATAGGTGTCTGGTGATGCTTAAAATTGCACTCGGGTAATTATATTTTCGAGTTAGGAAAACAATATAGAAACAAGTACGATTTTATGTGAATTTGGACTGAACTCTTTTGAGAGAGCTGCCTACGTATCCAATTCAAGTGTCAAATTGGAATCAAGTCCCCCTCGTAGTTCAAGTCGTTCCTTTTATACTTTAGATCGTGGCGATAACTTCCCCTACCGTGACGGGGAGTTATCACCAGTTATCCTGCCCATTATACGATGTGGGGTCTACCCACGTTCTTAAACGGTTATGTCACTATAAACTCTGGCGGTTGTTTGACCTTCTGTCTAGAGGTCGTTCTGCTCAGAATATGGCGGAGTCTGCTCTGCTAGTTCTGCTCAGGGCCTGGCGGAGTCCTGCTCTACCAGTCCCATTATTATTACCTGATTGTGAAATGGGCCTGGGCCAAGAGTAAATAACCCGGCCCAGTGGGCCCATATAACGTCATAAGTCCCCTCAGACTAGGGTGGATTGCTTTACAGCTGCCCTAGTCTGCAACGTTTGAACTTCCGTCATCAATATAACGCGAAACGAGGCCAACTTGCACCTTATTATCATGAGTGTGGACTGAACCTTCACGTCCCTTCCACTTCTTGTCACATAACTCCTTTATTTGAAACTCTTTGAATCATACACCTGCAATTACAAGTAAGTCTTTGTATCTGTGTTATTTCTTCTTCTTCTTTTGAGTTTGTTACTTATTTCATGAGTTTAAGAGCCAACACTGCCTCTAGTGATTCTTTGGAAAGATTATTCCAGTCGTCGGAAGAAACCGCAATTGTAGTAGAAGGTGAAGAAGTGGATTCCTCCGTTCCTACTCCTTGCCCGGAACCTGTTATAACCTCTGATAATCCCTCTTCTTTGATTAATTTAGGGGATACTTCCACATTTGGAGATAATCCTCTGTGCCTTCTTCATTCTCACCTTCTTCCTCCTGGGATCTTTACCCCCACTTCTATTGTATGCCAATATCCAAAAGATCATTCCGCTTTTATTAACACCCTTAGTAGAGAGATCAAACAGTTTGACAAAACAAAGGCAATAATGGCTTGCCACGGTGTTTCTAGCAAGATGACGAAGACCGAATTAGCCCATTTATTGAAAACTTATAAGATATCTACCGATCCCTTTGAAGTTGCTAACCCAAGGCTACTGAATATGCCTATAATCCTCATGCAGGTTTCTGCACAGTGTATGCTGACCAGCTACGGAGTGGCCTTAGGTTTCCTCTTCCCTTGGTTATTTAGAGGTAATGCGGCACTATAAGTTAGGTAGCGGGAAAATCCAGCCAAACAACGTTAAATTCCTGATTGGATTTATGATATGGTGTCGTCTGAACACTACTTTTTTTTTTGATGAAGTTATTCAGAAACTTTTATCAATGCAAGTTAACACCTGGTAGTGGGGGGTGGTACCACTTCTATCGTAGATATAGTAAGCTAAGGCAGATTAATACCATAACTGGTAAGGATAAAACCAAGAAAAAGTGGCAAGAACACTTTTTCTTTGTCCGACATAACACTAATGTGAGCCTTGGCCGGTGGAACACTTCCTCCATGAAGGATAAGCTAGAAGAGTCTATAGATTCTGCCCTTGCCCAATACTTTGCTGATAATAAGATTTCCCTGACATTAGACTTCCTGAGCTCTGCCCTGATAAATGCTGCTCAGCTTCATACTGCAGGTCCTACCGGATATGTGGAGTTCACAAAGGATGAATATAACAAATGTAAAGTTTGAACTTATACTTTCTGCTTGTTATTAGGTATAACTTAACCCTTCTTTTCTCTGTGCAGTGGCCAATGTGGATGACCTAATCGATGTTGATGTTGAAGAGGAGGTTGAAGTTGAAGAGGAGGTTGAGCAGATGCAAGAAGATTCCGAAAGGACTTTGTCACTCGCCCCTGGAGGCGGTGAGACTTCTACTTGAAAGTAGTTAGAGAGACAGATGTCTCGTCTGGTGTGGCTACCCAGAACACCATGGCTGTGGTGGAGCCTTCTGCTCAGAATCGGTCAAGCATAAACAGAACTATAGACTTGCCTGAGGAAGAGGGTCCTCCTGGTGATCAATCTATTGGGCTGAATGTTGTGCCTTTGAGGTCTGTTTCTCAGAGACACAAGAAAAGGCATAGATCGACATCATCTGGTAGCTCTGCAAGTGATTCTTTCTTTAATTTTGAAGATTTGTCAGATGAGGACTTTGCCAACTCTGTAAGTAGTTTTTTTTGTTGGGTCCTTTATTTTCTTATGTGTTCTTTATTCCTTAACCTCCAATTTCCTTGCAGTGCTACCACCTGGGCAGGTCTCTACATAAGAAAACTTCTGGTATGGCCAAAGAGATTGCTGCCCTACAGCAGAAAGTGGCCAGTTTAGAGGAGGCCAACGCCAGGGTGACTAGTTTGGAGGAGGCCAACCACATATTGATGTCTTCAGAGACTGCTGCTCGTCTAGAGATCGAGCAATTAAAAGCCAAACTTGCCAAAGCTGAAAATTTATTATTCACCCAAGATGAACAATTGAAACTTAGAGATCAGCAGCTGAAGAAGATAAATGAGGAAAATCAACAGCACCTTGCAGTAGCAAAAAAGTTGAAAGCTGATTTTGATGAGACTGTGAGACAGATGGAAGAAGCTCCTGCTCAGAACGTCGTTCAAAAAATCGTTGTAGAGGATAAGGCTTCTCCTCAAACTTATGAAGAGATTAAAATCATCTTGGCTCCTTCCATGCGTAGGGGGTACACCCTGGGTGTTGATGAAGCTAAGCCAGCGGATTTGGTGATTAGCACTCTGCCTAATCACAAATTATATGATAAGGAGGCAGGTGATATCTTCACCAAACGCTATGATGAATACAAAAGTGGGGAATATATCATTTGTAAGTATGCCAAGAAAAAGTCTACCACTCTTTCTTCAACTTGATTTCATATATCTATCTGTCTTGAGACTCAAACTTTGGTGTTTCTGCTTTTTTGAATTTTCCTTGGGAAACCTTTTTTGATGTATCTGATATTTTGATCACTGGAAGCAATTTTAAATTTGCATTTTCGATATTTGCTTGTTCATCTGTTCTTTATCTCCTCTTGCGCTGCAAAATAAGCTAGGATTATTTATCTTAGCTTATTTATTGGTGAATTTTATATTTCTGCTCAGAATGCTCTGCATTTTGTTCAAAGTATCCTTGCGCTGCAAATTTGATACTTATTTTATTCATGTGCTGGGTTCTGCCCAGAGTGTTCTTGCGCTGCAAGTTTAACACTTTAATTATACGCTGGGTATTCTGCCCAGAGTGCCCTTGCGCTGCCAATTTAACACTTCAAATTCTTATGATGAGTCTTCTGCCCAGAGTGCACTTGCGCTGCAAGTTTAACACTTTAAATTTTTGCGCTGGGCTCTTGCGCTGCAAGTTTAACACTTTAAATTTTTGCGCTGGGTCTTCTGCCCAGAGTGCTCTTGCGCTGCAAGTTTAACACTTTAAATTTTGCACTGGGTCTTCTGCCCAGAATGCTTTTGCGCTGCAAGTTTAACACTTTAAATTCTTATGATGGGTCTTCTGGCCAGAGTGCTCTTGCGCTGCAAGTTCAACACTTTAAATTTTTACGCTGGGTTTTCTGCCCAGAGTGCTCTTGCGCTGCAAGTTTAACACTTTAAATTCTTATGATGGGTCTTCTGCCTAGAGTGCTCTTGCGCCACAAGTTTAACACTTTAAATTTTTACGCTGGGTCTTCTGCCCAGAGTGGTCTTGCGCTGCAAGTTTAACACTTTAAATTTTTACGCTGGGTCTTCCGCCCAGATGCTATTGCGCTACAAGTGTCAACGCTTGGTGTATTTTATGGCATTTTGCCTTTAGCTTTCTATGTTTCAACAGAATTTAAAATATTCAAACATATAATAAACAAAATTAATAAAAACATATTATAAATGGACAACGATTTCAGAAAAATAAACTTATTTTAAGGATAGTATTTCCTTAGGTGGACAACATTCCAACTCCTATATAGGAATTGTCTTTCTAGAGGCATTATCAAGTTGATAAGATCCTTTTGCATGCACTTTGATTATTTTGTAAGGACCTTCCCAATTTGGGTCTAGCTTTCCCGTTGGACCTTGCTTGCTAGCATCATTTCGCCTCAGAACTAAGTCACCTTCTTTAAAATACGTACCTCTAACTTTGGAGTTGTAGTATTGAGCAATCATCTGCTTGTACTTGGCCATCTATATCAAAGCTATGTCTCTTTTATGTTCCAGCTCATCCTTAATGTGCATCATATTTGCTTCTTGCGTTTCTGGACAGTACAATTCTGTCCGGGGAGATTTATGCCCAATCTCTGCGGGTATCACTGCTTCGCATCCATATGCCAAGGAATATGGATTTTCTTGTGTAACGGTATTTGGGGTAGTTATATATGCCCATAAGATATTGGGAAGGTGATCTACCCAATGAGATCCTTCATGCTCCAACCTTTTCTTCAACCCTTGCTTAATTTGTCTGTTGGTTTGCTCAACCTGCCCATTGGCTTGAGGATGAGCTACAGATGTGAAGTGTTGAGAGATCCCTAAATTCGTGCACCAAGTCCTCACTCCTTGATCCTCAAATTGCATGCCGTTATCAGAGATGAGCACCTTTGGAATACTATATCTGCACAGAATATTCTTCCATAGGAACTTTTGAATTTGGTTGGCCGTGGTCAGAGCTTCTGCTTCCACCCATTTGGTGAAGTAATCTACCGCCACCACCAGAAACTTTAGATTCCCTGGGGCTCTGGGTATGCCCCCATTGATCAAAGGGCCAAGGTGATATGATTGGTGTCATTTCCTGCTTAGCAATATGGGATAAATTACCATGCACCTGGCATGCCTTGCATGTATTGACCAATTTCTCTGATCCTCTTGAGTTTCTGGCCAGTAATACCCAAAATTTTTACATTTTCTGGCCAGAGCTCTTGCTCCCAAATGATTTCCACAAATTCCAAGGTGGATTTTTCTCAGCACATAATCTCCATCTTCCGGGGTGACACTTCAGCCAGGGCGCTGCGTAGGATTTTCATAGCACCTCGTTGAACAGAGCATATCTTGCCGAGCGCCTTATCAGTTTTTTGGCACATATTTTATCTTCAGGGAGCCTTCCATCCCTCAGATATATTATAATTGGATCCATCAAAGTTTCTGCCTTTGTTGTAGGTTGTACTTCAACCGCATCGCAGCTCTTCTGCTTTAACTGCTCAACCAGCACTTTCTTGTTGGATAGGAAATTGGACCCCAGCTTTGATAACACATCTGCTCTGGTATTTTGGGCCCTAGTTATCTGTTCCACTTCCACCATTAAGAAGTTGTGCAACTTCCTCTGTGCAACCGCTAGGTATATCTTCATAGGGCCTTCCTTGGCTTCATATTCTCCTTTGATATGATGGGTTACGAGCTGTGATTCAGAATACACCTTTATATTCTGCACACCTAATTTTTGTGCTAGGTTTAATCCAGTTATTAAGGCTTCGTATTCTGCTTCGTTGTTAGTGGCCTGAAACTCAAAATGAAGCGCATATGGGAATTCTTCACCTTTTGGGCTAATGAGTAGGAGTCCTGTTCCTGCTCCCTCTTTGTTGGAAGCTCCATCTACATAGAGTTGCCACTGCTCAGCCATTTTCTTCTTTGCCTTTTGTTTAACTGCTAATGCCTTTTCTTCTGCCAAGAAATCTGCTAATGCTTGAGCTTTGATTGCCGTTCTCGGTTTGTATTCAATGTCAAAACCTGCTAATTCAACTACCCACTTTGCCAATCTTCCAGACTTATCTGGTTTGTCCAAAATTTGCTTTAAAGGTTGATTTGTCAATACTACCACTGGATGACTCTGGAAATACGGTCTTAGTTTTCTTGTGGCATGCCAAGGGCTAGAACCAATTTTTCTACCTCAGAATACCTGACTTCAGGCCCTTGTAAGGCTTTGCTTACAAAATACACAGTCTTTTGTAACATACCATGTTGTTTCACCAGCACAACACTTACTGCTTCATTACAAAAGGATAAGTATAAGAATAATACCTCACCTTCTTGAGGAGAAGTTAGGTTCGGCAGCTGACTGATGTGATCCTTTAATTCCTAGAAAGCTTGTTGACATTCTGTGTTCCACTCGAATGGGCTGGCCTTCCTGAGAATTTTAAAGAAAGGCAAGGACTTTTGGGCCGATTTTGACAAAAATCAATTTAGCGCTGCTAATCTTCCTGTCAGTCGTTGAACTTCTTTAGTATTCTTTGGTTCGGGCATAGTTTTCAACGCTTCCAATTTATCAGGGTTGGCCCTGACCCCTTCTTTAGATATCATATAACCAAGAAATTTGCCTGACCTCACTCCAAAAGTACATTTTTAGGATTCAACTTCATTCGAGTTTGTCTCAATACTTGGCAAATTTCTGCCACATCTTTCAAATATTGGTCAAGAGTCCTGCTCTTGATCAATAAATCATCCACATATTCCTCCATCGATTTACCAATCTGATCGCTAAATTTTTTTTACTACCCTCTGGTATGTAGCCCCTGCATTCTTTAACCCAAAAGGCATAGACACATAGTAGTAGGAACCAAATTCAGTAATAAATGCAGTTTTTACAGCGTCTTCGGGGTCCATCATAATCTGGTGGTACCCTTTATATGCATCTAAAAAAGAAAAAATTTCATATCCAACTGTGGAATCTACTAGCCTATCAATTCTAGGGGATGTGTAGCTATCTTCAGGGCAGGCCTTGTTCAAATCTGTGAAATCCACACACATCCTCTAGCTACCATCTGGCTTTTTGACTAGCACAGGATTTGCTAGCCACTCAAGATTTATAACCTCTTTAATCATGTTGGCTTGCAATAGCTTCTTTACCTCTTGTTAGACAGCTTGTATCCTTTCTGGAGTGAAAGACCTCATTTTCTGCTTCACCGGTTTTCTGGTTGGGTCTATGTTGAGCTTATGGACAACCAATTTCGTTGATAGTCCTGGCATGTCATTGGCATTCCATGCAAACACATCTTTGTAATCTTTCAAGGTTCTGACCAGAATTTTCTTTTGCTCAGCAGGTATCCAGGATCCTATACTGACTGTAGATTTGGGGTCACTGTCTTCTAGCATTACTGGCTCCACTGGATCATTAGTCTGCCAACTTTTCTCTTCCTCTGGAACGAGATATTCCATTGTCACCTGTTGCACTTTGATTTTCCCACTGATTGTGGCTGTATAGCGGTTCTTCGCAGCATCCACGTCTCCTTTAACAGTAGCTTCACCGTCTGAGGTTGGGATCTTTATGCTGTTATGTGCCGGGGACACCATAGCTCTAAGATCGATCAATGCCGTTATGTTTCTCACATTGTACGCAGATGGGGCTTTGACCACCACATAATTGACCATTAGAGTCCTACTCCGTGGTGCTTTTCCAAAAGTTGTTAATAACTTAAGCATACCCACAGGATGAATAGGAGGTCATGTGAATCCAAAGAGAGGAGTTGAAACATGGGTCAACTCTGAGTCGGTCAACTTCATTTCTTGAAATGCACTATAATATAACACGTTTACTGCACTGCCCGTGTCCACACAGACTCTTCTTACCAAGTTTTTTTGTATAACCTCTTATACTACCAGCCCTTCGTTGCTCACAATGGCTGGTAGTGCATCTTCTGGGCCGTACTGGACAGTTCCCATCACTTTCTATTTTTTTTATTCCTCTTTTTTCTCAGTGCCGCCACTCCTTTCTTGCTGAACAGTCTTGCCAATGCCTGTTGGCCCTCCAACAATCGTATTCACCGTGTAGATTGGGGCATTTTCCCTATGCCCATCTGGAGACGGATCTCTACGTCTCCTCTGATTATTTATATCCTGATCGTTGTTGAATTTTCTGAACTCCCTTCTTCCTCTGGGGTTATGACCTTGTGATCGATCGATGCATTCATCGATCTTCCTTTCCATAGCTTCCGTATCTATATCTTTGATCAATTCCCTGCACTGCTCAGAGTCATGCCCAATATCTTTATGATATTTGCACCATCTTGTATGGTCTCTTTTCTCTCTTGGACCCCTCAAAGGAGGAGGGGTTTTAGCAATTTCTTTCTTTTCCATTATCGCCAGAACCTGATCGCGGGATCGGTTAAAAGGAATAAGGTCTTTGTCCTGCAAAGTACATTTCTTCCCTATCCTATCTGATATAGGGGTGGTTACCCTGTCCAAACTGATTTTCTTTTCTTGTCAGGCTTATCATCAATTTTTCATTTTTTAGAATCCCTGTGGGATTCCTCTCTCTTGGCCCTATTTGCCTCTTCACCTTGACAATGTCTATACGCAATTTCCAGACACTCTTCCTTCGTGCTCAGATTCTTGCTGCTTAGCTTAGCATGTAGCCGCCCTTCTTTCAGACCTGCCACGAAGGACACCACTAAAAATTTATCATCTAAATCGGCTATGTGGGATGAATCTCCGTTGAATCTTTTGATGAACTGCAACACTGTCTCATCAGTTTTCTGTCTGATGGTTAGCAAAAATGTTCGGTTTCTTTGGAAAGGTCTTGCAGCAATAAAAGCGTGCATGAACTTTCTGGTCAGATTGGGGAAATCTAGTATGGACCTGTGGCTCAACTTGTTGAACCAATCCCTTGCCTTCCCTGTAAGAAGAGTTGGAAATGCCGTACATTTCATCTCTTCTGGTGCATTATATAGGCTCATATGCTGTATGTATTGGTGCATATGGTCATACGGATCCTTAGTGCCATCGTATGATTGAATTTTGGGGTTCTTGAATCCGGGAGGACAAGGAAATGTATCAATGTCCTCAGTAAAAGGAGACACCAACCTAAACTCGTCTTGCTTAGGCCTAAGAATAGCGTCCAATTCTGCTTTGGCATTATCACCACTTGGGCGCGTAACCACCACCCTTCCACTGGACTCTGCCTCATGTCTTTCTTTCGTGATTGTATTATGAGGAGGAGGTGTTTCTGAAACTCCGCCATCCTGATTTCTGGCTTTTAACACTTCCTCAAAGATGGCTTTTATCTCTTCGCCTTTGAGATTTGCCAGGTTTTCCACCAACATTTGTCTGACTATATTTGGTGTAATGGTTTGTCCTTCTTCCATCAGGGTTTTATTTCCAGGTTGTTGATTGTTTCCTTCCTGGTTCTCTTCTCTGTTTTGATTTTCAACTTCTGTTTGATTTTGATGCTTCTTCCCATGATTTTTTGCCATTTTACTATAAAAGAAACTCACTAACTAGAATCTACCCTCATTCTAGCACCAAATGGTGATGCTTGAAATTGCACTCGGGTAATTTAATGATTCGAGTTAGGAAAACAATATAGAAACAAGTATGATTTTATGTGAATTTGGACTGAACTCTTTTGAGAGAGCTGCCTACGTATCCAATTCAAGTGTCAATTTGGAATCAAGTCCCCCTCCTAGTCGTTCCTTTTATAAAGATCATGGTGATAACTTCCCCTGCCGTGTTGGGGAGTTATCACCAGTTATCCTGCCCATTATACGATGTGGGGTATACCCACGTTCTTAAATGGTTATGTCATTATAAACTCTGGCGGTTGTTTGGACCTTCTGTCCAGAGGTCGTTCTGCTCAGAATGTGACGGAGTCCTGCTCTGCTAGTTCTGCTTAGGGTCTGGCGGAGTCCTGCTCTACCAATCCCATTATTATTACCTGATTGTGAAATGGGCCTGGCCCAAGAGTAAATAACCCGGCCCAGTCGGCCCATATAATGTCAGTGTCTATTCATATGGGAGTCTCCACCTAAGAATTTCACGAATTTCACCGCGTTGCCCGTTTCGTGTTAGAGTAGTTCTAATAAGTAACACAATGGTACGTTGTTAACAACAAATAACATAACATATTTTTAAATTTTCTTATAAGACTCTTTAATTATGATGTTGACTCATCATAATTAATTATACAATAATATGTTGTGTTACTCGTTATAACACGTGGCTTAATTAGTTGACATGTTTAGGAAACGGTGATAACATCACATTGTGCGTAATTAATATGTCTACATTTGACATGTCTTCAAGAAAATGGTAGAAAAACATGTGGCTTAAGTTGACATGGTTAGGAAACGTTAATTAAACGGTGATTACTTGGAGGGGTTTCTCTAAATAAACGATTTCACTTTGGCTTAAATAAATAAAATCAAAAAGTCTATTTCAGTCATTTCGTAATAGGCCATGTTACTTGGCTAAGCCTAGTAAACAAATCATAAATCAAATTGCATAAATATGTTAAAGAAGATCAAATTTAAGAAGATTTGGTTTATATTAGAATTTATAGAAGTTATTTAAAGTTTAAAATATTTGTAATATTCCAATTTTCGGGAAAAGGCAGACGTGTCATTTTGCGAAAACGAAATATTTTTCTTTTCTTTTATTGGAGTTAAGTTGTGATAAATATGTATATATGATTTTCGAAATTATATATGTTTAATTAAGGAAAATTCTGAATATTATGGTCATTAAGGGTAATTAAGGAAAATGGATAATTGGGAAATTGTATTTAAGGAAAAATATAATCAATTATTCCCATAACCTAATCAGTGTTCAGAAAAGTTTATACGCTTCTTTCTCTGCGCCATTGAGGAGAAGGGAAAAGGTTAGGAGAGTTTTCAGAAATCCTAAAGTGAAGCTAAACCGTTTCAGATCAGACTAGGGGTTTGGAATCGTCGTGAGAAGAGCACCGTTGTGGTATCAAGCATTTTGGGAGTTGTTGCAGTTTTTGAGGCTGTTGGATTTTGGAATTTGCTTGCAAACACGTAAGAGACTCTTCCTATGATTTTGATTATGGTTTATAAGGTTTAGATCATGTTTTAAGACGTTCAGATGATAGAAAGTTGTGTCTTTTCGTTGATCAAGGATCATAGATGTTATGGTATGTTTAGACATGATTTTCTGTGTTTTACTGAGTTTAATTTGATGTTAATTGTGTTGAAACGGATTAGAAATCGTTAAGTGGCTGATATCGAGTTTAGGATTTTCAGGCAGGATGCGTACGTATTCCTGTAACAGGTTGCAAGGTTTTAGTCTCTGTTCGTCGAATGCGCACGCATTCAGAGCAATGTGTATGCATTCATGCTTCAGGTTGTAGAGTCTTTTTGTATCAGGTGCAATGCACATGCATTCCTCAGAATGCGCACGCATTGTTGGTTCAGGCTGTTTCAGGATGCTCACTATTCGTGCAATGCGCACGCATTGGCTGGAGAGGAACTTTCAGCAAGTTTCTGCTCAGTGAATGCACACGCATTCCAACCAATGTTTTGGGAAAATAAATGTTTAAGCTATGTGTTGAGTTTTCAACCTTGATTTATGATATAATAACTTTGTATAAACATGAACACGCCTGAATTGAGCTTCTGATTCATTTAGTTTCGGCACCGAATGTACCCTTCAAGGGAGTTGAAGTTCGGATCGTCAGAAGAGCATGATAGGCTTGTGCTTTGATGAATTAGTATTCATCAATGTCTGTGTAACTGTTAGGCCTTGTTTATGTCTAGTGGTCTAGGAAGGAGAGTAGTATATGTGAGGGAGATTACTTGAAAATACTTAGGTGGTTAGTTAACCATTTTAATAAATACGTACTTGACTAGTAAAAGATTAAACATCATGTCACTTTTGGATAGCCACCAGACAATATTGCGATGTGTGTGCTTTCCTGAAGGTGGATAACTCTGTAGGTCCACAAAACCCTAAGTACGGAGGGACTCCACTGAAACGTGCGCACTATCTGAGTCTACCAGAATAGGCTTCCGTGGATATTGGTGTGATCCACCAATATGTTGCAAAGAATATCCCCAGTTTGGATATACGTAATGCCATTGAGTGGGTTGTAACACAAATAAGCTAAGTTAGAAATATTTAGTCAATTCATGTTGATGGACATGAAATGAACCACATATGGAGTCGGTCACATAAAGATAACCAAACTTTTAAATATATTTTCTTTATAAATCTTAATTGTTATCATAGCTTCTCTCTTTTGTTAAGAACGTTGTACTTACCTCAAATGCATGTTTTCTATGTGTTTGGGGGTGAGAAGACGAGGTTGATCCATGTTTTGATGAGGATTTCGATGACGACGTTTGACGACACATCTATGGAGATTTACTCTTTTATCGTTCTTTCATTTAATTACATAGACTATTAATTCCTATGGAGTTGACTTTTTGTCTTTCGAGACTTGTAGTACTTTTTTTTCTTTTCTTTCGAGGATATCGTACATTGTTTTGAGATTTTTCGTATTTTCCTTTGAATGTAATGGATGTTACATTTTCATCTTTAGTTTGAATTTCTATTCTTGGATATTGGAAAATTTTTATACCCGAGTATTTTGCTTCCATTTGCTTTCATTTGATATGACGTAGTAGAGGCTTACGTACAAAGTGAATTTATTTTTATTTTATACGTGCCGAACGTTCTTTTTCCGGATAAGAACTCGGTGTCTGGGAACGGGGCGTTACAGTTATAGATAGGTAATAAGCCATAGAATCTTACTAGTATTGATATGGGTTGAAGTATCAATAATGAGACAAGTCATTCACTCTTAAAAAAAAAAGACAAGTCATTCAGCTTTCTTCATTATTTATATTTATCAATTTCTTATCATTGTATTAGAGAATCTCAGATGTTTAATTTTTCTCATTCGACTTCCATGGCTACCGAATGGTTTCCATGAAAATGGAACCACCCCGATCTGTAATATTCCTATTTTTGAGAAATAGCGAACATCATTTTTGAAATAAGTATTAAATACTTCTATTATTTGGAGTTAAAATTTTGTTATTATTATTATATATATATATATTATATAAATATATATATATATATATATATATATATATATATATATATATATATATCGAATTATATGTATATACTTTAAGAGAAAAATCTGATTTGTAAGGGTAATTAAGGAAAATAAGGGAATAGGTTAATTATTGGGAATTTTCCTACTAAAGGAAAAATAAACCCCATTAGTTTCCCTAACCTTGGTGTGTGTGAGAGCTTGAGAAAAGAGCTGAGAGATTTCGTCCGTTTTCTAAGTCGAATCTAAACCGTTTTTAGATTCGAGTAAAGCGTTGGAATCGTCGTGAAAGGAGCGTCGTTTCAATCTCAAAGATCAGAGCTTTGTTAAGGCATGTAATTCGACCTGGATGTGTTCTTGGATGAGTTTTGGAGATCAAAACACATATCTTTCGTAGTTTTGTTTTATTCATAGTGTGTGATCGAATCTAACCTTTTTTGGATTTGATCGCAAAGGTTTTCTATGAGTAAGGAGTCCTTTTGCTTCTATTTACCTGGGAATTCGAAGTTGGATTTCTTGCTATCAAGTAAGAGGATCTTCTTACGAGGTAATTATGGTTTATTAAGTTTCGTTTTAAGGTTTGAGATGATTATTATGCACTACAAGAAAATCGGCTATTAATAAGGGTACTTCCCGTCATTAATTGTCCATTTCCCCTCATAAAAACCTTTTATAACGGGAAATTTCCTGTTATGGCCCCTTATTACTGCCTCCGCCGGTAAAGGTATTCAATAACGGGAAACTCAATCCCGTTATTAATAATATCGGACATTAATAATGGTATTTTCCTGTTATTAAAAATCATTTTTAATAACAATCTAAACCCTTATTATAAGGTAAGTTACCCCTCACAAATCGTGATTTAATAAGAAATAACCCCTTATTGTAAATTCATTTACCCCTTATTAAATAACGATTTGATAAAAAAAACATCCCCTCATTATAGATTATTTTCCTCTCATTAATCGGGATTCAATAACAACAAAATGCAAAATCGGGATTGAATAACAAATTGCTAATAGCAACTGCATTCAAGAACATGTACACTCACAGTACTATACAAACATCCACCTTTACATACTTTACATAAAGTCAAACTTCCATCAATAATTAGTGAAGCAAGACTATAATGTAATATCCGAAAATAGAAAAAATAGATACACTTTCACCAGTATTATGAATGAGTCTTATTACAAAAAGCTCAGTAACCTCAAACCTTAGAACCATTTTGAATACTTAAAACATGACAATACCTTCTCCACTCGAGGCAAGTCCTTGCAAATACTTAAAACATGACTATACCTTCTCCCTATCGTTTTGCTGCCAAAACATACATACAAGAACCTCAACTTCTTGCTGACTTTTGATTAATGAAAAGAGTTTTTGACAAACAATAAGGATATCATAATCAACATAAATCAGTAAGATCGGTTGAACAACATGTTTAACTCTTCACCTTACTAAAAATATATTTTCTAAAAATATAGGCATATATAACAGAGGACACCATACTAACCATTACAGAACAAATTCCACGATAAAGCTCGGACCAGATGTTCATCATAACTCCAAGTATTGTTCTTTCTTGGAGTTGCTGCATTCACACGTCCGACATCTTTTTCAACCGCCGGGTCTTCATCTATTTCTTATTTCACTAGCATCTTTGATTGTCTTTCACCACATTCTTCTCCAACCATCTTCTTATTGGCATTGCACCATACACCTGCAACAATTACAAATATCACATTAGTAACCTTCTTCAAACATTAAAAATACGAGTCCAACCAACAAAATGCGTTCTTGTGCTTACAGGACCATGTCTTAGTGTGTCCAACCAAAAAAATGCATTCTTGTATTTACATGATCATAGCTTAGTGTTGAGATTATTTACATGATCATAGCTTAGTAGCATACCCGGTGAAGAGGGAACAATCTTCATATCTACTTCAAGACCGCTGATTGATTGAAAAGAAGGTTCTTGGAAATGGTCGTCTGCATCAAACATTATGTTCATCATATGAATTGCATAGAAAACAACTTCCTTTCTTGGGAAAAAATTCCATACATTTTTAGGGGACTGTAGAGAAATGCATTTCTCACATATCCCAAGGTTGGTGTGTGGCTAATTTGATGAAACAACTTACTTAGATTTAAAGAAATGATCAAATTGATTTATTTGAATAGCAATCAAAGTAAGATTATGATTAACAGCAGGCTGATAGAGTAAAGCAAGTTCACAGAAGGAGTACAGAAAATGATAATGCAAATTGATTAAAAGAATTACTTATTAGTTAATCTGATTAGATTAAAAAAACTTGCAGGCAGATATAACCAATTGACACTTAACCTTATGGTGACAATAATGAAGCGTCACAAAGGACTATGTGATCAAAACAACCAAAATGTGTGATGGAACAGAAAGTGTTTGATTATAAATATTCTCAAAAATAAAAGCTTAAAACAAAACACAGAACCAGTACTCTCAGGTTCAGTAAAGAGACAACAAGAAAACAGTTCATTGTATTATTGATACAAAGAGGGACTGATATAACTCTGATTCAGTTTAAGACTCAACAAGAACATATCAGCAATGAACCACATAATTCAAATGCTCTACTGAAGCTCACAACTTTAATTGATACAACTAGACAAATAAATTGGCTAAAAAGATCCACAAGTCAAAAGCAAACTGAACTTTCAGCTGACTTTCAAGAGTGATAAACAAATCCAATGGATAGGATTATCAAGTCTGAAACTCAATGCTGAAAACAAAGCGTTCAGAAGACCTGAGGGCACTAGGAATAACCTAAGATGTCTATTACAAAATCTTCTCAAAACAATACCAGACTTGCAAATACACAGTAGCAGGTTAATAAAAATGCATAGGCACAACAGGAGTTAAAACTCTAGTTGATGACAGTCAGCAGGCTTTAAGCAGCAGGTTCTAAGATATTTAGAGTGCAGCAAGCTTGAAGCACAATACGAGAAAGACGGTACAACACTTAGGAAATTCAGTCAGCAATACAAAGCAGGCAGGCAGCCAAGGTACAAAGACTTTTCAGCAGATTCAGCAAGAAAGCACCCAGGGGGCAGAAACTATGAAAATCAATCCTAAGGATATGATTCTGAGATTCTCAGCAGGTTTATTAGGGGATAAAACAGACGGTGAATCAATATGGCCTAATGTCACTTTGTAGTAATAAACAGAGAATAATAGTGAACTAATACTTCCCTGAAATCAGAGATTCGGAGCTTCGATTTAGCACATGTTTGATTTGCCAAGCCACGATTCTGAATCAGGCTGCAGTCAAGAGCAGGTTCATTTCAGGAATGGCCAAGCCATCGAACAGAGGCCGCCATACAACACAATCATCATAAAATCAGTACATTAAATGCTCAAATCAGTGTAGTAAATGACAAGATGATATTAACATAGTAAGAATACACCTTTTTTTTCAGAGAAATGATTGCATATCCTTCAGAATCCCAGAATGAATTCTTGAAACGTTGCTATGATTTTGAAACACCGCCAAATCAGCTTCGTACCAAAACCAAAACAGCAACCTTTCAAAATTTCAAACCTTCCACAAATGAAATGAGCACAAGATCAGGCTGATTTCAGAATCAAATAAGTTCAATAAAAGAAAACGATATTAACAAAGGGCTAACGGTTACTTCCCTGAAATAGAAGGATTCAAGCATTAAAGCTTCAATCTTTGAAACAGAAATGCCATCTCATCACGGATAAAGGGGCTGTGAATCTTCATTAGTGAATGCTCTGAAACAGCATCAAAACGGTACACATATAGCAGCTTTTCCCTTTCGAGCATGCCTTCCATAAACAGATGATTTGGTTGTAGTAAATCAGTGATTCGAATGCCTTACAAAATCTCTAAAGATCAAAACCTTCACTAAGGAGAAACATTCGTGTTTCTATAGGACTTACAAATATTATACGGAAAACTTATCAGACTTTATATAAAAGCTTTAAACGAGGGAATGTTATATTGAAAATTAATCAACACATAACATAACTAGAACCACAAAATACTCAACAAAATATACCTCATTTACAAGCCCATCATCAATCACAGAACTGCTAATGCTTTTAAATAGCTCAAACAATGCTTCAACTTCACTCACCGTATCCGCAAATCTGATAATTGAAATTGAATTCAGAATGACCATAAGAATGTATCAAGTAAATATAGCGAATGGAAATACATAAAAGATGACCACAAAAACAAGGAATAGCCATCCATTAAACCATTGATCTGGTTTTGACAATTGCTTTGAACGTAACATACTTGACAAGAAAAAGTATAACTAACCTTTTAATTATTGAGCCTAATTGTCATGACTCTTACAAATGATTTGCAACCAAAATGAATCAAGAAAACATTATACTAAAAACTTAACACTGATTAAGCTCATGCGAACATCAATTGATATGTCTACTCAAACAGAAAAACAAAGGGTAAAAGCCAAAACAAGAAAAAGCACCTGAATTAGGGAAAGAAAAGAGCTTCCTTTCACCATCACACGAAGACAGACAGTTGACATCTCCAGATTGGATTTGTGATGATGGAGAATGGAAGATGTCCAAGTCGATTGCCCATTCAAGCAAGCCGTCAATGTTTGCTGCAGCTTTTGTCGCTTCCATCGCCGGTGAACTGCATCCTCCACCCCCGATTCCCTATGGAAAATCCATAGCCTCCTTCCCATAGCCTATAGGAAGAACCAGCACTACTGCCAGATCCATAATCAAATGAGCAGTCTATAAGTAACTATAGAACTAGGCATCACTACCTTCACTACCGCCGCCTTCACTTAGTTGCAATCCCTTGCCTGATGACTGTCCTCTCAGAAATTATTACACACCCCGCTACCGCTACCACCACCACGATTATCATTCCAAATTTTGCTACCAATCGAAATTGAGAGGTGAAAAGTGAAGGGCGTAGTTTAGGGTAGAAAGATTGGGAAATTTGTCTGGACTGTGGATAAGAAGAAATGGGAGGCCGATTTGGTGATATTAGGTTCAGGGTATTTGTGATTTTTTTTTTTTAAATGTGTTTTTATGTTTTGGTTAGAAGAAAATTTTGTTTTAAGGTGTTAGGAGAAAAAATGGGTTAAAAAAATGATACAATTGATGAGAGGATCTCCTTTTTCTTAATCTTAACGAGGGGATTATCTCCTTCACAAAAAAAAAAAACCGAGGGGATTATCAATAAATAATGATAGGAATTAATAGTTTCTAGTTTAAAAGTGTATCCTATAGCCATATAATATTTTTCCCCTAGTTAAAACTAGGTTTTAGTGGGAGGATTTGCATCCCCTCACTAATTTTGTCACAATAAGCCTCTTTTCTTGTAGTAATAATCGTTGTGTCACTTGTTGTAACACATCGGTTGTGCCCCTATCATTATTTCTATTTATTTATGTCTACAAATGAAATTATTGGGAGGGATTTTTGGCGCCTAAAATATTGGTATTTTATCATAAAAAAAAAAATCGGGTATCTTTTTCCCAAGAAAGTTTGTGTTTCTAAATAATTCCGAAAATGGATTTTTTTTGGCAAAACATAATGTTTTTTCTTTATATTATTTCAAAATAATATTTTATTGATTTTTTTGGTAAGCATTAATAAGGGGAATATTTTAGGTGTAATAAGGGGATAAGTGATTAACAATAACGGGAATTAAGGGTTTCTCACCAAATCTGCATCATTTTCATAAGATTGTTTTAACCCTTATTAAAAGGTATTTTTAATAACCAAATTTTGACCCCTTATTAAATTCCTCTTATAAAAAGCAGATTTTCTTGTAGTGATGCTAGAAGTCGTACCTTCATGTTGCCTAAGGATCTATAATTGTATGATAGATAAAAGGTGGCTTTTTATGCCTTTTTCTAAATATCATGATGTTGAACAAGTTTGAGAAATTAGGGATCGATTAGGGATCAAAAACTGAGTTTTTGGAAGGTGCCGCGCTTTGTGCGGGCGCACCAAGCCCAGTGCGGACGCACTGGAAGGGCTGGAAGTGGATTTTTACATTCAGAGAGCTAATGCAGGCACACCAGATCCGGTGCAAGCGCACTGGAGCCCAGTGCGGGCGCACTGGACAAGTAAAATTTGAATTTTTACATATAGAGGCTCAGTGCGTGCGCATTGAACCCAGTGTGGGTGCACTGGATCTCCTTTTTGGTGAATAAGATGATTTTTAGCTATGATATGAGTATTAAATGTGGTTCTTTGATCTTATAACATTAAATGAGCATGAACAAGCTTCGATTGAGCTTCTGACTCGTTTAGTTTCGGCACCGAATGTACTCTTAAAGGGAGTTGAAGTTCGGATCCGTTGGAAGGGCATGGAAGGGCTTGTGCTTTGATGAACTAGAATTCATCAATGTCTGTGTACTGATAGGATGTCATGTCTAGCTGTTTAAGTGAGGGAGTAGAGGTTATAAGGTGAGCTATGCCTTGAAAACACTTAGGTGCCTAGTTAATACACAATAAAGTTACATATGTGGTAGTAAAAGATAAAACATCACCATTTCTCGGTTAGGCACCAATTCATATCGGCGATGTGATACGTTCATAAAAGGTGAACAATGCTAATGGCTCAAAAGGTTGAAGGGTAGGGCAGGAAATTCATCAAACGTATACGCATACCGGGGAGAGCCCGGAGCTATTAGGTGCCATCCACCGGTAGTTAGCCAGTATATCTTCAGGCTGATCAACGCCATGTGTAGTGCCCTTGAGTGATGACGTAACCAAGATAAGTTAAGCTAGAAATGTATAGTCATGACATGTTGACGGACATGGAATGAACCTTAGATCGTGTTGGTCTCAAAAATACAATTATTATATTAAAACTTGTTAAGAGCCTTAGTTAATTTGTAGCTTCTGGCTCTTATTAAGTACTTTGTACTTACCTCAAATGCATTGTTTTTCTATGTGTTTGGGGGAGAGAAGATGAACAGGTTGAGCCAGAGATCGATGAGGACTTTGACGACGATGTTTAAAGACGCTGAAGTTGAAGATTTTATTTATTTTTGTTTTTAATTTTCATATTTTAGACTAGAACTTTTGTTTGGAAACTTTGTATTTTCTTTTGGAGGATTTTGTACGTTTTGGGTTTCTTTTCTAATGTAATAAATGTTACATTTCTATCTTTAGATTGTGTTTCTATTCTTGGATGTTTGGAAAAAAATTTATACCCGAGTCTTTTGCATCCGTTTTCTTAACTCGATATGACGTAGTAGAGGCTTACGTATAAAGTGGAATTTATTTTATTTATTTTATACGTGCCGAACGTTCCTTTCCCGGATAAGGACTCGGTGTCTGGGAACGGGGCGTTACAATTGGTATCAGAGAGAAGCGTCTTTTAGGCTTCCTTCCTTAAGATAAAATCTCTTTAGACCATATAGTAACATTCTGATCCTTCCTGATCTTTCAGAATGGTAGGTAACCTCAGAGATACCCGTGTTGGTAAGTTTGGAATCGGAAGTTCTAGGGCCCAGCAAGAAGCGAGTGGTTTGGTTTAAGATGAGGGTCTTGTAGTTGTGGTTCATCTAGAAGATGTTGATAATCGTGTTGGAGTTACTGTTGAACAAGAAAAAGAAGAAAAGGATCCTATAGTTTTGAATTCTACGAATCATGGTGTAATTCTTGGTATAGGTCGGCTATCCAGGATTTTGTCAACATGGATTGTAAACATAAGGAAGTACCTTCCGGTGAGGAATGCACCGAGTAGAAGTTGAATAGTGCAGTTTTAGTTGTTCAAGAATGGTTTGTCCCGTGACATCCAAGCGGGAAGGTTGGGAAGTACACCAAGGAACATGGCTAAAATGTTGAACAAGGTCTTGGAAGATGAGACCTTCAAGAACAAGTCTTAAGTCATTAATGGTGCTAAGAGGAACTCAAAATCAAGGAAGTGGGAAAGACGGCCCGAGTCGGCCTGCTCGAGTTTTCGCTGTGGATGCAGAGTATGTAGAACCGGATGATAATGTTATTTCAGGTTCAATAATATTTAACAACTTAGCGGTCACGGCTTTGTTTGATACCGGAGCGTCTAACACCTTTGTGTCGTCTAAGATAGCTAAAAAGTTGAATCAACCTTCGGAGACCTTAAGAAAAACCTTGGAAATAACTACACCACTAGCAAAGGTAACTAAGGTAACTAGGACGATACCTCAAGTGAATGTTTGAGTTGGATCTTATCGATGTAAAAGTGACTTTACGGTTTTGGACTTTTCGAATTTCGATGTAATTCTTGGAATAGACTGGCTATCCGAGAATTATGTTCACCTGGATTGTAGAGAAAAGAGAGTGACCTTTAAGTTACCGGGGAAATCATCTAAGACTTATCAAGGTAATTTATACAAGCCTAGTAAGAAGCGTCACCCGATAATATCAGCAGTTAAGGCCATAAGAGCTTGTCAAATGGGTTATGAAGGCTACTTGTTATACGCAGTGGATTTGGAACCAGTGAAGCCTAAGTTAGAGGAAACCCCTATAGTAAAGGAATACCATGAAGTGTTTCCAAAATAATTACCGAGAAACATGCCGGATAGAGAAATAGAGTTTGAGATCAAGCTAGTACCAGGGGCGGCACCAGTTGCTAAAGCACCCTATAGAATGGCACCGGCTGAATTGAAAGAGTTGAAAGCTCAACTTAAGGATATGTTTGAAAGGAACATAATTCAGCCTAGTACCAACGATTGATGATTTTTTTAATCAGTTGCAAGGAGAGTGTTCTCTAATATAGATCTTAGGTCGGGTTATCACCAGTTGAAGATCAAGGTAGCAGATATACCAAAAATGGCTTCCAGTACGAGGTATGGACATTATGAGTTCTTGGGCATGCCATTTGGACTCACTAATGCTCTATCTACATTTATGGATTTAATGCAGCATGTTTTCATGCCATACTTGGATAAGTTTGTGATAGTGTTCATAGATGATATCCTAGTATACTCGAAGGACGAGAAAGAACATGAAGAACACCTAAGGATAGTGTTGGATACTTTGAAGAAGAACCAATTGTATGCTAAGTTCTCAAAGTGTGACGTCTAGTTGAATCAAGTCAGTTTCTTGGGTCATGTCATTTCCGGAGATGGCATTCAAGTTGATCCGGCGAAGATCGAAGCAGTTGAGAAATGGTCCAGACCGACTACGGTTTCAAAAGTTAAGAGTTTTCTCGGTTTGGCTGGATATTATAGGAAGTTTGTACAAGACTTCTCAAAGATAGCTACACCACTCACCCGCCTCACGCAAAAGAATGTGAATTTTGAGTGGACTAGTGAGTGTGGAGATGCTTTACAGACATTGAAGGAGAAGTTGACTATAGCCCCAGTTTTGGTAGTTCCGGAGATCTTTGTTAACTACGACGTTAATACTTATGCTTCAGGAAAATGTTTAGGTTGTGTGCTGATGCAAGGAGGAAAAGTGATTGCTTATGCATCTAGACAATTAAAGGTGCAAGAAAAGAATTACCCAACACATGACTCAGTGTTGGCAGCGGTAGTGTTTGCCTTAAAGACTTGGAGGCACTACTTGAATTGAGTTAAGGCTAGGATCTTTACAGACCACAAGTGCTTAAAGTATTTCTTCTCATAGGAGAATCTGAATATAAGACAAAGGAGATGGTTAGAATTCGTAAAGGATTACGACTTGGATATTCAGTACCATCCGGGTAAAGCAAATGTGGTTGCAGATGCGTTGAGTAGAAAACCAGTGTTTGCAGTTTCGAGCGTTGAAGTTGTGGCAGAACGGTTAGATGGGCTAAAAATCTGAGGTTTTGATCAGATTGAAGATCGGCAGTTTGTGGCACTATTGTTAGCAAGATCCGAGCTAATGGATGATATTCGGGAGAAACAAGATGATGATCCAGTGTTGGTTGATTTGAAGCGAGTTGCAAGAGAAAAGCGTACAGTGGGTTGTGCTTTAGACAAGAGTGGAAACCTTTGGTACCAGGATCATTTGTGTGTGCCTAATGTTGGTGATCTAAGGCCAAGAGTCATGGAAGAAGCCTATAGGATTGCTTTTGAAGTTCATCTAGTTGCTATTAAAATGTACAGAGACTTGAAAGAAAAGTTTTGGTGGCCCTCGATAAAAGCGAATAGCTAAGTTTGTAGAAGAATGTGATACTTTCCAGAAAGTTAAAGAGGAGTTTAGAAGACCGGGAGGAATGTTTAAGCCATTGGATATCCCTGAATTGAAATGGGATAAGATCACGATGGATTTCATCACCGGTTTACCGAAGACGAAGGGTGGACATGATGCGATTTGGGTGATCGTGGATAGATTGACCAAATCAGCCCACTTCCTACCAACCAAGGTTGATATGTCCAGGAAGAAGATGACGACACTATACTTGGATAATATAGTGAAGTTTCATGGAGTACCTATCTCGATAGTTTCGGATCATGACAGTCAGTTTGTCAGCCGATTCTGGAAAAGTTTGCAAAGGGCCTTAGGCACAAAGTTGGATTTGAGTATGGCCTTCCATCCACAAACAGACAGACAGTCAGAAAGAACCATCCAAACACTTGAAGATATGCGAAGAGCTTGTCTATTTGAAGTAGGCGGATCATGGGATGATTACCTACCTGTAGCGGAGTTTGCCTACAACAATAGTTATCACACAAGTATAGGCAACGCAACTGTTTTGGGATGAAGTCGGGGGAAAACAAGTCACCGGGCCGGAGTTGGTTGAACAAGTTAAGGAAATGGTTCAATTAGTTAAGAAGAATCTGAAGGCAGCACAAGACAGACAGAAAAGTTGGGTGGATGTTAGAAGAAGACCTCTTGAGTTTGAAGTTGGTGAAAGAGTTTATCTACGAGCTTCGCCAATGAAGGGAGTGAAACGTTTTGGACAAAAGGGAAAGTTAAGTCCAAGGTATGTTGGACCGTTTGAGATTCTAGAAAGAGTTGGACCGTTGGCATATAAGCTTAAGTTACCGGAATCGATGTCAAGAGTCCATAATGTTTTTCATATAACGATGTTGAAGAAGTGTTTGACGAAGAATGATGTCAAAACCATAGTTGATCCGAAAGTTCTTCAAGACAATCTTGCATACGATGAGAAACCGATCAGGATTTTAGACTGAAAAGAAAAGATGATTAAGAGACGGTTGATTCCTTTGGTTTTAGTGCAATGGAGCAATCATTCACCGAATGAAGCACTTGGGAAGTTGAGGACGACATGATCAGCGAGTTCCTAGATTTTTTGGTTTTACTAGGTATGTTCTAGTTTCGAGGACGAAACTCCTCTTAAGGGGGAGGAATGTAATATTCCGATTCGGGAAATGGCAGACGTGTCATTTGCAAAAACAAAATATTATTATTCATACTTCAATTATTTGGAGTTAAGTATTATATATATATATGTCGAATTATATGTATATAATTTAAGGGAAAAATCTGATTTATAAGGGTAATTAAGGAAAATAAGGGATTAAGTTAATTATTGGGAATTTTCCTACTTAAGAAAAAATAAACCCCATTAGTTTCCCTAACCTTTTAGATCAGAATTTTCTCCGCTTAATCTCCCTCTTGGTGCGTGTGAGAGCTTGAGAAAAGACCTGAGATATTTCTTCCATTTTCTAAGTTGAATCTCAACCGTTTTTAGATTCGAGTAGAGCGTTGAAATCGTCGTGAAAGGAGCGTCGTTTCAATGCTCAAAGATCAGAGCTTTGTTAAGGTATGTAATTCGACCTGGATGTGTTCCTGGATGATTTTTGGAGATCAATACTCATATCTTTCATAGTTTTGTTTTAATCATAGTGTGTGATCGAATATAACCCTTTTTGGATTTGATCGCATAGGTTTTCTATGAGTAAGGAGTCCTTTTGCTGCTGTTTACCTGGGAATTCGAAGTTGGATTTCTTGCTATCAACTAAGAGGATCTTCCTACGAGTTAATTATGGTTTATTAGGTTTCGTTTTAAGGTTTGAGATGATTATTATGCTAAAAGTCATCCCTTCATGTTGCCTAAGGATCTATAGTTGTTATGATAGATAAAAGCTGTGTTTTTTTTGCCTCTCTTGTAGTATTATGATGTTGAACAAGTTTGAGAACGATTATGGATCGATTAGGGGTCAAAAACTGAGTTTTTGGAAGTTGCCGCCCTTGGTGCGGGCGCATCAAGACCAGTGCGAACGCACTGGAAGGACTGGAAGTAGATTTTTACATTCAGAGAGATAGTGCAGGTGCACCATATCCGGTGCATGCACACTGGAGCCAAGTGCGGGTGCACCAGATCTAGTGCGGCCATACTGGAGCCCAGTACGGGTGCACCAGATCCAGTGCGGGCGCACTGGACAAGCATAATTCAAATTTTTACATACAGAGGCTCAGTGCGTGCGCACTGAACCTATTGTGGGTGCACTGGACCTCCTTTTTGGTGAATAAGATGATTTTTAGCTATGATATGAGTTTTAAACATGGTTCTTTGATCTTATAACATTAAATGAGTATGAACAAGCCTCGATTGAGCTTCTGACTCGTTTAGTTTTGGCACCGAATGTACTCTTAGGGGGTGTTGAAGTTCGGATCCGTTGGATGGGCTTGAAAGGGCTTGTGCTTTGATGAACTAAAGTTCATCAATGTCTGTGTACTTGATAGGATGTGATGTCGTCCTATTTAAGTGATGGAGTAGAGTTGATAAGGCGAGCTTTGCCTTAAAAACACTTAGGTGTGTAGTTAATACACAATAAAGTTACATATGTGGTAGTAAAAGATAAAACGTCACCATTTCTCGGTTAGGCACCAATTCATATCGGCGATGTGATACGTTCATAACAGGTGAACAACGCTACTGGCGCAAAAACTGAAGGGTAGCGGAGGAAATTCATCGAACGTATACGCATACCGGGGAGACCCCGGAGCTATCAAGTGCCATCCACCGGTAGTTAGCAAGTATATCTTCAGGCTGATAAACGCCATGCGTAGTGCCCTTGAGTGATGACGTAACCAAGATAAGTTAAGCTAGAAACGTATAGTCATGACATGTTGATGGAAATGGAATGAACCTTAGATCGGGTTGGTCTCATAAAGACAATTATTATATTAAAACTTGTTAAAAGCCTTAGTAAATTTGTAGCTTCTACCTCTTATTAAGTACTTTGTATTTACCTCGAATGCATTATTTTTCTATGGGGGGAAGGGGCTACAAGGACAAAAAAAAACACAAATGGGTCTGCAAGGACATTTTTCTTTTTCAGATGTTATAAAGGACAAAACCAAAATATTTGGACAAAAATACCCCTTGTTACTTTTTACCCATCTACAAATAGTAACAGTCAAGAAACAAGTAGTAACAGCCCGTAAAATGTCGTAACATCCAATGACAAGGTAGTAACGGTCTAAGAACAAGTAGTAACAAGATTCCGTAAAATATAGTAACGGCCAATAAACAAGTCGTAACAAATCAAATAAAATGCCGTAACATCCTACAAACAAGTAGTAACGAGACTAAAAATAAATAGTAAATGTGACCCCGTAAAATGTAGTAACGGCCAATAAACAAGTCGTAACGAGTCCGTAAAAATGTCGTAACATCCTAGTAACATCCCGTAAAAATAGATAAAGTTACATAAAAAATGTCAAATCCGCTCGCTCCCTCTCAAAAAAAAAAAAAAAAAAAAAAAAAACCCCGTCGCTTCGGCTTCTTCTTCAAAGCAGGTTTTGGCTTTCAAAGCAGCCACCGGAGGCCAAAATCCGGCGACAAAACCTGACAATCGGCCATTGGAATTAAACCCATAAATCCAATTCCGAACAGAAACAGGTCCGAATGGGTTTCATTCCTTTTGACCATAAGCATGGCATTTCCAATGGGTTTAATTCTTTTTGTCCGAATCTTTCACATCAGAAATGGAGAAACTTCGATCTTTGACATCAGAAATGCCACGCTTAAATTATGGAGAAGCTGCGAATCCATAATTTAAATGCCTTCCATAAGACACAAAGAATCGGTTGCAGAATCACAGCAAGCCTTCACGAATTTGGAAACTCGTGTTGCAAATCCACTGAATCGAAGCATTAAATTGGAAGGATATCACCGTATTTTGAGTTGTGGACGGCGGCTTCAACATTTGGGGGGATAAGGAACGCAAATCGTCGTTAAAACATGTAAAGGGGGAAGGGAAAAAAAAAGGGTAATTTAGTCAAATAAGCTGTGTTTTGTCCTTATAAAATAACTGTGTCCTGGAAACCCTATTAAGTCACAAATTAGTCCTTTTGGACAAAAACCTATTTTTCTATGTGTTTGGGTGAGAGAAGATGAACAGGTTGAGCCTTATGTCGATGAGGACTTTGACGACGATGTTTAAGGATGCTGAAGTTGAAGGGTTTTTTTATTTCTATTTTTAATTTTCATACTTTAGACTTGAAGTTTTGTTTGGAAACTTTGTATTTTCTTTTGGAGGATTTCGTACATTTTGGGATTATTTTCTAATGTAATAAATGTTACATTTCCATATTTAGATTGTGTTTCTATTCTTGGATGTTTGGAAAAAAAATTATACCCGAGTCTTTTGCTTTCGTTTGCGTAACTCGATATGACGTAGTAGAGGCTTACGTATAAAGTGGAATTTATTTTATTTTATACGTGCCGAACGTTCCTTTTCCGGATAAGGACTCGGTGTCTGGGAACGGGGCGTTACACGATCAACCTCGGGAAATTCTCGTACCACAACAGTTGGTCAAGGCAAATTATAATACTACCTTCGTCCAAAAATATAAATCATCTTAAAAGTTTTCACAAAAAATTATAAAGTGGTTAAATGTCATAAATCTGAAGGTTAAATGTCTAAAATACTCATTGACTATCATTAATACAATTGTTGTTAAATAATGAAAAGTTATTGGATTAATAATAAATTAGGGGTAAGATAGATTAAGAGTAATAAATATTGCATTGGTAATGTAGAATAACTTATATCGTTGGACAAATCAAAAAATGTAGGATGACTTATATTTCGGGACAAATCAAAAAATGTAGGATGACTTATATTTTGACTATCTTGACCAAGCCAAAAAACGGAAAACGCTACCAAGCCAAATCCTATACTACATCTTTATGGTATCAACGTTTAGGACATCCATCTCCTAAACTTAAGTCCTTATTTCCTTTATCATAATTTCATAATTGTCACACAAATTCATGTTTAATTTGTCCTTTGCAAAACAGACATGACTAATTTTTCCTTCCGGTTATGTTACCATTACATCCTGTTTTCAGATGATTCACGTGGACAATTGAGGAGGATATCGGGTACAAAAATTGCTGATGATTATACTCGTTGTACGTGGGGTCTATCTCATGCATAATAAAGCTGATGCAAAAGACTTGTAAATCAAGTTATTACATGTCAGAAAACCAGTTCAATGCATGTATTACAATAATTCATAGTGACAATGGGGCTAAATTCAAACTTGTTGACATATATTTTTAAAAAGGCATCGTTCATCAAACCAGTTGTGTCGGCACACTTCAACAAAACGGTGTTGTAGAAAAAAGACAAGCATTTGGTTAATATGGCACGTTCACTTCTTATCGAAGCTGGTCTTCCCAAAGAATTTTGGGGTGAAGCCATTCTCACCTCCACCTACCTTATCAATTGTACCCCAACTTCTCTTCTATATAGTAAAACTCGTTTTGAGTGTTTGACTAAGGATGACTTGGGTATGAGCCGACTTCATACACATGACACTCAAAAAGGTTCATGTCAGCAAAGTGACTTAAACTCTACATCTGGTGGAACTAATCTGGTTATCATCAGAGTGAGGTCTGCTGAGAAGTGTATCCAAGTCTGTGAAAGTCGGTTTGTGAAGTCGGTGAGTTTTTCTTCAGTGTCGCGACTGCCGAGGGCCTCGCCGAGGTTTTGGATGCAACTATGTTCTACGTCTGGGCAATGATCAGCTGAGTTGGATTAGCAGAGTGATCCAACATCTGGGGCATTTATGGCAACCTGACAAAGATTCTTGGCGGTTAGGGTTTAAGGATTTGTGCCTATAAATACTAACTGTAATGATCATTGTAAAGTGTGTAATCCGTCTGAAATTTAGTGCATAGTAAAATATCTCTTTTCTATCCGTGGAGTAGTCTGCACAATGCCGGAAACCATGTTAAATCCTGTGCCCTTCTTGTTTCTGTACCTCTGTATGATTATTTATGTTAGATTGCTTCTGTGTTTATCTTATTGCATCTGCATTCTCTCTATCATGTTATAACAAACCGGTATCGGAGCGAGGTTTCTGAGAGAATCATTTGTACGGACAACCTTTATCTTCACTAAGACCTTCACCGGTGCTAGGAATTTGTGATAAAATTTGTGATCTTTGGAAAGAAAAATGTCTGCAGTTAACGTAGAAATCGACAAATTTACAGGAAGAAACATTTTTAGTCTGTGGCAAATCAAGATGCGGGCCTTGTTAAAACAACAAGGATTATGGACTCATTTATCTGGTAAAGGAGATGCCAGTTCAGCAGATTCTGCGAATATGGAAGAGAAAGCACATTCAACCATCATGTTGGTGGACTAAATCTATGGAAAATAGCAAGGTCTACAAGATAGTGAAAAGCTTGAAAGTTGCTGAGGAAGACACAGCTGCCAAGTTGTGGGCAAAGCTTGAAAGCCTGTATATGACTAAATCATTAACCAATAAGTTGCTGCTGAATCAGAGACTGTTCAGTCCGAGGATACATGAAGGAAGTCTGCTGAGGGAACATCTGGATCAGCTGAACACAATATTACTTGATCTCAGGAATATTGATGTTAAAATTGAAGATGAAGATGCAACCTTAATCTTGTTGGTGTTATTACCAAGTTCATATGAAAACTTTGTATAGTGCTTCATAGTTGGGAAAGATACAGTGGCTTTAGAGGATGTGAGGGCGGCCTTGCATGACAGGGAGCTGAGACACAAGGCTGCAAGGACAGACAATCATGTTGGTGGACTAGTAGTCAGTAGCAGCTGTGGGAAAGGGCATGGACAGAAGAAGAAATCCAAGAAGGGTAGTTCCAAAGGTCCTAAGTCCATAGATGTCTGTAATTACTGTAAAGGGCAGGGGCATTGGAAGTCCAATTGTCCAAAGAAGAAAATGCAGTAGGAGAGCAATTCTGGCACAACAACTGCGGCTACTAAGCATTCTGATGAGGATCTGGTTCTAGTTGATGGGGATTCAACACATCATGCTGATGTTTGGATCTTAGATTCTGGAGCATCCTATCATATTTTTCCCCAAAGGAGTGGTTTTCTACTTATGAGCAAATAAATGGTGGTCATATATCTATGGAAAATAGCAAGGTCTACAAGATAGTGAAAATTGGCTCAATCAAGTTGAGGGCAGAGGATGGTAGATTCTGCACACTAAAAGATGTTAGACATGTTCCAGAGATGACCAAGAATTTGGTATCTCTTAGTCTACTGGACATGAATGGGTTCAATTTCATAGGAGAAGGTGGAGAGCTGAATGTCTACAAAGATTCAGCTGTGATCCTCATAGGTATCAAGAAGGGAACCTTGTATATATTACAAGGCTCTACTATATCTGACTCTGCTACTGTGGCATCCTCAGGAGTTTATCAGTCACAGCAGACTCAGTTGTGGCATATGAGACTTGGTCACATAGGTGAAAGATGAATGCAAATCCTTCCTTCAGTAGGTTTTCTTGGGGGATATAAGATCAAGAATCTGGACTTTTGTGAGCACTGTGTGTTTGGGAAGCTACATAAAAGCATGTTCTCAGTAGGCATACACAGTACAAAGGCATCACTTGATTATATCCATTCTGATTGATGGGGTCCATCAAAGGTGGAATCATTGGGTGGTCACAGATATTTTGTGTCATTCATAGATGACCATTCAAGAATGACTTGGGTGGTGATGAAGAAACTCAAAAGTGAGGCATTCAACAGTTTCAAGCAGTGGAAGGCTCTAGTGGAAAATCAGACAGGCAAGAAAATCAAAAGGCTCAGAACATATAATGGTCTGGAATTCTGCTGGTCAGAGTTTGATACATTATGTAAGGATGAGGGTATCGCCAGACATCATACAGTCAGGAATAAACCTCAGCAGAATGGTGTAGCTGAAAATATGAATCAAACTCTTTTGGAGAGGGCAAGATGTATGCTCTTTAATGCTGGTTTATCAAGGAGATTTTGGGCAGATGCTGTACCTACAGCTTGCAACTTAATCAACAGGAGTCCTCACACAGGGATCAATCTCAAGACACCATTTGAGATGTGGTCAGGCAAGCCTGCTGACTACTCAGTTCTAAGGGTTTTTGGAAGCACAATTTACTATCATGTGAATGAAGGGAAGCTGGAACCAAGGGCCAAGAAGGGAGTGTTTGTTGGGTATGATGATGGAGTTAAGGGTTATAAAATTTGGTCATCAGCAAAGTCCAAGGTCATACTTAGTAGAGATGTGGTCTTGGATGAAAATTCTATGATTAACTCATCAGTGGGGAGGTCTACTAAATCTGAAACCAGTGCTAAATCTAAGAGGGCTAAGAAATAGGTGGCGATTCAAGTGGAGTCAGCTGATATGCAACAATCAGCTGATCCAAGTCAGCTCTCATCTGATCTGGTTGTTGAACCAGAGTCTAATCCAAGAAAGTCTGCTAAACAAGGATCTGCAGAGCATCAAATAGGGAACATCGGTCAGCAGAGTATAGCTGTCAGCAGAGCTAAAAGATCAAATGTTGGGGTACCACCCAAGAGGTATGGTTTTAATGATATGGTTTGATATGCATTTCAAGTTGTAGAAGAAGTGGATGGTCTTGAACCTTCTACTTATAGGGAAGTAGTGACATGTTCTAAAGCATCTCATGACTTGCTGCCATGGGAGATAAAATGGAGTCATTATTGAAGAATCAGACTTGGGATCTAGTTAAACATCCAGCTGATAGGAGAGTTGTTACTTGCAAGTGGATCTTCAAAAAGAAGGAAGGAATGACTGAGGCAGAAGGGGGTCAAGTATAAGGCATGTTTGGTTGCAAGAGGGTTCAGTCAGAAGAAGGGGTAGACTTTGATGAGATATTCTCACCAGTGGTCAGACATACTTCAATCAGAGTGTTGCTAGCAATGGTGGCACAGCAGGATCTTGAACTTGAGCAGTTAGATGTGAAGACAACTTTTCTATATGGTGAGGTAGATAAGGAGATATACATGACTCAGCCAGAGTGATTTCAAGTTCCTGGCAAGGAAGATTTTGTATGCAAGTTAAAGAGTTCCTTGTATGGACTAAAGCAAGCTCCTGGGCAGTGGTATAAAAGGTTTGACAGTTACATGATCCAGCTGGGTTATAACAGAAGTCCATATGACTGTTGTGTGTATCACAGTCAGCTGAGAGATGGATCACATATCTATCTTGTCCTGTATGTGGATGATATGTTGATAGCTGCTGAAAAGAAGTCTGATGTTCAAAATCTGAAGAACCTTCTTAGTGCTGAGTTTGAAATTAAAGATTTGGGTGCATCCAAATAGATTTTGGGGATGGAGATCTGGAGAGATAGGAGTCAAATGTCTTAGCAGGGTTATATACAGAAGATATTTACCAGATTTGGCATGTCTGCTGCAAAACAATAGATACTCTTATGGCATCTAATGCTCATTTGTCTATTTATGCTTCACAATCAGTAGAGGAGAATGAGTATATGTCAAAAGTTCCCTATGCTAGTGCAGTTGGTAGTATGATGTAAGTCATGGTGTGCACTAGGCCTGATTTGGCTCAGGCAGTCAGTGTTGTCAGCAGGTTCATGGCTCAACCTGGAAAGGAACACCGGAAAGCTGTGAAATGAATGTCCAGGTACCTTAGGGTACAGTTGATGTGGACAGTAAAAAATCAATGACTGGTTATATTTTCACATTGGAGAATTCTGGTCAGCTGGAAAGCAACTCTTCAAGCAACAATGGCTTTATCAACTATTGAGGCAGAATATATGGCTCTTACTGAAGCAGCCAATGAGGGTATCTGGTTGAAAGGGCTAGTCAGTGATTTGGGGCTACATCATGATCAAGCAGAGATTCATTGTGACAGTTTGAGTGCAATTTCTCAAGCTAAGGATCAGGTTCATCATGAGGGAACCAAGCATATTGATGTGAGATATCATTTCTTAAGGAATGAAAATAGGGTTATAGTGAAGAAGATCAGCACCAAGGAAAACCCTGCTGATATGTTCACTAAACTAGTTCAACAGAGCAAGTTTTAGTTGTGTCTGGACTTGCTGAATATTCAAAGCTTATAATCTAGAAATCTAGAAGCTCAGTTGAGGTCAGGTCAGTTGAGTAATCTAGTACAGGATACCTGGCATTGACGAATGCATCTGGTACAACTACATCTGTTTATGCAATCTGGTTGACTATGAATGAGAGTTCAAGTCAAGGTGAAGATTTGTCAGCAAAGTGACTTAAACTCTACATGTATGGAACTAATCTGGTTATCAGCAGAGTGATGGTCTGCTGAGAAGTGTATCCAAGTCTGTGAAAGTCAGCTGTTAAGTCTGTTGAGTTTCTTCTGGTGTCAGCAGCTTGCTGAGGGTCTGCTAAGGGTCTGGATGCAGCTGAGTTGGATCAGCAGAGTGATCCAACATCTGGGGCTTTTATGGCAATCCGACAAAGATTCTTGGCGGTTAGGGTTTAGGGATCTATGCCTATAAATACTAACTTTAATGATCATTATAAAGTGTGTAATCCGTCTGAAATTCAGTGCATAATAAAATATCTCTTTTCTGTCCGTGGTCTAGTCGGCACAAAGCCGAAAACCACGTTAAATCCTCTGTTCTTCTTGTTTATGTTCCTTTGTATGATTATATATGTTAGATTGCTTCTGTGTTTATCTTATTGCATCTGGATTCTCTCTATCCTGTTATAACAGTTCAGTTTAGGCTATTTAAGCAAAACAGGTCTAATGGGTTCAACTTGACATTAGGCCTTGGTCAAACATTGGTCTCAGCAAAGTAAACTTCATGCATTGCATGCCGACTTTAACACATCGACATGAAGCAGGTCAACCTTTGTCTGACATATGGCACACCGTCCTCTGTCTTTCATGATCAATTCAAAGTAAGATAATCTCCAACTCATACCATCGACATGGTGCAGGTTCACCTTGGTTTGTGACTCACAGCTCGGTATAAATCTTCAACGATCTCAAGTAATAGTTACACAGTCAATAAGACTTTAACACACGATCTCATAATGTCTTATTGATTGATTCTCGCCTACTAGACATGATTGCACCATAACTGCCCTCAGAACGGTTCTCAGTCATTGACCATGATTTTATTGTTAACACAATAAGCCCCCCATGATGGAAGCCTATAAAAGGATCATAATCCTCACAAATTAGAACTAAGTCAATAGCTTGATCCCAGAATCTCTGTGTACGTTTAGGCAGTCAATCTCATTTGACTCAGATATAACCCATCTTCAAATCCTCTTGTAAAGTAACTGGGTTATCCTCACGAGGCCCAATTATCCCAACATTGAACCTAATTTTGATATATATTGATGATTTTGTGCATCGTCAAAGGATAATTATACAACCACCATATAATCATGATGCTTAAATTAATAAGCAGGCCATCAAGCGTGTGTATTCTTTCAATACATGTCCATGTACTTGCTAGGTGTCAACACACTTTAATGGATGAGATCCATTAATATCCTTAAGAGATAATCGACATATGATACGTGCTAGTTTAATTATAGTAATAATATCTCATTTATTAATACATATGAGTAGGTTGGTATCGTGAATCGGGATCTCATCAATCATAATTTAACTTAAATCATAATCTAACATTACGATAAATCCATGGACATTATTATACATTATCAGTAAGTTAATTGAATGAACCAATATATAATAATAGCAACTTTATTTAATATAATTATAAACATAAAAGTATAGCAATAGTGACTTGACCTGGTCGGACCCAGTCCAAACGGATAATGTTTAGGTCTTTATACTAACAGCTAGGGCTTTATGTGGCTAGCTTCAAGATGGTAAGATAAGTCCTCTTCCTCATGTGCTTTCTATCAAACCTCGTGTTTGAGATCTTGGACTTGGCACTTAAACATGGCTAGCAATGCTCTAAAAATGAGGGCGTGATCCAAAGACCACTTCTCTAGTTGTCATTGATCAACCAAATGAGGCATGGATACAAGCATCCCAAGAGAAGACATGATGGTGATTTCAAAGAGCATCACCGACCTAGCTGCATATGAAGCATGTATCCCGAAGCAGGACATCGTGTTGGATTCTCACCTAGTTTCCAAGGTGAAGCTTCTTCCTAGTTTTTGCCCTCGGTGCCTCTTTCTATATCTGGTTTCTAGATGATTAACGTGAGTTCCTTATTATCGTCTAGTCAGGTAAGCCATTAGGAAGAATAATGTTTCAACTAGTAAAGTATCCTTAATGAGACTTTCACAATTGATCAAGTTGGATCCGCCGAGGCCTTCCAAGCTTTTGGTTATTGCGTCGATCTCTTGAGCAACATGTGAAATATGTTGGCTTAACAACATGAAGTACTTGCTTTGTGAAAACCCCTACAACACTTATTGCATTACAACCTCAGAGAGTTTTAGTATGATTTGGTATGTAACAGAGTTACGTACTAGGTAATATGGATACCTGAAATTTATATAGGCCTTGATTCAATGTCGTGCAAGGGTAGTTATAGACTAGTTGTTGTTGCGACATTGATTTAGCCAATGTGGGAATGTGAAAAGAAAAAAAAAACATGTCTTATGACTATCATGGTACGAAAATAGTGGAATTTCTCCATACCACTTGCACAAGTAAAGCCAACGTAAATGTCTAAGTGAATGGACAAGAGTAACAAGTGTCCCTAAGCAAGAGTCTTGCTTATGGCCTCGGGAGTGTAGTTTAGAAAGGTTAGTAAGTACAAAGCAAGCCATGGACCCACCCATGGTCTTTAGGAAGACTCTAGACGTTTTACTTGAGACCTTCAATCCCTGAGGTTTCGTATGACGAGTATGTATGATCATTGAGCCCGCCTTCGAGACTAAGAAACATTTTTTCTATCATAAATTGAGCATGTCATTTTGCGCTTCGAAGGCTATCAGAGAAAAAGCGCACACACTCTAAATCATAAGTTAGGTGAAAGCTTGTCACATAAAGTAATCATACGGGTACTACCATTGAGTCAATCGTGACAAAACGGTCATATTTACTGTTAATTATGATGGCTTACAATATGATCAATTTGGATTCATCATGATCAACAGTGCAGATGATCGTTGTGATATATGTTGTGACACAACGGTTATGCCCGTATCAATCCTCTATCACATATCGGTACCCTGATTTTGCAACTCACGTTATCTATATACTCCATCTCTTCAAAAAATAAGTCATCCTATATATATAGATTTGCCCCATAATATAAGTAAATATACATTATAAATGCAACATATTACCCTTCTATCTATCGTACCCCTAATTTATTACTAATCCAATCATTTTTTATTACTCAATAACTATTGCATCAATGATAGTTAATATATATTGACGATGCCAAGAAGTGAACTCGCCCACGTGGCACCTCATTAGTGGCGCAACATTAAATACCGAGAGAATGGCTGTCTAGAGGGTCGGATGTCCCGGCAGCCGAACTAGAGTAGCTCGGCTACTCTCCCCCGCCCCTTTAGGTTGACCAATGCTTAGGGCCGACCTCTAAGCAATATAGGCACGAATACTGCCCCAACCTTTGCAGGTCGGCCAACACTCGTATTCAATCCTACCCTTTACCTGCACAAGAGTCCGAGCGGACGCCAGCTCGCCTCTCCTCCCCGACCTCCGCAGGACGGCCAAGACATAGGGGTTTCACCCAGAGTCAGTCCTTATGCATATCCCATGTGTGTAATAAACAGATAACCATGGAAGGAATCCCGGGTCTTAATGGCACCAATCTTTATCATTTAAATATAAATATTTGAATATCACAATTATCTTCTAGAATCAAGGGGATTGACTCAACGTAATCCTTCTCCTTAAGGAACACGCCAATCAGTGTCTATCATGGATACGCCACATGCTAACCCTAGGGCACAAGCCCCTCTATTTAAACAATCCCGAAGGAACTATAGAGACCTGATTCCAATCTGAACATTGGATACGTAGGCAGCTTGATTATCATCAAGTGCAGCCTAAATCACCCCCTAAAACACCCCTCTTTTTTCGGTTTTCTGTATTCAAGGAGTACCCTTAGGTCATCATCAAGAGAAAGAGCCTTAAATTTTATACAGATGAGTTTTTGGATCGTCAATTGGCGCTAGAAGGGGGGTCTCTTTATTTGATAATCTCAAGAAAAGCTCCAGAATCAACATGGTGACTACATGACAACAAGCAGCCAATGGAAGCAACACCAACCATGCCATGAAATCAGATGCTAACAACAACCAGAACCAGCAGCAAGAAGAAGTCTCTCTTGACACAACCACCAGGCGTTGGTGGATCAACTTACGGCTTTAGATGACGCAACAAAAGAGCTGTCCTCATTACAGTGTTGGCAGAAGAGGATGAAGAAGATGAAGACATGAAAGGTCTTGAAGAAGAGGACCCCCTTGAGGAAAACTCGTAGAATCAGAATCTGCAGGGCGGAGATCCATCCGGGAAGAATTCACAGAAACAAGATCTGGAGGAGGATGACCCTAATGATGAGACGTAGAAGCAAACTCCTTCTCCTTCTAGGCATAAAAGGGCCAAGAGGGATGATCCGTCAACTTCCTCGAATCTGAGGAAGCAGTTGGTCGTGCCCCAGACGTTGAAGGTAGCTCGCGCCGAGCGCCGAGCCGGCTCTCGAATGCCATAGTCGGAAGGTTCAAGAGTTGGAACCTTAAAACGGACTATGGCATCTAGCTCCTGGCTCTCGAATCCCCTTTTTCTGAACAGATAGACAGCTACCCCCCACCGACAAGGTTCAAGATCCCAAAGTTGGAACCTTAAAACGGAACCTAGGACCCTCAGGACCATTTGTTCCAGTATCTTACGCACATGAATCTTGATTGTGCTCTCGAGGATATGAAGTGCAATGCATTTCCAGCGTTGCTTATTGGACGAGCTCGTGAATGGTTTAAGAAGATACCGCCTAGAACTATTTACAACTTTGATACTTTAGGAAAGATGTTCCTCAACACATTTATCGCGGCAAAATTGTTTCAGAAGAATTCTACCCAATTGTTTTCCCGCAAACTGAAGAAAGACAAAACCGCGCTGCAGTACCTTAAGCGGTTCAGTGAGGAGTCGCTTCAAGTACGAGATGCTGATGACCATGTTCGGATCGTGTCCTTTGTGGCAGGACTACGTGAAGAAAAGCTATATGCTAAGTTGAGCAGCAAGCTCCCTACATCTATGGAGGAGTGCATGGAGATAGCGTTCAAACACAGTAAAGGAGAAGAGGCCAACCGACTGAAGCGAGAACTGGAAAAGTCAGAGTCCAAGAAAGACAATGTCGACGACACTTCCGATAAGAGAAGGAAGTCATCTGGAGATCGAACGATCGGATCATCGGGGGACGATCCGAGAGAAAGAGTGCCTTGCATCCACAAGACTTTACAATGTTAAACAGGACTCGTGAACAAGTGCTCGACATCATGGAAAGAAAGGGGTTAGAAAAAATTCCAACACCGCTGCGAATCCCCCTGCACAGAGGGGATTCGAGCAAGTTTTGTACGTAACATAAAGATACTGGGCATAATCTGGATAGCTGTAGAGATTTACAAAGGGATGTGGAGGCAGCAAGTGCAGAATGAAAATTGGATGAGGTCATGGAGCGACCCCGATATGGTGAACACCGAGGACGGCGGGATTACCCACAGAAGAACTACAACCAGGATCGTAATTGGCAAGGAGAGCCCCAGCGAAGAAGAGATCGATCTCCGGATAAAGATCAGCGGATGGATAATCGGCCGATTAACACCATTACCACTATTGTGGGAGGCCCTAACAGTGCATTCGAGGTCGATAGCCTAAAAGCCCGATCAGGGGGTATCCAGGCGAGCAGAGGAAGTTAGATCCCTTTTCAGGAAGTAAACTATGGGACAAGGGACCCACTCCTCCTAGTCCCGAACAACGAAGGTTTGGTGATAGAAGTTGTGGTTAACAAGAATCTGGTAAAGAGGGTTTGCGTCGACACTAGTAGCGCCGTCAACGTTCTGTACTTTGTAGCCTTTCAGGCAATAGGTCTTAAGGAGTCTGGGTTGACTCCTGTTTCTGTACTTTTGTTTGGATTTGCTGGTCCTCATGTTCATCCCATGAGAATGGTTTGGCTCGCAACAACGTTCGGGAAGGAATCAGTGGGAATGACTCTCATGGTCAACTATGTTGTGGTCAAGTCATCGTCAGCATACAACATCATCATAGGAAGGCCTGATCTGATTGATCTAGAGGCCGTGATCTCCCCAGCTCATATCAGTCTAAAGTTCCCGACCGCCCGTGGCTCGGTTGAGATCAAAGGAGATCTGGAGGTCGTTCGAAGTTTCTATGCAGCCACTATCAAGGACAAATGAATCGTTTTGGCCTGATCGATTCGGAAAGTCGTAATCATTAGTTGCATTTCTTAGACTTTCTCTTTTTTGCACTTTAGTTCGGTTCATTTTTCATTATTTGCCTTGGATATTTCTGCTTCTTGGATGTTTTTGCTTCATTGAATAAATTCTACCTTCTGTCGTTTACTTGCTTCCTTTTCTCGATTTATAAGTCCATGAGGGCCATCTAACCGGTATACTCTGGCCTAAAACTTTAAACAAGAAGTCAGCACTAGCCTGGCCCTGCTCGTCCTTAAAACTTCACATGAGAAGTCAGTCCGACCTGGCCCTATTCTCCGTGCTTTTAAACGAGAAGTCAACACTAGCCTGGCCCTTCTCGTCCTTAAAACTTCACACGAGAAGTCAGCACTAGCCTGGCCCTGCTAGTCCTTAAAAATTCGCACGAGAAGTCAGTCCGACCTGGCCCTGCTCGCCATTCTTTTAAATGAGAAGTCAGCACTAACTTGGACCCTGCTTGTCCTAAAAACTACACGCGAGAAGTCAGTCCGACCTGGCCCTGCTTGCCGTGCTTTTAAACGAAAAGTTAGAACTAGCCTGAGCCCTGCTCGTCCTAAAAATTCACGCGAGAAGTCAGTCCGACCTGGCCTTACTCACCATGCTGTTATGTAAAATTCATCTAACCTAACTCAGTTTACCTTAAAAACAGTTAGACTTAGTCCTATAGGCCATAAGCTAACATAGAACTCAAGATGCTCTTGGCATAATTCGGATTCATAATACCCGAACTCACGAGTAGAGTTCGGCCTTACAATACAAACATAAGTGTGTAGTCCGAAGATTCAAAATTACATACAGGGAGTCATTAACCAACTTAGGTTTGCACAAGATGAACCCCCGCGTTGGCCTCAGAAACATACGTGATCTAAACAAGTATGTCATCCCAAAGTTGAGACTAATAAATGGCATACAGGAGGGCACACACTCCTCCGATATTACTGAACAAATCTCCACCGATATAACAAAAACGAATAAAAACAAAAGAAAGCTCAGAAAAACCACAATAAAAAACAAAACATAATTCAAAAGGTTTTTTACAAAAATATCAAACAAAATCAAAATACAAATTCTTTCTAACTTTAAGAGTCTGGGGTCGGACTCTTCTGAGGCTCGAACGACGGAACCGGACTAGACACAGCAGCAAGCTGAGTAGCGTATTTAGAAATAATGTCCACCCTAGCCTTAAAGTTCCTCACCCGCTCATCATAAACCTGGCTCGTCTCGGATTTGTAATAAACCTTCTTAGGAAGATCATCTATAACGAGGGAAGGATACTGAATCCTTGCCTCGTCTACTCCCATGGTGTACTTGGGGTTCAGGATGGGGATTAGCAACATCCTCAAGGCCGCAACAAAGTCCCCGGAGGCTTTATACTCCTGGATAGCCTCTGCACATCGAACCGGGATGGTAGCCTCCAGGTCGGCCACTCTTGCTTGGAGGTCGGCGACCTCCTTTTCCTTCATCTTCTTCTCCTCAGCGAGCTCACTTGCCAAGGACTTCAACTCACCCTCTTGAGCTAGGAACCGAGCTTGCAGGGTCTTCATCTCTGTATCCTTAAGGCGTGCAGCCGCCTTAAGTTCTTCACGTGTCTGCCTCAGCTCGGCAGTCTTATTCTTCTGGGCAGCTAAGTCTGTTGAGACCTTGTGCAGCCTCTTGAAAACCTCCTGGCCAATTTTGCCCCCCTGAACAATTAGGAAGAGAGAGTTAGGACCTCCAATAATTTGGCTTTAAAACAAAGGGAAACAGGAAAAAGTCTCTTACCAGTTCAACAGTCTTACAACCTATAATCGCCAACTCCTCATCGGACATGTTGGCGATCCGCTGCTGCTCAGAAGCAGCCTCCTCCTAAGCCTCCTCACAAGCCTTGGACTTGCCTCTTTTTGAGAGGCAACCTTCACGGGAGATCGGCCTTGATTGCCATTTCTTCCCCAGCGTCAGGTCCCTTTCCGTCACTTCCTCAGCCTCTTTAGGACTTATCCCTGAGGGGGAGCAGACGAAGAAGTACCTGCCATGTCCACGACAGGATTCTCTACAGACGTAAGCCGGACCGGTGGAGTCGGCACAGTCTGACGAACCACCACCTCCCTCTCTGCTCCAGCCAGCAAGTCAGCAAAGTCAGCCACTACAAATGTGAACAAAGCATTAGTCGGGTAGAAGCATAAAAAAGTAGCAAAGCTAAATTATAAAAGATAGGCTCCTACAGGACTTCCACTCGGCCTTGGTAAATTTCACTTAAGGGTCAGGCCCCGCATCCTCCAGCCGAGCAGCCGCAATAAGATCGTCGTATAGATTTTGCCACTCGATAGAGTACCCTGACTCTTGGATCTTATCCACCAACATGTCCGGTAAATCCGGACGATCGTTTGTGTCTAGATCGGCCGTGTTCCACACGCTCTGCTCGGGGTGACCTTCATGGCGTACGTAGAAGAATATCTCCTTCCACCGTTTGAAAGAGTCCTTGCCTGGGGGAAGTATGGGAATGTCAGATGACTTTCCCTACCTCCTGGAAAAGTAATACCGGTAGGGGTGGTCCTTTACCCCTACACGGTGGTAGAAGTGTCTAAACTTCTTTACGCTAAACTTTAGGTTTAGCAGCCGGCACCAGATAGCAAGCTCAATGATGGCCCTGATGCCATTGGGGCTATCTGGGAAATCCCGAGTTCATAGCGCTGGAGTACAACGAGGTGGGCAGGGCAGAAAGGTAGCCTTAAACCTACCTCAAAGTATTCTCGGTGAACTGTACAGAAACCCTCCGGTGGGTCCGGAGCGAACAAATGCGGTTCCGAAGGCAATTTCGGGGCAAATCTTTCTTTATCAATCCCATATCGCTCGCATATCTCGTCCAAATCCTCTTGACCCAAAATGGACTCAACGTCTCTACTATCCGGCGAAAATAAGTTTTATATCTAGGGACAAAGGAAATTGAGCTATAAAGATAAATTATGAAGGGAGAAACACTTACTTGCAAAATAGATCTGAAGATGGAAAGATGAAGAAAGGCAATCGGCAACCGGCAGTAGACCCTCTGATTTAATAGCCAACATTATTTCGAAATGATTGAGATGATGGGGTTATAACCCCCACTCAACTCGAAAAACGGCCCTAATTAGTGTTTGTGGGCAACGACGCCTCATTTCCTGGAATAGCTATAATTGCGTCATAATCAGCTTCGCCACCTGGTACTTCGAATTCAAAACCTGCAAGTTAAAAACCCGAGCCACCACTTAGACAGATCCGAGCCGACCAACCAAAGTTCCGCTGGATCTTGGGGGGCTTATGACGATGCCAAGAAGTGAACTAGCCCATGTGGCACCTCGTTAGTGGCCCAGCATTATATACAGAGAGAGGGGGCTGTCTAGAGGGTCGGATGTCCCGGCAGCCGAACTAGAGTAGCTCGGCTACTCTACTCTGCCCCTTTAGGTCGACCAATGCTTAGGGCCAACCTCTAAGCAATATAGGCACGAATACTGCCCCGACCTTTGCAGGTCGGCCAACATTCGTATTCAATCCTACCCTTTACCTGTGCGAGAGTCCGAGCGGACGCCAGCTCGCCTCTCCTCCCCGACCTCCGCAAGACGGTCAAGACACGGGGGTTTCACCCAGCTCAACTCGGGCCATCTATGTCGGCCTGAGTCAGTCTTACGCATATTCCCCACGTGTGTAATAAACAGATAATCATGGAAGGAATCCCGAGTCTTAACGGCTCCAATTTTTATCATTTAAATATAAATATTTGAATATCATAATTATCTCCTAGAATCAAGGGGATTAACTAAACGTAATCCTTTTCTTTAGGGAACACGCCAGTCAGTGTCCATCATGGATACGCCACATGCTAACCCTATGGCACAAACCCCTCTATTTAAATAATCCCACTGAGAACTACGGAAACTTGATTCCAATCTGAACATTGGATCCGTAGGCAGCTTGATTATCATCAAGTGCAGTCTAATTCACTCCCTAAAACACCCCTCCTTTTTCTGTTTTCTGTATTCAAGGAGCACACTTAGGTCATCATCAAAAGAAAGAACATTAAAGTTTATACAGACGAGTTTTTGGATCGTCATATATGTTGGACATTTATCAATTATTTTCTTAATTTGAATTAAAAAATTTAAGATGCCTTATATTTAATATAATTGGGAGGGAGTATAATACTGCGTGTCCGCGGAAGAAAACACGATTTTTCCACCAACCAAATGGCCCAATTTTTTTTAATGGCGACAGGCCGAAAAGAAATTATCGCAAGAGGATATATGAAATATGCATTTGTTGCCACTACTTACCATTTGCTTTATCTCTCATGCCATACAATTGATGCTCTTTCCTTATAACGGGTCCCATTGAATACACAACAAAAATGATATGGCATATTAGTTATAATCCTTGATAATCCTACGAGATTTATTTTGAGATATACCCTCATAAAAAAAATACTTAAATAAAATGGATGGTACGAAGTGTTGGAAAAAAATAACTCACAGATTATGGATTGAAAAAGAAGAATATTCTCCAAGGCACGCAGGTTGCGTTGTCTTTTAAGAGATATCCATTCACGTGATTATGGATTGAAAAAGAAGAATATTCTCCAAGGCACGCAGGTTGCGTTGTCTTTTAAGAGATATCCGTTCATTACATTTTTGTCACTAGATGCAACTACCGAAAATCTCTTAGATTACAATGGAGATATTTGTTTCAAATAATGACTCTTCTAATTAAACAAGAGGACACTCAAAACAGAAAACTGATGATGCGGTATTCGAATGTGTATCATTTACGTTTGCATTGAGTGCCTTTTATGGGCACAAAACACCACTGTGAAAGTGTTGCAAGTGCAAGACACATCATACTTCGCATGTACAGCAATGACTCTTCATGCTGCAAGGGTGCATCCGTTCAGCTGGTGTCGATTAGCTTTCGGGAGGGTTGCCCCCCGAGCCCCCACGAGTTGGCGCCAGTGGCGGACGCAGGATCTCAGGTAAGGGGGGGCAATAAAATTTTTAAAGGAAAATAAAAATTTTAAGAGGGGGCAAAATATATGTATCGTACAACTTTTAGTGTGTTTTTTTCGGATTAAGGGGGGCAGTTGCCCCCCCTTGGCTGTATGTAGGTCCGCCACTGGTTGGCGCTGCCCCTTCAACCCCCGTGAATGAGCAATACCCCCTCGACCCACCGCGACCTGACCGGGCAGGTATAACCCCGTTTTCTTACGGCAACTCGAATGCAAACGATAATAACTAGGTAATTTATGAAAATATATCTAACACGAAGCTCGAGTTTGCTGGAGCAAAAATCAACAACAATAATGATAGCCGTATGATCTGAATAAGCTTTGACGGAATTATCATTTAACACTTTTTGAAGTACCTTCGCGTGCCTATGCTTGGTCTTCCGTTCTGCGCGAGCAAGCACTAAATGAAAGGGGTGGATGTCAGGCATTTTCACATACATGTTTTATTAAATTAAAAATCATTCTTATAAGAAGAGAGAGATACATCTCACATGAATAACAAAGTAGTACTACTTTCGGCCCAAATATAAATCCGTTTAGACCTTTTTACACATTAAGAAAGTGGGTAAGTAAAATTAATATTAATGATAAAAGTCTAGAATACCCTTTGAGTCTCATTAATGTAATAGTTGTAAATTAGGTGAATGTATAATAAATTAAGTGTAAAAGGAAGAAAAATATATTAAATGCTTCATTGGTATTCTAAATAGTCTTATATTATAGAACAAATTTAAAAAGTTTAACGAACATACATTTTGAGACGGAGATAGTATGTTAGTTTTCAATTCTCTCATTTACTCCCATGCCCCCGGTTCACCATTTTTGCTAGATTTTTCTCGAAATTTACAAAATGGATCTTTGGCACTAGTTAATTGTACTATTTGAATTTTAATAAAAGGGCAAACTTGACAAAATTAGAATATAATTTATTTATTTTGAGGAATTTCGAGGAATAAGAACAACTGATGGGAGTTACTTACAAGATATAAAACTCCTCATTAATTGGGAGTTGTCAGAAATTGGAATAAACGGCAAAAGGTTTGGAAAACCTCTGAACTTCAGAAAAGTGGAGCAAGTAATCTTCATCATATCTCATCACATTTTCTCGGATAATTGATTGAAGTAGAGAAAAAGAATCACCGTGAGATGAGGATCATCTTGATACAAGTTTTGTGGTGATCTAAAATGGCATGAAATTGCCCTAGTGTTAATGGACTAAGCATAATGCCCTTGAAACCTTGGTGTAACAGACATAAGCTAAGCTAGTAACCAATAGAGAATTCACGATCTGTTATGGGACATGAAGTGATACCTTAGTTGTGATGTCAAATTAATAAATATTCCTTTAATAATGTTGTCTTTACTTTCCAAGCAATACTTATACAACATATTATTCAATAGCTTCTACCTTTTCGTATTCAATGTACTTACCTACTTTTTATGTCGTATATGTTTTCCCTTCCCAAGAAGATATATGCATGATGATGATGATGATAATGATGATGATGATGATATGTTATTTGATGATGAGTGAGCTAATGGGATATTGCTTGGAGATTTTCTGTTTTCTTTTAATATTACAAAATGTTGTATTCTCAAACTTATGTATTGTAATGTTATGTTAAGACATGCTGTATTTCTATTTCTAGTTTGTGACCTAAGACCTTCATAAGATATTTAGGTGTGGCTTGTAATACTTGGTTTTCGTATGCTGCAAAAGATCTATCATTTTAAGTTTGACATCATTAATGTTACTTGTTTTTGGATCTTGGCATTAATTACCCGAGTCTATTTAGCTTCAGTGTGACTTTGTATTGGAAAATTTAATAATACAACTGTTGTATGAATGTTATACCAAGTGACATATATTACAACCATTCATTTTTAACCTCTTACACACGATAAAAGTGTATTGCGTGAAATAGACTAAAAATGAAAGGCTCTAATTCATGCAACTTCGTACAACCATTGCACTATAAAATCAATTGGGACCTAGTTGGAGCAAAATCATAATCCCAAAGACCATCTTTGATTTTGCATGTATAAACAACAACACTAATTTATCTTTATTTTATGTTGTAGTTTTAGCAAATTTTATTTATGTTTTGTATTCTCGATAGTTAAAAACCAAAATTAAAAGGATTGGATAAGGATGACCACGTCGAATTTTGGAAAGATTGTTTTCAAAATTGTAAGATTTAAGTATCGACTTAATTCTTTAATAATTGCTTGAAAGTAAATTAATTAGTTCATGTTTTGAATATGATTCAAAAGGGTAAAATATATTATTTAACAAACGTTGGATTTTCTTTATGAAAGAAATTTGAAGACACAATTTCGTGTGACTTTTCTTAAGTCTTATGAAGACTAAATTAAGAAATATTTACAAGAGCTTGAAGGATTAAAATGGAAAGTTAGGGCATGTGCTTAAATAAGAGAACTTATTAAAGTCTCTATTTCAGCAAGCACGTTGAGATAAATCTATCTAAACTCAAGTCAACTATCGGATATATGATATCCTACGAGTGTGATTAAATTAGAAAGATTAAATACAGATTTGGAAGGTCAAGCAAACGCTGTAACACTTACCATATTCTGAATCTAGTGAATTGATAAGAGAACTAAATAAATGTTATTATGTTCTGGTTCTTATTAAGAACATACTTTCAGCTATACGTTAGGATTTAATGGACAAATTCAATTGTAAGGAATAAATGTTATTCCGATAAGGTTGATCAGTCACTGAATCTAACATGCTAGATTATTGTCACCATATAGTTGATATGAGTGATGAAATCTCAACTAAACATTTATATGGCTGTTATCCTTGATTTTGTGGTTGTTCTAGGCATAGTCTCTATGGAAGGGATGTGTGTAATCAAACTTCATTCTGATGATGATGAACTATATTATTATGAATCATGTGGGTTATACGTATCTTATGTTAGGAAATCCACGCGGGAACGCAGCGGAATTCAAAAATTATTTCCTTTTTACCAGGATCGATTTCGTTTAAACAACAAGCATAAAAGAAGTAGGAGGTGAATACCTTGCTTGATCTAAAAGATCGACGCCTTGACCGTCTAAGGAAAGTTGCGGTGTACGGAGCTGCCCAATTGTTCGGCCTCCACCAGTGATCCACACGAACAGCTCGCCGGAATCCTCTCATGGATTGCTACAAGAAAAACTCGGTTGCTAGACCGACCTTTTCTCTCTCTCAAAACTCTCTCTAAGAAGCTCTCTATTTTTCAGAAGAACTATTGGATCTTGGAATTGTGATGTACAAAAGAGCTAGCCAATTCCTTGCTTATATAGGTGAGTGGCGCCCCCTTGATGCCCTAATCTGATTAGGAGAAGCTTCCTAGAAGATAGATGAAAGAGAAAAATATTTTTCCTAATAAAATAAGGAAAAATCACTTTGGCTGATTTATCTCATTTAATATTCAATATCTTATATTAAATATATTTCCATGATATATATATATTGAAGATATCTTATAAATATATCTTTATCTTATTACCATAAATCTATTTTTCTAAAAAATCAATTAATATCTAATATTAATAAATGGTAATCTTATTAATTAAATTGCACAAACCAAATGTATCATATACATTTGAATATGGCGTCCCTTCCCCACTAATTTGGGAATTGAGATTTTCTTTAATTAATGTAATACTATGATTAATTAATTTGCAAAATACATATATATCATATATATACATATTTCGAAATATACATGTATCAATATACATATTTAGTTAATCAACATAATTAATATCTTGTATTATATTTATTCATAATAAATAAATACCACCATATTAATTTACCACTATAACCTTTATAGTATGAGATAAATTCTTTCCTTATTTGGTCATCAATTATAACCACATTTTAATCCGGCTAGATGTTCATATGTGTGTGACCCGATAGGCTTCTGAATATGTTGGCCGTAGACACAAATTGTAAATTACGAAAAAAAAAACCCTTCATGCCTAACGATCACAAGATAGCGTCTAACAACACACCGTGACCCCACATCATCGGAAGAGTCAAATGCAATGACTATTACCTTTCATATGAAACCGTTACCGTGTAAATAGAATCTTATCGCTGTAATAATATCCATACGGTCGTATGTCGAGTGTCAAACATCAATGAATGTATCTTATAATCTCGATATCATGCTCTCTCAAAGTAACTCATTTACTTCCATTTTGCAAAGATTCATGAGAGTAAGACATTCTTTATAAAAAGGCCCTTTCGGATATTCACCCCTACTATTAGCGTACGCGATTCCCGGATGACCAAACACGTATACTCCGCATGCTTCAGTATCACACCCAATCACTACCGCATGATCGCCCCGTGGCTAGGGGAAACCTCAATAGTGTCAAAGCATGACAATCCACACCGTGATGCCATGTAGACTCCGGCCCTACGGATAATTACACAACCGCCACATAGTGTGACACTTACAGTGTAAGTGGGTCAGTCTAACGTATGCATTCTCTAATACACGTCCACATACAGTCCAAGTGTCTCTACACTTCGATAGACGAGATCTATCCATGTCCTTAAAGACAAGAAGACATCTAATACGTGCTAGTCTGTTTGTACTATCAATGCCTGTTTAATAGTACATCAGCCTAGAGACATTTAAGTATCAAACTTATTAAAGTGATTAGAGATCTCATCAACCATAATCGTCTATCATGGTTTCTCTATCATAGTTTAATACTAAGGACGTTATCATATAACAATTTATTATTGGTTCTTTAAAAGAAGAAATATATGACAACAGAAAAGCCATTTATCATATGTATAAACATAAAAAATAGTAGAAATGATCCGACCCGGTCGGATCCGGTCCAACCCGATTGGGTTTAGGACACTATTTCAACATCTTATCCAAAGAGGAATAAAATACCCTTTTATGAAAATGGTTATAAAATCTAGAAAATTGACTAGAGCCTAAACATATTGATGTTTGTTGGCTTATGACAATTTATACCATAAATAATTGTTTATCTCTCTCTTGAACTATTATAAAAATAGTTGAATGTACTTATTGAAGCACAACAATTCTGAAAGCCCGAAAAGTTCAAGATAGTACGAATATGAGATAAATGAAACTTAGGAATTAATCTTCAATTGGATTGAAGCAATTAATAACTGGAGGGTGTTTCAGAAGTTGTCTGAAAAAGAACCAGATTCTCCCTAAAAGGATATCATTCTGAGATGCGCGATCGGATTGCGGTTCCGAAATGTAAGCGACACGTTATACGATAAAGTTGTGACGTAAGCCATGCAAAGAATCCATTACCCGTTTTGGGATAGTGCCCTTAATCAAAACACATACTTAACCGAGTTCCAAAGAATAAGGTTGAATAAATTCCAGATTAGATATGGAAGGGGATAATGTCAAATCTATCTTAACCAATGATTTGAAGTTGTCATAGGCAAAGTCAAAAAGGCTTGGAGCCCAGTACGACATATGCAACTTTTGTGGAATTTCTTGGCAAGTACGCAAGATATTGTCTACTTTCCCGTGGAACAAAATGGTTGTCTCCAAACATGTTGTCTTCTAAAGGAGGTATTTGTTCCAAAATAGATATTGGGAGTAAATGAGATCTCAAAAGATTTTGAGAGCCACAAGGAGAGATTCAACCATAGGAACGTGAGCAGACGCCACATAGTGATGAGGTGTAGAACACTACTCAGTGCACACAAATGTTCTGTATGTCTGTGGATAACCTCAAGCCTGAAAAGGGTGCTGGTATGTTCATCTTGAAGAATGAATATCTCACGCCTTATGAAGGAATGTTTGAAAGGATAGATTGAGAGATATGGGCCAGGAGCCATAATATCTGAATTAGATTCAATCAGTGACATCCAGGTTGTGAACCTAGTCTGTCTTACCTAGAGGGAATGTCCTTGAAAGGCTGACATGGATAGTAATATGATTACTATAAGGCTATAGTGATGGCTGAAGGGTACGGGGTGTAAACCTTGTAATTATCTTTATGCTGCCAGCTAAGCCTAGTTCTATTTAGACTATGCTTGTTATAACTTCGTATCTTTATAGTGTGGTAGACGTTGGGCAAACAGCTCGATGTTCATAGATGATAACATGATATGAGAGCCCACGAGATCCATTTATGGACTCAAACAAGTTTCTCTAGACAATTTCTTTGTTTGGTAATTAAAGGAGTTTAATTTAGTCAAAAGAATGGATATGCCCAATGTGCAAGAGGGATAGTAGGAGTGTGTTACGATTTTGAGTAAGGTATTGGATATCTCTCTCGGGAATTATCACCACATGTCACAGTCAATTAATGTTTGGTAGTTCAAAGTCTTTACGAAAGCACTTGGATTAGCAGCTTATTTTTAGAAATAAGAATCTATAGTGATAGATTTAACTGCTGTTAATTTATAGTTTACCTATAAAGATGTGATGCTAAAAGTGTTTAGCATAGATCACGACAGGAGATACCGCTAGCCGGTGTTCTCAAGATCTATCTATGTTAGAAAGTTAGTCCTAAAGATAAGGTGAAAGATGATGCTTATGGAAGGTTTCCTTTGCTACTGCGATAGGAACCATCATAAAAGTAATGCCAGATGTTCATAGTCCGTGAAGAGTCATGAGCAAGTATGAAAGTAGATCTGGTGAATGTCAAGAATATCCTTAAACAAATTAAGGGTGGTTTCCTAGTTTATTGAAACTTGAAATCGGATAAATATAGATATACAGACGTATATCCTGAGACTTATGAAGGCAAGTGGGAGCTACGGTTTGGGTTTGCAGTCACTTTGATTATGTGATATAGTGAGCTGGAAATGACTCAGCAGAAAATCACTGTAAATTCTACAACTAATCCAAAACACAGTAATGCCTTGGAGGCACAACAGGAGCATACGTAGATCTAAAAGGTTCATTCTTGAACCTTGCACGGTTCTTCCACATTCACTATATAGCTGATATAGTTGTGGATTCATTGCTTGAAGCAAGGACCTGGGTCTCATCAGAGATTCATGTGTGTTGAGGCGGTTCCGTTTGACTTGGTCATTTGGAGCATAATATGAAGATAGTCTGAGTCCCCACAGATAGCGATCCATTCACAGCTAGGGCTGGTTGCGAGTATTGCATAGGATTCTTGTGTTTCAACTTGGTCTTGTGTGTGCGAGTGATTGGTTTTAGGCCAAGTGGAAGATTGTTGAAATAGTGTCCTAAACCTAATCGGGTTGGACCGGATCCGGCCGGGTCGGATCATTTATACTATTTTTTTATGATTATACATATATAATAAATGACTTTCATGTTGTCATATATTTATTCTTTTAAAGAACCAATTATGAATTGTTATATGATTACGTCCTTAGTATTAAACTGTGATAGAGAAACCATCATAAGCGATTATGGTTGATGAGATCTCTAATCATTTTAATAAGTTTGATACTTAAATGTCTCTAGGCTTATGTACTATTAAACATGGCATTGATAGTAGAAACAGGCTGGCACGTATTAGATGTCTTCTGTCTTTAAGGGCAGGGACATATCTTGTCAATCGAAGTGTAGAGACACTTGGACTGTACGTGGACGTGTATTAGAGAATGCGTACGTTAGACTGACCCACATACACTATTAAGTGTCACACTATGTGACTGTTGTGTAATTATCCTTAGGACCGGAGTCTACATGGCATCACGGTGTGGATTGTCATGCTTTGACACTATTGAGGTTTCCCATAGCCATGGGGCGATCTTGTGGTAGTGCTTGGGTTAGATACTGAAGCATGCGTAGTATACATGTTTGGTCATCCGGGAATCGCGTACCCTATCAGTAGGAGTGAATTCTCGAAAGGGCCTTCCCCTAAGGAATGTCTAGTTCATGTGAATCTTTCCAAAGTGGGAGTAAATGAGCTATTCTGAGAGATCCGGATATCCAGATTATGGGATACGATCAAGATACGATCGTATGGATATTATTACAGCGATAGGATTCTATTTACATGCTAACCGAGCACATGAAAGGTAGTAGTCATTGCATAATGACTATTCCGATGATTGTGGTTCATGGACGTGTTGCTAGACGCTATCCTGATCGTTATATGTGAAGGGCATTTTCGTAATTGCGCCTTATATCTACGGCCAACATATTCGAAAGCCTATCGGGTCACACACGCATGAACATCAAGTCGGATTAGAATGTGGTTATAGTTGATGGCCAAATAAGGAAAGTTTTATCTCAATACAATATATATATATATATATATATATATATATATATATATATATATATATATATATATATATATATATATATATATATAGATACATATATTTCGAAATATATATGTATGTATGATATACATGTATTTTGTGAATTAATTAATCATAGTATTATATTAATTAAGGAAAATCCCATGTCTATATTTTTAGGAATATGAGGCGCCATTTTTAAAGTGTATTAGATACACTTGGATTGTGCAATTTAATTAATAGTATTATCTTGTCTTAATATTAGATATTAATGCATATATATTTGCACACATGTGTAAATTAATTTATGGTAATATAATAAAGAGATATATTCAATATAAGAATATTTTTTTTTTCAAAAACTGTAATTTTCATTAATGGCAGTGAAAGAGTACAGATTTTGATGACAACCATGGTCCGCAAAACCCGGGGTGGGAAAAACGGTTGCTAGGGAAAGTGTATGGGCATAAACACATTGGCAAATAAATTCCCAAACTTCAAGCAAAAAGACTATGTCAAAGCTCCTAACATCAACAGCCAAACTATAATAAAGACAACAACACGTCAAAAAACAATGAAAAAACCAAAAGAGAGCGTCAGCAATCTTGATCTGTCTTAGCATCAAAGCAACAGCATCTCAAAAGTGCCTCCAACCCAAGGAGAAAACCATTTGCATGTCTAACGGCAGCTCAACATGGACCCCAACCAATCTTAGTTTTTTGTAGGTTACAAGAAGCAGCAACTCCAAAGTCTCCTGGAATTTACATGAACAGAACACAGCAGCAGTTCTAAAAAAAACTGAAAAACATAGGATAAGCAAAACACTTGTTTGCACTCTTGATATTGATGAAGAGTGCATTCCAAAGTGTAAGGCCAATGTTTAAGATCCCATCTTAGATTCAATTCCTCCAGCTTGTCTATAAAACATACTGATCCAAGTAGCAGATTGAGAATGAATGGCCTGCAATTGGCCAAAGTTTGCAGCTCCCAAGTTTACCAAAAAAAAAAAGTTAAAAAAAATAAGTATAGAAAGAAGACAACCTTTTTGCACCCCTCATTATTAAATGAAGAGTGCGTCCAGGTGTAAGTGTCATGTCTATTTACTTCTTTTTTGAATCCTCAAAAGCTGGTAGCTGTAATGAGTCCTTTAAAATCAATAGACCAATAGTTCCATTTAATTGCAAACAATTGAAAAGTTTTGATTCCTGTGTTGAGCTAGCAATATTTGCTAAATGATTAGCCACAGAATTTCCTTCCCTGTAAACATGGGAAATCTGCAAATGATACTGTTGAAATAACTGTTGCAAGTAATGAATCTCCATCAGGTACATCCAAGGAATTTGTGTATGTTGAGTTCATATTTTAAAGAGGATTTCAGAGTCTGTTTCAATCCATATATGGTGGTGTCCTTGTCTCACACATTCAGAAACTCCTGCTTGCATAGCTTTTATCTCTGCTCCCATGTTTGTGTCTTTCCCATATGCTTCATAACCTGCAATTAGGACATTACCAGTGCTGTTTCTAACAACAAAACTCACCCAAGCAGGGCTTGGGTTTCCCAAAGCAGATCCATCACAATTAAGCTTAACATAAGGCTCCTTTGGAGGAAGCCATTATACCAAAATAACAGATTTAGGATTAATTTCCCCCCAGGATGTGAATAGGCCAGTCTGGGTCAAAAATTGGTCATCCTTGTTTTTCAATTTGATATTCATTTTCTTAATAGAATGCTGAATATTTTGAGTAATCCCTGCCACCATTTGCTTGAATGACTAGTCAGATTGGCCATAAACTTTGCTAGTTCTCTCTTTCCATAATTCCCAAAGAATGAAATAAAAAACTACCTTATTGATCTTACCCAAAGCTCCAGTGTTATCATGTAAAAGTGCAGTCTTGCATAAACAGTTGCCATGAGTGTCTATTAGGAGAGAGGTGAAGCATTTCCTGAAAATGTCTCCAAATCCTTTGAGCATTTGGGCAGCTCCAAAAAGCATGTAAATAAGAGTCAACAGCCAGACAAAAAGGACATTAAAAAGGACATTTGAAAGGACCATGAATTCCCATTTTCATTAGTTGATCTGGGAAGGGGAGCAAAGCATTGTAAAGCCTCCATGGAAAAAAAGAAATCCTAGTAGGAATATACGGTTTTCAGATTTCCCCCAACTCAAATCTTGATAGTTTCTTATTTCTAAGCTGTTTATAAGCCGAGGCCACTGAAAACATTCCTGAAGCTTCTGGAGTCCATACCCATTTAGTAAAAGGCTCCCCAATATATCTAGTATTATCATCCATGCATTGCTGAGTAGGAGCTAACATCTTCCATGCATTCAATTTATATAGAGGGTACTCACTGTTCATGAACTTAGAAGCCCACAGACCTTGATGATTTCTCAATTTCCACCAAAGTTTACAAGAAAAGATTTGTTGAACATATTGTAAATTCCTGAAGCCCAAGCCATTTCCTCCAAAGGGTAGCATAAAGAGTACCATTTCCTCCAAGTTCGATGTTTACATTCCTGAGAATCATTCCAAATAAAATTGGACATTATTCTTCCAATTTTTTCCTGACTAAAACAGGTATTCTCATTGTAGCCATCAAGTTTACTGGCAAGGATGCTAAAACACGTTTTGCCAAAATTATCCCACCTCCAGGAGTGAGTAACTTGGCATACCATCCCTGCAGCTTTTCTCAAATTTATGCACCAAGTTAGTGAAAAAAGATGCTTTTGCCTTTCCTATATGTATTGGACATCCAATTCAATATAAGATATTGTCAATATATATCTTGGAAATATTTAATATAAGATATTGAATTTATAATCAGATAAATCAATCAAATACATTTTCTTTATTTTACTTGTAAAAGGTTTTCTTTTTTCCTTAATCTACACACGAAGCTTTTCCTATTGGGAATATGAGTAATGAGGCGCCACTCACCCTATATAAAGAAGGGGTTGGTTAGATTTTTTGACACAACATAGTTCCAAGAGCTAATGGTTCTTGTGAAAAATAAGAGAGTTTCCTAGAGAGAGATTATAGAGAGAGAAAAGGTCGACCTAGCAGTCGAGTTTTTCTAGTAGCAATCCATGGCGGGATTCCGGTGAGGTGCTCGTGTGGATTACTGGTAGAGGCCGGACCCGTGGACGGCTCGTGCACATGTACTCCTACCGGACGGTCAAAGCGTCGATCTTTTAGATCAATCAAGGTAATATTACTGTCTCCTCTCTTATATGTTTATTTTTAAACGAAGTCAATCCTGGATTGGGAAATCAAATTTTGAAATTCCGATGCGCTACTCGATTGATTTCCTTACATAAGCATCATGGCCAAACCAAGAGTAGTCAAGTAGAACAACATCTTTTGCTGCCAGCGCTTGAAATTCAGCCCGTTGAACTTTTCTGGCTTCTCACCATGAGATGAACCAGCCACAGCAATAGTAGACTGTGTCACAGTAGGCACGGTTACACTTGATAGGGGATTCAGACTTCCACTTGCCGTAGCATCAACAGTAGGTGTCAATAACGCATCATTAAGAGTAGTCATTACAGTTCAAAAACAGTAGATAAACAATCAGATTCAGGTTCTTTATCAATGAGACCAAGCAAGATGAAGTTTACTGAATATCAAAAATGATATTCAGTTCGATCAGAAAATAAAAAAAAAATTATTCAGAATACGAACTGAATATTTATTTTTATTCGCATACAGATACTTTTCAGAGCATAAGAAAGCTTTGAAATTTTTTCTTAAGATTTTTATACCCGTAGTATCGTAAGCAAAATAAAATAAACAACCAGAAAGAAGAAGAACAGTTTGTATATTAATCTGAAAGGATATTACAATAATGAAAAAGAGAAGAACAACTAAACGGGAAAGGATATAAGGACTGAGACGAGATGAACTATGTCCTTAAGACAAATTTGCTCCGGCTTGTACCCACGGATTATGCAATTCTCTTCCAGGATTACTCAGTTTACCTGTTTAAGAGGGAGGTACTTCACTCCTGAACAACGTCAAACTCTTCAACTATTTGTTATGCAGAAAGAATGATATTTGTGCTGTAGTTCTGTGTTTTCATTTCCAGTACAGTAAGGACCTTTATATAGGGAGAAAACATCAAGTAACTCCATCAGCCTCGAAGGAGGTGTATTGATGCCCATGAATTGGAGGAGTTCCACTAAGTTCTTTAACTCCACTAAGTCCTTTAACTCCATCAGTTAGCAGATGAAAAGAATCAGCCTTTGAGTCGAACCGAACCGAATCAAATGTCAGCCCGATTAGCTGTTTGACAAACACAATGTAACTTTGTCCAAAAAAATTAATATTGCCTCAGGCCCATGAAGGCCCAATTCCCCAATTCCAACGGTCAACGAGCGAGCGGCGGCGGCGGCGCGCATGTGGCAATTTTAGCAGAAAATCGTCTAACTAAAACCATTCAGATTTCTCTCCCTTTCCTTGGAACTTATACCATTGATTAAACTCCTCCCACTTAAATATTGAGAAAAGAGTATCACAATTCCCAATGTGGGATTAAGGAAGTTGAACTCTTCAACTTCCAAGTTTCAACACTCCAACTTTGTCAACTAACCAACTTCAAGCTTTAATTTCTCATTCACATGATATCCGAATTGAATGATTCAAAGACCTGTATTCATTAAATTATACAAGAGTGTAATCGAAACCGACTCATAAAATGGTTATAAAAATTGATTAAAAAATCGGTTTCTCTTTTTCCCTCAATTTCTCGAACACATAAATCTTCTACAGTTTATTTTTCTTAGTCACGACTAAATCACCCAATTTGACTAATGCACGAATTACATTCCTCTTTGAAGAAAATTTCATGAAATGTTTCGTGATAGATTTTATGAATAACAATGTATTTTGTCATTAGAAAACACGAACCATTACAAGGTGTTTATATAGTGAGCCACAAGGCTATAAACGTAAATACAAAAATAAATATAAAACTATCGTCTAATACGCTCCCTCAAGCTGACGGCGATGTGCGAAGGCCAAGCTTGGAAATGAAAGTAGAAAGAGATAAACGTGGTGGCAGTGGCTTGGTGAGAACATCGACCAGGCGGTCAGCAGCAGCTACACGAGCAACACGAACAAGTCCTCGCTCAACATGCTCACGAATGAAGTGATAATCGATAGCAACATGCTTCATTCGTGAGTGAAACACTGGATTGGCGCTTAGGCGAAGAGCACCTAAATTATCACAAAAGATCACTGGTGTAGAGCGAACTGAAAAACCGAGATCTGCAAGCAGATAGGTCAGCCAAGCAATCTCTGCCGTAGTTTCAGCACCACATCTGTATTCAGATTCGGTGGATGAACGAGAGACTGAGTTTTGCTTCTTGGAGCTCCAAGAAATCGCATTCCTACCCAAGAAGACTATATAAGCAGAAGTAGAAGTATAACCAGGCATGAAATCAGAAGTCGCTGAATCATGATAACCATCTTCCTTATTTCCCGCCCAATCCGAATCAGAGAAAGCATGCAGAGCCAAAGGCGAGTCCCGATATAACTATAGACCCGTAGTGGAGGTGCCAGACAAGTAACGCAACACATGCTTGACTAACATCCAATGGTACTCAATTGGTGCATGCATAAACTGAATAAAAATGGTACTCAGTTGGTACTAAGTTGCATCCAATGGTACTCAGTTGGTGCATGCAATCTCTGATACCATGATAGATTTTATGAATAACAATGTATTTTGTCATTAGAAAACACGAACTATTACAAGGTGTTTATATAATGAGCCACAAGGCTATACACGTAAATACAAAAATAAATATAAAACTATCGTCTAATATTTCGTTTTGATTATTTAAAGTAGTTGTCATTGCTTCATGGTCTTTTCATCTTTTTTTGTCAATGCATGCACGTACGTAAAGTATTTGAGCTCGGAATTGAAAGGCTTTTACTTTTGATAAGTTGATGAGGCTTTGGCTTTTGTATAAAGCTGATAATAACTAGTACATGGAAGTTGGAAGTTGGAAGTTGGAAGTGTGGGAGATTCAATTGTGTCCGTACGGAAAATATAAAATACATTATAAAGGAGAGGAGAGGAGAGGAGAGGGGTGGAGTATTGGGTGAGGGGGGAGGGGTAGCACTTAATATTAAATACGAAAATATAAGTGAAAGTGTTACATGTGAGGGTATTAAAATCAATCGATAAATATTTTCCTACATTAGTTAAGTTATAGTCTAATTATATTGACAAGAAATTTCTTATTTAAAGAGAATTTTCCAATTACAAAAATGCCAATTAGGACGCCTACAAAATCATCGAAAGCTCTAAATCTATCTGTTTAAGTGAATTAGAGTGACTAGGTATATAAATCATGTTGACTGTTTATGTTTATGGAGGGAGAGGGTCGTTTTATATAGTGTTTCTTATTATGGTAAGAGGTCTAACTTTGATGCCGAGCTCCATTACCTTGAGGTCGAACTCTAGACATGTGTACGAAATTATGGACAAACGATGCTGGGAGATCGACCTGGACGCGCGGTACACTGAGGAGGTGTGTGAGTGTTACTGGTGGCCCATTTCACTCAATAATTATTGTTAAGTTGTAGGAGGTTAGATTTATATACTCCCTCCGTCTCATTTTAATAGTCATATTTGACTTTTCACACGAGTAAGAAAAGTGTAATTAATGTTTTGAATTTCATTAAATTATCCAATATTTTTTACATTTATGTCCTTTAAGTAATACTTTTTCATAAATGTCTACATATTGGATCGTTTAATGAGATTCAAAGCATTAATTACATTTTTTTTAATCGTGTAAAAAGTCAAACATGACTATTAAAATGGGACGAAGGGGTATATGTTTCTTTCCAATTCGTTTAAGGGGTACGTTCCAAGCATTTTGTTTTGGTTAATGGCTCGGTTTCCGAAACGCGACGTTACAGATGATGCACCACATGGGGTAAGGGTATGTGAACCATGTTGTGTAGAATCGAGTAGCCCACCTAGTAGATTATATTATTCTCTTCAATAGTATAAATGTATGTCCACATTTTGTTCTTGTAGCAGCTATGTTTAGTCTATTTATTTGGCCAAAAGTTTCAAAAGGACCAGAATTCACGTTGCCCTCTTCAATAGAGTTGTCCGATTTCAATCATGGTCTTTCTTGTTGCTGATGCTGAAAGAACAAGGAAATATCGAAGTACAAATTAAACAATGCGGAATAAATTAATAAAGTTGGATGAGCACAATTAAAATGACTGGTCGTCATAGCGTATTCATGAAGAGAGCGAAGTAAAACTAAATCTAAATCCAACTACAAACAATAACATATATATATATATATATATATATATATATATATATATATATATATATATATATAATCTTTAAAGCTAGCCATAGGTTCGATCACTTAGCCACTAGTGTTAGAGTATTTGGCTTTATCTAGATATTGAGGGACTTGATTGTAATATTCGATTTACATTATCTAGGATAGATTCTACTGTATATGTGGTGTAATGTAGTAGTGACACGTGTCCTATCCTATTAACTATATGTACTAAGGCACAATCATCAATAGTAATCATCCTTGGGTACACTTTTCTGTTAACAAAGTTGGTATCGGAGCCATCTTTCTTCTCCGGCTATGGCCGCCACAGGGAGCTCAGCTCCGGCAGGAAGCACAACCACTGCTCCTGCATCAACAACCACCCAAACGCCACCACATGCAGCTCCACCTCTTACATCTATCGGGCAAACATCAGCTCAAACTCTTCCTTCTCTTAGTTTGAGCTATTCATCCACTGTCCCGTTTACAGCTCCTCTATTTTCCGATGCTACGCCGTCCACCCTCCTCCGATCATCTCCCTTCTCTTCAAATCTACCCTCTGTTACTCACACTCCTCCGTTTGGAGGCACTTTAACTCCTAACTTCACAGTCAAGCTCAATCGAACAAACTACTTGCTGTGGAAGTATTCGATTCTTCCAGTTATCAGAGGCCATCGTCTGGAAGGACATGTGTTTGGATCAAGACCAAAACCACCAGAATATGTCTATTCTACAGGAAATCCAACAGTACCTATCAAGAATCCAGCATTTGATGAGTGGGAGACCATGGATGCGTTGTTACTTGGATGGATGCTTGGTTCCATGACCGAACAAGCACTCCTTGAAGTGGTCGGTTGTGGTACAGCTGCTGAAGTCTGGCATACCCTTGAAGTTCTTCATAACAGTCGTGCTGAGTCCAGAATCTTGGAATTAAAGGATGCTCTTATCAAAACTGCGAAAGGAGCCAAATCTATGGCCGATTACGGCTCAAATGAAGACACATGGAGATGAAGCGGCTTCATTTGGATATCCAATTTCTCAACGAGTTGATTTTGGCTACTCTTGGAGGTCTCACCAAAGAGTATGAATCGTAATTGTTAACATCACATCTCGAGTTGGTTCTTTATCTTGGGTGAAGTCCGGCCTCAACTATTAACACATGAACGCCTCATTGCAAGGTTTAATCCTTCATCTCCACTAGATTTGTCTCGGTCCGTGCTCAAGTTGCTCAAATGTATCAAGGAGGAACCAGAGGTTCCGAACTCGAACAATGGCGAGAGGAAGAAACCAACAAGGATCCGGAAGGGGTGGCGGATCCGAGAGGTGGGGGTAGAGGCAATGGCAATGGTAGAGGCACCGGAAATGGACCAAGACCTACTGTCAAATATGCCTCAAAGTTGGGCATATTGCATCGAATGTTGGCATAGGTATGAGTCAAACAACAACTCTCGAACAATCAAAACAAGTGGAAATAGGCAAGTAGCGCCTACCTTACAACACCGAAATGGTTGGAGATCCAAGTTGGTATGCGGATTCGGAGCAACCAACCATGTTACATCGACATGGCAAACCCGCGGATCAAATGAATATGATGGTAAGGACTCCCTAGCTGTTGGTAATGGTCAAAAAGCGCACATAGCACACACCTTTGGACATTCGTCATTGAACCACATATGCATTTGAATGATATTTTACATGTACCTCACATCAAAAAGAATCTGATTAGCATTTCCAGACTAACCTCTGACAATAATGTTTTTGTTGAGTTTCATGGCTCTAAATGTTTTGTGAAGGACAAAGTGTCAAAGAGAGTACTTCTGGAAGGAACCCTGGTAAATGGCCTATATCAGATTCAGCCTCTTTTCAGTGAAGAATCAACCAGCTTCAAGAGGTCCCTTCAATCCAAGTTTGCTGCTCCTAGTAGTTTTACTGTTTCTGTTTTGCCTAATGAGACTAGTCCTGATGTTTGGCATAGAAGATTAGGGCACCCTAGTCTAAGAATTTTAAATAAAGTTGCTTCTAATTATGGTGTAGCCATTAATGGCAATCTTTCTTTCGTGATGCTCGCCGATTTGGCAAACTTCATGCTTGTACCACTTGGTTCTTCTACTAGTCATCTCGCTCATGCTTTAGACCTTGTTCACACCGATATTTGGGGGCCTGCCCGATTCAATCTACCGCTTTGGTTTTACTTATTACATACACTTTATTGATGACTTTAGTAGATTCACATGGATTTATCCCTTAAAACACAAGTCTGATGCTTTAGCCACTTTTGTTAAATTCAAAAAACTGGTTGAAAACACTCTTAACACCACCATTAAAACTGTCCAGTCTGACTCGGGGGGTGAATATAGAAGTTTTGAGTCCTTTTTGGCTGATCATGGGATTAAATTCAGGCACCCCTGTCCACATGTTCATGAACAAAATGGAAGGGCTGAAAGAAAACATAGGCATATAATTGAAACTGGTCTCACACTTCTTGCTCAGTCATCCTTACCCCTGAAATACTGGTGGGACAGTTTTCATCATGCAGTTTCCATTATAAACATACTTCCCACACCGTGCTTCATAACAAATCCCCTTTTGAAACCCTATATAACAAGAAACCAGACTTAAAACTGATCAAAACTTTTGGATGTACTTGCTATCCTTATCTCAGACCTTATCACACCCAAAAGGTCCAGTATCATACTCAGAAATGTGTGTACTTAGGTCTCAGTCACACTCACAAAGGTCATAAGTGTATGGATACTAATGGCAGAGTTTATGTGTCTATACATGTTAAATTCAATGAGTCTGAATTTCCCTATAAGATGCTGCATCCTCATAGTACTGCTGATGTTATGTCTGGTTCTGTTGTGCCTCATACTATGTCCTATGTTCCTAGTTATACTTCTTTGCGCAGTTTATCAAGCCGGGGTGCCATGACAGAAGTACAATCTGCTAGTCCTGCTTCACCTTCACCAGTATATACCACATCACCAGATAACACAGTTACACCAGTGCATCCATCATCTTTTCCTCATGATGATTCTCCTGCTCCTCCAACTCCTATGTCTTCACCTTCAAATATTCCACAGTCCAGTGACTCATCCTCAACATCCTCAACATCCTCTTCCAGTCCTTCTCCACCAAAACATCAGATGCAAACAAGAGCCAAGAGTGGTATATCTAAACCAAAAAAAATCTTCACCTTGACCACTGTTATGGAACCAGATGCCACTTTAGAACCTACCTCTGTGTCCCAGGCCATGGCAGATCCAAAATGGTTCCAGGCTATGCAAGATGAATATCAAGCACTGATTCAGAATAACACCTGGGAACTGGTGCCACATGATCCTTCCCAGAATCTGGTTGGGAACAGATGGATCTTCAAAACAAAGTTGAAACCAGATGGCAGTGTCCTAAAGTACAAAGCCAGATTAGTGGCTAAAGGATTCAATCAGAAGGAGGGCATTGATTATACAGAAACCTTCAGTCCTGTGGCCAAGGCAGGGACAATAAGAGTTATATTATCTTTAGCTGCTTCCTTAAATTGGGGAATTCATCAAGTTGATATCAATAATTCTTTCCTCAATGGAACTTTGTATGAGTCAGTGTACATGCCCCAACCTGAAGGCTTCATTGACAACACCAAACCTGGTCATGTCTGCCATTTGAAAAAGGCCCTATATGGGCTCAAACAAGCCCCTAGGGCATGGTTTGAGGAACTCAAGACTCAACTGATTCAATGGGGCTTCACTCAGTCTGTATCAGACACATCTCTCTTTATTCTGAGACACAACAAAACACTTCTGTATGTATTGGTATATGTTGATGATTTCCTCATTACTGGAAACAATGTTGATGCTATCCAGAAGTTCATCGATCGCTCAATAATGATTTCCTTTGAAGGATTTGGGAGCACTCGGTCATTTTCTTGGTGTTGAAGCTCACGAGACAACGGTGGTATACTTTTGACTCAAAGACACTATCTCAAACAATTTCTTGCATAAACTCAATATGGATAATATCAAACCTTGCCCTACTCCTATGGTGACAGGTAAGTCCTTTCTTCCTGAAGAAGGAACTCCCATGAAGAATCCTACCTTGTACAGGAGTGTCATAGGTGCCCTTCAATACCTAACCTTTACAAGACCAGATGTAGCTTTTGCCATAAATACCTTGAGTCAGTTTATGCATTCACCCAGTGATGTTCATTGGCAAGCTCTGAAAAGAGTCCTCAGATACTTAAAGGGAACCATGGATCTTGGCCTGCACTTCAAAGCACAGGGCACACTTGATCCGACAAAGATATATGCGATGTCGCTACTTCACTGACAGGATACAGTGATGCTGATTGGGGCTGTTGTAAGTATGACAGAAGATCTGTTGCTGGTCACTGTATGTACCTTGGTGATTCTCTTGTGACTTGGAGCTCAAAGAAACAACATGTGGTCTCTAGATCTAGTACAGAATCAGAATATAGGAGTTTGGCTAATGCTGCAGCAGAAATTACATGGCTCAAATCACTCCTGAAGGAACTTGGTATTCAGCTCACTTCTACACCAGTGTTGTACTGTGACAACATCAGTGCCAATTCCCTAGCACAAAATCCTGTTTTTCATGCTAGGACGAAGCACATTGAGATAGATGTGCATTATGTTCGAGATCAAGTCATTAAAGGTGATTTGGTGGTTAACTATATCCCATCTAATGAGCAACTGCGAGATATCTTTACAAAAGCCTTGTCGCAATCGCTTTTGTGCCTTTTCGATCCAAACTAAATGTAGAACATCACCCACATTTAGTTTGAGGGGGGATGTTAGAGTATTTGGCTTTATCTAGATATTGAGGGACTTGATTGTAATATTCAGATTTACATTATCTAGGATAGATTCTACTAGACATGTGGTGTAATGTAGTAGTGACATGTGTCCTATCCTATTAACTATATGTACTAAGGCACAATCATCAATAGTAATCATCCTTGGGTACACTTTTCTGTTAACAAAGTACTAGGATGCGCAGACACTTCAATCTACTGATGTGCGCAATATCCGATACTTTTTCGATCTGACACGCGTCCGCAACATGTGTCAGTGAAATAATATCATAATGAACTTTTAATATCCGACATGCCTTCGACACGACATTCATTGGCATGATGTCTACACTATATGAACGGTGTTGACAATCTTTGACACTTCTAGACACACATTATTCCAATTTATTAATTTCATATTTTTACAAAGAAGAAAAAAGAGACATGCATTAGAACTGATTTGGGAGAATAATTTGTTGATTCTGATGTGATTCATTTATATAAATCAGTTAAAATAAAACATGAACTCTTAGCTTTTAGACCACCTCAGTAAAATGGTGTGGTAGAAAAGAATAATATAGCTCTTGAAGAAGTTGCAAGAACAATTTTTAAATGAATATAAGATGTCAAGATTACATTGGTCTGAAGAGTGCTTGTGCATTTTATTTGGTCACTAGATGGACTATTCGATAGAAGTTGCTTAAAACACCTTATGAACTCGTAAAAGGTAAATCTCCTAAAGTTATGCTAATGAAAATTCAAAAGCTTATAGATGTTATAATCCAGAAACTATGAGCGTTTTTGAATCAATTCATGTTTTTTTTTTTTGTTGTTGAATTTTCTGCCGTTACTAATGAGAAATGTGAAGATCTTAACTAACAGATGAATCAGTTAGAATTTGAAGATGATATTGAAGTGCCATTTAAAGACAATGTTGATAAGCCAAAACTCATATAGTACTTGATAATGTCAATCCAACTAAGCATCAACATGAACCAATGTCTTTATAAGATGAAACAAAACCAAAGCAATGACCAGGACCGGCCCACCCATAAGGCAGGCCAGGCACCAGCCTTAAGCCCACTGGAAGGGTGGGCCTCGGATTACCTGTTTTGCAAAAAAAAAAAAAAAATTTGGTCCAGGCCCATTTTTTGATTACCTGTTTTGCAAAAAAAAAAAATTTGTTTCGAGCTATGATCAAAGACGATAGTTTTACGCAATTTGATGTATTTAAAAGATTCATCGTGGTCGATCAACGAACAACGTGTTTCTTTTTCGTTAGACTATCATTCTTGTTTATATAAAATGTATGACCTAAATCATTTTATTGATCTTTTATGTAAGCAAATTTATGTAGACGTATATCATATTTCAAACAAGGGCGGATCTGTGTGTCTTCGGGGATCACGTGACCCTACTGAGATTCGATGAATATTTATTAAAACGATATAGTTTTGTTGTTATAAAATATCATTTTGCGGTTAAAAAAATTAGTTTTAGGCCCCCGTGATCCCACAGAAACAAAATTTTATTGAGTACTCGGACTTACAAAAAAAATTCATTGTAAGTATCAAGTATGTTTTGTACTTTTGTTTATGCATATGATGATATGAATTTGAATTATTACTTCTAGGTATGTTTCGAGGCTATTAATGAATTCAATTTTGTATTTACGGATGTTATAAATACAATGTTGATATATTTTGTAAGTATGTGTTCAAGAGAAAAAAAAATTTTAACTGCAAAGGCCCACCGTACCGATTCGCCTTAAGCCTCGGGTTTGGTTGGGCCGGCCTTGGCAATGACGTACTAAACATGAGCTAAGTGTAAGAGAAGTCACATAAGAAACCTAATCTTTGAAGAAGTCTCCTCGTGTGTAAGAACCAAAAAGTCCACTTCAATCTCTCAACTTCACGATCTACATGCTCGAGAATTCACCATTGTTAGAAATAATTAGGTTTTGATGAGAAGTGCCAGACTAGCTGTTATATATGCAAGCAAAAAGATGTCAAAAAATGTATAGGTTTTACTAGAGTCTGATATTGTATAGGTTAATCATACAAGCAATGTAATAGTCTGTTGATAGAATCTCAAAAGAATAGGTTTAGAGTTTAGAAAAACAAGTAGAGTCTAAGATCCTAAGTTGAGCTGAGCTGAAGGCTGATGGAACAAACTCATTGTAGAAGACCTGAAGGTTTATGAAACAAACACAATGCCGGAGACTGGAGATGAAGGCTGAGGGTTCAAACTTAATTTTGAAGATAAAAGTTGAGATTGTAAACTTAAACTTCAGGTAAGTTTGTGATGACCTGAATCAACTTTATTGACGTATGTAGAGGGTTTTGAGAATCAAAGAAAAGTGATGATGAATCTTAAGTATTGAAAATGGAGTACTCTGATCTCACAAATGAATATCAGATGAAAATCAAGTCAGCTAAGACGAGTTGAACCAGAGACACTCAGCAGATTCAATATTAAAGCTGAAATGGTACAAGTACTATTAGTCTATTAACAAGATAAATTTGAATATACAATTGAAGGTAAGGATTAATATTGGATGTCTAATCAAGCACTCAATCAATGCTCAAGTTTAAATGATGGTTGCAAGGATTTTAGTACCGGAATATTCAAGGAATGCCATTGATTGACATGATGTCATTGTCAGAATGACACTGGCAGTGACACCGAATCAGACAGCAGATAATTTCAGAGAATAATCAGGCATATCCTATAAACGGTCCTTAGAATTCAAAATTTGAGCATTGGATATGTGCCTATAAATAGAGGACTTAGCAACCCAAATATACATACAAGTGAGCCCTGAAATTTGAGCAGTTAAGATACACATGTGAGTTCTTCATTTCTTTGAAATCTTCTAAGGCGTTCGTTGCAAGATCAAGAAACTTCAAGTGCTGCATTTTATCAAGAATCAATCCAGCATTCAACACTTGAAGCTGGAGCTACTAAACTAATATATAAATCAAGAATCAATCTCAATCAGTATCTAAGGATTCATACATCTCAAACTAATTTTTACATAGTCTTTGGAGCAGTGAAGCACAACAGTGTGTAAATAACTGTGGTCAGCTGAATTGTGGCATCTGAGAAGGAACTGAGTTTTGTGGTGGAGCTGTTGAAGAGGCAATCCTACCCTCGAATGGACATTGTAACAACTTCAGTGAAGCAATATAGACAATTGTGAGTACTAATTGTTCACATTGTGAAGATGAGGTGAGATCAATCAAGGACAATCTTTTGAAATCTATTGTACTTGTGTGACCAAGAACAATGGTGATTTCCTCCAACATCACGGGAGAAAAGAAGACGTAGAAGGTTACACCGGATCAAACTTCCATAAACAAATTATGTGTTTTTACCAATGTTCTAAAAGTCGGTAGGCGCTAGTCGGCCGGCCGGGTGGGGAGTCGGGACTAGTCAGCTAGGCCGGGAACTAGTCGGGGACTAGGCGGTTTTGGATTTTTTCCAATTAATAATAATAATAATAATAATAATAATAATAATAATAATAATAATAATAATAATAATAATAATAATAATAATAATAATAATAATAATAATAATAATAGAATTGACCCAAAAAATAATGATACTACTACTTTAGTCATACTAAGTGCTAACATAACATAAGTCGAAAAATTCAAGTCACAAAATAAACATATACAAACATACATGATACGTCCAAAATAAACACATTCAAAGTAAAGTACTCAAGTTTCGAAATAAAATTTACAATACAGACCGCCAAGGGCGAGTTGCCTTAGTTGAAGCCGACTATCCCGCCTTTGAACCCGACTTTCCCGCCTAGAGGCCGACTAGTCCCCGACTGGAGACCAGCCCGCCCAGACAGGTGCGACTAATGTGTACTCAGGTCGGTCGAGGGCCGACTAGCGCCTAGACGGTGCCTAGTTAGCCAACTTGGCCGGCTTTCAGGGCACTGGTTTTTACTTTCTGCAATTACTTTTTAGTCATTTATCTTTATGTTTCTTGCTTACGAATACACACCACATATACAACACTGTTGAGTTCTGAAACACTTAGTATATCAAGTTTTAGAACAACACTTATCAAAGGCTTTATATCCGCTGCACAAACACAGTTGAGCTGAGGCAGTCAGCAAACTTTCCATTTAGCTGAGTTTTTAAAAACTCTAAAAGTGCCAAGTTTATTCACCCCACCCCCCCACCCCCCCCTAAACTTGATCATAGCCTTTCTAAGGGACCAAAAATTGGTATCAGAGAAGGACTTCACACCTGAAGAGATCAATTATTTGTCCAGTTGTTGCTCTATCTACAAATCAGCACTTTCGGCAATCGGTATACGTTTTAAAGTGTGATTTTTAGATCTTGTTTTCAAAGCTCATTCTGCATAATGGAATCACAATAGTACATTGGTAAGCTTCTTATGTGATCTATGGATTGATTTGATGAATACAATAGAAATTTGCAAGCATATGATACTTTTACACATGAAGAGTTGATAGATGTGCTGACTGATGGACCAATCCAGATCACTGATATCAAAACAAATGAGGCTAGTGTACAAGTAGAGGTTGATAAAACGTAAGTCCAGATGGACAGCTGATGAAACGAAGAGAGAATATATAATAATATTGATGTGAACATCATTTTCAAAACTTTGGACAACAACATGTATCTCAACTTCAAAGTATGCAAAACTGCCAAAGAAATATGGGAGAACTCGATATAGTTTGTGAATGATCTGATTCTATCAAAGAAAACAAACTGACTATTGCAAAATAGAAGTTTGAAGGATTCAATGTGAAATCTAATGAAACAGTAAACCAGATGGAGACAAGATTCAATGCAATCATTGATGAACTGACTCTGCTGGGAGTCAGCTATACAAGAAAACAGATCAATGTCAAGATCTTTAAAGCTTTACCTGATGACTGGAAGATGAAAGTCACATCCATGATTGAATCCAGAAATCTAATGATTGAGGACACATTCAAATTGTTCTCAGATCTCTCAAGGCTTATGAGTTTGAAGAATCAACTTCAAAGAAGGAACAGTAAAGACTACAACATTGGCAGCTGAGCCACAAGAACAAACCACACATTGAGATGCTGAGAGTCTGGATCAGATGGAGCAGTAGATAACTTTGCTAATGAAAAGATTCAAAAATCTATCATAAAATGCCAAGGAAAGAGAGTCATCCAGACGATATTCCAAGGATGACAGATACAAAAAGAATGAAGAACCAAAGAAAGAGGCTAAGTATCTTTGCAGCAACTGTAGAAAGCCTAGATACTTCAAAGCTGACTGTCCATATCTACTGAAGAAAAGATCTGAAAAAGCACCTGAGAGAAAAATGAGCAGTAAAAGAGCATTGAAGGCTGAAGAATCATCCAACAATGATGAGAGTGAACATGGTATGTCATCTTCATCTAAATCAGATGACACTGCCCTAATTGCAAAGATTGATGATGACACTGAGGTACTGAATTCTGTTTCAAAATATTCATCTACATCAAGTGCATTTTTTTAACTGCAGGTTCCAATCCTAGAAATTCGGAGTTGTGTGAAACTCTTGACAGTCTTCTTAAAGAATTAAGAGAAATTCAGTCTAATTATGAGATTGTTTAGGCTGAAAGAGAATCATTCAAAGTTGAAATCCAGATATTGAATACTGAGCTGAACCTTATTAAATCTAACAGTTCAGTAAAAGAAGTTGAATCAGCCATGATTGGCTGAACCTTATTAAATCGAGACCAGTTGTGAAAACCACTATAGCTGAATCAGTAGCTAATTCAAGTTCTTCTACTATTTCAGTTGTTTTCCTTTTGTTATTATATCATGAACCGTGAGCTATTTGCTTGTCATATTCTATTAATCTAAACTGTTCTTTGGTTATTGTTGAATCTTTAGTAAAAGTTTATATTTTTGTTTAGATCTGTGTTGTGTCGGACTGAAGTGATTTCAAATGGATTTAGATAAAACCATATCACATTGATTCCACACATCATTTTAATTTGAATTTGGCACGTTAATCTGTAACTGCATCATAATTTGGTGGATATACCTTAAGTAAGTCTCATATACCAAGATCACACTGTTGGAAGTAGCGCCCGAAAGTCAATTTATGTAATTGTTTTTAGAATTAATAAATGACAGATTTATTCTCATCTTATTACTTGCTTCGTGCTTGTAAGTAATACACTACTGAAAACCCCAAGTCGTATCATATGTATCCATATAACTTAGTGTGTGTCACACATGAGGATTAAGTTTATGGTGATACACTTGAACTATTAGTCCGTGGTGAACTTAATCAAAGTATGGGGTCTATTGATTAAACCACCATTAATGCGTCCAGAACACTTTATGGTGTGACCGTCCTATCCGGACCGTTGACATTGGTTGTCTAGATGGGGCATTTATATATGATGAGAGTCATAGAGGACTGGACCGATTTAATCTGAGTTTCTCATATAATTCCGTGATTGAGAAATCTTATTAAATCACAAGATTATCATATATGGATTAACCTTAATCCTGAAGTAATTACAGACTCCTACTTGTTTCAAGATAAGGTTTGATGTGTTCGTTAAGGATCGCTAAGAGGCGCGGTCCGAATCACTTTCACGTTGGCACTATTCTGGAATGAGTAAGAAGTGTGTGTTTCACAGATATGGAATCCATTCCTCCCAACACAATGACAATCACAAATTGCGCCTCACTTGAAATAAAGGAGAGAAAAATTAGTTTCTTGTTCTAGTCATTTAGAGAAGAAAAACCTAGGGTTTTTCTTATGCATATTCAAGGAGGTTCTACGGCGAGGATCGACATCCACCAGTCGTCGTTAGGAGATACAATCCGGAAGATTGTGGCTTCTCCCTTTTGTCGAATTTCTCATCTATTTCTATTGAGGTAAATCTACTAACCTTCTTGTAGATTAATTATTTATGTGAATCATATCATGGTAAAATCGCATGCGAATTTATTCGTAGCTTCCGCTGTGCAAGATCGAGTGTCTCGATCGGTGCTGTGAATCAGATCTGACAATCCAATTATGGATCGGATCCGAATTCGGGTTTCTGTATATCCAACACACACTTCATTGTGTCTGCCTTGTTCTTTGATCACAAAGGTTTTAACACATAAGCAAATAAATAAGTAATATACCTCTACTTGTTTGTTAGTACTTGTGTTATAATTGCTAAATAAAAAAAGACTTAAAAATCCCCCATCACTCAATTCACCCCTCCCCTCCCCTCTAGGATTCAGTCCTAACAAGCTAAATCAGGTTTGCAGATTGGTCAAATCAATTTATGGATTAAAGCAAGCAAGCAGACAATGGAATTTCAAGTTAACAGAATCTTTGGAGAATCAAGGATTTTCATATCTTATTCATAAAAAGGTTGGGCAAGGATTTCATTGAATTATTAGTTTATGTAGATGACATTATTGCAGCCATCCCTGATTTGAATCAGATTCATCAAGTCAATGATCATGTTCATAACCAGTTCATTATCAAAGATCTTGGTAAGCTGAGGTATTTTTAAGCATTGAAGTTGCTAGTACACCTAGTGGGAATTCTATTTCATAGAGAAAATACACTCCCAATCTCCTGCAAGAATATGATTTCTTGGGGGCTAAACCCGAGAAGACTCCAATGGAATCGAAACAGACCTTACAACATGGGGATTCACCTTTGTTAGATGACAATACCGCATATATATCTCTGGTTTGTAAGTTGATTTACTTAACATTTACCAGACCTGATATTGCCTTTGTTGTTTAACAACTGCGTCAGTTTTTGAAAACTTCAACTGAGACGCATATGAAAGCAGCTCAGAGGAATCTGAGATACTTAAGTGCCAATCTAGCACGATAAATTTTCTTTCCGGATGAGAGCACATTCATATTGAAAGGATTCACTGACAGTGACTGGGCAAGATGCTCTGAGACTAGAAAGTCTATCTCAGGCCATATGATGTTCCAAAAAAATGCTCCCATATCTTGGAAGGCTAAGAAACATACAACTATTGCCATCATAAGTTCCTCTGAAGCTGAGAACAAGGCAATGACAAAGGCAACTTGTGAGATACAATGGCTTCTCTATATTTCTTAGGATTTGCATATTCTAGTTCAACCTCTTGTTGTCTTGTTTTGTGACAATGCTAGTGTTCTTCGTATTTCTCACAACCCTGCGTTTCATTATGGGATAAAACATATTGAGATTGCATGCCATGTTGTCAGGGACAATGTCAAGTCAGGCTCGATCAAACTTATGCATGTTTACACCAAAGAACAACTGGATGACATCCAGGGCCGGACCTGGTATTAATTGGGCTTAAGTTCAAGTCCCCGAATTGGGCCTTTTTGTTGAAGTTTTTTTTAACATACTTATCGCGTTGTAAAGACAAAATTCAATTTATTGATAGGCTCAAAAACATGCCTACAAAGTAATCTTTTCTAGCATATTTAGAAACAAAAACCAAATTTATACGTATACACAAAACATACTTTTTATTTTTCTTTGTGTGCTTTTTTTTATATAGATATATAATAATATAAAATAATGGTAGATACTTTTTCATAAAGTAAATATTTTATAATCATTTGTATACGAGTTGTCGTACGAATTAATTTTATCGTAACGAAATGGGTTTTCAGATTCATGCATTTTCGAACTGATATGTACTTACCCTTTCGTGTAAGGGTTTGCATTCTTTCATCCGGTGAACAGTGACAACCCTACCCTTTCGTGCAAGATTCCTAAACTTTAAAAAAGTTTACAAACATAAAATAATATGACATCAATATAAAAGTCACTCCACTAACAAAATGCAAAGGCTAAACGAAATAAAAAATACGCCGGCAAGGCCAATCACGGAATCAACCCATCAAGTAAACAATACATACCTGATTAATGTAATGACTATATGTGATTCTCTTATTCAGTCAAAATGAAAGCCCTCTTCTGCTCTTCCTTGTTCCTACTCCTTCCTTGCTATGCTATCTTCCAATCTTTCTACATACAAAAAAATTATGATATCCAAGAGACATTAAATCATCTATTCTGACTATTAATCTTACTAATTAAAAAGTTGATTACATTATTAAACATTTAAACTATAAGAAAAATAGTAATTTACTATAAGAAGAATAGAAAATTACCTCCACTTAAGAACTTAGGAGTTAGGGCTTGTGAAGTCTTGAAGATTGAGAATTTGAGATTAGAATTTATGAATGGGAAATTGAAAGAACTAAGAAGGAAAGGAAAAAAAAAAAAAAAAAAACAGCTCAGCAGCGGCTGTCGAGAAGAGGCAGGGGAGGGGAAAGTGGAAACGAAGGCAAGGGACTGAGGGGAGGGCCGGAGCGTTACTTAGGAGTGAAATGAGTTTTATTTTAGTTGTTTTATTTATTTTTCTGTGTGCTTTTTTTTTTATATAATATAGTTATAATAATATATTCTTTTTAATTTCTATAGTTTCCAAACAAAAAATTAATAAAACTTGTTTGTATATATTTTTTTTTTGGGCCAGGTAAATTTTTTTATTGGGACCTTTATCGATTAGAGTAAAAAAAAAAATTGGGCATTTATCAAAAATAAATTAACATATTATATTAGGTTGGATCGGATTGAATCTACACGGATTTTTTTTTTCTTTTAACGATAGATGTACCGTTGGGCCCTCCCGACACCGTTGGGCTTAAGTCGGCCATCTCTCTGGCCTCACTGTAGGGCCGGCCCTGATGACATCCTAACTAAAGCTTTGGATGCACCTGTATATATTTTGTTATTTAGTGGATAAGCTAGGCATTTCCCAAATTTTCCAACCAAGTTCCAGTGAATAAGGGAGTATTGGATGCAAGCAGGATGTGCATTCAACTCAACTCAGCTTAATATTTTCAGTTGACTAAAGATTCAGCTTAGTTCAATATTTCAGCTCAGTTCACTTAGAATTCGGCCGACTGATTAGAGTTAATTTACTATGCTCTGGTGCATGTTTTAACCCCCATTTATGACAATTTTGGCTCATTTTGGGTACCTTTAGACCAATAATAGGGTAAAATCACATTGCACACTCACTTTGAGGTAAACCGTCAAATAGATGGAAAACCTAACAATTTTACGGTATTTTGACTCTTTTCGATGCCTATCTTTCTTGCAGAATTATGCTCGGTATGTTGTTTGGCATGTGAAATGCAGGAAATATTTGACTCTTAAACCTGGACGATGAGGTACGAGGCTTAGAGAGGCATAACCGAAGCCCGGGAATGGAAACGGATCAAATATAGTTGGTGTTTTCGCCTTACATTCACTTTATCTGCAATTTGAGCTGTGTTAGAGGCATTTTCTGGACTTGTGGTCTTCAGGAAAGTTTTAGATAATGGAATGCGCTTTCCAACGCTACTTGAATCACTCAAATCGGATCTCTTCACACAAAGATATTGACAGAGTACTGAAGCTGTATCAGTGCTGAAAGTTTCAAGACTCAATGCGCGCGCATTGCCCATAATGCGAGCGCATTCGACATCCTGACAGATTTATAGCAGCGGGTTTTGATGTAAGAATGAGGTTTTTCACCCCCATTTCATATCCACTCATACCTAGACTCACTTAGATTCCCTTAGGTCGATCTTCATCACTTTTCTCCCTTAGATTAGCTCTTCTTTCACTCTTTCTCTTAGATTAAACACAATTTAGCATAGATTCCTCTCTTTCTTGTTGGTGTATTGAAGCTTAATTTCTTCCCCAAGTGACATTGGGTTTGGATGAGATTGATGCAGCTTCAATTTCCTTCGTTTTTGGTAACTAATCATTTTCTTTTCGGTTTTATGGTTTTAATCTCTTCTTTGATTGTTATTTCTTGCTTTATGACGAGTAGCTAAACATATCATAGCTAAATCATGTGAAAATTGTAGAAATCACCCCCTAATTGATGAAATTGGGAATGTGTAGTGCTTAATTGATGTTGTATTGACGAATTCATGTCTTAAAACTTGTTCTTCATGCTTGAATTAGATTGATCACCTAGTTCATGAACTGGCACACCGCTTTTATAAATGTATATTGCGAAGGGGTGTGGAAAAAGGAGTTTTAAGATCATTTTTATAATCAACTGAGTTGTTTAGATTGATTAGGGAGTGAGGTTCATTCGGTTGTGAAATCGAGCAACTCTAGAGCGTTAATTTTGTTTCAGTCTAAATCCTTAAAGGCGGACTCTTGAACCAGGCAAAGGGTGTTTGATTGTTGCATGGCGTCTTACACTAGCTTAGGAGTTTGCACCCGTGAATTTGTCGATATGATCATTAGGTTGGTTGGTTGGTTAAGCTCATTCCCGAGATAGCCGATTAGATGGGTGAAAGTATTCAATTGGATCATGTCTTGGCTATGCTTCTCTCTTATAAGTACCTTTCGTTTAATTGTCGTCGTAGTATAATCAAAACGTGAGCAACTTATTATTGACCTAAACTAAGTTTGATAACGGCTTTGGTACTCAATTGATTCCTCGAGGGATACGACATTGCTCTCTACTGTAGTACTTCCGACCCAGTACTCTGCTCGTTAAGGTTGGTCGTTCCTATATTGGTCATCACCGACTATATTCTGTTGTAACATCTATATGTTCTGTTATAACTGAATGTAACCGTTGTTGTGAAGTATACACTATAAATATTTCATGATCAGCAATATTGTAACTTAACTTGTTCATTATTCTTGATCAATAAAAATTTCGCATTTTATTTACAGTTGTTTCAATTTCATCAATTTCAACATTTATTTATTGAGCTCAAATTGAAATAGAAAGAGTTCATTTTTCTAAGTCTGAGTTTAAAACAGAGGTGACAGAATGAGTTTTTGTAGTCTGTTGTTATAGATTGTTGATTAGCTGGATCGAGCTTGTGTGAAGCTTCAATCATCTGCTTAAAAGTTAGAGGAACAAACTGATACTCTTGAACAAAGTTGGATTGGCAGAAAAAGAGCAAGAAAGCTGGAATAGAGACAAAGTTGCTACAATAAGAATAATGTTGTGAGTCGCCTTCTGAGTAGAGTTGTGCTTGTGTTTTGAGTTGATCAATGCCCTTTGCTTGATGTTTGGATAATGTTCAGAGAGCTTTCAGAGTTGTAACACTCTCTTAAGAGACTGTAAGTGGCTAATAAAAGAAATCATATTGAATTGAAATTCAAATCCAATATCACACTTAATACAAGATTGACGGTAAGATTGGTATTTTAGATTGATTTGTTGGAACATGTCTAGATACGTGTTCACTAGTACATTATTGACTTTAAATCTAAATTTAATAGACTTATTTAAATTTACTATATCTATTGTAAATACTTCTATATATTTACGCAAATATTTGCCTATTTATTTTAACTATGCATGAAAATATTGGTTATGTAAACGGTGCACCATCGGAACATAGTATAAGAAGTTAATTAGTCCCGTAGGACATTGGAAGTGGAGATTCTCGTGGTTAGGGTTTAATCAATTTTTTTTTTTTTTAAGTATAAGAAGCTAGGAGGTAGTATAATACTATAATGTATTAAAATTGCTTGGAGAGAAAGAAAAATTTTAATCGAAAATACTAACAAAAAAAACAATCGAAAAGCTAGATTTGCGGGAGGGAGATCGCATGTGAGAACAAGATGTCATCATATCACCTAATTATTTGTCGACCAAACTCTACCATTATTATATATATATATATATATATATATATATATATATATATATATAAAAGAGAGTAGAGTTTATGTGTTTATATATGAATATGAAGATATTGTTAGCTTAATATGAACTGATTACACACGTGCGTGGAATAAAAGAAAATAAAGATGTTATACTTCAATGTAACACAAACTCAGAGAATATGTAGGGGATTGAAAATCTGCGAAGATTCTGCCGGGCAATTGACTCTATCTACCTTGCGCACTTGGACCAGAATATGTTAACGAATTCTATATTTTACAAGTTTTAAATACATAATTGCTTAGTTTACAGAATTTTTATCGAAAATGTAATGCATCATATTATTCATATAACATAATACCGTAAATATATAGAGAAATTTACATTACCAGGATGATGAATACGGTAGTTGTAAAAAAATATTGCAAAATCTATATTATACATTTAAAAGTAGAGTATATAGTGAATTATTATTTTTTTTAAGTATAAATATTGAAATATCTAAAATACAAATTTTAAAGTATTTAGAGTAACTACCGTAAAGGAGGGGCGGGACCCAAAGCTTTAGGGGAAGATCCATTGAGATCCGAAAAATGATGTATTTTTACTGTTAAAAAATATAAAAATGCAATTGGTGCCTCACTTGATCATTATTTTTACTCTAATGGCCTCACTGAAAGAAAAAGTCTGGATCCGCCACTACCGTAAAGTGTTCTTATGTGTATAAGTATAAATAAGAGAAGCGATTGAGTTACTTTCTAAACTTCACATAAAAGTCCACGGTTAACATCTTGTGATTGTGTGTTTGCATTTTTTATATCTTTGCTAGAAATTTAAAAAAATATTGTGTCGTAACAAGATGTTAATGTAGAATTTATATAGAGTATTGATAGTTAATTTAATCGTTTTCCGGGAAAAATGTGGCTTATTAAAAAGTAAAGTGCTTAGTTCTCAAAAAAAAAAAAAAAAGTAAAGTGCTTTAATAACAATATCGTCTATAGCAGGATTGTGTGAGTTTTTGCAATTTGTAACAATGATAAAAATACCCTGAACTACTATGACATATCAATCTATTTACATCATTTACACGGTCTTAGAAACGGGGCAGCACCGGGTCGAAGACAAAGTCTTTCTTTTAACTAAAGCCCCCGGTATCCAGAATCACCTAGTCCGACTAATTCGGAGTTCGGTCCGGGTGATACCTACAAATTCTGACTCTTACTCAAGGGTAAGGTCTGGCCAAGAACTTTTTCAAAATGACGCCTCAGAGGAGAATCGATTTGGTGACCCCCCTAGACATTCTCAAATCACTTACCACATTTGATTACGTAAGAGAGATGGTAATTCAACATGATATCAAAGCGAGAGGTCTAGGGTTCAAACTCTGCTCCAAGCACAGTCACCCAAACAAACAAAAGGTTCTCTAAGAAAATAAAATAAGTCCGCACTTGAGGGGTCGTGTTGAAGTATAAAATACTAATTATCTACTTCTCCATCAGCTTAAACTTTTGGGAGAAGTGGTAGTTCAACATAAAGTCTACAAAATATCTAATATTATCATATTGTTGTGAATATTACGGTTTTTCTTACTTACATCTAAGAATTGACTTAACGTAGGAAGTAAATCAATGCATCATATTATATATATATATATATATATATATATATATATATATATATATATATATATATATATATTATAATAAAAGATTTAACTCTTTTATCGTATATTTTAACGAATCATTTTCAATTAATATAGAAAATGCATTAAAATTTAATATCTTGCCACTTCTTTCAATTGTGAAAGCTTGTTGTGGAGGATATATACCTTTCATAGTCTTTCCCTCAAATCTGTACACACAGTCTTCAAGTTTGGTATCAGAGACACAAACTTGAAGACTGTGTGTACAGATTTGATCAAATAGGGCATTTTTAAAGCATAAGGGAAACCGTCTTAAATTATTTGACAATAATGGTATTTTTACTTGATTATGAATTCCGTCTATAAGTATAATATTTGATCCAACATGCAAAAGCCAAAAACCCTAAACGCCACACCTGGGCTAAAGCGGGTATAAAACGGCTACAAAAGGATCAATTTATACTCATGCGGTCATGCCGAATTAATCAAAATCTTGTCAGATAAGATTGCCAGTTTCCTGCACTACCCTTAATCATTGTACACACATTCTAAATTTAATATATATATATATGAGTAATGATAGAATATAACCGTTGTTTCACAACGAATGATACAACTCGATCAATCTTGTATATTTGATCATGATGTTTGACTCATTCTTTATGTACTTCCATAATGAGTAAGGATAGAAATTTTGGTTTTGTCACCCTTTATATATGTCATAATCAGTGGCAGACCTATATATAGTCAAGGGCAACTGCCCTTTCGCTTCAAAAATAATTACTAATATATGTATTAAATATTTTGTTCCCCTGCTCCCCTTAAATTTTTTATTTGTCTTCTTAAAATTTTCATTGTTTTCATTATCAAAGATGTTGCATCCACCGCTAAATATACTCGTGATATATATATAGAGAGAGAGAGTAGTTTCTATCATCCATCTAGACGTGGGCGGTTCCGGTTCTAAATCCGGTTCGGACCCGCCGGTTCCCGGGTCCAACCCGGCGGTTCCACGGGTCCACGGAACCGGCGGTTCCACGGTTCCTACCCGGTTTTAGGTTCCAACGGACCCGGCACGGTCCGGAACCGGCGGTTCAAGGAACCGGCCGAAAAACCGGCGGTTGAACCGGCCCGGAGGACCCGGAACCGGCAGTTTTATTTTTTTTATTTATTTTTTTTTCTGAATTTTCGTTTTTTTTTCCTTTTTCCTTTTCTTTTTCCTTCAAAATTTGCCCAAGATTCCAATTTCCAATTTGACCAACGGTTGGCAACGGATATATATTCAAAATTTTTTATTTTATTTTATTTTATTTTAAAATATCACATACTCATCACAGTATAAATACATATCAATTTCATCTATTTTTACCCACAATTCTTTTCTATCTCTCATATTCTAACTCACATATTATAATATTATCTACTATTATAATATATTTCGGATAGTGATTTGAAGTTGTTCTGAATAAATTCGTTTACTTTATCACATTCTTTTCATTTTTTTTTTCGAAAAGAAAATGTTACTGATGAAACTATCGGGGAAGTGAATCATTCAAAATTTAAGGTTGTTTGTAACGTTTGTGAAAAAAACGTATCATTACGAGCGTGGAATCGGGCTTGGTTCTTATATGCGACATTTACGAATAAGGCATTCTGAGGAAAATGAAAATTATATGCATGATGCTTGGTTACGTCGAGACGGGTAGCCAGGTAGGATGTGACATGTAACAACGTCAACATGCACGTTATGAAAAATCGATGTAATATCAATGTTGAATGTTGCTTGTTGTAGTGTTTTGTTGTATTAATTTAGTTTTATCAATGTAACCGTTACGTAGAATAATCGGTATCCATTATTTATGTTTAATTTATCCTTCATTTATTGTATTGTAATAAATTAATGTAATCGAAAATGGTCATTATAATGAATGTTAAAAGTTAATCCATGTTATTTTTCTTTATTTTCTTAGCAATTGTTTTATTTAAATATTATACAAGCCGTGTGTGTTTTTTTTTTAAAACATACTTATGAAATTAAATATTATATATAGTTTAATAACCAATTAGATTTTATTACTCCCTCCGTCCCATTTTATTTGTCCTGTTTGACTTCTCACACAGATTAAGAAAAGTGTAGTTAATGCTTTGAATCATATTAAATGATCTAATATTTTTACACTTATGCCCTTTAAGTGTTGTTGGAGCATTTAATGCTACATATTTTTTATTGTAAATATTGTAAAGAGAAAAGGGTATTTAAAAAAATTTACCAATTAACGCACAAAGTAGACACTTATTTTGGGACAAACCAAAAAAGAAACATGGACAAATAAAATGGGACGGAGGGAGTATTAATTTTAACGGAAGTTATACAAATTTTGTAAAAAAAAATTGATTTTTTTGGAACCGGGATTGGAACCGTGATCGGAACCGTAATCGGAACCGTGATCTGAACCGTCTGACCCGGGAACCGCCGAGACCCGGACCCGGACCGGGGAACCGCCAAACCCGCCGGTTCCCAGGAACCGGCTAGAAAATGGAACCGGCGGTTCCGGTTCTATTTTGGACCCGGAACCGGAAAGTCGTGCCATGGACCCGGAACCGACCCGGAACCGGTCACGTCTACATCCATCTAGGTGAAAGATTGATAGTGGATAAATGGTAGTGTAAAGAAAGTTTCCTTTGTGCAATATTCTTCAACGGAGACTACTACTACTAGCCCCCACATTTGCGCTCCAGCTAGCTGTTCCCCCTGACTTTGAAACCTAAATGGCTTCGCTTTATACCTTTGATCCCATTCATTTCCTGTTTTTGACTTATTCCTACTCCCAAACAACACAAGTTATCACATGCATGAAACGACCTTTCCCGTCTTTTCTTCTTCTACAGTATTTTTGAGTTTATCTTTCCTTTCACTGTGTTCCATAATTTTTTCCCGTTTAAAAACTTAAGTCTTCATTAATTCTCTGTAGTATTTTGTGTTATAAAATGATGGACGTTCCACTTACTCCAAATTTAAGATATACGTAATAATGTTATAATTGATCAGAGTCGTCCACATGTAATCAGATGCTTTATGTGATATCCCATATTGAAAGTCTGGGAAACACACCACAACCATATAAGTGTGAGACATAAATAGAATCATTTAACGCAACCAGATCCGGGATCTGGAGACGTTACATTTTAGGCGAATCTTTTTTTAGAGTTCTTAAATTTGAAAAAAAAAAAAATTAGGGTGTAACAGTTATTTTTATGATATATACCAGGTGAACACGTGTAAAAGAAAGGTATATAATTTGGTTACAATTTTTTGACAAAATATAGGTATCCATTTGATTCTTACTTTCTTTTTTTGGCGTAAATAGAAAAAAAAATTGGGACAATTTAATTTGTTAGTTTAGTGACTTGATCTCTAAAACTGGTAGAACTAATCTGAAAGCTGAAACTGAGTTTTGTGAAGTGAAACTGTGTTTTGGGAAAAAGCTGAGAAAACTGAGTTTTGGAGAAAAATGAGTTTTGGTGGAAACTGAGTTTTGGTTGAAACTGAGTTTGCTGAGTTCTATATCTGAGTTTGTTGATTACAAATGTGTTTTCATCTGGTGGATAACAGCTGGAGTTGGGGTCCACATCTGGGGCATTTATGACAATCTGACAGAGATCCTATGGCGGCTAGGGTTTAGGATTTGTGTCTATAAATACTATATGTTGTAATCAATGCTGTGTGAGTGTGAAAATTCTTGTAACTTCTGCATAATAAAATATCTCATTTTCTGCCCGTGGATTAGTCGGCACAACGCCGGATACCACGTTAAATCACCGTTTCTCTTTCTTTCTCTGTTTTATCAATTTCCGCCTTATTTTTCTGTTAGATTGCATATGTTTTATCTTTCTTCAAGTGCAAGTTTCTTATCGGTGTTTTAACAAACTGGTATCAGAGCGTCAGGTTCAATATTCAGAGAGATTTGCAAGTTGAACGGAGTTGATCTTCACCAAGACCGGTGCTAGGATTTTGTGATCAAAGGTCTGTTCTTTAGCAAGAAAGATGTCAGCAATTAACGTAAAGATTGATAAATTTACAGGGAGGAATAGTTTCAGCATGTGGCAAATCAAGATGTGGGCCTTGTTAAAACAACAAGGATTGTGGACTCCTTCATCCGGTAAAGGAGATGCCAGTGCAGCAGATTACGCCAGTCTGGAAGAGAAAGCACATTCTACCATCATGTTGTGCATATCTGATGATGTTATCACAGAAGTTACCGAGGAAGACACCGCTGCTAAGCTATGGTCAAAGATTGAAACACTGTATATGACTAAGTCATTGACCAACAAATTGCTGCTAAAGCAGAGGCTATTTAGCCTAAGGATGCATGAGGGTGCTCAACTGAGAGATCATCTTGAACAGTTGAACACAATATTACTTGATCTTAGGAATATTGATGTGAAGATTGAGGATAAAGATGCAGTTCTGATTTTGTTGGTATCACTACCAGCTTCTTATGAGAACTTTGTGCAATCCTTCATAGTTGGCAAGGATACAGTTGCCTTAGAAGATGTAAGGTCAGCTTTACATGCCAGGGAGCTGAGACATAAGGCAGCTGGGGCAGACAGCCAGGCTGTTGGATTAGTAGTCAGCAACAGTGGTGGAAAAGGGCATGGGCAGCAGTCTGGGAAGAAGAAGAAATCCAAGAAGATAGGGTCCAAAGGTCCTAAATCCACAGATGTTTGCAATTACTGGACATTGGAAGTCCAACTGTCCAAAGAAAAATAAGCAGTAGGAGACAGTTCTGGAACAGTTGCTGTTGCTGAGTTTGATTCAGATGAGGACATGGTTCTAGTAGTTTGAAAATTAGCACATCATGCTGATGTGTGGATTCTGGACTCTGAAGCATCTTATCATATTTGTCCACACAGAGAGTGGTTCTGAAGTTATCAACAAATAGATGGTGGTCATATAGCTATGGCAAACAGCAAGGTTTGCAAGATAGTTGGGATTGGCTCAGTTCAGTTGAGGACAGAGGATGGTAAATTCTGTATGTTGAGTGAAGTTAGACATGTTCCACAGATGACCAAGAACTTGGTATCTCTTAGCCTTTTAGACAGTAAGGGATTCAGTTTTAAGGGTGAAGGTGGAAAACTGAGTGTCTACAAAAACTCAGTTTCAGTTCTCAAGGGAGTCAAAAGGGGAACCTTGTATATTTTGCAAGGATCAGTTGTGTCTGGGTCTGCTGCTGTAGCATCTGCTGAAGTTCATCAGTCACATCTGACAAAACTGTAGCACATGAGACTGGGTCCCATTTGTGAAAAGAGGATGCAGATTCTTTCTCAGAAAGAACTTCTTGGGGGATGTAAGGTCAAGAATCTGGACTTTTGTGAGCATTGTGTGTTTGGAAAGCTTCATAGGGGCAAGTTCTCAAAAGAGATGCACAGCACAAAGTCAGCAGACTTGATTACATTCATTCTGATTGTTGAGGGCCATCAAAGGTGGAGTCATTAAGTGGTCACAGATATTTTTTGTCATTCATAGATGACTATTCAAGAAAGACTTGGGTGGGGACGATGAAACACAAAAGTGAGGCATTCAAGAACTTCATGCAATGGAAGGCTCTAGTTGAAAATCAGTTAGGGAAGAAGATCAAGAGGCTTCGTACAGATAATGGTCTGGAATTCTGCTGGAATGAGTTGGATGAGTTGTGTAGAAATGAGAGTATTGTCAGACATCATACAGTCAGGAATACTCCTCAGCAAAATGGTGTAGCTGAAAGAATGAATCAAACTCTTCTGGATAGAGCAAGATGCATACTCTCTCATGCTGGTTTGTCAAGAAGATTTTGGGCAGAAGCTGTAAGCACAACTTGTTACTTAATCAACAGATGTCCTCACTGAGGGATCAGTTTCAAGACACCAGTTGAAATGTGGTTAGGAAAGCCTGCTGATTACTCAGTTCTAAGGGTATTTAGAAGCACAGTTTACTATCATGTAAGTGAAGGGAAACTGGAACCAAGGGCCAAGAAAGAAGTGTTTGTGGGGTATAGTGATGGAGTGAAATGTTATAGGATCTGGTCATCAGCAGAGAACAGAGTTATTCTCAGCAGAGATGTTGTTTTCGATGAGAACTCTATGATCAGCTCATCAGTGGGGAGGATTGCTGAAACTGAAACTAGTGTTAAAACTGAGAAAACTGACTGTAAGGTGGAGCTTCAGGTGGAGTCAGCTGAGATGCAACACTCAGCTAAACAAATTCAGTTTTTTCATCGATGCGGTTACCGACCCGTAACCGAATCCAAGCCGTCACCGAACAAGGGTCGGTGAGCGTCAAACTGATATTGGTCAGCAAAGTATAGCTGTCAGTACAGCTAGAAGATCCAATGTTGGGATACCTCCCAGAAGGTATGGATTTGAAGATTTGGCTGGATATGCACTTCAAGTTGCAGAAGAGGTGGATGGTTTTAAACCTTCTACTTACAGGGAAGCAGTGACATGTTCTAAGTCATCTCAATGGATTGCTGCCATAGGAGATGAAATGTAGTTATTACTGAAGAATCAGACTTGGGATCTTGTTAAACATCCAGCTGATAACAGAGTTGTTACATGCAAATGGATCTTCAAGAAATAAGAAGGATTGACTGAGGCAGAAGGAGTCAAGTATAAGGCACGTTTGGTTGCTAGAGGGTTCAGTCAAAAAGAAGGGGTGGACTTTGATGAGATATTCTCACCAGTAGTCAGACATACTTCAATCAGAGTGTTACTAGCAATAGTGGCACAGCAAAACCTTAAACTTGAGCAGTTAGATGTGAAGACAGTTTTTCTACATGGTGTGGTAGACAAAGAGATATACATACTCAGCCAGGGGTATTTCAGGTTCCTGGTAAAGAAGCATTTGTTTGTAAGCTGAAAAAATCCTTGTATAGATTGAAGCAGGCTCCTAGACAGTGGTATAAAAGGTTTGACACTTACATGATCCGGCTGGGTTATAGCAGAAGTCCTTATGATTGTTGTGTCTACAATAGTCAGCTAGAAAATGGATCATACATCTATCTTGTTGTGTATGTGGATGATATGCATATAGCTGCAAGAAAGAAATCTGATATTCAGAATCTGAAAGACCTCCTTAGTGCTGAATTTGAAATTAAAGATTTGGGTGCAGCCAAGAAAATCTTAAGGATGGAGATCTGGAGAGATAAAAGCCAGAAGAAACTGTTTTTATCTCAGCATGCTATATACGGAAGATTTTGGCTAAGTATGGTATGTCTGCTGTAAAGCCAATAGATACTCCTATGGCATTAAATGTTCATTGGTCAGTTTATGCTTCACAGTCAGCTGAGGAGAAGGAATAGATGTCAAAAGTTCCTTATGCTAGTACAGTTGGCAGTCTGATGTATGCCATGGTGTGCACTAGGCCTGATCTGGCTCAGGCAGTCAGTGTTGTCAGCAGGTTTATGGCTCAATCTGGAAAGGAACACTGGAAGGCTGTGAAAAGAGTGTTCAGGTACCTTAGAGGTACAGCTGATGTTGGTCTCATTTATAGAGGTGATACTCAGAGTTTGGTCATAGGATACCGTGATGCTGATTATGCAGGTGATGTAGACAGTAGAAAATCAATGACTGGTTATGTTTTCACATTGGGAAATTTAGTTGTCAGCTGGAAAGCAACTTTGCAAGCAACAGTGGCTTTATCAACTACTGAGGCAGAGTATATGGCTCTTACTGAAGCAGCCAAGGAAGCAATCTGGTTAAAGGGACTAGTCAGTGATTTGGGGCTACATCCGGATCAAGCTGAGATTTATTGTGACAGTTTGAATGCGATTTGTCTAGCTAAGGATTAGGTTCATCATGAGAGAACCAAGCATATTGATGTGAGATATCATTTTCTGAGAAATAAGATGAGGGTTGTAGTGAAGAAGATCAGCACCAAGGAAAATCCTTCTGATATGCTTACTAAACCAGTTCAACAAAGCAAGTTTCAGTTGTGTCTGGACTTGCTTAACATTCAAAGCTTATAATCAGTTTTCTGGAAAATCGGTTGAGGGCAGGTCAGCTGAGTGGATTCTGTGGAGAAGTCCGGTACAAGTCCATCCTAGCATTGATGAATGCATCTGGTACAAGTACATCTGAATTATGCAATCTAGTGACGTTGAATGAGAGTTCAAGTCAAGGTGGAGATTTGTTCGTTTTGTGACTTGATCTCTAAAACTGGTGGAACTAATCTGAAAGCTGAAACTGAGTTTTGTGAAGTGAAACTGAGTATTGGGAAAAGCTGAGAAAACCGAGTTTTGGAGAAAACTGGGTTTTGGTGGAAACTGAGTTTGCTGAGTTCTACATCTGAGTTTGTTGATTACAAGTGAGTTTTCTTGAAAGTGAGTTTTCATCTGGTGGGTAACAGCTAGAGTTGGGGTCCACATCTGGGGCATTTCTGACAATCCGACAGAAATCCTATGGCTGCTAGGGTTTGGGGATTTGTGTCTATAATTACCATCTATTGTAATCAATGTTGTGTGTGTTTTTCAAGAGTGTGAAAACTCTTGTAATTTCTGTGCATAATAAAATATCTCATTTTTTTGCCTGTGGATTAGTCGGCACAATCCCGGATACCACATTAAATCACCGTGTTCTTTTTGTTTCTGTGATTTATCAATTTCCGCCTTATTTTTCTGTTAGATTATATCCGTTTTATCTTTTTTTAAATGCAAGTTTCTTATCTATATTTTAACATAATTGTTCTTTATTGTGGAGTGAGTAAGAAATATAACCCTTAATTGTTGTTATTGAAAAAAAGAAAAGCAAAAGGTTTATAATGAGCAAATCAGCTTTAGTGATACTAAAATTCTCAAGACTTTTGTTACATGTTGTTGCATGTATGCTTTCCTTTTGTTCAAAGGCGTCTGCCATGCAAATGCAAATGTGCAAAAAAGCAAAGCTAATCACTTTTTGTAAAGTAAAATTTATCAAAACCTAAAGATATATGGGTTCTTTTTTTTTTCCTTTTTTTTCTATCTACTTTTTCTTTCTTTTATTTGCATGGAAGAATGTCTGTAGCCTGATGCATCTAGTCCCAATAAAGTGGTTGGGGCGCTGGAACTTATTGTTGTTAAGTGGTGGTTGGTATACATAATATAAATCATTATTTAAAAAAGATATTAAATCTATTTTCATTCTTCGTTTAGTTATGCCTTTGAATACCTTTGATGCCATGTTTTATCTCTTTTTTTTATCCGAATCAATGCCTGGTTAGACTTCTTGTTGATCGAATCATATATAAATAATTCGAACCCAATCTATGGACGTGGATTAGAAAATCAGATGCAAGTTTTGCATCTTTCGTCTCAACGGCAGGTCAAGTCATCGTCTAGACGGTAGATCAGAACGGCATATGGTCGTTCTAGTCTTTTATTTTTGATTTCCAGTAATAACTTGCATCCATTTAATCTGGCCAATTATAAGTATGCCATCGTACACTACTCTAAAGTAGCCGTAAGTGGAAGGAATAGTTAGGACGTAGGATTTTAGATCGTAAGGTTAAACTAGCCCGTATTGACATTACTACTCACAATACAAATCACAGCACAAATCAAGGAATTAATGGATCACCTTAAATCTAGCATATTATCATAATTATAGAATATTTTGTGTCTATTACATTGTATCTATTTAAGACTATAGTCAGCATTGTAAACATGTGTATAAATCAATAGAAATCATTGTCAATTATACTCTATGATATGGTATCAAAGCCAATTCTTGACTTCTCCCTCCCTCCCCTTCCATAACCTCGTCCACCCTCCTTCTCCATGACTTCTTCGACTGAAATAATGGCAGAAACCACCCTATGACCACCCGCTCTCGCACAAACACACTAAAACCCAAATCTCTACCTCCTGAATTTGTAGTACTCTTAGCTGATGCCCAAACCGAGCCTACTAAATTCACTGAAGCCTTAAGATCCAAACCCTGGCGTGATGCCATGAGGGATGAAGTCAATGCTTTGGTCTCTAATGATACTTGGGATTTGTTACCAGCTACTCCACATATGAAAGTTATTGGCAACAAGTGGGTTTATAGAATCAAACGCCACGCTGATGGATGTCTTGAACGCTATAAAGCCTGCTTAGTTGCAAAAGGTTTTCATCAAAATACAGGTATCGGCTACTCTGACACTTTTAGCCTGGTTGTCAAACCAGTCACGATTCGGCTCATTCTCTCTCTTGCACAAGCAACAATTGGCCTATCCGCCAGATTGACATTCAAAATGCATTTCACGGATTTCTAAATGAGACAGTCTTCATGCAACAACCTTAGGGCTATATCCATCCGGACTTTCCCACACATGTCTACAAACTCAAGAGAAGTCTTTATGGTCTAAAGCAAGCACCTCATGTCTGGTTTTCTCGGTTCACCTCGGTTCTCCATGCCCTCAGTTTTCAGGCCTCTCGTGCAGACACCTCACTCTATTATCTTCATATTTTGATATATGTTGTTGATATTATCGTTACAGGTTCTTCTTCTCCGCACGTGGATCGCGTCATCACTCAACTCAGCCATCATTTTCCAGTCTAAGACCTTGGTTCTCTTAATTACTTTCTCGGTCTTAAATCTCTTCATCTACCAGATGATCTCCTGCTCACTCAACGGAAGTATATCATTCAACTGCTTCATGGTACTGGCATGGCCAATGCCAAACCTTGCTAAACTCCTGTGCACTCCACCAATCGGCTCCCTGAGCTAGCTCTATCGCAACATCGTTGGTGGCCTTCTATATTTAAGCTTCACTCGTCCTGACATCACCTTCGTTGTTCAGCAGTCGGTCAATTTATGCATTCTCCGTGAGATACACACTGGGCAGCAGTTAAACGCATTTTTCGCTATCTTAAACATACATTGCACGATGGATTTCTCATCTCTACATCTTCTCATCCTACGTTGCAAGCATTCTCTGATATAGATTGGGGTACAGACCCTGATGATCGTCACTCTATTGGTGCCTACTGCATTTTTCTTGGCCAAAATATTATCAATTGGAGTTGTAAACAATAATAGATTGTTGCCAAAAGCAGCACTGAAGCTGAATATAAAGACCATTCTCATGATGTTGCTGAAATCCAATGGCTCAAACAACTATTTAAAGAGCTCGTGATACTCTCATTCTTTGGTGTGACAATCTTGGTGCTACTTATCTCTCTGCCAATCCTGTTTTCCATGCCCGCACAAAGCATATTGAAATTAACTTTCATCATGTTAGGAAATCACTAGTTTAACGCAGCGGAATTTAAAATTTGATTTCCTTTTCTAGATCGTTCTTCGTTTAATGCAATAAACACGTTAAGTAGTTTGACGGTTATACCTTGGATGATCTACAAGATCGTCGCTTTGACCGCCAACGGAGAGTAGTTCAATGCGCAAGCCGTCCACGCGTCCGGCCTCTATCGCTAATCCACACGAACCCCTCGCCGGAATCCTCCTTGGATTGCTATCGAAAAACTCCGGCTGCTAGACCGGACCTTTTCTTCCCTCACAAACTCACTATGGAGAGCTCTCTATTTTACACAAGAATTATGAACTCTTGCAATTGAGATGTGCAAAAGAGCTTGACACCCACTTCCTTTTTATAGAGGAGGTGGCGCCCCATATGATGTGTGGAGGAGAAGAAAACCTTTTTCTAATAAAATAAGGAAAATCAATTAGATTGATTTATCTCTTTAATTATAATATATTTTGTTAATATCATATATTGATTATAATTATCTTATTACCATAAATCTATTTTTCAAAATCAATTAATATCTTATATTAATATTATGGCAATCTTTATTAATTAAAGTGCACAATCCAAGTGTATCTCATACACTCAAAAGTGGCGCCCCATTAGTCAACAAATTGACTCCCGGAATATTCTTTAATTAATATAATTAATATCTTGTATTTTATTTATTCACAATAAATAAATACCACCATATTAATTTACCACTATAACCTTTATAGTCTAGAGATAAACTTTCCTTATTTGGTTATCAACTATAACCGCATTTTAATCCGACTCGATGTTCATATGTGTGTGACCCGATAGGCTTCCGAGTATGTTGGCCGTAGACACAAAGTGCAATTTACTAAAATGCCCTTCATACCTAACGATCACGGGATAGCGTCTAGCAACACACCGTGACCCCCAATTATCGGAAGAGTCAAAAGCAATGACTACTACCTTTCATGTGAAGCGAGTTACCGTGTAACTTACAATCCTATCATTTGTAATAATATCCATACGATCGTATCTCGAGTGTCAATACATTGACGATCGTATCTTATAATAACTGGATATCATGCTCTCTCGGAATAACACATTTACTCCCACTTTGCAAAGATTCTCGAGAGCTAGACATTCCTTATAAGAAGGCCATTTCGGATATTCAATCCCAATCATAGGATACGCGATTCCCGGACGACCAATAATGTATACTCCGCATGCTTCAATATCATACCCAATCACTACCGCATGATCGCCCCGTGATTAGGAGAAATCTCAATAATGTCAAAGCATGACAATCCACACCGTGATGCCATGAAGACTCCGGTCAAAAGGATAATTACACAACCGCCACATAGTGTGACACTTAATGTAAGTGGGTCGTCTAACGTACGCATTCTCTAATACACGTCCACGTACAGTCCAAGTGTCTCTACACTTCGATAGACGAGATCTATCCCTACCTTCTAAAAGATAGAAGACATCCAATACGTGTTAGTCTGATTATACTATCAATGTCCCATTTGATAATATATAAGACTAGAGACATTTAAGTACCAACCTTGTTATAGTGATTAGAGATCTCATCAACCATAATCACTATCATGGTTTCTCTATCACTGATTGATACTAGGGACGTTACTATATATATACAACAAATAATATGAAGACAAACAATATATAATAACAAAAGTGCTTTTATTAATCATAACAAAGTTATTACATGAACTAAATAGACTGTAAATGACCCGACCCGGTCGGATCCGGTCCAACCCGATTTGGGTTTAGGACACCTTTCCAACACATCATGTTCGTGAGCTTGTGGCATCTAGACAACTTCAAATTGCATTCTTACCGCCCAAGGAACAACTTGCAGACATTCTCACCAAACCCTTAAGCTCCATTCGCTTTAATGACTTGATGACCAATCTCTATGTCCATTCCATTTCCATGGGTTCCGGAGGCGTATTGACAGTACCACTCACAGCACAAATCACAGCACAAATCAAGGAATTAATGGCTCACCTTAATTCTAGCATAGTATTACATTGTATCATATTGTATCTATTTAAGACTATAGTCAGCAATGTAAACATATGTACAAATCAATATAAATCATTCTCAATTATACTCTATGATAGCCCGTTCACGGTATTTTCCTTAGTAAGGTTTGCCACCTTCGTGCAGGAAGCCAATAAATTAGCTTAATGCATGTTGATTAATTATAACTAACCCGTTCACAGTAGGCCATTTAGGAAACATAGACGTTCTTCTTCCCGTTCATGAATTAGAATGACTTTCAGGGTTCGTAACTATTAATTGACTAGAATTAGGTTGTTAAATTTAAATCTTACAAATCACGTACATAAGGGGGTTATTTTTGCACGGTTCGTTGACTCTTCTCTAAATCATGAGTTCAAATTACTTGATCTTGTTTTCCTTGTTTGTTTTAAAGTTAGATTGGCATGAGTTCAAGACCACTTATATGTTTGCTAGTCCTCAAATATTCTGTTTTGTTTATTCTTCTTGCTTTCTCCTTGTGGGATCGACCTCTACTCGTTTGCGATATACTACGATTGGCTTAGTCTTCTTGCTAGTATTAGTGTCTTGAGCGCAATCATAGTGGTGTTTGTCCTATTTTTCCAATGGATAACTTTTGTGTCTCATCTAAGTTTGATCTTTCTCTACTCTTTTTGTTTTCTTTTTCTGTTATTGTTGTTAAAGGTTATATCTTGAATTTTATTCCCTTACAAACCGGTATCATAGGCTGGTTGTCTGAGTTTGGAAAAATAATCATCATAACAATAAACAAGTCACTACTTTTATAGTGCTCAATATGCACCAAGTCATGCTTATTGCACAAATAGGATTTTTTTAGGTGGGATTGTTTGTAAATTAGTGTGGTGTTTTTTTTTTGGGAAAAACATGGAGTCCAACCTATCAATCCTAAAATTCTATTGGGTGTGATGCACCATGTCATATTTGGTCAAAAGCAATTTTAACATTTATGTCATTAAGTATTATTTTTAAGAATTTTGACCAGTGTAACAACTTCGGGATGCGGCAACTCAAACATAGAGGCTCGGTGTTTCTACTTGGGAAGGAGAAAACACATAGACTTCAGTAACATGGTTGCGAGTGATGACGGTCAACTTGGTATCATATTTTACTATCAATCTACCCTGGATTTATGTTCTCAATGGTGATAATATGTAAGAAATCATGAGTTAATTAGCGAAATGTGAATAAGCCACGTCCGGGGTGACTAAATTGGTATTATGCATATAAACCGTGTATTTTATGAATTATTTGCTAGAAATAGAAGCTATTATGTGTGGTATGGTTTTATTGACAGATGGACAAGTGTTCGAAGCATCATTTAGGCTGAATGTGAGAGTCAATCGATAAAGAACTGAACAGAGCTGAAGGTTGAAGTGTTTCGAGTGGAGATTGGACCCGAGAATCTGATTGGTGATCTTGCAACACAGTTTCCGAAGCTTTACAAGACGAATTGGTCTTGGGCTTTTCCATAAAAGGTGTAGGGCATGAAACAAGCATTCCAACACACTTTGAATCACTTAAATTGGAGTTATATAGGCCAAGTTATGGTCTAAATACCGAAGCTGTGTCTAGGGTATTCCAAGTTAAGTCGGTAGAAAGAAAAAGACAAAAACACGCCCAGTATATCGGGAGCTACCGCCGATTTACCGAGCCCTAGAATCTTCCATAAATGCGTTTTCTTGTCCTCCAAGAATTGGGTTTACCCCTAAGTCAGTTTATACACCTATTTAAGGCCATTCAGAGCTGTGAAATAGTATTCTTCATCCATTCTATTAGTTCTTCATCAACTAGCTACAATGTAGTCTTTTGGGAATAAAGTCTTCTTTTATTTTCTTCTTTTCTTCTTGAAATTAAATCATGAGTCTTTCATTAATGAATTGTGCTTGGTTTACGATCTTCATGGATCATCTTGAGTAGCCGGAGGGAGAGAGAATAGAAGAGTAGATATGTTCTTCGTTATGGGTAAGATCTATTCCAATGTTTTATTTCTTTTCTTAGATTAATGATTGTTCTTGTGTTAGATCTAGATTATGCTTGCATCTAATCATCTATGAATTAATTAAACAAGCCTTAATTTTTCATTCGATTCGTTCATATGAAACGCAGAATTATGGGTTGCACTCTTCAGATCTGCGACAGTCTTAATCGCTAGATCTGAATACCTAGTAAATCCTAATTTTGTGGTTTGACCTCAGATACGTTGATCGACAGATCTAATTTACTTGTTTTTAGCCTGATCACCTAATTGCATGTCATCGTAAATTAACATAAAGGACTATTAGTGAAGTGTTAATTAGGACATTGTGTTGATGGACCCTAGGAACGTGCTAGTCATAGTCGATAGCTGTTTAGGAGGGTTAGCGGTATGGTTTAACGCTTAATACTGGCAATTCTAGTTCTTCATGTGTATGGGCTGTTACGGACTAATTAAGGAGGGTAGCTTGCATAGATTGTATGCTGCCATTGTCGGAGTAGATGGGGTTAGGAGTTGCACCCGTAGCTAAATTACGCACACGAGTCGAACACGGATTAAGGGGAGATTAGTTAGGAATAGTGTGGTTAGTGCCTTTTCAATATATGATTGATGACTTGTTTATTTGCATCTCTTTATTTTCTGTTCCTTTATGTTGGTCACAACCAACCCTATCCGGTTGACCTATAAATTGTGGTTGTGTTTAGCATTATTAAATAATCGTCTCTGTGAGATCGACCTTGACTCGCCATTGCTATACTACAATTGACATTGTCATCTTGCTAGTATTAAGCGACTTACACGCGATCAGCGAGGTGGAGATTTTTGTTTAGATGATCAATACAAGAGACAACATCACTTTCGGTTTCAATGTTCATGGAGTTTGTAAAGAAGGTTGAACAATATTTTTTTTCTGGATGTAAGAATTTGTCCCAAATTAGAGATTTGTTGGGGACATGTGAGAAAACTCCCATGTCGCCATTATCATTCAATTGGAAAATTCGTTGCAATACAAATAGGAACCTTAGCCTTTAATATTAGACACACCACTTACGATGTGTCACTGATGATGTCGGAGATCACCTTTAGATCCAATTAACCTCTAAGACGATTCGGACAAGAACAGAAACAATGAGAACTATGATTTGTGTGAAATTAAGACTGAGCCTGAGAGTTAGTTTCTCTCAAGTTGCCTACGTATCCAACCGTGAGATCGGAATCAAGTCATTCGTAGTTCCTTAGGGTTGATTATATAGGGAGGCGTCTTACCTCTTTTCTTGTCAAACAAGTCGTAGAACCCTTAAACCCTAAGGATTATCGCCTGTCTATCTCCAATACGAGATAATCAAGATATTATTCGAATTATAAGATTTCCTCCCGGTGATCCAGGGATTTTCCAATGATTATCCTATAATATAGGCACGTGCGTTATTGATCACTTAAGGACAGAGCCAGTCGGCTTCCGATGAGCTCCTCAGGTCGTCTCGACCTGAACTGCGAGTCCTACCTCCCGACCTGGCCGAGCTGCGCTGCAGTGCGGTAGTCGGGGAGGAGATGAGCAGACCTCCCACCTGGGGTAAGGTCTTACTACTGTAGGGCTCCTGGCCCTTCAAGCTTCCCTCCTATCTTTCTCCATTAACCTTCGGATATTATAAATGTGACACGTGGCCAGGTCTATTTTTACCATCGTCATAAGCCCCCCTGGTCTGGCCAGACTACCTAGGAGCTGGATGGACTTGAGACCAGCTTGGATGTTCCAAGATAACATGCTTGCCCTGACACGTGTCCCTGCTACCGTTTAGGCTGTCGTATTGAGTGCGAGAAACGAAGCGTCTTCATACACACCGCAATAATGGGGCGGTTCTTTCAAGACTCGTTTTTGGATTTATAACCCCCTAGTCTTATCACGTCTCTTCAGACGTTACACTTTAAATCAAGCGTGAAGCCGGGACGGTTGCCATTCCATTCTTCCATTTCTCCGATTTCCTTATTCAAGTAAGCTTTCTCTCTTCTCTTATTCTTCTAAGTCTTCTCTGTTGTTAATGAGTGAACCTACAATTCTTACTGATAGTTCCATTGAGGCCTTATTTGAATCAGAGCCGGAATTAAAAGAAGAAAGTACCCCTACCGGAGTCAATTTCGAGAGGCCTGCCCTTTCTTTTTTCAATCCTCCCCCTTCTTCCTCATCTTCTAGATTCGTCCTTACCCTTAAGGCATTTATGGCTCTAAAATCACTGGCGGCCTGCCACGGTATTGATACCAAACTAACTACCGCGGATGTGACCCGCATTTGTAAACAATACAACCTGGTAAATCCGCTTTTCAAACCCACTGTCCCGGCTCCCGGCGTTTATGCCTATCTCCGGCCGGGTACTGCGCCGTCTATAGAGAGCAGCTTTTATGCGGTTTAAGGTTTCCGATCTGCCCGGCCATTTTAGCTGTCCTGGAGCATTACGATCTAGGGTTGGCCCAGATCATGCCGAATGGAATAAGGGCGATAGTGGGCTTCGCCATTTGGTGCAGATGTGCCTGCATCCCCTTCAAAGTCCAAACATTTCGGCTGTTCTTTCAGCGTAAACAGGTGCCTGGGCAGGCCAGGTACTACCGCTTCCCTCGTCGGGGGGATTTCATGCCTGACGTTCAATTCACAGAGCCGGGAGATATTTCATACAAAGGTTGGAAGACCAGATTCTTCTTTATCTGTCCCGAGGTGACTCGGAACCTGGGCAGGTGGAACTCCTCGGACCTGGATAGGAAACTTCTAGACGACATTCGCAAAAGCGGGGTGTACATCAAGGAGAAAAAGTATTCTTCTGAGTTGATTCTGGCTGCCCAGTTGCCCACTGCGGGACCTGACCCATATAGGGAGTTATATAAGGAGGAGTACAAGACATGTAGGGCTTTAATTCTTGCTTTTTGCCATACTTTACTATCTGTAAAATATTTTCTAACATGTCTTGTTATTCATTTTGTTAGTGTCTTCATTTGCCAACCTCCTGGAGGATGTTACCGATGAAGTGGTTCCTCCGATCAACCCTGGCGAACCTACCCAGGGAACTGAGCAGCAGGAGGACATAGAGCCGGAACGCCTCCGAACTGCTGGGACCGTCTTGACTCCCACCACGGCCCAACTCTTGTCCGGACAACCAGATGACTCCTCTGGAGAAGTTGAACGGATAAATATGGATGAAGATCAGGAAGAGAGAGAAGATGCGATCGAGCCTAGCCGGAAGAAGAAGGTAGTTTCTCCCTCGACTCGGAAGAGTCGATCAAAGAAAAGGAAAGCGGCTCGCCAGACCATAGAGCATGTTGAAGGTTCTCCTGAGGAGCAATCTTCCCCAGGCACAATAGGTTGTACGAGCTGTCAGACCAGGATCTCGCCGCTGTGGTAAGTTCTTGGATAAATATGTCTGTCACTCATATGTGCCTTACTTCCTTCTTATCTTTCCTCTGTCTTTTCCAGGGAGCTCGGTCGTTCAGGAATTCCTGGATCGCCTTGCTGAATCCGCGGTGAGTAAGGAGGCTCTGCAGGGAACGATCGAGGAGCTCCGGGCTGCACGCTATAAGTATAAGGAGGCCTCAAAGGCTAAGGACCAGGAGGTTGTGGATCTAAAGAAGGAACTTGCCGAGACTAGGGCCAAGTGTACTGCCGAACTCCAGGCCAAGCATGATGAATATGTGGCAGAGAACTCTGAGCTCGGGCAGGCGCTGGCCAAGGTCCGGGCTGAACTGGCTACTCTGCAAGCCTCTCTCCCTGCTCGGGATGCCCGAGTTATGCATGAGTATAAGTCCTCCGACCATCTAGCCGGGGCCCTGAAGGTACTGCTGAATCCTGTCATGCAACATGGGTACACGACCGGTGTGGATGAGGCAAAAGAACAATGCCCTGAGCTGGTTCTCTCTAACCTTATGCATTACCGTTCCATGTACATGGAAGGAGCAGGTCAGGTTTATGATGACCGACTGAGGGAGTTTAAAGCAGGTGAAGACATCGGGGTCAAATATGCCCGACGTCGTCCCGCTTCTCAGGGTGCTGGGCCTACCCCATCTTCGACAGAGCAGATTCCGAGGACCCAGACCTGATTGAATCTCCTTATGTTGTACTTTGAAACTTTGAAACTTTTTGCCCAAGTTCATGTACTTTGTTTATACTTTGTGGTGCCCTGCCCACTACGTTTTGTACTTTGACTTCACTTGGTTTATTTTGGGTTTAAATGTTAGAATTCTGTCTTATAGATGTCCCATTTTCCCCCCAGTATGGCATGCATTACTGACGGTCTGGATGACATACTGAGTTTTTTTTTTATTTTATTTTAAATCCTGGCCTGACCTGCAAACTTAGGAGGTTTGACTTTTGCAAACCTTCTGAGTATAACCTGACTCAGTTTGAACCCTGTCCTGGCTTGAGGACTCGGGAAGCTTGTGGTATTCAAGCTTTCTGAGTCTGACCTGCAGGACTCAGTTAAATTTTGGCATGTCCTGCAGACTTAGGAGGTTCGACTTTTGCAAACCTTCTGAGTATAACCTGACTCAGTTTAAACCATGTCCTGGCTTGAGGACTCGGGAAGCTTGTGGTATTCAAGCTTTCTGAGTCTGACCTGCAGGACTCAGTTAAATTTTGGCCTGTCCTGTAGACTTAAGAGGTTCGACTTTTGCAAACCTTCTGAGTATAACCTGACTCGGTTTAAACCCTGTCCTGGCTTGAGGACTCGGGAAGCTTGTGGTATTCAAGCTTTCTGAGTCTGACCTGCAGGACTCGGTTAAATTTTGGCCTGTCCTGCAGACTTAGGAGGTTTGACTTTTACAAACCTTCTGAGTATAACCTGACTCAGTTAACAAAAAATAATCGCACTACAGAGCGTAACAATATATAACACTAAAGAATCATATATTTATTAGAAATCAAGGGTGTTTGATAACACTTTATTGAAAAAAACAACATAAAATAGAAAGATAGAATCAAGCCTGGATGTGTCTCAGGCATAAAACTTCCTAAGGTTGCTGGCATTCCAGCTTCTTGGTACGGTCTGGCCACTTGCATTAGCTAGCTGGTAAGCACCTTTGCCGTGAACTTTTACCACCCTGTATGGGCCTTCCCAGTTCGGGCTAAGCTTTCCTTGGGGACCCTGCCTGCTGACCTCGTTCTTCCGCAGCACCAAGTCTCATTCTTTGAAGTACGAACGCTTAACTTTAGAGTTGTAATACTGGGATATTCTCTGCTTGTACTTTGCCATCCGGATATAGGCCACTTCTCTGGCCTCTTCCAGGTTGTCCTTGGCGTGTCTGAGCTCGATGTCCTGATCTGTGACTGTATGGAGCTCGGTCCGCGGGGAGGGGAGCCTTATTTCGGCCGGAATGACTGCTTCACAACCATAGGCTAAGGCAAAAGGAGTTTCGCCGGTAGCCGAGTTTGGAGTCGTTCTGTATGCCCAAAGGATGTTAGGCAAATGCTCGACCCATGCTTGTCCCTCTTCTTCCAATCTCTTTTTCAACCCAACCTTGAGCTGCCTGTTTGTCTGCTCTACTTGGCCGTTGGCCTGGGGGTAACCGACAGAGGTGAAATGTTGGACTATACCCAGCTCGGCGCACCATGACTTGACTGTCCTATCCTCAAATTGCGTTCCATTGTCTGACACCAAGATCTTGGGTATCCCAAAACGACAGACGATATTTTTCCACAAAAATTTCTGTATGGCTTTTCCAGTGATGGTGGTCAAGGCTTCAGCCTCCACCCACTTAGTAAAGTAGTCGACGGCCACAACAAGAAACTGTAAGTTACCTGAAGCTCGGGGGAGGGGTCCAACTAGATCTACCCCCCACTAATAAAAGGGCCAAGGAGAGACCAAGGGAATCATGTTATGTGCTGGCTGGTGAGACAAGTTGTCATGCACCTGGCATGACTTGCACCTCATTAACAGATCGTTCGCATCACTTTGCATGGTTGGCCAATAATATCCGAACAAACGGCACTTACGAGCCAGTGTTCGAGCTCCTGCGTGGTTTCCACAAATGCCGAGGTGGATTTCCCTGAGTAGATAATTTCCTTCCTCCTGGGTAGCACATCTAAGCCATGGCGATATAAACGATCGTCTGTATATAATATCATCGAAAAGAGCATACCTGCTTGCTTGTAGTTTCATCTTCCTGGACTGAGCCTTGTCAGTTGGCAGAACACCATGCTTTAGATAGGAGGTTATGGGGTCCATCCAGGTGGCCTGTTGGCTAATCGGTTGAACTTCACTCAAGACATAACTTCGTTCGGCCAGCTGCTCTACCAGAACTTTTTTATCTGAGAAGAAATTGGATGCCAGCTTGGAGAGGGCATCAGCCATTTTGTTCCTGGATCGAGAGACCTGCTCTACCTGGACTGACTTGAAGTTTTTTAGCAAAGCCTGTGCTGCTGCCAGATACTTCTTCATTGATTCCTCCTTTGCCTCATACTCACCTTTAATGTGATTAACCACCAGCTGGGAGTCACTGAATACATGTAGGTTATCTGCCCCGAGCTTGGTGGCTAGTCGGAGCCCGGTAATTAAAGCTTCATATTCTGCCTCGTTGTTTGTAGCCGTGAAGTTGAAACGCAGTGCATACGGGAATTCTTCCCCCTTTGGACTGAGGAGCAAAAGGCCTGCCCCTGCTCCCTCTTTTCCAGATGCTCCGTCAACGAAAAGGGTCCATGTATCGACCTGCCCTGCTGGTTGTTCTTTATCTGTCTCGACTTGAATTCCCTCAGCCAGGAAGTCAGCTAAAGCCTGGGCTTTGACGGCAGTCCGGGGTTGGTAGTCCAGGTCATACTCTGCCAGCTCGATAACCCATCTGGCTAGTCTGCCCGAGGTGTCTGGTCGTGCCAAGATTTGACGCAGTGGTTGATCTGTGACCACAGTGATTGAATGTGCTTGGAAGTACGATCGTAACTTTCTAGAGGCGTGTACCAGAGCCAAAGCTAGTTTTTCCGCGTTGGTGTACCTGAGCTCCGGTCCATGTAAAGCCCGGCTTACATAAAACACGGGTGTTTATATTTGTCCCTCTTCTCTGATTAGGACCACACTGATTGCCTTGTCAACCACTGCCAAGTATAAAAGCAGAGTCTCTCCTTCCCGAGGAGACGTCAGGGTTGGTAACTCGGCCAAATACTCCTTCAGATCTTCAAATACCTTCTGACTGTCCTCGTTCCACTGGAAGGGACTTGCTTTCCTCAGGATTTTAAAGAATGGTAAAGCACGCTGTGCTGATTTGGATAGAAACCTACTCAGGGCGGCCATGCAGCCTGTTAGCCTTTGCACCTCCTTGATGCTTCTGGGTGGCGGCATCATTCTTAAGGCCTCAACCTTATCCGGGTTGGCCTTAATTCCTTCTTTTGAAATCATGTAACCCAGGAATTTACCCGACCTGACCCCAAACATGCACTTTTTAGGGTTGAGTTTCATTTGGGTCTGCCTGAGTACCCCAAATACTTCTCGGACGTCGGTAATATACTGATCGAGAGACCTGCTCTTGATCAAGAGATCATCCACATAGACTTCCATGCATTTATCGATTTGCTTCTCGAAGATTTTATTCACTGCTCTTTGATAAGTGGCGCCAGCGTTCTTTAATCCAAACGGCATAGTAACATAGCAGAAAGTTCATTCTTCTGTTATGAATGCCGTTTTTTCTGCATCGTCTGGGTCCATAGCAATTTGGTGGTAACCCTTATATGCGTCTAGAAATGCAAAAACTTCGAAACCGACGGTCGAGTCAACTAACCTGTCAATTTTAGGTAGTGGGTAACAATCCTTGGGGCAGGCCTTGTTCAAGTCGGTAAAATCTACGCACATTCGCCAGCTACCATCTGGCTTTTTTACCAGAACTGGGTTAGCGAGCCAGGTCGGGTAAAACACTTCACGTATGATCCCGGCCTGGAGTAACTTCTCAACTTCCTTTTGAATGGCCTCCATTCTATCTTTTGCAAACTGTCTTTTCTTCTGCCTAATCGGTTTCTGGGCTGGGTCAACATGAAGCATGTGCAGAGCCAGCTCGGGTGACAGTCATGGCATGTCATCCGTCTTCCATGCGAATACGTCTCTGAACTCCTTTAAGATCTTAACAAGTTCTGTCTTAATCTGGTCTGGGATCCATGATCCTATGTTAACTGACAGGCCTTCATGCTCCTTTCCCAAATTAACCACATCGATTTTATCATCCGATGACCAGCTTTCTTCTTCCTCTGGGAGCAACTCCTCCACAGATACCTGTTGTACCATCATTCTTCCATTTACAGTGGCCGTGTAACAACTCCTGGCTGTTTCGACGTCACCTTTGACTTCTGTCGTTCCCTCCCAAGTCGGGAATTTCAAACTGATGTGAGCCGGGGAGATTACCGCTCGTAGATCTACCAGGGCGGGTCGCCCCATTATGACATTGTAGGCCGATGGGGCCCTGACTATCACGTAATTCACCATAAGGATACTGTCCCGAGGTGCTTTCCCAAAGGTGGTAGGTAAGCTGATCATACCCACAGGATGGACCGGTGGTCCTGCAAATCCGAACAAGGGAGATGACACAGGTGCTAGCTCAGCATCTTTTAACTTCATCGACTGGAACACATTATAGTATAGCACGTTGACTGCACTCCCAGTGTCCACACAAATACGCTTCACCGTATGTTTGTTGATTACCGCCTCGATAACCAAACCTTCGTTGTTGATGACAAGAGGGAGGGGGTCGCGTGGACCATAAATTACCTCCCCGGACAACCTCTGTATCTTTCCTGAGTCTGCACTGGTAGGTGCCCGGTTACCACTTTTCTCCTCAGGTCAGGACGATGTACTCGGACCGCCTGAGATGGTATTAATGGTATTGATAGGACGATTATCTGGCTGTCCCTCAAGCCCTGGAGATGGCTCCCTCCTTCGTCTGTAATCATCCTTTCGGTCATAACCGAAATCTCTCCTCTTGTATTCCCGTCTTCCACGGGGTTCTGGGTTACGGGATCTATCTATGACCTCGTCAAGTTTCCCTTCCATAACAGCAGCGTCGATCTCTCTCTGTAAATCCCGGCATTGCTCCGAATCATGACCAATGTCTTCATTAAACTTACAGTATTTGGTCTGGTCCCTCTTTTCCCGGGGACCCTTCATAGGAGGTGGAGTGCGGGCAATGCCTTTTCTTTGCATTATAGCGAGGACCTGCTCGCGTGATCTATTCAGAGGGATAAAGTCTCTTTCTTGAAGAGCCCCATTTTTTCCGAGTCGGTCGGTTACAGGTGCAGCTACTCGGTCCCATACTGGTTTACGCTTTCTATCGGATCGATCATCCGATTTCTCTTTCTTGGGGGCTTCTGACTCCCTCTTTAGGCGGTTGGCCTCCTCACCCTGACAGTGCTTGTAGGCTAGATCCATACACTCGTCCATTGACTTTGGAAGTTGGCCATTTAGCTTGGCGTACAATCGACCTTCTCGTAAGCCTGCTACGAAAGAGGTGATCAATAAGTGCTCTTCTGCATTCCCGACCTGCCTAGACTCCTCGTTGAATCTCTTCAAGTACAGCAATACGGACTCTTCTTTTTTCTGTCGAATAGTGAGGTGGTACGTGACATTCCTCTGGAAAGGTTTGGCTGTGACAAAAGCTTGCAGAAATCTTCTTGCCAGGGTTTCAAAGTTTTCGATGGACCGGGGCGGTAGCTTCCGGAACCACTCACGTGCTCTGCCCGTGAGCAGTGCCGGAAAGGCCTTGCACTTCATCTCCTCGGCTGCACAATCTAAATTCATGTGCGTTAGATACTGGAAGAGGTGGTCCTGGGGATCTTTCGTTCCGTCATATTCTTCTAGTTTTGGGATCTTAAATCTCTCTGGGCGTGGGTAGTTCAAAATCTGCTCTGAGAACGGTGATTCGATAGAGAGATCGTCCATTTTCTTTCCCAGGATCCCATCTAGTTCCGTCCTGGCAGCCTCCTGGGCCTGAGCATTAACCTGTCTGTGCCGTGCATGGGAGGTGGAGGAGAGAGTTTCTCCTCTATCTTCTTTATTCGCCAGGTTACCCTTTGGGTCAATATCTTCTGGAGCTTCCTCTTCTCGCCCTTTTAGGGCCAAACTAGTACATTCTTAAACGCTGGGACATCCAAATTACGTAACGCCTCCAGCAAGGCCTTCTGTGCTGGTTTTCTGCTCAAGGCATCAGCCACTACATTTGCTTTACCCGGATGATACTGAATCTCCAAGTCATAATCCTTTACGAACTCCAGCCATCTCCTTTGTCTCATATTCAGATTTTCCTGGGTAAAGAAATACTTCAAACTCTTGTGATCGGTGAAGATCCTGGCCTTAACTCCATACAGGTAGTGCCTCCAAGTCTTTAGGGCAAACACTACGCCGCCAACTCTAAGTCATGTGTTGGGTAATTCTTCTCATGCACCTTCAACCGCGTCGGGATGCATAAGCAATTACCTTCCCTCCCCGCATCAACACACAACCTAAACCTTGTCCCGAAGCATCCGTGTAGACATCATAATTATCAAAGATCTCCGGAACCGCCAAAGCGGGGCCGTAGTCAACCTCTTTTTCAACGTACGAAAAGCATCTTCACACTCACCGGTCCACTCGAACTTCACATCCTTTTGAGTGAGCCGGGTAAGTGGTGTAGCTATCTTTGAGAAGTCTTGTACAAACTTCCTATAATAGCCACCAAACCGAGAAAACTTCTAACCTCGAAACGGTAGTCGGTCTGGACCATTTCTCAACTGCTTCAATCTTCGCGGGATCAACCTTGATGCCATCTCCAGAAATGACATGACCCAAGAAACTCACTTGATTCAACCAAAAGTCGCACTTCGAGAACTTGGCATACAACTGGTTCTCCTTTAATGTATCCAGCACTATCCTTAAGTGTTCTTCATGTTCCTTCTCATCCTTAGAGTATACAAGGATGTCATCTATGAACACTATCACAAACTTATCCAAGTATGGCATGAAAACACGCTGCATTAAATCCATAAATGCAGATGGGGCATTAGTGAGTCCAAAAGGCATAACTAAGAACTCATAATGTCCATACCTCGTACTAAAAGTTTGTCTTTGGTATATACGCTACCTTGATCTTCAGCGGTGGTATCCGATCTAAGATCAATCTTAGAAAACACTCTCTTGCCTTGCAAGCGGTTAAACAAATCATCAATCCTCGGCAAAGGGTATTTATTCTTGATGGTCAGATTATTCAACGCTCGATAGTCTATGCACATCCTCATGCTACCATCTTTCTTCTTAACAAACAACACTGGGGCTCCCCAAGGCGAAGTACTAGGCTGAATTATATTCTTCTCAAGGATATCCTTGAGCTGTGCTTTCAACTCCTTCAATTCAGCCGGTGCCATTCTATAGGGTGCCTTAGCAACTGGTGCCACTCCTGGCATCAACTTGATCTCGAATTCTATCTCTCTATCCGGCATGTTTCCCGGTAACTCTTCGGGAAACACTTCGGGGTATTCCTTGACTACGGGGGTCTCCTCTAACTTAGGTTTTACCTGCTCCACATCAAGCTGCGTACAACAAGTAGCCTTCACAACCTTTCGACAAGCCCTTATAGCCTTAACCGCGAAATTATAGGGTGACGCTTCTTACTAGGCTTGTAAATGTTACCTTGATAAGTCTTATCGATTTTCCCGGTATCTTAAAGGTCACTCTCTTTTCTCTACAATCCAAGTGGACGAAATTCTCGGATAGCCAATCTATTCCAAGAATCACATCAAAATCGAAAAGTCCAAAACCGTAAAGTCACTCTTGCAACAATACTTTCCAACTCGAACCTCTACCGGGGTATCAACTTGGTTACCTTAGTCACCTTCCCTAAAGGTGTTGTTATCTCCAAAGTATTTCTTAAAGGTTCCATTGGCAAGTTAAGCTTCTTAGCTATCTTAGTTGACACAAAAGTATTAGACGCTCCCGTATCAAACAACGCCGTAACTGCTAAGTTGTCTAATATTATTGTACCTAGGATGTAAATTCATTTATTTAAATACAAATACAACATGATTTAAATCGTGCTATAAAAGTACTCAAATAAATTAAATTAAACAAAAAGGTACCTGAAATAACATTATCGTCCGGTTCTGCTATCTCAGCATCCACTGCAAAGACTCGAACTGGGCGACTTGGGCCGCCTTTCCCGCTTTCTTGATTTTGAGTTCCTCTTAGCACCATTAGTGATTGAAGGCTTGTCCTTGAAGGTCTCAGCTTCCAAGGCCTCGTTCAAAATTCATCCATGTTCCTTGGTGTACTTTCCAACCTTCCCGCTTGGATCTCACGGGACAAACCATTCTTGAATGACTGAAACTGCACTATTCAACTTCTACTCGGTGCATTCTTCACCGAAAGGTACTTCTTTATGTTTACAGTCCATGTAAACAAAATTATTGGATAGACGACCTATACCAAGAATTACACCATGATTCTTAGGATTCAAAACTATAGGGTCCTTTTCTTCTTCTTTTTCATCGGTAAACTCTTACACGATCATCCACATCTTCTAGATGAACCACAACTACTAGACCCCCATCTTCAATCAAACCACCCGCTTTTTGCTGGGCCTTAGAACTTCTGATTCCAAACTTATCAACACGAGTATCTGAGGTTACCTAACATTCTGAAAGATCAGGAAGGATCAGAATGTTACTATGTGGTCTAAAGAGATCTTATCTTAAGGAAGGAAGCTTAAAGAACGCTTCGCTCTAATACCAACTGTAACGCCCCGTTCCCGGACACCGAGTCCTTATCCGGAAATCGAAACGTTCGGCACGCATAATATTAAATAAATAATATTACACGTAAGCCTCTACTACGTCGTATCAAATAAAAGCAAACGGAAGCTAAAAAGACTCGGGTAATTTTTTTCAAACATCTCAGAATAGAAATTCAAGAACTAGAGAAGGAAATGTAAAGTTATTACATCCGAAACAAAACCAACGAATCCCAAAACAAGACGAATTCCAAAGTACTAAAAGTAAACTACAAAATCCAATAATAATCCAAATCTAGGAAATAAATAAAGAAATGAATAATAATTAATCAAAGTCTTCAACTCCGGCGTCCTCAAACGTCGTCATCAAAGTTCTCCTCGAACTCATCATTTACTGTTCGTCTTCTCTCCCCCAAACACATAAATAAACATGCATTTGAGGTAAGTACAATGTACAAAGTAAGAAGTAGAAGCTACAATATAATTAAGGTTTATTATTAAAAGATTTGCCTTACTGAGACCGACTCGATCTAGGGTTCACTACATGCCCATCGACACGTCGTGACTATACGTTTCTAACTTAGCTTATCTTTGTTACATCATTACTCAAGGACACAATGCATGGTGAAAATTCCACCACGAGATATACTTGCCAACTACGGTGATTAGCACCGGCGGTCCCGGGATCTCCCCGGTATGCATATACGTTCGATGGATTTCCTCCACTACCCTTGACCTTTTGAGCCGGTAGTGTTGTCCACCTTTTATGAACGTATCACATCGCCGATTTGAATCGGTGCCTAACCAAGAATAGAAGACGTTTTAGCTTTTACTACACTTATGTAATTATTAATGTGAATTAACTAGTCACCTAAGTGTTTTCGAATAATACTCCCTTATCGGCTCTACTCCCTCACTTAGACAACTAGACATCACATCCTATCAATTACACGAGACATTGATGAACCCTAGTTCATCAAAGCACAAGCCCTTTCATGCCCTTCCGACGGATCCGAACTTCAACTCCCTTTAAGAGTACATTCGGTGTTTTAACCGAACGAATCGAAACTCAATCGGGGCTTGTTCATATTCAATTAATGTTATTTAATCATGAATTAAGGTTTAAAATTCAAAACATAGCTTAAAACAACATTACATAGAAAGCGGGGCAATGCGTGCGCATTACTGCGGAATGCGTGCGCATCCCCGCCGCACTTATTCTAAGCAATCCCGCATCGGGAATGCGGGCGTATTGCTAGCCAATGCGTACACATCCTACGCGAGAAAAAGCCCTAAAACCTGTTTTCCAACCCTTAACGGTCTCTACTCGAATCTAAACATCTTGCACATGAATTATAGCAGAAAAACAGTAGAAAACATGTCTTTTAAGATCCAAAACAAAACTTAATCCTTAAACATCATCTAAGCTTAAAACTTGATACAATATGCATCCAAAACATGATCTATTCTACTATAAACCACAATTAGATTGTAGGAAGAGCTTCTTACCTTTAGCAAGCTTATTCCAACAAAGCAAAACTCGTAGAAAACGAAGACTAAAACCGATCTTTCTCTTATCAAAGCTTCAACTTTCGCAATCAAAACGTTGCCTTCTTCACAACGATTCCGGCGCTCTACTACGATCCGAAAACCGTCAAGAATTGCTTTAACGACCGATTGAAAAACTCTCGGCCCTAATTTTTGGCTCACACACGCAGAGAGTATATGGAGGTGGAGAAAAATCTGATTTCTAGTAGGTTATAATAATTGTGGGGATTTATTCTTCTTAAATAGAAAATCCCAAAAAAAAAGATAGAGATCTTATTATCTTCCTTTATAATAAGATAAATCCCAAAAAAAAGGATAAAGATCTTATTATCTTCCTTTATAATAAGATAAATATTATAATAAGATAAATCCCAAAAAAAGGATAAAGATCTTATTATCTTCCTTTATAATAAGATAAATCCCAAAAAAGGATAAAGATCATATTATCTTCTTTTATAATAAGATAAATCCCAAAAAAAGGATAAAGATCTTATTATCTTCCTTTATAATAAGATAAATCCCAAAAAAAGGATAAAGATCTTATTATCTTCCTTTATAATAAGATAAATCCCAAAAAAAGGATAAAGATCTTATTATCTTCCTTTATAATAAGATAAATCCCAAAAAAAGGATAAAGATCTTATTATCTTCCTTAACTATATACATATATATATTTCGAAATATACATATATAATTTAACAAATACTTAAACTCCGAATAAAAGGAACCGAACCCAATATTTCGTTTTCGCAAAATGACACGTACGCCTTTCCCGAAAATCGGAATATTACATTCTTCCCCCTTAAAGGAGTTTCGTCCTCGAAACTTAAAACATACCCGGTAAGTCCATAAAATGCGGGAACTCGCCGATCATATCGTCCTCAACTTCCCAAGTAGCTTCATCCGGTGAATGATTGCTCCATTGCACCGAACTAAAGGAATCAACCGTCTCTTAATCATCTTTTCCTTCCGGTCCAAAATTCGGTCGGTGTCTCATCGTACGAAAGATTATCCCGGAGACCCTCCGGATCAACAGTAGTCTCAATATCCGTCTTGGTCAAACACTTCTTTAACATTGAGACATGAAACATGTTGTGGACTCTCGACATGGATTCTGGTAACTTGAGTCTGTAAGCCAAAGATCCAATTCTTTCTAGAATCTCAAAAGGTCCAACGTACCTAGGGCTTAGCTTTCCTTTTTGTCCAAAACGTTTCACTCCCTTCATTGGTGAAGCTCGTAGGTAAACTCTTTCACCAACTTCAAACTCAAGAGGTCTCCTTCTAACATCCGCCCAACTCTTCGTCTATCTTGAGCCGCCTTCGATTCTTCTTGACCATTTGAACCCTTTCTTTAGCTTGCTCAACCAATTCGGCCCGGTGATTTGTCTTTCCCCGACTTCATCCCAAAACGGCGGTGTTCTACATCTTCTTCCATATAATGCTTCAAACGGTGGCATGCCAATACTTGCATGATAACCGTTGTTGTAAGCAAACTCCGCTACCGGTAGGTAATCATCCCATGATCCACCTACTTCCAACACACAAGCTCTCAACATATCTTCAAGTGTTTGGATGGTTCTCTCGGATTGTCCATCCGTCCGAGGATGAAAGGCCGTACTCAAATCCAACTTGGTTCCAAAAGCCGCTTGTAAACTTTTCCAAAACCGATCGACGAACCTCGAATCACGATCCGAAACTATCGAGATAGGTACTCCGTGTAACTTCACTATATTATCCAAGTATAGTGTCGTCATTTTCTTCAAGGGCATATCGACCTTATATGGTAAGAAATGAGCGGATTTGGTCAATCTATCCACAATCACCCAAATCGCATCATTACCGCCTCTCGTCTTAGGTAAACCGGTGATAAAGTCCATAGTGATCTTATCCCACTTCCATTCGGGATATCCAATGGCTTAAGCATTCCTCCCGGTCTTCTATGTTCCGCTTTAACCTTCGGCAAGTATCACACTCGCAACGAACTTGGCTATCTCTAGTTTCATCGAGGGCCACCAAAACCTTTCCTTCAAGTCTCTCGTACATTTTGGTAGCTCCTGGATGAACTGCGAAAGCAATCCTATGTGCCTCTTCCATGACTCTCTGTCTTAAATCACCAACCTTAGGCACACACAAACGATCCTGGTACCAAAGATTGCCATTCTTATCTAACACATATCCAACCGTAGGCTTTTCCCTTGCAACTCGCTTCAAGTCAACCAACACTTTGGGTCTTCATCTTGCTTTTCCCGAATGTCATCCATCAACTCGGACCTTGCTAACAATGGTGCCATAAACTCGTCGGTCTTCAATCGATCAAAGCTTCGGATTCTCAACCCATCTAACCTTTCGCAACGTCTTCAACACTCGATACCGCAAACACCGGTTTTCTCGCTCAAGGCATCGCCACTACATTTGCTTTACCCGGATGATACCGAATCTCCAAGTCATAATCCTTTACGAACTCCACCATCTCCTTTGTCTCATATTCGATTTTCCTGGGTAAAGAAATACTTCAAACTCTTGTGATCGGTGAAGATCCTGGCCTTAACTCCATACGGGTAGTGCCTCCAAGTCTTTAGGGCAAACACTACCGCGCCAACTCTAAGTCATGTGTTGGGTAATTCTTCTCATGCACCTTCAACGTCGGGATGCATAAGCAATTACCTTCCCTCCCCGCATCAACACACAACCTAAACCTTGTCCCGAAGCATCCGTGTAGACATCATAATTATCAAAGATCTCCGGAACCGCCAAAGCGGGGGCCGTAGTCAACCTCTTTTTCAACGTCCGAAAAGCATCTTCACACTCACCGGTCCACTCGAACTTCACATCCTTTTGAGTGAGCCGGGTAAGTGGTGTAGCTATCTTTGAGAAGTCTTGTACAAACTTCCTATAATAGCCACCAAACCGAGAAAACTTCTAACCCTCGAAACGGTAGTCGGTCCGGACCACTTCTCAACCGCTTCAATCTTCGCGGGATCAACCTTGATGCCATCTCCGAAATGACATGACCCAAGAAACTCACTTGATTCAACCAAAAGTCGCACTTCGAGAACTTGGCATACAACCGGTTCTCCTTTAATGTATCCAAGCCACTATCCTTAAGTGTTCTTCATGTTCCTTCTCATCCTTAGAGTATACAAGGATGTCATCTATGAACACTATCACAAACTTATCCAAGTATGGCATGAAAACACGCTGCATTAAATCCATAAATGCAGATGGGGCATTAGTGAGTCCAAAAGGCATAACTAAGAACTCATAATGTCCATACCTCGTACTAAAAGCTGTCTTTGGTATATCGCTACCTTGATCTTCAACTGGTGGTATCCTGATCTAAGATCAATCTTAGAAAACACTCTCTTGCCTTGCAACTGGTTAAACAAATCATCAATCCTCGGCAAAGGGTATTTATTCTTGATGGTCAGATTATTCAACGCTCGATAGTCTATGCACATCCTCATCGCTACCATCTTTCTTCTTAACAAACAACACCGGGGCTCCCCAAGGCGAAGTACTAGGCTGAATTATATTCTTCTCAAGGATATCCTTGAGCTGTGCTTTCAACTCCTTCAATTCAGCCGGTGCCATTCTATAGGGTGCCTTAGCAACTGGTGCCACTCCTGGCATCAACTTGATCTCGAATTCTATCTCTCTATCCGGCATGTTTCCCGGTAACTCTTCTGGAAACACTTCGGGGTATTCCTTGACTACAGGGGTCTCCTCTAACTTAGGTTTTACCTGCTCCACATCAACTGCGTACAACAAGTAGCCTTCACAACCTTTCTGACAAGCCCTTATAGCCTTAACCGCTGAAATTATAGGGTGACGCTTCTTACTAGGCTTGTAAATGTTACCTTGATAAGTCTTATCTCGATTTTCCCGGTATCTTAAAGGTCACTCTCTTTTCTCTACAATCCAAGTGGACGAAATTCTCGGATAGCCAATCTATTCCAAGAATCACATCAAAATCGAAAAGTCCAAAACCGTAAAGTCACTCTTGCAACAATACTTTCCAACTCGAACCTCTACCGGGGGTATCAACTTGGTTACCTTAGTCACCTTCCCTAAAGGTGTTGTTATCTCCAAAGTATTTCTTAAAGGTTCCATTGGCAAGTTAAGCTTCTTAGCTATCTTAGTTGACACAAAAGTATTAGACGCTCCCGTATCAAACAACGCCGTAATCGCTAAGTTGTCTAATATTATTGTACCTAGGATGTAAATTCATTTATTTAAATACAAATACAACATGATTTAAATCGTGCTATAAAAGTACTCAAATAAATTAAATTAAACAAAAAGGTACCGAAATAACATTATCGTCCGGTTCTCGCTATCTCAAAGCATCCACCGCAAAGACTCGAACCGGGCGACTTGGGCCGCCTTTCCCGCTTTCTTGATTTTGAGTTCCTCTTAGCACCATTAGTGATTGAAGGCTTGTCCTTGAAGGTCTCAGCTTCCAAGGCCTCGTTCAAAATTCATCCATGTTCCTTGGTGTACTTTCCAACCTTCCCGCTTGGATCTCACGGGACAAACCATTCTTGAATGACTGAAACTGCACTATTCAACTTCTACTCGGTGCATTCTTCACCGAAAGGTACTTCTTTATGTTTACAGTCCATGTAAACAAAATTATTGGATAGACGACCTATACCAAGAATTACACCATGATTCTTAGGATTCAAAACTATAGGGTCCTTTTCTTCTTCTTTTTCATCGGTAAACTCTTACACGATCATCCACATCTTCTAGATGAACCACAACTACTAGACCCCCATCTTCAATCAAACCACCCGCTTTTTGCTGGGCCTTAGAACTTCTGATTCCAAACTTATCAACACGAGTATCTGAGGTTACCTAACATTACGAAAGATCGGGAAGGATCGAATGTTACTATGTGGTCTAAAGAGATCTTATCTTAAGGAAGGAAGCTTAAAGAACGCTTCGCTCTAATACCAATACCGTAACGCCCCGTTCCCGGACACCGAGTCCTTATCCGGAAATCGAAACGTTCGGCACGCATAATATTAAATAAATAATATTACACGTAAGCCTCTACTACGTCGTATCAAATAAAAGCAAACGGAAGCTAAAAAGACTCGGGTAATTTTTTTCAAACATCTCGAATAGAAATTCAAGAACTAGAGAAGGAAATGTAAAGTTATTACATCCGAAACAAAACCAACGAATCCCAAAAACGATACGAATTCCAAAGTACTAAAAGTAAACTACAAAATCCAATAATAATCCAAATCTAGGAAATAAATAAAGAAATGAATAATAATTAATCAAAGTCTTCAACTCCGGCGTCCTCAAACGTCGTCATCAAAGTTCTCCTCGAACTCATCATTTACCTCGTTCGTCTTCTCTCCCCCAAACACATAAATAAACATGCATTTGAGGTAAGTACAATGTACAAAGTAAGAAGTAGAAGCTACAATATAATTAAGGTTTATTATTAAAAGATTTGCCTTACTGAGACCGACTCGATCTAGGGTTCACTACATGCCCATCGACACGTCGTGACTATACGTTTCTAACTTAGCTTATCTTTGTTACATCATTACTCAAGGACACAATGCATGGTGAAAATTCCACCACGAGATATACTTGCCAACTACGGTGATTAGCACCGGCGGTCCCGGGATCTCCCCGGTATGCATATACGTTCGATGGATTTCCTCCACTACCCTTCACCTTTTGAGCCGTAGTGTTGTCCACCTTTTATGAACGTATCACATCGCCGATTTGAATCAGTGCCTAACCAAGAATAGAAGACGTTTTAGCTTTTACTACACTTATGTAATTATTAATGTGAATTAACTAGTCACCTAAGTGTTTTCAGAATAATACTCCCTTATCAGCTCTACTCCCTCACTTAGACAACTAGACATCACATCCTATCAATTACACAGACATTGATGAACCCTAGTTCATCAAAGCACAAGCCCTTTCATGCCCTTCCGACGGATCCGAACTTCAACTCCCTTTAAGAGTACATTCGGTGTTTTAACTGAACGAATCAGAAACTCAATCGGGGCTTGTTCATATTCAATTAATGTTATTTAATCATGAATTAAGGTTTAAAATTCAAAACATAGCTTAAAACAACATTACATAGAAAGCGGGGCAATGCGTGCGCATTACTGCGGAATGCGTGCGCATCCCCGTCGCACTTATTCTAAGCAATCCCGCATCGGGAATGCGGGCGTATTGCTAGCCAATGCGTACACATCCTACGCAGAAAAAGCCCTAAAACCTGTTTTCCAACCCTTAACGGTCTCTACTCGAATCTAAACATCTTGCACATGAATTATAGCAGAAAAACAGTAGAAAACATGTCTTTTAAGATCCAAAACAAAACTTAATCCTTAAACATCATCTAAGCTTAAAACTTGATACAATATGCATCCAAAACATGATCTATTCTACTATAAACCACAATTAGATTGTTGGAAGAGCTTCTTACCTTTAGCAAGCTTATTCCAACAAAGCAAAACTCGAGAAACAAGACTAAAACCGATCTTTCTCTTATCAAAGCTTCAACTTTACGCAATCAAAACGTTGCCTTCTTCACAACGATTCCGGCGCTCTACTACGATCCGAAAACCGTCAAGAATTGCTTTAACATGACCGATTGAAAAACTCTCACCCCTAATTTTTGGCTCACACACGCAGAGAGTATATGGAGGTGGAGAAAAATCGATTTCTAGTAGGTTATAAGAATTGTGGGGATTTATTCTTCTTAAATAGAAAATCCCAAAAAAAAAGATAGAGATCTTATTATCTTCCTTTATAATAAGATAAATCCCAAAAAAAGGATAAAGATCTTATTATCTTCCTTTATAATAAGATAAATCCCAAAAAAAAGGATAAAGATCTTATTATCTTCCTTTATAATAAGATAAATCCCAAAAAAGGATAAAGATCATATTATCTTCTTTTATAATAAGATAAATCCCAAAAAAAGGATAAAGATCTTATTATCTTCCTTTATAATAAGATAAATCCCAAAAAAAGGATAAAGATCTTATTATCTTCCTTTATAATAAGATAAATCCCAAAAAAAGGATAAAGATCTTATTATCTTCCTTTATAATAAGATAAATCCCAAAAAAAGGATAAAGATCTTATTATCTTCCTTAACTATATACATATATATATTTCGAAATATACATATATAATTTAACAAATACTTAAACTCCGAATAAAAGGAACCGAACCCAATATTTCGTTTTCGCAAAATGACACGTCTGCCCTTTCCCGAAAATCGGAATATTACATTATCCGGACACAGGACGTTCGGCAAGCCTCGTGTCATATCAGTGTAATGAAAGATTCACACGGAAGAACAAGAAGAACACTCAGAAAATCAGACCCCTGGGGTCTTTCCAAAACAACCATCAGCGAGAATACACAGTTGTCAAACCAAACCATAAATATATGAAATCAAATATTATTATCCATTACAACTCACTTGTCTGAAAAGAAGGAACAACTACAAAAGAAAACTAAAACATAAATGACTCCATTGATCTATCCTAAGCTAGCACTCCAAACTCGTCATCAATCAGCATGTACGTGCAACCTTTTTATTCCAAATAAAGGTATGAGCACCGTCAAATGCTCAATAAGAAGAAAGAAGATCAAAAGATAGATTCATGATTGTCACATGCCGGGAGACACGACATGAATATACTTTATCCACTCTCACAAACTGTTAACCGACATTACTTGTAACATAAAGAAAACCATCTTTAAAGCATAACTTTAAAACGTAAATCAAAACCACCTTGAAACAGTTACTACCTCCATCCCAAAATGTAAGTCCATTTGAGTTTTTCACACAGATTAAGAAAATTGGTTAAAGTGGTTATGTGTATTAATTTTGATGAAAAAATCTAAAATGACCTTTGACTGTTATTAATACAGAATAGTAAAATGTGGGTGGGTAGATAATAAATGAAGTGTAAAAGGAGAAAAATGTAATAAATGCTTTTTTGGTTATTTAAATGGACTTACATTATGGGATAAAATAAAAAAGCTAAATGGACTTACATTTTGGGACGGAGGTAGTACTTAACAAACCATAGAAAACATGTATGCTTACTATAAAGGTTTATCGTGCACTTATTGGTTTGTTTACATTAATTACATACTTACCGTGTTTAGCCTGCTGATCAAACTTCATAAGCTATAACTAACCCAAACTTTACTTGTCCACTAACCATAACATGTACGTGTCTTGTCTGTCACGCTCATACTTCATGTCTACTTACATATGTTCTTGTCTTGATTGTTTGTGCTTCATGTTTATTTCTGACTTGACATAACATAAGGGTCTGGTGCAACACAATAATATGACTAACCATACCTCCAACTTGGGATCTAAGGTACCTAAGGTACTTCTTACAATACGTCGTCTTAAGAAAAACATGGCTAATACAACTAGTCATACCTCCGACACGGGACTTAAGTACCCATGGTACTCCGTACAGTACATTTCTAGGTCACTAACTATAAACAAATAGGAGCACCAAAAGCACATAGATTCCATGTTAAAGTCCATATTTAACCTACAATAACCTAGTTAGGCTATAGCAACACCGAACTACAATCTCATCTCCACTTAATAGATATTTGGTATGAAAAGTGTTTTTCATTGATGTAAACCATGTACAGTAGAGTGTGTATATACAATTGGGGAATAATATGTTGTATTCTAGGAAATATCTACACAATAAATACAAATATATCCGTAGTAAATTCAAAATAATATAATATCTCCTAATACGCCCCCTCCAGCTTGGACTCAAAGTGACCAAATGGAAGACGAGAAAATGGCTTGGTTAAAGTGTCAGCATGATGATCAGAACTATAGATGTGAGAAACCCAAATGAGTCTCTATTGAACTTGATCTTGAATGTAATGATAATTGATGGCAAGGTGCTTCATTCGAGAATGAAAAACTAGATTAGCGCATAACTGAATAGCACCCATATTGTCACAGAAAATAACAGGGGGAGTCAACTGTGAGAAGCCGAGGTCGGTGAGTAAGTAAGAAAGCCAGGCAAGTCCAGCAGCAGTGGTAGCAACAGAACGGTATTCAACCTCGGTGGAGGACCGGGCAGTGGACGTCTGCTTCTTAGAACTCCATGAAACAAGGTTTCGACCGAGGAAAACAAAGTAGGCAGAGGTGGATGAGTAATCATCATCTATGTTACCACCCCATTCATCATCAGAAAAGGCATGAAGCGCAAGTGGGGACCAGAGGAAAATTGTAAGCCTTCATGCAACATACCAGCCAAATACCAAAGAACACGTGGGCCCAATGATAATCCGTAGGAGAATGCATGTATTGAGAAAGCTTATTAACCGCATATGCAATATCCGGTCACGTAAATAAAAGATACTGGAGCGCACCAAAAACCTGACGAAACTGAGTAACATCCGAATTACAGAGGGGCGCAGAATCACTAGAAGTAAAGGCATCCGGGGAGAAGAAGTGTGGACACCGGTTTGAAGTCCAGCATGTTAACTCGAGAAACCAACTCGTGAATACTTGGTTTGTGTGAGTAAGAGACCCGAAGAGTTGGGAGTAACCTCAACACCTAGAAAATAGGATAATGTGCCAAGATTCTTAATAGAAAACCATTGACCAAGCTGGTCAATAACCTGCTGAACCTGAGAGGAAAAACTACATGTAACAACAATATTATCGACATACACAAGTAATATGGTAATGCTGGTGGAAGAACGATAAATAAAGAGAAAGGAATCCGTAGCAGAATTAACAAAGCCAATAGAGAGAACAAATGACCGCAATTCATGATACCAAGCCCGAGGTGCCTGCTTTAACCCATAAATAGCCTTATGCAACTTGAAAACATAAGTAGGATGGTCAAATTCCTCAAAATCAGGTGGTTGAGTCATATAAACAGCCTCAGTAAGGGAACCATACAAAAAAGCATTTTCGATGTCCAATTGCTGAGAGACCAACCCAAGGATACCGCAATACTAAGAACCAAATGAATAGTGATGGGTTTGACAACAAGAATAAATGTCTCAAAATAATCAATGTCGGGTCGCTACGCGAAGCCTTTGGCAACCAAATGAGCCTTATAGCACTCATTGGTGCCATCCGAGTGCCGTTTGATCCGAAAAACCCATTTGCAGCCGACAACATTAATAATCGAATCGGGAGGAACAAGGGACCACGTGCCATTGCGTACAAACACATCAAACTCTTCAGAAATAGCAACACGCCAATGAGAACTCTGTAAAGCATGTTTAGAGGTGAAGGCCTCAGTATCAGAATATTGAGAATCCAACTAGGCAGTAAGGTTTATGAGGTATCGAGGTTTAAAGATATTATTGCGAGATTGGGTAACCATGATGTGAGGGAGAGGGGAGGTGATAGGGAAGGGGATGAAAGAACAACTCACTTGTCTAAAAAGAAGGAACAACTACAAAAGGAAACTAAAACATAAACGACTTCATTGCTCAATCCTAAACTAGCACTCCAAGCTCGCCATCAAATCAGCATGTACATGCAACCTTCTTATTCCAAATAAAGGTGTGGGCACCAGCCAAATGCTCAGTAAGAAGAAAGAAGATCAAAAGGGAGATTCATGGTTGTCATATGCCGGGAGACACGACATGAATCTACTTTATCCACTTTCACAAATTCTTTAGAGACGTTACTTGTAACAAAAAGAAAACCACTTTTAAAGCATAACTTTAAAGCGTAAAGCAAAACCACCTTGAAGTAGTTACTTACCAATCCATAGAAAACGTGCATGCTTACTATGTCGGTTTATCTAGCACGTACCGGTTTGTTTATATTAATTACTTACTTAGCGAGTTTAGCATGCCGATCAAACTTACGTAAGCTATCAACTAACACATACTTTACTTGTCCACTGACCATAACATGTACGTGTCTTGTTTGTCATATTCATACTTCATGTCTACTTACTTACTTACTTAACATATATATGTTCTTGTCTTGATTGTTCGTGTTTCATGGTTCTTTCTGACTTGACATAACATAAGACTCTAGTGCAACAAATATGACTAACCATACCTTCAACTTGGGACTTAAGGTACCCAAGGTACTCCATACAATACGTTGTCTTCAGAACGACATGGCTAATACAGTTAGTCATACATCCGACATGGGACTTAAGTACCCATGGTACCCTGTACAATACATTGCTAGGCCTCTAACTATAAACAAATAGGAGCACACAAAGTACATACATTCCACGTTAAAGTCCATAACTAACCTACAATAACCTACGGAGGTCAAAGCAATTCCGAACTCCCATCCTATCTCCATTACTTGTAACTAAAACTCCTAAAACGATTTACAGAAAGTTAACTAGAAGACATGTTAACATTCTGAAAACACAGTTTAGCAGATACCCGGCTAAACATATTCATGTATAGTTTCGTGCAGTTTAACATAAAACAATATCCAAAACAAATTAAAAACATAACCTTTAGAACAAAAAGGATCATTTTGATAAGAATGACTACTTACCTTAAAGACGAGCCGAACCACGAAGTGAACACCATCTTACTTTCAAATCATACGCGAAGACAAACCACGAAAACCCTAATCTCAAAGCCAAGAACACCAACTCAACACGATCAAACTACGAATCAATGATGGATTACGATAATTACATTTTTGAGAAGAAACAAGATCCGAAACTGCTCATGAATTAGGATCTGCTTTGAAACTAAGGCTCAGATTTACAGACACAAACTAGAACAATCAATATTGAGCTTGGGGAGCGAAATTGGGCCCCTTAACCGACGACAATGCTCGGTTGAGCGAGCTGATGTGTCCTGGGCATGTCATGGGCTTGTTCTGGGCTGTCAAGGACACATCTGGGGTTGTCTAGGGCACATCTGCGTCACGTATGGGTCGCTAAACCGAGGGCTATACTCGGTTCAGCGAGCCAGATTCTCATAGAACTCCGAAAATGCGAACATTCTGGGCTTTTTGGGAGCCTTATTACATGTTCTAGACAACTCTATATCGGTTTTCCGAAGATTTGTTGGAAAAGAAAACATAAAGAGAAACAGAAAAAGAAAAAAAATTCCAAATGGAATAAAATACTCTTACAAAGAGTGAAGGTTTTACAACTTTATCAGTATTGTATTAATGATAATCAAATACTAAAACTTTAGTAATTTCTCTTTAAAATTAATGACATCCATTTTATCTGTGTGAAAACTAATGCAATGACTTTTCTTTTGAGAAGCGCGTAGTAAGAAAAAAGAATATTTGTGGCGGGAAAACATCGGGACCAAACACAACACTAGTTTCCATACACATTAATAAATTAATGATCAACAAATAATATATGCAATCAATGCGTATCCTTTTTTTTTTTTTTTTTTTTTTTTTTAAGAAATATGTGTATCCTTATGATCACTATTCTATAAATATATAATAACTACATGTGACATGTTATTGTAGTATTATCACCATTTCTTCATTTGTACTACTAATATTCAATAATAAAACATCATTTAAGTAATTTGGGCATAATGTTAAAACTCCATTTACTATTTCTCTATTCTAACCCTAGATGGCCCAATCCTCAAAGAAAGAACAATGAATGCTAGGAGGCAGAAGGGTTCATGACTTTTTTTTTTTTTTCTTGGCAGAAACAAAATAGATGGATGTGAGAGAGAGGAGACTAAAATCATTTTGTAATCGATTGCTTTATGATTGAGGAAGGGAGTAGGGTAGGAGAGGGGATGGGGTTAGGGGGGAGGGGGTTGGGGGAGTGGTTTTCACATTTCACCCCTCTGAAGAAAGAAATAAATGCCTTTTCTAAAGGCTTTTATGACTTTACCTTTATCTGAGTACAAAAAAGCCAAAAGGGTTGCTGTTGTTGCCTGCACCTGCTGCTCCTATCACAAGGTCATGATGGCACTATGATGAGAATAGAATTGTGGTTGCTTTGAATGCACTGCCCTACTTGATAGTGACTGCCCACAGTCAAGAGAGAGAGAGAGATAAAGAATGAATTTGCATCAATAAAAATTAAATTATAGTATGTACAAAAATTAAAAAAAAAATAAATAAATTGTGGTAAATATAGTGTCTATATATGTTACATACACTTTGGGAAAATCCAAAATGCAGAATGAATTTACCAAAAACAAAAAGCATATAAGAAAAGGGCAGCTCTGATTAGGACTTTTCTTAAGATTATTGTACCTTACGTGGATCTGGAATTCTTTGATTTACTTCTTTGTTAGACCATTATCAAAATGATTACGCAATATTTCTTCCTTGATTTTATATATGGATGTACAGAAGAATAGCCAATTTCATATTGCGATTAACCGACAATTTATTTGAATAGTTCCTTCATTTTAAAGTTTCCTTTTGATCCCTTATCGTAAATTCAGTTCAAGAAAAATAATAATATGATAGTAGATAAATTCACGTTAGCAGAAATTCAATTAAACACAATCCGCAATACAAACATGATAAACATCATAAAGGGGGAAGGTCTCATTCCACACATCCAACTAGAGCGTCTTTTTCCTAGCTAAAATATGAGCAGAATTCATTGTCTCTTTAAAAAAGAGAAAGAAACAGAAATAAAAAAGCTGGCAGAAGTTTGTGATAGTCATCAATAATGCAAATAACTGGAGTCAATGGTTTATCAAGAGAGAGTCTCATTCGAAAATAAATTTGAAGTATCCCCAAGTGAGAGAGAGAAAACCAAAGTATTGTACATTGTTAGGGCCTCGCCAATTAGCACTCCGTATCCTCCTTCCAATTTATTTGAAAAAATGTGGATGATTTTTCCATATGATTTCTGAGAATACCTCCAACTGCAGTACTGTTTCACCGAAAGCCGCGTCCACATTGAGTTTGAACACATCAAGGCTAGGTGGACACCATTTCTCTTTGTCAGAGGCTTGTGGGATGCTCGCTAAGTTTTTTGAATTGCATGAAAGGGACTTGTGCGCTTCAGCAAAAGAGGAGACCAAAATGGAATTAATATGCACCGTTTTTTCTTCGAATAGCCATTCATTCATTGTCTTTCAAATATTCCACGTAATATAGAAATTTCATATCATATCTTCTTTATTTTCCATTTGAAAGATGGTTTTGAAATAATCCAAGAAAGAGTGTAGCCGCATGCTCAATATAAAATCTACCAGTTTACAATTTTTCCAAACCACGTGAGGAATTTCACAATCAAAGAGACAATGCATATAAGTTTCTTCTTGGCGGTGACATACTTGGCATACCCCCCCCCCCCCCCCCCCCCCTTTGATAAGAGCTTGCCCCAAAGGTAAGGCATTATTATGTAATAATTCTTGGCTTTATTCCTTAAATTAAACTTTTATGTTGTCGATTTATACATAAGTTTTCTCTATGTGAATTTGATTCGAACATGCTCGTGAGATAACGAGTCTAGCTAGCACAAGAATGCTTGAGATTGCATCGTTAAGTAGTCGATCAGTATTTCGACTCAAGCATATTCGATTTCGAACCTTATCAAACCAAACTAATCGAGCAAAGAGTCGAACAAAACTCTAACCGCTCACGAACAACTTGACTCAATTACACTCAACTCGTGACTTGTAATCATACACTAAAACTTTAGTGTTGTTTCAAGGCTCCCCTTCGTTATTTCTACTAGACTATGGCAATCAAAATAGTACTAAGTGCGCCACAGACATAAATGTAACGCCCTCAGACCCCGGGCCTAGTAGCGCTAAATGAGCCATAAATGGTCTAAAAGGGCTAACCCGAGTTGACAAAACTTTTATGTCTCACACTTATATGGGGGTGAGCATCCTACTACTTTACTGATGTGGGACTTTACATTCTCCCCTCTTATAAGGGACTGGCGTTCTTACCAGGACGGCCAAGACTTGTCCCACTTGTCTTGTCCCAGTTTCGTCCCTACCAGAGGAGTCTATAGGTGGCCCACACCGTCTCACACGGTGAGGCACTTAGGTCTGTCTGATTCGGCTATGAATGGTCTGGTCAACTGCTTAGACCGCCGTCCTCGCTTGGTCTAAAAGGGTTAACCCAAGTTGATAAGACATTTATGTCTTACACTTATATGGGGTGAGCATTTTACTATTTTATCGTCATGAGACTTTAAAATAAATCATGTTTTTATATTTTTCATTTCCAAAATTATAAGTCCATTGTCATAAATGGCATATATTAGTGGTTGTTTCACTGAATTGTCTTAAGTGATTGTGCACTTTTCCAAGCCCAATAGCTAAAGTTGGAAGAACAATCAATAAAGCATATGTTTCGATTAACTTCTTTATAGTTGTCCCTTTGACATGAGCTTTAGAAGAACACATTATGTTAATAACATTCGATGTATAACTGTATAAGTCTACCCTTCTCTTTTTTTTTTTTTAAGGAAAGGCTACCCTTCTCTTTTTTGGAATTGTAATTTAAAAGGGTAAAGTTTTTTTACACATAAAAAAAAATCTCACACCTAACTCTTATTTCTAGTTTTACCATTAAATATTTTTACTAATTTATTCGGAATCACTTTTAGTCAGGATATTGATTAGTTTTCGGACCGAATTTCAGTCAGGAAGTATCAATTGTGTTTTCTGACCGATATTGAGTCTTGAAAAAACAACATCCCGACTCAAATTCACTCAGAATAAAAATTATTTCCTAACTCAAATTTGATCGTGCAGGATGTTGATTAGTTTACGAACCAAATTTTAGTCAGTAAATTTCGGTTGTACTTTCTAACCAATATTGGCTCTAAAAAAAACTAGCATCCTAACTTAAATGCGGTCAGAATAAATATTATTTTCTGACTCAAATTCGATCAGGATAACGTGTGATGATGAAAATATACATGGAGAGAGACTCGATCTTTGTTTGAACTTATAAATGGAGATGCTTTCACATAGATAAAGAAAGTTGACGAATTTTAAGAATAAAAATCTAAAATATCTTGTGATTATCATTAATACACAGACGTTATGTTGCACAAAAATAATAAAAATATAATGGTGGTACCAACAATAATTTTAGAAGTGTCTGAAGTAAGGGTATCAATTGAAGTAAAAATCGTCTATATTAGTTGTGATACGGGTGAAATAGGAAACAATGCAATAAATGTTGCATTTGTTTGTGAGAACCACTTACAGAATGTGACAATGTGACAAAATCAAAGAGCTCGGCCTGTTTGGATATTAGTTTGTTCGGTGGATGCATTTTGGATGATATATTGTTTGTATTGAATCGTGTTTCATATCGAATAGAGCGGATGTGATGTATTATTAAGAGAAACGTAAAAGAAAGAAAATTATTTTATTCAGGGGATAAAGTTTGTTTTCTTAGTTGAGTGTACAAATGTGCCCTTATATTTTGGTAGGTTGAGTTCGGGGTGGGTTGGGATGGTTTAGGTTTTACATATATTAGTCAGGTTGGTTTCAAAAGAATTATAACTCAAACCAAATCAAATATTTAGAAAACACAATGGTTTGGTTCTGGGGTTTGTTTAGGATTGGTCTGAGTTAAGTTTCGGGTTTTATCCATAAACCATGCCTACAATCAAACTTTCATACAATGAACGCAATATATACATTCCATCAAATTCAAATTTCATACCACATATTCATATCAATATACATTAAAGAGAACATTTTTACAACAAAATTTGAAATTTTATTAATATTTGAAAGATAGAGGAATGATGAATGTCGACAAAAGCAGATGTGAGTCGATGAAGCCCTATTGTTGTAATATCTTTCAGAGTTGGGTTGGATCATATCAGAGGGGAATAAACACAATCACGTTTGGGTTGAGTCAAAATCGACTCTAAAATTTTGGGTTTTAATCGGTTTGAGTTTCAAGCTGGTTTGGGCTTATTGAGTTTTTTTTCATAACCCCTAATATTTGGGTTGGAGAGAGTATTATAGAACAGATGGAGTACATATTAAGCACTTCCCATGATATATGGCTCGAATTGATATATATATATATATATAGCATTGTACTCCATGCATCTCTAAATATAAGTTATTATATAGTTTCACATATATTAAAAAAATGATTAAATGTAATATATTTATGACTATAATGCCCAATACACTCATTGATTATTATTAATAGAATAGTTGTGAAGTAATAATAGTGATAAATAAATAAAAATTAGAGGCAATATGAGAGAAAACATCATTAAATGTTTTTTGAATTATGAAATGACTTATGACATGTGTACGGTCCAGAACCGTACGTGGCACTCGTAAAAGGATTATTGAGTCATTACTGCCATTGGTCTTGTATGGGCTTTGCCCGATAATAAATCATCCGGTCTCACTCCAATTCGGTATAGTCTATATCCGACCTCATAACACCACGTTCAGCTCAATACAAGGCGTGCACGATCTCAGACATCATGAACTATCCATCAATGGGCATTCCGGACGTTATGCAAGACTTTACACCACGAGTGTAATTGTTCTCTTAATGGCTCCGTGATTATCTCTCTATTAGGGTACGAGCAATAACTTCTGCACGATTCCCCCCTCTCCATCATAGGCTACGAAATCATGGATCCACGATCAATTCCCTTCTCATGAAACGCCTTTATAAAGGACCCTTTGTTTTCAAAATCAGAACTATGTTATTTACTTGATCATTGTGGATATATACGTAGGCGTCTCAATTGATATAATTATAAATCACCACAAACATTATCAAATTTACAATTGTATTAAACTTTAAATGATTCAATTACCCGCATTTCAACCCTGACAATTTTTCTAACATAGTCGACATATAATATATTGAAAGACAAAAACAAAATACAAAAATATCTTATACTGTATTTTGTATTTAGAACTTAGAAGGGAAATACTACACCTAAATTATGATGTTACGTTTATCGGGCAAGACATTTGACTCATGCAATGCAACATTCCCTAGGAGGAGATGATACTTGTCATCATCTCATTGAATTATACTACTTGCATTACCCGAGCACAAGGGTGGATGGAGATGCATGTAAAAATGGATGGAGAATTGAAAGATAAGTTGGTGCAGTGTATTTATTTATAATAATATATGAATGAGCTTTCACATCTTGCTCCTTGGGTGAGGGACTAAGTATAGAGACGTAGAGACTGACATTGTCCTACTATGCTAAAGTCGCTGGACCCCTTTATATGTCTACTCGCATTCAAATCTCCCATTTTGTGTTTCTAGTTGTCATTTGCTAATTGCAACTACTACTTTTCTAAATACCAAATGTTTATGTTTATTTTTTCTTACTAGTAATACATATATTTTCAAAGAAGAGTTGATAGCACAAATCATCTCTATCTTTAGGTCATGTTTGAAACTTGTCATTTATCTTTAGATTAGGAATCTTTTTTTGTTGGAGATGAAAAGACATTTTATTAAGCTTTGCCCGCCAAACTAGCGAGAATTGCATTCTGAGGGGGCGATGAACCCCAAAAGACACTTCCGACAAGCTCTAGACCTTTTTTGGCTAACAAATTTGCAAGACGATTTACTTTACGCTTAATGAACGAAAATTTACTTAAAAGATGTGAAACAAGCTAAAAAATTGCGACAGTCTTCCACAATGTTGCTCAAGTCTGATAAATCTTGCTCTTCAGAATTTAATTTCTGACAGAGAATGAGAGAGCTAGTCTAATTCGAAAATCACCTTGAAGTAACCCTATTGGATTGTTAAGAATAAAGCGTGGTATATTGCTAAAGCTTCCCTGATGACTACGTCAGATTAGGCAATTTACCATCTATGTACTGCTATGTTTTGCAAAAATCACCTCTATCTTTTAATCAAGTTTGGGACTTGAAACACATATTCGGATTTGACAATTTTGCCACATATGTTGTGTCATGTTTTGTAAAAATCGCCCTTTTCAAATTCCATGTTAACATAAATGGAAAACATGCTACCGAGCCTCACGTTCCCGCAAATATAATGGCACATCATTTTTTTTAGAAGAACAACACATCATTTAACACATCGTTGTTAATGTTTATTATATATTTTAAACTAATTCCCGACAAAAAAACATTTTTATATTTTTATTTGTCAATTCTATAGAACGCGTTTTCACTATCCTTTTCATTTTCTCAAACTGCATTTTCATTCCCAACATGTACTCATTCACAAATCGTGAGAAACAGAAACCCTATCTTCTAGTAGAGATGAAGACTGTTGAAAAAAAACATAGAAGGAAACTGTGTGGTCGTCATATCTAGGTTTTTTTAATGGAAGAGAGGAGGATTTAATGGAATTAAGTAGCAATTTTATTGAAAGCTAAAAATATTTTTGAAACTCACAAGCCGAGTTTCTTAGCTCAAAAACAAAATCCTCAGTGTAACGATTATTTTTCTTCCTCGATCGTCTACCAGTTATTATATGCATTCTTTCAACATCAAATTTTTCGTGTTCGATATCCGAAGAGTAGTTTTTCTTTTTCTTGATTTTACCAGACATGCTTTCAAATGCTTTCAAAGGTATATATATATATATATATATATATATATATATATATATATATATATATATATATATATATATATATATATAATTAAAAATGTTGTGTCAGATTGAGAGCGCGTTAGATTTGCTGGAAAGTGAGACTCGGTCGCGTATTTTCTTTCAAGTTAATGGAAAACTTGAAAATGGGTGATTTTTGCAAAATACGGGTACTGCTCAAACTTCAGGTCTCGCCTAGCTCGTTAAAAATTCTTACTATATAGCGAAACCCAATGAAAAAGTCTACGTATTAGTAAACAATTCAGCTCCTAAATGACGAGCATAAGTGCACAAGGAAACCAAAAGCTATAGATATCACAAACATAAAAAACATCCGCGTAAAAATGTGTAGAGTCCTCTTTATGTTCTTGATTCTCATCATTCGCATTTTCCTCACGCTGTAACTCAACCTCATATGTAAGCTTTTCAACACCATGAGTCTGGAAAATTCTGATGCAGGGACTTTCTATTATATCGGATCTCGGTTGACTGTCACGTGTAAAAAAAAAAAAAAATTTATTTTTTCTACACGTAATACTCATCCGACGGTGCGTTATAATAGGAATTCTCTACGGCGAAAATACCTCATGATTCTGGTGTGAAGGTAGTGCTTGATCGAAGTACATCATATGGGAGCCATTAACAAATTTACCAAAATTTTATTTATAAAATATATTTTCGGATTATAAAAGTCTAGATCCTTGTGATGGCCCAGCACCCTTACATTATAAAAGTGTATAATAGTATCATCCGAGAGGTGATATCTGGACCTAAAATAATAAAAATATCATGTGCTTGAATGTTGAAGTCCTTTTTTTTTTTTTTTTTTTTTTTTTTTTGCCAACAACGTATTGACCCAATAATAATTAGTGTGGTTCTTAACCCGAAGGTTCCAAATTCAAGTCCATCCATAAAAAATTTCTATTTTTTCGTATCTGTAAAATGCCCATTTCTTTAATGAGAATGTTGAATATATATATATATATATATATATATATATATATATATATATATATATATATATATACAATATATATATATATATCCCTCCGTTTTTTTTTCTCGTCACATTTCGTAATTTCTTTCGTTTTTATTTATCTGTTATTTTACATTTTCAATACATCATTTTTTTTTCCTGCTTTATCATTAAAGTATTTACTTCTCTGATAAAAAAATACATTTCCAATACTATACTTTACCAACAAAGTATTTACATCTCCGATAAAAAAAATATTTCCAATACTATATATATTTTAGACATATTAGTTACTTTCTTAATCTGTATGCTTTTTCTTTCTGCGACAGATAAAAAAAAGAAAGTACTAATTATTTGTCTATTACTACATCCGTCCTAAAATATAAGTCATCCCAATAGTTTTCACACAGATTAAGAAATTGATTGGATGTCATTAATTTGAAGGCTAATGTCTAAAATACCCCCGACTATCATTAATGCAATAGTTGTTAAGTAATGAAAAATTGTTGATAAAGGTCAAAAAGTGTAGGATTATATTTTGGGACGGAGATCATGCGATAAAAAAAAAAACAAAAAATACCTTACAAATATACATAAAACTTAAACCCCGAGAGATAGCATATTATTTACATTGACTTATATCAATATTCATTTGCAAGCATTTGTTACTGATTAATACAAAAACTGCATTTCTCCATTCAATTTAATTTCTACGGAAAGGGGACCAAAATGTCCAAATTAGTTTAGCAAAATAAATGGCATTCTTCACCGTAGGGTCTCTGTCACCCACTTTGTACATGTAATTTGTAGTGGGGATGTTTGCAAAAATCAGGAATATAATTAAGCTGGGTGTCCTAACTATTATGTCATTTCAGTATAAAAACTTGAAGTGAAATGACCTATATTGCATGTGCATTGTCTTTTCTTCTTTTATTCTTGCTAATTAATGTTCTTTTGTTATTTTCTTAGAAGTGATGGCTCTCAGGAAAAAAAAAATTACAGATGAGAATGAAACGGCTACATTATGGAGGTTGACTGAGAGATGTGGAAACTAAAAGAAAGATAAACAAATGAAAAAGAAAAGAATCTTTTGCTAATTTTCTGCATTTTCTTTTTTACCATATAACTTTTGCTAATTTTCAAGTATACGTGTAGGTATTTGTCGACAATTATAAATCTAATATATATACATTTATATGTAAGTCTTGTTGATAGATACGTATCATACCATTATATGATTTGTGATTTGTTACTTCAGATTATTTCTGAATTTGTGTGTGATACTTCAGAGTATTTCTGAATTTGTGTGTGATTCTTAATATCTTATGCAAGCAAGAAAAAATTCAAAGGATTAAAGTAGGTCGAGAATTTAACACCACAAATTGATGGTGTGCCTATTTCAGATGATGAAATTCGAAATATGATAAAGATTTTGAAAAATGCTTCGTTGTCTCGTATGCAGTCGAAAACTTCTAAAGAGTTGGAGAAAACTTTGCTCTTAGCCAATGAAATAGGGGTCAGGTTTGACAATATTAATGATGAGGAACTATCAGATCTGCTTGGATAATGATTGGGTTCGTGTTTTTCATGGTTTTGAGGGTTCTGTTTTTGAAGCTGTTGACTATAAATATTACGGGTTGGGTAATAGTAACAAGACTAGATGGTTTAGAGAATTGGTGTCACGGGAAAAACTTGACTTTTTAGCGGTTTAGGAGCAGAATCTGTTAATCAACATTTATGCCCTTCGAGAGAAATTTTTGGGTATGTGATGCAATAAAAAAGATATGTCTATGGAATATTTGGTGCACGAGAAACAAGGCCTTGATTGAAGATGTCATTGCGGTTTTCAAGGTCGCGGTTTTGTGTGGATCTCTGGAAGGAATTATAAGTTTAGTAGAGATTGGGTGATTAGGTAGCCTAAAAAATATGAGTTTTGATTCAGGTGATGAAACATATTGGAGTTTAGGACCGATAACGGTGTTTGACTTTTGGGGAGTCGGATTTTTGTTTGTCTTGTGGTCGGGAGTTTATTTTGTAGGCATTTGTTTCTATAGTGTTGGCGTTTTGAGGACTTTGGTAGGATTGCGTGTGTTTGATCGGGTGTTGTAATTTTTAGCGTCTTGTTATTTTTCTTTTAATAATAAATATTATCATTGTTGTTTAAAAAAAAATCTTCAAAACTGTGGGCAAACATTTTGTCTCATTGTTCTAGATCTTACACTAACACAACAAAAGACCTAAAATGTGACGCTCATGCTCGATACCGAGTCATTATCCGGAAAATATCATACAACACAAAAATAATTAAAAAATATCTAATTATATATATATATGCCTTACAATATCAATATCAGAGTCCAAAGCGGAAAGAAAACATTAGTCTCGGGAAACTGAAACGACTAAGTCGGACTATGGAAAAGCAACACAGACTGCATCTATAATATCATATATTGACTTTTATACAATTGCCACATACAAATCATCTATTACATCTTGATAACCACAAGCAGAAACCACTAATTTCTAGCATTACAAGATAGGGAAAGTCTATGCCCAAAATACAATAGAATAAAAGAAAGATAAACTCAAGCTGCAACATCCTCGGGGTCACTCTTTAGTGACCTCCAATCTAACTTGCAACACACCACTTTCTTGAGGCGAGGAACAATAAATAAAAAGTTAAGTACAAACGTACTCACTAAGGAGTAGAAGAATCGATACTAACCAAATATATAACATTTAATAAATTACATATACTACCGTGACAAGGGTTGAACCCAGCCTCACCACGTGTCATCTCTTGATTGATCAAATAATAAATGAAGACAGAGAAACTGCAACAATAAAGGCCAGGAGCCCCACCTTATGTCTAAGGGCAGACTTGAAGGCCATGTGGGAGGTCTTAGCCGCTCTTCCAAACAAACACCATCGCAGGTCGGCTAGGTTGCTGGGGAGCTCGGGTCTACGTAGTACGGGCCGAGTCGGCCAGGCGGGGCTCGACGCAGGTCGGCCAGGTGCCATGCAATACGTTATAAACCGGGTCTGAACCCCTTCCGAGCAGATTCCTGCAGGATGGGTCGGTCGTAACAGAAGAGTGGCAGAGCCGAAAGGGTCGAGACGACCACAGAAGCTTGCAGCAGGACGGTTGATAGCTTCCCTCATGTAATATGTGAACATGTTCCTATATAATAGGATAAACATGGAAATAATCTCAAGTCATTAAGACTATGGAGACTTGATTCCTGAATAATCAACAGGATACGTAGGCAACTTGAGAGAGGAACTCTCAAGCTCAGTCTAAATCTACCCAAAAAACCATCCCTCATTCATTTTACCCTAGATTAAACGACCCAGATTAATACCCGATGATTTTCAGCATCGTCATACCGCATATGTTGTAAAGCGCTCACTCCCCCTCTGGTAGCTCTGTTAAAAGACCTTCGACCAATTAGGAATTTTTTACACTATGATCTAAGGGCACTTTTCATGGTGATGGTATGCACCATGACATATCCTTCAATGCCTCATATGGCATGGACTGGTCCGTGAGGGCTTGCCCATACTGCAAAGCTAAAACGCGACTCACCAAATATCATAGCATTTATGCTTTTAGACACTACATATGTTTATTATGGATTTAATCTAAACGTCTAAGTTCATTCACATAAAAGGCTTCCAAGGGAAATCTAGTCCTAGACCATTCGATATAAGCTACCTAACACATAGAAAAGAGATCACTGACTACTAAGCCAATATCCTGCAAGGTCTAAACAAATGCCTTATTTGCTCCCACCTTCTTTCTGCAGAGGGTCTAAGTTGCGGTGCTGATACAATGCTACCAGAAGTCAATTGTTTGGCTTTTCCACATTCCAAGTAATGTCCCAAAGACATACAAGCCATAACATACCATGTATAGAACTTAAGTAAAGCAAAACAACATTCAAAAGGGACAGGCGCACGCCTGATGTCCGTATCAAGCTTCCATTGCGTATTACGATGTGGTACCATCCGATTCCGTAGCAGAACCCGATCTTGGAATTGCTCGTGTTAAGCATATAACAAGTCTTCCTTCTCTTATGAAATAAAAATTGATAGAAAAATGTCTTGCCTGAAAAAGAGGTGAGTCTTCTGAATAAATGAACTGATTGACCAACTTCAAGTTGTCTAAAGGCTGCTGCTCTTAGATGGCCTTACAAAAATATAATTTCATGGTACCCGTTTCAACTATAATGAAAGCTGGGCTTGGCCATTCCTGATCCCAGGCGCACGCCCGAATTTGCTGAATCCATCTTGTCTGCTTCAATGACATGCCAGGCGCACGCATGGCTTCCCCGGGCGCACGTCAAGGTTGATTTTCTGCACTTTTTCGACCTGTTCATCACATGTACGATCTTGAACCAATTTCAACCACAATTTGTCTCATTTATGGTACCAAAACTACACCAAACCTTCAATTCATGATTATATGAAATACTATGCATAAATTAAACACCAACACCTAAATACCGATTAAGAACACCCATTACCTCTTAATCCATTAAAAATAGATCTAAAAGACAAGAACACCAAAAATCCTACAATCCATTCCCTTTGTCTCCGAATTTCTACAACCAAAAACATGCACTATCTTTACTAAATCATCTAGAACAAATTGAAACGCCCAAAACCCAAGAATTCATCAAGAACGATCAAGATTCTAAGCTAGGGCTGAAATTGAATACTTACGAATTGGGGAATTGTTGAAGCCAAAATGTTCTTTCCGATGTGAGGGTCAACTTTATCTACTGCGGTCGGTGGAAAATATGAACGGATCGATCATAAGGATGAAGATTCTATCGCTCCACTTTTCTTCCTCCCAATTTCTCCAGAGCGTTCAAGCGTTCTATTTTTCTCTGATAAACGCGTGTGATTTTGGGGGAACTAATGGGTGTGGTTTCTTTTATAATAAAATTCCATAAATTCATACTTATCCACAAATTTCAATATTTAATCATTTACAGTATAACCTCGATAAATGAATAACCTCTCCAAATGAATAATTTTCTCCGGTCCTGACTTGGGTAAAGGGGATAAATGAATAACCTCGCTAAAAACATTAACGAATAAAAAAATTTGAGTCCATAAAGTCCCCATGTAAACATAAATGAATAATCATTAAATTTCCCATATATATATATATATATATATATATATATATATATATATATATATATATATATATATATTAAATGAAAATATTTCATTCAATCAACAATGTTCATATAAAACGTCATTTTTTCTCATAAAATGCATCTAAAGTTGTTTGTTCTTTTCCTTCCACCAAAATGCATCACATCCTTAATTTTTCGTAATTCATGCACAACTTATGGAATATTTTGCTCGGGTTGTAGAATGTAATTTTGTATGGTGACTACTGCTTGAAAGACCTTTTTTGATGACATATTAGGTATGACACTACTATAATTTGGTTCAGGATCATTCTCATCATGTAGTTCTGAAATCTTAGTGTAGGTTAAGTATATTTTGTTAGACTCTATAAGTATTCCATACATACAATCTTATTAGTAGTCTCAACATACAATACATTGTATTTAGTCTATACGTATAGTTCATGTATTCTCAATCTAGAGTCTACATAAAATGAATGTAGTTAAGTTTTTTCATAAGAATTTTGGCCATTAGCCTCTAGGTACATTTGTACATTAAATGCAAAAATACTAATCATAAGAAATAAAATGTAAAAATACATGAATAAATATTCATTTATCGATAAATAAATAAATAACCTTGTTAAACGAATATTTTTTTCTCGTCCCGATGGTATTTATTTATCGAGGTTATACTGTAATTAGATATTAGGGTAAATAAATCCACAAAATTACTCTTTTACCCTTACTTAGAAATAAGATGTATTACATAAAACAACGATTTGATGTTTAATTTCTTAAGGAGCGTAGGGAATGTCCCTGCCCACCTGTTAGCTCGACATGCTTTGTTAATTTCTACTCGGACATCTTGGGGTAGCTTACCCCCTGATGACGTTTTGGCCGCTTGTTTGACGGATTTTGTTTAATAAAAGTTTTTTTCCTCAAAAAAAAAAAAAAAAAAAAAAACCTTAAGGAGACGGGAGTCAACCCCAAATCGTCAATTTAGTTTGGTATTGAATTTTGATTCTTATATAAATTAGGGGAGGTGGTTTAAAAGGACAAAAAAAGAGGGGAAAATAGGAATCAAGATAGTGGAAATATAAATTTGGTGATAAGGACAAATCCACTGTTTGCTGCAGTGGAGCTGACCTCAAACCTAATGTTTCACTATCACAATGACTGTTTGCTGCAGTGGAACTGACCTCAAATCTAATGTTTCACTATCACAATGGAATAAAGACATGTTCTTTTTACCTGGAAAAAAATTCCAATGTCATTTTTTTTCTATATTTCTATATTCAAAATGTCATTTTTAACAATAAACCGTATAAACTAATAAGAGCTTTAGTCTTCTACTATTGATGCCCATGGAGATGTGTATTAATTACATAGATAAACTCTTGCTTTCTTTTTTTTTTTATTAATGTTTGGGCTATTTTTATTTGCTTTTAGAATTTTATTTTTTTTATTTTTCGCTATAATTAACATTATTTTTCATTTTTGCTGGTGAATGTAAATGAGTTGATCGAACAACGTTAAATTTTTGTCACTTGTATCATTTTTTTCTTTCTTTTATTTGGATTATTAGTGTTATTGTCATTAAATGCTATGTTTGGGGAAATTTTTTACAATTCAATCGTTGTATGAAGGTTGTAGCAAGTGATATGATTACAACATTTCATTTCTAACCTCTCACACATGATAAATTAAAGTGTATTATGTGAAATAGAGTAAAAATGAATGACTCTAATGTTTGTCACTTGATGTCTTCATACAACCGTTGCCACATAAAACCTCTCGTTACTCGGCTGATCTGTATTTTGTTTTAAAAAAAATGGAGGTTTAAGACGAGGTAGCATGATAATCTAAACCAGAAATAATAGTGACGTAAAGTTTTGACATTAGATTTGGTTTTAGATTAAAATGAAAAATAAAATTTGTTTCAATTATATTGGGCAATTTATTATATTGGGTCATCTACTGTTTACAAGATGCATGTTACCTATTTGCCTTGTGTTTTTTCCTCTTCGGTTGTAAGATTAGGTGGATTTCAAATGTTCATTAAAAGGTAAGTTGCCTATAAGCAACACAAACTTGATTTGATGGAAATTGGAATTTTGCTCGTACAAGTGAACCTTGTTTAAACGACTTCCCGGGGACAAACAATCCAAAATGCCGTGAACAAATGTGTTATTCATTACAATTACAAGATAGGATCATATATATATATCATTGTAAAGATATTGTTGATAATAGATATGTCTATTTGTGATCGGTTGATCCAATAGATCGCTGCCATGTCATTAGGTTGTTAGATTGTGTCAGATTATGTTATGTTATGTTGGATCTGTATAAACTTTGAGTTTGTTCTGTGGATGGAATCAATCAAATAGAATTATTCTGAGATTATCTTGTTTGTCATCTCTTAAGTTCGTATCAGAGCTAAGAGGTGGCCAGAACTAATATTATAGCTCGTTGTTTGTCGCTTAATAGCGTTATTGTTACGGAGTATATATTTAATTTAGGAAGTAAATATTTCTGATATATTCGGTAGGGATTGTAGTGATCTTGGGCGTGATTTGTGGCCCTAATTACGTTGTAACTTGCATATATATAGTACCCGATACTGAATGAAAAAAACACGGAAAATTATTCCCAAAATTTGTCATGGTATCGGAGCCATCACTACACCACTAAATTTTTATTTTTTCTTTTTTCTTTCTCACGGCCAATTCTCATCTTGTACAGGCTTGTATTTAGCTTTACAACAATGGCCGATTTGGACGGAAAAATAGATCCAACATCACCATACTATCTTGGCTCGGGTGATCAACCGGGAAATCTGATTACCCACGTGATGCTACGTGGAGACAACTATCTTGCGTGGTCAAGAGCAATTACCCTCGCTCTGGAATCACGCCGGAAATTCGTGTTTATTGACGGCACGATAAAGAAACCGACCGACAAAACGAAATTAATTGACTGGGACACAGTCAATTCGATGCTCGTCTCATGGATTTTGAGGAGCATGGAACCCAAGCTTGCTTCTACGATTCCCTGTTTCGATGAAGCCACGAAATTATGGGATTATTTAATAAACCGATTCGCTGCTGCGTCGTCTTCTCCGATTCGCTACTCCGGCGACAAGAACCCAGCTGGGAGCGCTGTTGTGGATGGAAATACAGGTCCGGCGGCTTATTTGACTGATTTGCGGCCTGAACAGGTTCAATTTTTGGTCAATATGATTAACAACTATCAGATAGATCGTATGACGGGTAAGTCTTCCGCTATGTCTTGGATTATTGACACGGGAGCCTCTCATCATGTCACCGGTGACGAATTTAATTTAACAAATATTGAAAGCGTTCCTCCATGTACGGTTGGGTTGCCGGATGGGCAACAATTTGTGGCTACTAAAGCGGGCCGAGTTTTCCTTACGGATAAGATTGTTCTTCAGCGTGTCCTTTTTGTACCTAGATTATTGTGCAATTTAATATCGGTGTCACAATTGATCGATGACTCTGATTGTCTCGTTCGATTCACTGACTCTTTGTGTGCTATACAGGACCGTCATTCGAGGAACCTGATTGGAGCCGGTGAACGAAAGGATGGGCTCTACTATTTTCGAAATATTCCTACAGTGTGTGCGGTGACTGTTTCGGGTGCGTCTCTCTTTGAACTGTGGCATCGCCGAATGGGGCATCCGTCTGAAAAAATTACCAAGTTAGTTCCACCAGTTAAACACAGTTCTAGTGATTTTAAGACATTGAGTAAAGCTTGTGAAATTTGTCCTCAAGCGAAACAAACTCGTGCTCGTTTTCCTATTAGTGACAATAAAGCTAGTCGCATTTTTGAGCTCGTGCATTGTGATTTGTGGGGGCCCTATCGGACCCCTTCTTCTAGTGGGGCACACTATTTTTTAACTTTAGTCGATGATTATTCTCGAGCTGTTTGGGTATATCTGATGCATTCGAAAACTGAAGTCTATAAGGTTTTTTGTTCTTTTTTTTCTATGGTTGAACGACAATTTGAAAAAAATGTGAAAGTGGTGCGTAGTGATAATGGTACTGAGTTTCGCAGCATGTTGGACTATTTCGATCAGAATGGGATAATCTTTCAAACATCGTGTGTTGGCACACCTCAACAAAACGGGAGAGTAGAACGTAAACATCAACATATCCTTAATGTGGGACGAGCCTTGATGTTTCAAGGAAATTTGCCGATTACGTTTTGGGGAGAGTGTATTCTCGGTGCCGTACACTTAATAAATCGCACTCCCTCGACATTGTTGCACGATAAAACGCCTTTTGAAATTTTGTTTGGCGTGGAACCTGTTTTTGATCACCTTCGTGTTTTTGGTTGTTTATGCTTCGCCCATGATCAAAGATCCAAAGGAAATAAATTTGCACCTCGAAGTCGAAAATGCGTATTTGTCGGTTACCCCAATGGACAGAAGGGTTGGAAACTGTATGACCTCGCTACTGGTGAATTCTTTGTCTCTCGGGACGTTAAATTTTATGAGAATGAATTTCCCTTCGCCGATAAGCCATCTGAGGTGGTTGTTGCTGAACAACCTTCTCCACCTCTCATCACAGACATTGATGATGAATTTTTTGCTGACAAGGAACGTGGGACTGAAGCCGAACCTAGTATACCCACGGATACCCCCTCTGAAGCCGAACCTAGTATACCCACGGATACCCCCTCTGACTCAGCCTCACCTATGGACGAACCGGTCTCTGTCGTCCCCGACACCTCTGCTGATCTAGGGCGTGGCATGCGGGCTCGACGACCTCCGGAATGGCACAAACACTATGTCACGCACACTGTACAAGAAACGAGTCCATCCTCCCATTCACCGTCTTCGTCAGGTAACTCAGGTAATCTTTATCCTATAGCACATTTTGTTAATTGTGACAAATTTTCTGCACGACACCGCATATTTCTTGCAGCTATCACTGCAAGGACTGAGCCACGTAACTTCACCGAGGCGATGCAAGATCCGGGTTGGCGAAATGCCATGAATCAGGAGATAATGGCACTCGAAAATAATGGGACTTGGGTTATGGAGGCGCTACCTCCCGGGAAAAAGGCGTTGGGTTGTAAGTGGGTATACAAAATCAAGTACAATGCTGACGGATCACTTGAACGCTTAAAAGCTCGCCTCGTTGTTCTTGGCAACCATCAGGTCGAAGGGATTGACTACAACGAAACCTTTGCTCCAGTGGCGAAAATGGTCACGGTTCGTGTTTTTCTCGCCGTGGCGGCAGCGAAAAATTGGGAACTCCATCAAATGGATGTTCACAATACGTTTCTTCATGGGGATTTGCACGAGGAAGTGTACATGAAATTACCCCCTGGGTTTTCCGTCAATCGGCCTGGTACAGTATGTCGTTTGAAGAAGTCACTCTATGGTCTGAAACAAGCTCCGCGATGTTGGTTCGCCAAGTTGGCCGCTAGTTTGAAGTCTTACGGTTTTCGCCAGTCTTACTCCGATTACTCACTTTTCACTTTCAACCAAGGGAAGGTGCAGCTTAACGTGCTTGTTTATGTCGACGACTTGATCATTTCGGGTAACGATTCTTCTGCTCTTGCTTGTTTTAAGACATATTTGGGTGACTGTTTCCACATGAAGGATCTGGGTGTTCTGAAATACTTTCTTGGCATCGAGGTGGCACGGAATCCGGAAGGGATTTTTTTATGTCAACGCAAATACACTCTGGATATTCTGGCTGAGGTCGGCTTATTGGATGCCAAACCTGCTGCCTTTCCTATTGAGCAGAATCATGCTCTCGCCCTTGCCAGTGGTCCTTTGTGTGAAGATCCGGAAAGGTATAGACGGCTGGTTGGTCGTCTCATTTATTTATCTTTTACTCGCCCCGACTTGGCTTACACTGTGCACATTTTGGCTCAATTTATGCAATCCCCGCGTCATGAACATTGGGACGCCGCCATTCGGGCCGTCCGTTACTTGAAGGAATGTCCGGGTCAAGGAATTCGCCGTGCGGCGATAGTGATTTGACTTTATCTCGGATGGTGTGATTCGATTGGGCGAGTTGCCCATTGACACGTCGTTCGCTTACTTGGATGGATCGTTTTTCTTGGGAACTCTCCGGTCTCTGGCGCACCAAGAAAAAAGATATCGTGTCCCGCTCTTTCGCCGAGGCCGAATACCGATCGATGGCGGCTCTCACATCCGAATTGAAATGGCTCAAGGCACTCCTCGCGGGTTTGGGTGTGGCTCATCCCCGAGCCATTGATTTCTACTCTGATAGCCAGTCCGCCTTGCACATTGCTCAGAATCCAGTGTTCCACGAGCGCACGAAGCACATTGAGGTGGATTGTCACTATGTTCGGGATGCTATTCAAGATGGTCTCATTGCCCCGTGTCATGTCAAGACCGATGCGCAATTAGCAGATATTTTCACCAAAGCGTTGGGCAAGCGTCAATTCTTACATTTATTGCGCAAGTTGGGCATTTGTGACCTGCATGCTCCAACTTGAAGGGGGGTGTTACGGAGTATATATTTAATTTAGGAAGTAAATATTTCTGATATATTCGGTAGGGATTGTAGTGATCTTGGGCGTGATTTGTGGCCCTAATTACGTTGTAACTTGCATATATATAGTACCCGATACTGAATGAAAAAAACACGGAAAATTATTCCCAAAATTTGTCAGTTATAGGGGACAATTTGACAACACACGGATAAACTTTGTATGTCGTGGCGACTGTTTTATTTTTATTTTTATTTTTTTGACCCCGGTATTCGGAACCAACTGGTCCGACTAATCCGGAGTTCGGCCCGGGTCCGACTGACTGTGTTTTTGCTTGTAAAGCTTTGTGATATCTATATATGATAAAGTTTCCGTTCAAAAAAGGGGGTGGCCAGAAGCCATGACTACTTCCGGCCACCCTTCAACCCCAACCATTCTAGTTGTTGCAAGTAGAGTAGTTGAAATCGCTTCTTCCTCAAGTTCAATCACGACATCCGTTACCGGAGCTTATTCCTTACATCCCACTATCTTTGTTGTAGCTCATTCAATTTTGACTCAACTATTTTCATCCATTCATGTGACCGAATCAATGATGTTGGCTTCTTATTCAGCTCATCAAACCACACTGCTCACAAATCGACCTCTACTTGGACCAAATTTAAACCAAAATCCAACTATCAAACTTGAAAGAAATAATTATTTGCCGTGGAGGTACTAAGTTTTGCTTGTCACGCCCCAACAGAAACCATACATGGACTTGAGAGCTTATTTCTTCAATCAACTCAAAGAAATCAAATGGTCTGTAATGGATCAACTTCTTCTTGGATGGCTTCTTGGATTCATGACAAAACAAGCTGTAATCGAGGTTATTGGCCTTTTCATTGCGCAGGAGGTATGAACCACTCTTGGAACCTATATAACATTCAAGCTCAGTCTACAATCCTTGAATACAAGAATGCCCTCACTAAAACAAAAAAAAGGAACTCGTTCAATGGCTGACTATCTTAATTTAATGAAAAGTTATTCTGATGGTCTAGATACAACAAGATATCCCATATCTAATTCTAAATTAATTGTAGCCACCTTAGGAGGTTTAGCAAAAGAATATCACATCTTGGGTGAGTTCTATGTCCTGGGCAAAAGTTCACTCCCAATTTATTACACATGAGAGACTATTGCTGAGATTCAATCCTTTTGGACCCATGGAAATTGTTGGAGCATTGGTGAACATAGAAAATCTCAGCTAAAATGTGCAGAGAACTCAGTTTAGACCTCAATTCAATTTTGTGAATACTCAAAGAGGAAGAGGTTCATGTTCCTTCAGAGGTCGTTCTAGAGGCAGAGGGGGTGGAAGGATCAACAATCACATACCAACCTGCCAAATTTATGGAAAATTATGTCACATAGCTTCTGCCTGCTACAACCGGTTTGAACAATATGTTGGACATACCTCAAACTCATCTCAGAATAATATGAGATAGCTTGTTGCTTATCTTGCTGCTCCAGAGATCACCGCTGATACAAATTGGTAAGCTGATAGTGCTGCTTCAAACCATGTAACGTTTGAGCTACGTAACTTGCATCTAAGGTCAGAGTATGAAGTTAATGACACATTAGTGGTTGGTAACAGTAACAAGTTAAACATTGCACACACTGGTCACTCTAAAATAGGTCATGATACTTAGTTAAATAATGTTCTTCATGTTGCAAAAATTCATAAATGTTTATTATGTATTTCTAGATTAACAGTTGATAATCATGTTTTCATTGATTTTTTTTTCTTCTAAATGTTATGTGAAGGACAAAGAATCAAAGAGGGAGTTACTGGAAGGAACTCTGAAAATGGCCTCTACAAGATTCAACCAGACAAAGCCAATGCCACTGACCTTGTGTACACATCCACCACAAGAAGTGGCAATAACTTCCTTCAATCCTAAAGATCAATCCTACCTCATTCATCATGTTTAGTCACTTATAGTTCTCAAAATAATGAAGCCACTATGTGACATATGAGAACATCCATCTGTTAAACTTCTGCATCAAGTGTTCATGGATTTTAATCTTGTTGTCAATGAAAGGTTTTCTTTTTGTGATGTCTATCATTATGGTAAATTGCATGCTAATCCCTTCCATGTGTCTCAAACAAATGCAACCCAAGTCCTTGAACTTGTTCACACGGATCTTTGGGGACCTTTTCCATTTAGAACCACTTCTTGCTATGTCTATTATACACATTTCGTAGATGACTATAGTAGATACACCTGGATCTACCCTTTAAAATAGATATCTGAAGCTTATAATGTCTTTATTCTCTTTAAAGTCTTGTAGAAAATTAGATTATCACCAAAATTAAGACCATTCAATCTGATTGGGTGGCGAGTACAAGTCCCTTGAATCTTTTCTTGCTAAATTTGGCATCCATTTTAGACATCCTTGACCTCATATGCATGAATAGAATGGATAGGCACATTTTTGAGACATGGTTGACCTTAATAGATTGTGCCTCTCTGCCTCAGAAGTACTGGTGGGACATTTTTTCTTATGTTGTAACCATAATTAACATTTTACCTACTTTTATTTTGAACATATCTCCTCTTAAAAAACTCCCCGTCCCTAAGATAAAGCATGATTACTATATAATTAAGACCTCTTGTTGTTCTTGTTTTCCCCATCTCATGCCCTGCCATACCTACAAAGTCAAGTTTCATACCCAAAAGTGCGTTTACCTAGGCCTTAGTCATCAACACATATATAAAAAAAATGTATGGATTCCACATTAAGAATCTACATAGTCAGAGATTTGTCCTTCAATGAACTTGAATTCCCTTACAAATCCATGCATCCCACCAATACATGCCCTACTCTCGTTAGTACATGTACTAGATCCGTTACTTTTATTACATTTTATACAAGTACTGAACATATCCCTAAAGATCTTGTTGCACCTGTTGCTGATGCTTTGGATTTTACTCCTAAAGAATTCACATGTACATCTCTGATAGCAAAATACTTAACCGCTAAACTTAACCAACAGAATATCGGGTCAACGGTAGTATATTGGTTACAAGGTCGAATCCACAGGGAATAATAGTGAAGTACCAAAGTTGACGTCTAAACTTGGTTCAAGTCAATATTAAGTGAAAAGTATTATAGCTAATGCAGAAAATAAATATTATTCTAACGGATTTATCTAGGTGATTAAAATGCATAGCCGAACTACGATCCAACATGTTACTTTTACCCCACAGGAAAGACTTGACAAGGAGTGTGTCTTAACCGACCTACCTATCCAATTCAGTTTATACGACATCCACGGGTGTCAACTCCTTATTCTTGCGTTAAGGTCTGAACAACTCTCGCTTAACCCCCTATACTAGGCTTATTAACCCTCCCTTTAGAAAGCTAACTCGCCTAACATGGTTGACCAGAATAATGAGCCGCTCGGGAACCTGATAAGAACCTCACATAGGCATAGTCCTAACGTCTAGCTAGGTTGTCAATCTAACAATCAAGGCTATGTCTAGTGATTCTAATACCCGTATCCCACACCTCGCCGCAAAATACATATATAAGCTCGATGTGTGTGTGTAACAGTGAACAAGGTTGTCAATCTCATTCAAAGCTATTAAAACAATCAAAACAAGTTTTAGAACATGAATTCATCATACAAACGTTTAATTAAGCGTTACACAACTCCCATCTCATCCCCCTTTGGGATTTTCACCCGTTTTCACATAATTCGGCTACACAACTACTTTAGCTATTTATAAACGTACTAACAATGAAGTAATTAAAGGAAATTATACTAAGAACAATAATAAACGAAAGCATAATCATCATAAAAATCAAACCTTGAATATTGAGTAAAGGTACTGCGCTAAAAGTCGAATCTTTGGTGTTGAAACAGAAATTTAATCTAATAAAAAGTATGTAGAATCAATGGAATTAATCTGTGGAATATGGGGATCAAAGGGTGTTTAAACTACTCAAAAACCTCCCTAAAATTGCCCCTAAGATGCCCAAAGTCGTCTCTTGTTGTTTAGGTTGGTAGTGTGGAGGTGAGACTCTATCCATTGTAGCTTACTCTGCAAGATCTCAGAAAACAACACCACACAATCAAAGTATCTCGTCACCACCACAACAGCAATAGGTGGTGTGACGCTTCAATATACGAACTCCATCAAGAAAAGAAAAGAAAAAAAAGAAAAAAATAAAACGACCTAAGCCCAAGCTTTTAGTCAACTTGCAAGATATTCACCATGTACTCCCCGGCAACGGCGCCAAAATTCTTGATAGCAAAATAACTAACCGCTAACCTTAACCGACAGAGTATCGGGTCAACGGTAGTATAGTGGTCTCAAGGTCGAATCCACAGGGAGTAATGTTCAAGTACCAAAGCCGACTTAGAACTTAGTTCAAGTCAAAATAATGGTGGAGAGTATTATACTAATGCAAAAGTAAAGAATGTACTAACGAATTTACTTCTAGGTATTAAAGGGTATAGTCGAACTATGATCCCACGAGCTACTTTTACCCCTAAGGAAAGACTTAATATGGAGCGTGTCTTAACCGACCTACCTATCCTATGTAGTATAACGACATCCACGGGTGCCAACTCCTAATTCTAGCGATTAGACTGAACAACTCGATCTAACCACTCTATGTGAAGTTAATTAATTCTCCCTTTAGAAAACCGATTAACCTAACATGATTAAGCTCTAGAGTCGCTCGAACAACGATGACAAACCTCGGTATTGGAAACGGACCTAACAACTAGGCCGAATCTACGCAACGATCCTAAAACCCCTTATCCCACATCTCACCGCAACATGCATCTATAAGTTCGATGTGTGTGACAGTGAACTAGGTGACATCTAATTCAAAGACGTTAAAATAAGTTTTAGGACGTGGATTAAGCGTTTAAACAATAATTTACGCACTACACAACTCCTAATCTCATTCTCCTTAGGGTTTTCGCTCGCTTTCACATGATTCAACTACACAACGGAATTAGCTACTCATTATTATGCTAATAAACGAAATGAGAATTGAAATCAAACTAAAGACAATAAATAAAATAGAAGTCATTACCATATAATTTGCAGACAATCTGATCCAGAAAATACCAAAGAGAAAAGCGATCCAAAAGTCGAATCTTTGTTCTTGAAAAGTAAATCTAATGTATAACAAGTGTGTAGAATCAAAGGATGTAATTTATAGGATCAAGGGATCAAAGGGTGATCAAACTACACTAAAATCGCCCCTAAATCGCCTAAGAAAAGTCTAAAGTCGGCCAAGTATATGTAGGGGCTGGATGAGCTGCGTATTTATAGAGTAGGTCAAAAATCTGTTGCTGTCGGTCACGAACGCCCGTCCGGGTCATGTCAGACGCCCGTCTGCCTGGAAAATATGAAGATATTAGGGTTTCATCTTCAGTGGACGGGCGTTTGCATTCCTCTGAACGCCCGTCTGATGTATCATGACTTGAGGGCCAAACGCCCGTCTGGAACCCCTGGACGCTCGTCTGTTCTATACGAGCTTCTTGAATTGGGCTGAACCTACCCAAACGCCCGTTTAGGGGTCATTTGGACGCCCGTCCAGCTGAAAACCCAACTTTCTGAATGTTGTATCAAATCTGTGGACGCCCGCCTGGGATGGGCAAACGCCCGTTTGATGTAGGCTTCCTGCAGACGCCCGTTTGGGGTATGGCAAACGTCCGTTCGCCTTGTCTTCACTCCAAACTTGGCTTTTCTTCACTTTTTATGCTACATTCATGCTATGATCATGTCTCTCATACCAAAACATCGCCTTCCGGGTCCTCGAGTCACCTAAGTCCTGCAATAACACTAACAAAACACCACACATAATTCCGCAAGACAAAAGTGCTAGGAAATAAGGTAAATACCGCTAAAAAGGCGGAGTTTACTATCGATGTGACAGTTTAACTCCCCGTGCATATAACTCTCGATATTACACTCAAACATGTCTATATCAAACATGCCAATAAAGTAAGAACCGGGGGTTAAATTGCACACCAAAGTACAGTAAAGTTGACTCACATCAATCTCATACACCTGATATGTATCACTCACATGATTCTATTCACTCACATTCTGCAATTCCATCCATTAACACAACACACACATCAAGTCACACCGGTTACACTAGCTCATCTGGTAGTCCTGAGGCTCCCGACTTTGTTTCCTTACATGTCCCACACTTATAGTCACCTCTTGCACTTTAAACCTGCCCATCAAATATAGACCAAATCAAAAAGTGGTGTCTTCAAACAGAAAACTATCTTCACCCTTATCACAGAAAATTGTCTTGCTGGTTACCCTATTGAACCAACCATTGTGTCAGAAGATATATCTCAACCTTAGGAGAAATCAATGGAGGATGACTTTCAGGATCTTAGTCAAAGTCAGACCTGGGAGTTAGTTCCACCATTAGTTGGTCAAAAGTTGGTTGAAAATAAATGGATTTTTAAGATCAAGTACCAACCAGATGGATCGGTTTTGAAGTACAAAGCAGACTACTGAAAAAAGATACTATTAACAGGAAGAAATAGACTACTCTGAGACTTTCAATGCAATAGCAAAAGCTACCACTTGTTAGTTGCACTTGCTCAGCATTGGAACATTCAACAAGTGGACATCAATAATGCCTTCTTTGATTGAAATTTGCAAGAATATGTGTATATGCCAAAACTTGCTGGTTTTCAGGATAAGACAAAACCAAACTATGTGTGCAAGCTTAAAAAGGCCCTTTATGAACTCAAACAGGCACCTAGGGCATGGTTTGATGAATGGAGGACTTAGTAGCTGCAGTAGGGATTCATACAGCCTTTGTCTGATACATCTCTGTTCTTTTTCAGGTATGATTCTATGATTCTATACATTTCAATCTATGTTGATGACTCTTAGTTACAGGAAACTCAGCTACATACATCCAGAAGTTCATCAAATTAGTAAATTCCATATTCCCTTTTGAAATAGTTAGGTGAAGTAAGTCAGTTTACGGGGATGCAAGTCAGAAACAATATGCTCAACAGCTGCTCACAAAGATAGGTCTTAATAACTACAAGCCCTGCTTAACTCCCATGGTAACATGAAAAACATTTGAATCCACCCAAGAAGCCCAAAGTCAAATCCTACTTTATACAGAAGTGCTATTGGTGTCTTGTAGTATAATACTTTCACCATACCAAATATTACATTTGTGATCAACACTCACAGTCAATTCATGCACAATCCCTCAGGCATATGCAAACTCTTAAGAAATTACTTAGATACATGAAAAAGGCCCTAGACTATGGATTTCACTTCAACCCATGTGGACAACTGACATTATTGGCTATTTCGATGCACGATAGGGATGTTGCCCCCCAAGACAGAAAGTCTGTAGCTGGTCATTTCATTTACTTGGGAACTCCTCTTGTTTCATGGAGCTCAAAGAAACAATAGGTTGTATCCACATCAAGTACAAATTCAGAGTATAAAAGCGGTGCACATGCTGCAGCAGACATGGCATGGTTAAAGTCACTTTTGTTTGAACTTGGTATTCAGATTCCATGTAAACCAGTCATCTATTTTGACAATACAGGAGCAAATTCTTGGGCTCAAGATCTTGTTTTTCACTCAAGAACCAAGCATATTGAGATTGATGTCCATTGTGTTAGAAATTAAATTCTTGAGGGTGTTCTTGATGTCAAGTATATTCCATCTTGTGATCAAACTGCTAATGTATTCACCAAACCATTGTCAAGTGTTAAATTCTTACCATTCAGAAGCAAAGTTAATGTTGAGTGTGTCCCACATTTAGTTTGAGGGGCGTGCTAAGCTATTTGATAATACACATGTCTATTTGTGATGGGGTGATCCAATAAATTGTTGTCGTGTCATTAAGTTGTTAGATTATGTCATTAGGATGTTAGATTGTGTCAAATTTTGTTATATTTGATCCGTAAAAACTGAGTTTTTTCTATATGGATGGAATCAATCAAACGGAATTATTCAAAAATTATCTTGTTTGTCATCTCCTAAGTATCATGAGTGAGTTAAAGAGCTACTCCATCCGTCCCATTTTATTAGTCTTGTTTGACTTTTCAAAGAGATTTAGAAAGGTGTAGTTAATGTTTTAATCTCATTGAATAATAAGCTTTATTTCACTTTCATCATCTATCCAAGTTCCATCATTTCTCTTGAGCATGCGGATTCGTGAGCGTTGCTTTCTAATTTGTGCAACTTTATGGTAATACCTAGTGTTTCTTTCCCCTTCCACGAACCATTGCAGTTGAGATTTTTGATGCCAAAACGACTCTTCCTGATCCAGCAGTTGGTTATATTCCTCAAGTAACTTTTTCTCAACATTCATTAAAAAATTTGATGGTCGCTTGCTATTAGCTCTTTGGACGCCATCTATGCGATTTATGAATATCCATGCTAGTACCTCGGGTACTATTGACAGGGAGCAACCTTTAATGCTGCCCACTCTTGATGAATCGGAATTGCGTTTCTTGAATCGGGAAGTGTGTGAAAGCGAGATTGCAACGGCTGTTTTTGATATGGGATCGTACAAAGCTGCAGGTCCGGATGGTTTACCACCACTCTTCTATAATCGTTGATGGGATATTGCGGGGGAATCAGTTGTCCAGTTTGTTTCCATGGCCTTCCAGAGTGGGACTTTTCCTGCTCGCATGAATGAAATTGTTATCTCACTTATTCCCAAAATTGATCACCCAGAGGTCAGCTCTCATTTCCGGCCGATTGCCTTAGTAAATGTCATAATTAAAATAATTACCAAGGTTTTAGGTAATCGTATAAGCACTGTCATTGAAAAACTTGTTGACAAGACTCAAGCAGCCTTTATTCCGGGTAGAGGAACAACGGAAAATATTATTCTAGCACAGGAAATAATGCATTACATGCGGCACAAGAAGGGGAAGCAGGGGGTGATGATGGTTAAGGTAGACCTAGAAAATTCTTATGATCTTGTTGACTGGGGTTTCCTCCATCAGCTTCTTATATCATCCGGGTTCAATCAGAAGCTCTGTGAGCTTATTATGCACTGCATGACATCGGCTTCGGTGTCCCTATTGTGGAATGGGGAATGGCTGCCATCCTTCAAACCGAAACGTGGGCTAAGACACGGTGATCCGATTGCTCCGTACCTATTTGTTTTAGTGATGCAAATCTTGAGTCAAAAAATTGAAGCTGCAATAGAAGGGGGTCTTTGGAAGCCGATTAAACTCTCAAAAAATGGTCCACCGCTCTCCCACTTATTTTTTGCTGATGATATGCTTCTGTTTGGAGAAGCGGGTGAGGTCCAAGCGTTGGTAATGGATGCGGTTTTGGGAGACTTCTGTAACGTTTCGGGTATGAAGATCATTGTGACAAAATCACAATTCCAGACGTCGCCAAATGTCAGTCCTATTCAGCGAGAACTTATTCGCCAAGCACTTGAGATGCAACACACCTCCGACTTGGGGACTTACCTTGGGATGCCTCTTTTACAAGGCAGACTAAAAGTTTCGACATTCTCATTTCTAGTGGATAAAATGAAACGGAAACTCGCTTCGTGGAAATCTCATACATTATCTCGTGCAGGTAGAGCCATTCTGATGCAAACATCTCTAGCCTCACAACCTTTCTACACCATGCAGACAATCAAATTACCGGCAACCATTATATCTCAACTTGAGAAGATTTGCAGAGATTTTTATTGGGGAGATACGGAGGAAAAAAAGGACAATGCAATACATTGCGTGGAGTAAACTATGTGCGCCAAAGGAAGCAGGTGGGCTTGGCTTTAAAAATCTAACCGGGATGAATCGTGCTTTTTTGGCGAAGCTAGCCTGGCAGTATATGACGGATAAGCAAGCATTGTGGGTTGATGCCGTCAAAGCTAAATACGGTGATATTCATCAGCCTTTAAAGCAAGGGAGCTCAATTATGTGGAGAAGTATTAAAAGTGGGGCAGGGATAATAGATGAGGGAGCTGATACTATCGATGGTGTTCTCACTTGGAGGGATAGTGTGAAGGGGCAATATACAGTACATTCGGGCTACCATCTTGGATTGCAACCGATGGCAGAGCATAGTGCAAATCCTATCTGGAAGGAAATTTGGGACTTAAAGGGTCCAACTCGAGGTAATCACTTTATTTGGTTATTGTGCCATGATGCATTACCGGTCACCACTCGACTATACCGATGCCAAGTGGTGGATTCGGATATTTGCGGGCTTTGTGGTAATGCTGAGGAGACATCCCTTCATGCACTTCGCGATTGTAGCTGGCCTAAAGCAATTTGGGAATTTTTTTTTGGACCCTACTTGTACTAGAGATTTCTTTGCCGCGGAATCAACTAAGGATTGGGTTACTTTTTCGTTACATTCTCCACGTACTTCGCATGAGTCACAGAGATGTAAGTATGTTTGGAGGGAGATTGTCTATGGCATTTGGGATTGGCGCAACAAACGGATCTTTGGGGAGGAGTGTAATCGCCCTCCGCCTCATATCTTCATCGCTCAGATGGTGGAATGGGCTCGAAATATTAGACTAGCTTGGGGCCTAGAGGAAGAGTGACTTGTATTGATTTTGTTTTTCGAACTTTTTGTAAATGCCTAGCATTTTTAGCTATTGAATAAAACAGATCATTTCATAAAAAAATAAATAAATAAATGTTTTAATCTCATTAAATGATCCAATATTTTTACATTTATAATACTTTGTCATAAATAAAAATATTGGATCATTTAATGAGATTCAAAATATTAACTACACTTTCATCGTCGGTGTGAAAAGTCAAACATAACTAATAAAATAGGACGGAGGGAGATTAAAAACATATATATATATATATATATATATATATATATATATATATATATATATATATATATATATATATATGGTTAGCACATTATCCCAAAATGGTCCGGTCAATAGCTAGAATGCTTGGATGCACTTTGTTCTTTACATGGTCTCTTATTCTTTCTTTTTCTTCTTCATAAGAAGATTATGCTATATTAAAAATAGAGAAATATAATACGAAAATATTATGTAAACAAAGATCCCCATTTGATGAAAACCAAACCTCGTCTATAACCTAATTGTTAGTTATTTTCACAAGCTTTTTTAACCCGAAAAAGAAAGGAAAGAAGAAGAAAAAGTAGTGCGATGGCTACATTAAATAGATCACAACAATGTTAATTGGGCAATGCTCCAGTGGTCATTGCTGAGGTCTCAGGACCCGAAGTTTTTGGGTTCGAACGCTAATAGGGATAAAAGATAATGTCAGTGTTGTAGTGTTGTGCTACCCTTTCGGATAAAAATAGATATATAACAAGTAAAACAACATAAGTCTGAATCATTAATTATGGCTCGATAGGATTTAGGGCCATGACCCAATTTGTGAATGGGCTTTTTGGTTAGTGTATAATTTTTTTCCCTTTTCACAATTAGTGAAACAAAGATTGTAGTTTATAAAAAATAAAAAATAAATTCATAAGCATAACAGATGACATATTCTTAAATGATTATCATGATTTTTTTGTAAATTTGCTTTTCCAAGTTACAATTATTTACTGAGTTGAGATAGAATATTCTCTATATATATGAAGTAGTATTTACATTCTTTCAATCCATTTAGCATTCATACGAAAAAAAAGGTAGTATTCATAAGTGTAATAGGCTGTATTTTTAGAGGGTTCTATTGACACACCAATTACACAATTTATTCTAATATGTAGATATAGTACCGCATGTAATTAAAGAATGCCTATTGAAACCACCAGTATTTTAATAGGAAAAAAGATAATAACAATAGGACATGGGGTGGGTTTCAGGTTAGCATAAGAACACTCGTATCAGATACTCTTAACGAATACCGTATTTTACAATTTTAGCTACACGGTTTTCTAGTTTATAGAATCTCTATACAAGATGAAATATATCATATTCTCTATTTTACAGAATGCGATAGATATAAAGGAAACTTTACAGAATCTGAAAGTATGCGGTAGATGTAAAGAAAAATTTATAGAATCTGTATTTTACAGTAAAAATAGAGTATCTACTGCAGTATTATTTTTCAAGATAAAATCTCTAAAATAGTGTGTTTTTTTTTAAAGAATTTACGGTATCTGTTGCAGGTGCTCCAATATATAATTTTGGTATGAAGTTAATTGTTAACAAGAGGCCAACGAGGCTGAACCCCACCGAATGAATAAAGGATCCAGTTGGACATTGCATTTCTTGGGCCATAATATGTTAACAAAATAATTTGGGGGCTTTAGGCTCTATACTTCTTGGGTCGATTAGGGCTGGCTCTGATGAATTCATGTTCTTAAATGGGTCTCGTAATATGATCGATGATTTAAATGTCAAGTGTTAAGTTATGATCATTTTATCGTGATAATAACATTGAAAAATAAAAATGATAATATGAGATTGAATAAAGCATGCGACGCGCTGTTTTAAATAAAAAAAAATTATAGCATTTTCAAAAAATATACATAGCATTGGATTCATGATGTTTAATTATTTTCATCTTATATACATTTTTTTCCTGCTGCATTTCAAAACTTCCTCGGAGAATCACTAGTTTAAGGCATTTGAGATGTGCTGATGTGTGGGGTTAGTGTTGTAAACAAACATAGTTGTTCGTGAAGAAACCGGCATTCGAGGCATAGTGCAAATGAATAACTCACAATATGTCATCAAATAAAAAAATAAAAAAAAAGGGTAAACCCTACCTCCGAGGGTCCCCACTCCCCCTGTCCCACGGGATGAGTGGAGATGTAAATCAAGATCCCCCCGAGTCGTAGAAATAGAACGCTTACCTTTAACAAGAGGGAATAATTCACCCCTTGAGGGAATCGAACCTCTAACCTCCCGCTAGGCTCCAATTACGCACTCACGCCCCTTGCCAACTGGGTTATGTCCTAGGGACACAATATGTCATCAAATACCTTGTACATACCTGTAAATAAGTTAGTCGGAATTCGGTTAGAAACCTCGATTCCACCTCCGATTGGTATACATAAAAAAAATCAAGAGTTTTTCATCCTGCAATTCATGAGATTTCTTAACGTATAACTTTCCTGCGATTTCACTCATTGAATATACAAAAGTTGTTCGATCTTGAGTTTCATCTTCAAGTTCTTAAAATACTTTTGACGGTTTACTCCAATTTTACATGATATCAGAGCTTTAGATAATTGTTTGTTCATAAAGATCAATGAATACAATTCTTTCTTGCTACAGATCAATGAATACAATTCTTTCTTGCTACGAAGATGATAGAAATTGGGAATTGGTATCATTACCTCAATGCATAGAATCAATAGGTCGTTAGTGGGCTCCACAGGACATGGCCTAATGGTAAAGGGTTTGGGTGTCTTAAAAAGGCAGCTGAACCTGGAGCTAGGGTGTGGAGGTTCGAACCCCATAAAGAGGCGACTTCTTTCAGTTGTTTGGTATAATAGCAATTAAGTCCATGACTCTGAGCCACTAAATTACCTGATTAATATCTCTACTCATCCCGTGAGACAGAGGATGGGGCCCTTATGGTTAGGGTTTAACAATTTAATAAGTTGTTAGAGGGTTACATGATCAAGAGAAAGGATGATAGGCTTACAAAAAGGTATAAGGGCATAACTGCAACTCAAAGGTGCACAAAAACAGTTAGGGGCGAATTCAACAGAGATCAAACAAATCTACAGACGATCGATATTGACCAGTTATAATTCAAGTCACGGTAGCATATTAACCATGCAAGTCTGGTGACTAATTAAACGAATCAAAGTGGCTTTTCAACCGAGCGCGATGATTAATTATACGAATCGAAAATCAAAGGTTGCCTTCGTGCTAATTAAATTGAATTATTATTGCAACACTTCTCACAAGCTATCTTTTCCAGATTTTTGTAAATCCAGAAGAATATCATTCTTGACACTTTACTGGACAAAAATCCATTAACACCTTCTCAGAAAAATTGTTCAATAAAAACTCATTATTTGGAACAAAACATGGAAAATTAATTAGTATTAATAGTTTAAACAGCACTGGATTATATATAGTCAAGCATTTCCTAAACCATAACATCATTTGTCAATGGATCAGTATAATTACATGTATACTAAATCAAAATCTGTGTATATTTCTTTACATCTTCAATCTAATTACCCTAAAATTAAAATAAAAAAAATTCTTTTTTGTACTGAAAAAACAATATCAAAATGTCCTCTTTATGTACTTGAATCCAGTTGATCCCTCAAGGCAATCAACCCTATCTTTAAAAAGATTCATCAACTTCAACAATTCAGTAGCTTTTTCCTTAGTTTTTCCTCCACATCCCACTTGCAAAATCACCAAAAGCTTCTGAAAACCTCCCAATTCCATTGCATCAAGAAGTGGACTCTCATCTTCTCCTTTACACAATTTCCACAAAATCGAAACCGAAAACTCTGTAGCCATATCTGAAATCCTCAACATCTTCTTCACTAACAATGGCATAGTCAATGCATTCTTGCAAGCAATCTTTCTCCCTTCTTCCCAATTACAAACACTATCCAATACGCCGATCGCGGTTTCCGCTATGTTCTTTTCTCCATCCACAATGATTTCAAGAATGGTTGACACCAATCCCATCTCCAAGAATCTTGCAATGACCTTTTCACTTGTGGCATAAGCTAATATCATATGGTAAATCACCATTAAAGCCGATTTCGTGGCGGATGGGCAAATGGGAACCTTTAGAATCTTGAGTAATGCATCAGGGACATGTGACACGTGGATCAAATTGTTTACATAATCTTGGTTTGATGCATTGGATAGTAAGTCTTTTAAAACTACTAATGCATGTTGCCTTGCTGTCAAATCTTCTCCATTCAAGAAACTTGCAATACAGAGTAAAGATTTTGATGATCCTATCTTAGATTGACCTTCTGATCCAAGAGGGGACATCCATGTCAATAGGGATAAGATTGATTTCAGTAAATTGATATGTTTATCTATCGAATCATTCGCGAATGATTCGAAAGAAGATGACATAACATATCCAACTCCACTCTCTATAAAGCATATCTTGTTTCTTTCACTTTCTTTAGCTAAGTTCTTGATTCTGTCCACCAATTCTTGGCATCTCTTTGAATCTCTCTGCCCACTTGCATCTTCGATTCTCGAACAAATCCTCGAAACCTCGTAAGATGAAATCGGGATCTTAGGAGTAGAGATTCTCTCAATTCCAAATGACTTGTTTTGTACACACCATTCTTGAATCATCCTTCTTAATGAATGGTTTGGTGTTTGATCAAAGCTTCTCAACATTTGGTTCGTTACCGGGCACGTTTGATGGCCCGATTCGATCCATTTTTCGATGCTTTCTCGATCATAAGTTATCCCAGTTGATAATGTAACAGGATCATTCATTAAATCAAGCGAAATCGGACAGCGGAAATGATTCGGAATTTCTAGCTCCAAATCAAGATTATTACCTTCTGCTACCCCGTTTTTTCTTGTTCCTCTGTGATTGTTTCTCATCCTTTTCCATGGAAACACCATACTGATCATCAACAAATAGTATTATAAAACCAAAAGTATATGCAAATCTTGAATAGAAATCAAATAGCTCAAGAGAGTTGGATTAATGTTTTCAAGAATATTGATTTTGATTGTGATAAAAAAATGGTGTTTTTATATACCAGGTAAAGTTTAGATTGTCAAATATATAAGAACACCTAGAAGCAAAGAGACTTTGGAATGGAAGACTCAAAGTTTCGTAAATGGGGGGTGTTAAGGGTCGTAATGTTTGAATGTTGACTGTTGAAGTTTTGAGATGGAGAGTACAAAATTCAATGTTTTACACTGGAGCAGCGTGTTTAAACACATACCCCCGTTTTAATATTCTAGATAGATCTGTATAACGCCAGCTAATTTTGTATTTGTTATCCAGACAATAAAGTAATTAAATGTCATGAATTTTAAGAAAAATATCTAAAATATTTGACTATCATTAATAAAGTTAATAAATTAAAGATAAGATGGAGAAAGTTTAATAAATAATTTATTGGTAATATAGAATGACTTATATTTTAAGATAAACAAAAAGAAGTAAATGACTATATTCTGGGACGGATGAAGTATTCTTTTGCTTTCGCAGATACTGTTGTATTTTTTTGCTTTCGCAAGGTATTCCCAGATAATTGTCTGAGATTAATCCTTTGAGATATTATTGTATACTTTTGCTTTCGCGTACTGTTATATTGTTTTGCTTTCGCATATAGTGATGTGTTCTTTTGCTTTCGCAAGGTATCCCCAGACAATTGTCTGAGACTAATCTTTCGAGATACTGTTGTATAGACTATTGTACTTTTTTGCTTTTGCTGGTATCCCCAGACAATTGTTTGAAACTAATCTTTAAGATACTGTCGGACACCAAAAATCCTTCGAGATTATGTTTTATATACTATTGTATTTTTTTTTGCTTTCGCAAGGTATATCCAGACAATTGTTTGAGACTGATCTTTCGAGAAACTATTGGCATCAAATGTGAGATCCCAACAAGGTTTTCTGCATCCATAGGTAGGAACTTCTCCAACAAGGTTTTCTACATCTATAAAAACTCGAACTCGAAACATATTGCTTAAACAACGAGAGCCCCTTGCACTCTGACCAACCACCATTGATAGCTAATTTTGTATTCTAGTAATACGTCTATAATGGGAAGTTTTTTGGTGGTATATTCATTTGCACCGGCTTGACATTTAAATAAATTTGAACCACACAGTTTGAATTCACTTTAGAAATAAAATATCTATATTTAGGCTACATGAATGCATTCTGCATATAACGGATGCACGCAATAACTTCCGGTCTATAATGCCCACGCTTTTAGGACGAATCCAATAATGAAAGTGTGGTGTAAATTGTCCTGCACAGTCAATGATATTATTTTCCCGCTGATTTTTTTTATTTTGTTTTTTTTAAAATCATTTTTACTGTATTTGAATATGACATCAGTTTTTGACTCATTGGCCTCATCTCTGACTTCAACTTGTAAATAATTTTCTATTGGGAAACTCGAAAAAATATGTTTAAAAAGTTAATTATTTATGTGATATGTTTTAAAATAATAACATTTGAAAAATTATGTTTGAAAAGCATTTCGTTGTATATTCGTTATCGATTTGCTACATAATAGCTACGTAATCGCTATAAATTGCTTTACAAACATATTTTTTAAATGTTATCTTTTAAAACATACCATATAAATAAAAATCTTTTTAAGCATATTTTATCAAGTTTCCCTTTTCTATTTCAAAAGCTATTGATTTGTGTATGGTTGTAATCCACAAGAAAAGGACTAAACCAATCAAAGCCAGCAAATGGCAACCACAAATTAAACCATATTAAAATATTACAATTAAGAATGAAGAAAAAACCCAAAAATGTCAGAGTAAAATCGGTCATTTTTACGAGTATAATATACAAGTGGACCATGGTGATAAAATATATATCATATATATTATATTATACACATGGTCGGCTTAAGGTTTTGACCGGGACAAGCCAGCTGGTAGCTGATCTGTTTTTTTGTTTTTGTTTTTTTGTTTCTAGCTGCTCTCATTTTATAGTGGCTGTCAATATTTTATATTGCTTTGTATTGTCATTAAAGGACCAGCCATTAAGCAAATAAGGATGTGTTTTATGGTACGATCGTTATATAAAGGTCGAATATTGTATAAGGAGTATATTACAATCTAAGAGATTTCTCTTTAATTTCTCTCTCTGCGGTCTCGCTTTTCAACGGCTCTTGTGACCGTTTCTTGACTTTTCTGGTGACTAACGATGAAAGAATCTAGCCGGGTTCCGCGATCAACATCGGAGGAAGAATACAACATACGACGTACATTGATGGTCGTTTAATAGTACATCTGTTACTCAGATGTGACTTGATCTCTGCGTTTGAATCTGTCAAAGCTAAAATTTGGAAGACTCAGGTGAGGTATTCAAGTCTAGGAAGTTTAGCTTAGGTGTTCTCATATGAAATCTAGTTGATATCGTCGGAAATATCACGGGTGTGGTATTTGAGTTGATTAATGGATATATGTCTTAGTGTTCGAGTGTTTATGCTTATGAGATAGCAAGAACAATATGCATGTATGAGAGAAAATACGTCGACAAATTAGCAGAGCTTGACAGCGTTTTCAATTATGTGTGCGACCCTTTGAAGGGTAAAATATGCCGCTATTTATAGGGCTTACATAGTCAATGTTCATATGGCGGGAAATAAAGTACTAGCATTGCATAAAGATAAAACTGCGAGTCGAGTTCCTGATTGTGCGCGTTGACTTGTATCTCGAACCTTGCGGGTTCTTCGCCTGAGACTTGACTGTGATGCCTAATGAAACAGGCTGCCGATTGAGGGGTGAGCCGGTCGGCCCCTGATGCTTTGTCTCGCCTTATAGATGGCGTATGAAGGCTGTTGGCGATGCCCTTTGCCTAGTCAAATATAAATATCGTGATGGCATGAGATGGGTAGATTATTCTTGACCATGTTCGTCTTATTAAGATGCGAACTGGTTTGAGCCAAGGACCCTATTCGTTATTGGACCTTCTTGGAGGCCTAACGTGAATTCAAGGGTGTATTTACGGGTTTAGCGTATCATTAGTGATCACGTCTGAATTAGCTTTGAGTCTGAATGTTGTTACATCTGATAGCCTTCGTCTGAATTCATTGAAGACTACATCTGGTATTTTAGGAAATACTCAACGGGACACTGTGGCGGCTAAGGTTAGGTTCTCAAAGCTATAAATACCAGCAATTATTGTAATGAATGAACATGAAGTATCTTTGTAAGTTTCTGTGCATCATAAAAACTTCTCTTTCTCTTTTTCGAAAGGTAAAAACTCCTCTCTTTTTTTTCAAAGGGTAAAAACTCCTATTTCTATCCGTGGATTAGTAGTCACATTGTTGGATACCATGTTAAAACTCCTTTTTAAAACAATGAATGTATGTACAAAATTCTCATATGATAAACAACTATGCCAGATTTGTTCAGTTATGCTAAACACTCCTCTTTTTTGTTACGATAAACACCTCGTGTTTCTTTTTGTTTTGATTGATTTATGTTTATTGCTTCTATTATTTTGGGTCTTTCTTGAAATCGGTTACAACAAACTGGTATTAGAGAGAAGGTTACTGGGAATCTCCGCAATCTGCTCGAGCAAGGTTGATCATCACCAAGGTTGTTGTCAAGGCTAGGTTATGGAATCAAGGCTTGTTCTCTGGCGAGAAGGATGTATGCAATTAACATGAAAATCAACAAGTTTACAAGTAGAAACATCTTAAGTTTATGGCAGATCAAGATACGGGCCTTGTTAAAGTAAGGTTTTGGGCTCCGTTGACGAAGATGGCGGATGCCAATTCCGATGAGATGGCTAGTCTGAAGGAGATAGCACATTCAAACATCATGTTGTGCCTATCAGATGATGTTATCACGTAAGTTGTTGAAGAAGATACTGCAGCTGGGCTATAGTCTATAAATGACAAAATCGCTAACCAACAAGTTGTTGCTGAAGCAACGTATGTTTAGTCTTCGAATGCATGAAGGGACTCAACTGAGAGATCATCTTGATCAGCTGAACACAATATTGTTGGACCTCGGTAATATTGATGTTAAGATTTAAGATGAGATGCAACTTTGATTCTGATGATGTCATTAATATGCATCATATGAGAACTTTGTACAGTCATTCATTGTGGGGAAGGATGCGGTCTTATTGGAGGATGTGAGATCATCTATCCATGCTAGAGAGCTACGCCGTAAGGCGTCTGGTTTTGGTGCGGACAGTCAGGCTGCTGGTTTGGTTGCCAGAAGCAGCATTGGTGCAGGGCATGGAAACCCTGGGAAGAAAAAGTCCAAAAAATGTGGTTTGAATATCCTAAACCTAAAGATCTCCGTAATTACTTTAAGGAGCAGGGACATTGGAAGAGCAATTGTCCAAAGAAGAAGAAGCAACAAGATAACAATTATGGCACAGCTGCAATAGCTGAGCATGACACAAATTCATATGAGGTCATGGCTCTTGTGGTTGGTGAATCAGCACGTCACAATAATGTGTGGATTTTTGACTCTAGGGCATCTTACCATATATGTCCACACAAAGAGTGATTCTCAACTTACGAGCAGATGGATGGGGTGCATATTTCTATGGCCAACTACAAGGTCTGCAAAGCAATTAGAATTGGGTCAGTTCAAATTAGGGCTCATGATGATACATTCTGCACATTAAAGAATGTTAGACATGTTCCATAGATGACCAAGAATTTGATATATGTTAGTCTACTGGACATCAAAGGGTTCGGGTTCAAAGGTGAAGGTGGAGTGCTGAATGTCTATAAAGATTCAGATGCGGTTATGAAGGGTGTCAAGAAGGAAACATTGTATGTGTTACAGGGCTCTACTGTTTCTGGTTATACTGTTGTTGCATCATCTGAAGTTCACCAATCAGACTTGACCAAGTTGTGACACATGAGACTGGTCATTTGGGTGAAAGCGGATGCAGATTCTATCTAAAGCTGATCTTCTTGGGGGATATAAGGTTAAGAATCTGGATTTTTGTGAGCATTGTGTGTTTGGGAAACTAAACAGCATCAAGTTCCCAAAAGGAATCCACAACACAATGGCAACACTTGATTATATTCATTCTGATTTTTGCGCGCCATCAAGGGCGGAATCATTGGGTGGTCACAAGTACTTTGTGTCTTTCATTGATGATTATTCAAGAATGACTAGGGTGGTGATGATGAAACACAAAAGTGATGAATTCAAGAGTTTCAAGCAGTGAAAGGCCCAAGTGGAAAAACGGACAGGCAAGAAGATCAAAAGGCTTCAAACAGATAATGGTCTGGAATTCTGCTGGTCTGAGTTTGATCAGTTCTGTAAAGATGAGAGTATTTCCATGCACCAAACAGTCAGAGATACTCCTTAGAAGATCTCATGTCTCCATATCTTTTTGCTAATTATATTGAGTACCTCTCCATCTTACTTGAGAATGGTGTTCAAATAAATAAGTGGAAAGCTTGCTATGTGGTTAAAGGATTTATCACTTGACGTTTGCTAATGACATCTAGATTTTTGCTAAAGCTAATAGGAAGGGCATTAGCAACATTATGAAGGTCCACAATAATTTCTGTGATTAAAATGGCCACACTTTTAACCATGAGAAGTCTAATGTATTTTTTAATGATAATAAGGATAGAGATATGGCTCGATTTTTTATGAATAAAACTGGCATATTTAAAACTGGTGACCTGGGTATGTATTTAAGGGTCCCTTTTATTACTAAAAGAATCACTAGTAGAACTTTTAACTTCCTTATTGAGAGGGTTCAAAAGAGGCTTTGTGGATGGAGAGAAAAATATTTAAACCATACTGGCAGGCTTACTCTCTTACAATTTGTTAATACTGTTTTATCCTCATATCTTACGCAATCTACTTAGCTTTCTCAGAAAATTTGTGATGCACTTGACTGACTCAACATAAATTTTCTCTGGAAAAGTAGTCAAGATAATAAATGGATTCATCTCCTTAAATGGGATGAGGTTACTAAGCCTAAGAGTTTAGTGATGTAGATATCATGAAAAGTAGGTATAATAATGTTTCCTTGCTTGTTAAAGTTGGTGCTGAACTTATTCATCGGTTTGATTCTATTTGTGAAGGGGTTATTTCCTCTCTTTATCTCAATAACGAGGACATTATGGATGTTAGAATTGAATGTACCGACTCTCCTTCTTGGAAAGAGATTATTTGAGCCTTTTCAAAGGTCAAAGATAGTTTAGGGTGAAGGATTGAAGGTGGTTCTAAGGTTTCCCTTTGGTTAGGTTCAAACTCTTTGGATACCATTCTAGATAATTATATTTGTTTAAGTGATTTCAATAAACCTATTAATGATATTATTGTTAATGGAACATGAGGTCTCTCTTATATATCTACTCGTATTCCCGATAGAATATGTTAATGAAATCCTAGGTAAACCTCTATCTTATTGAACTAACATGGTGGATTGTAGGATTTGGCCTAAACATATTTCTTGTTGGTACAGTGTGAAGACCGGTTATGTCTCTCTTACCTCTAAGGATATTGTTAGTGAAAACCCTAATTTGACATGGGAGAAACGTTGGAGAGCTAAGGATCCTCATAAAATAACGTTCTTTATTTATCTTTCCAGTCATAGGGTTCTCACTAATAAACTCAGATTTAGAGGAAGATGACTAATTGCAGCCTTTGTAAGAGGTCCAAGCTTCATCCTAAAGACATAATCATCTCTTCAGAAAATTCCATTCCCTTCTATAGATAGGATCTAGAAGGCTAGTGATTGCCTTAAGCAGTTTGTAGATGACAATGTTGATTGCAGGGAGTGGTTAAATTTTAATATTGCTTATAATAGTGTCATTTGAAATGAGTGGTTTGTTGGTCACAGAAGCACTCTCTTCTTTTTTACTATGTGGCATATTTGGAAGGACAAGAATGCCTTTATATTTGATAGGAAAAGGATTGCGTGTATTGAATCTGTCAAATCCATATTCTATTGTGCTCGGGAATATATTAATGTGTGTTGTACTAACTTGCTTTCTATTAAACATAAGAAAATTCAATGGATTGCTTGGAATTCCCCACCTGAAGGTGAATACTGATACTAGTGTGATCAATCAAGTCACTGATGGGAAAGGTGGTATTGCTATTTGAGGATCTCAGAGATGTTGAAGGACTTAGGGTCAGAGATTTCATAGGTGCTATGTGCAAAAACACTATATGACATTAGGGGATTAATGGCTATTAGGGAGGCTCTGAGGCTTGCTAATGAGTACATTGTTCCTGCTTTGTGGATTGAATCTGACTATGTGGTTGCTATTTTGGCCATCAACAACAAAAGCAAAAGTGAAGACAGTCTGACCATTATTCAGGATATATATCATCAGTATAAATGATATAATTTGGGATGTTAGGATATCTTTCAAGCAGAGGGAAGCTAATAGGGCTGCTGATCATCTTGCTAGATTGGACCATGATGCTCCTCATGATGTCACTAATGTGCAGGAGCCTCTGGAAAGTCCTAGGACCATGTTGGAGGTTGATTTTAGGGGTCTTTGCCTCCCTAGTGAATAGTCTTCCTCCCTCCCCTTGGGCCTTTGGCCTCTCCATGTAACAAAAAAAAAGTTGACGGTTCTATCAAATGACATGCATTATAATCACATATTTTACTCTCTTTCACATAATACACAACTTTTGTGTGAGAGAGAGTAAAAATGAAATGCTTTAATACATATCACTTGATAAAACAAACATATAATGGTTGTATTCTATAATTTTTCGTTCAATAACCCAAACTTTCACTCAGATACATGTAGAATCTAGACTAGTAGCGGACCTAGAAAACTTTCCCAACAGAGGCACCGAAGCAAATTCAAATGTCCAATGGGGGCATTAGTAGTGTGTTAACATTTTTTAACAACAAAACTATATCGTTTTAATACAATTTTTTTTTCCGATATCAGTGGGGCACGCCCTAAACCACATGGATCCACCCCTGATGTAGACACGTTTCTTGTGCTGAAGTTTTCCACAGGGCACTAACCTGTAGATTCATCTATGGTTATTTAATTAATGTGATCACCTATTGCAGGTTGTGTTATAACATCTCTCAAATTTACTATGTGATACAATATGTTAAGTTTATCCTAAAAAAATATTCAAAGGTGTTTTAGAGCATTAGTATACTCATGTCAAAATTCAATCCTAGAGAACTTCCAGAATGGGAAAACCTCAATGACTCAAAAATGTATATTTACGATGTATGCATAGGTTAGGCTCCTACTTAACAGTTCTTTCCATTTAAGAATGCAGTACTGATTGAACAGATATAATGAAGTAATGCTATGAAATTCTTTGTAAATACATTTCTACCCTTCTTGCAAATGAATCTGCATCTTCTTTTAATATGCTTGATCATATGGACTTCACTTTGGAATCCCATATCTGGTTCAGAACAATCTTCCTATGAAGACGTAGAATAAATCGAGCACGTATATGATCTCATAAGAAAGTCTTCACTCTCTCCCTAATATAAGTCCTGAAAATGAGAATCAAAAGGTCACCATTATAAAAGGGCATATACATACTTTGGGAAACGATGAATCAAAGGGTTGTTTTCTGCTTCAAGAACAATTGAAAAAAAAAACTTCCAATTAAAATGCATACAGAGTCCAATCTCGTGCTGCATATCTCCTACACTATGCCAACTTCTGCCCCAATGTCTATCACATCAATATATTGGCGGTGGCACCTATTCAATCCATATGTTGCTTTAAATCAGGAACCATATGTCACTATATTATTGGTGTGACATGCAATGGGGCAGAAAATTGGCCTAGAAGCAGAAATATGAAAATTTTCAAGAAAAAAAGGAGCCTAAGGCTCTGATACCATGTAAGATCGAGAGAAAGATTTCTTTAATATTCTAGAAACAAAACTTACTTATATAGAGGGAAGACATCCAATTGTTAGTTGGATGTTGACAGAGAACACTGTTCCAACAGCTAGTTGGTCAGTTTACAAGTGGGAAAAAAACACTAAAAACAGAGGGAAAATAAGCCTAATCAGTCCTTGAGTAGTAATTTATTAGGGATAATTAGATGTATAAACAACATAAAACAAACAGGCTAATCCCTTTAAAACATTATACAGGCAGATTCATAGATTCTAACAGTACTATGATCTCCATAGCAGATCCATGCGCCCTTGTCACATGAACCCACTCAATAAAAAGAAAAAGAAAATTTACTAACACAACTTTGTAGGGGGTGTAAAATGTAAACCCGAAATCCATACACAAAACTAGGGGTAGCATTGAAGAAGTTTATGTCCCAGTTGAAGAAGTTTATTTCCAAATCCATGCGTTGGAAGGTGATCTCTTTGTTGTTGGATCAGTTCCTTTCCTTTCCTTTCCCAGACCATTTCTTGTCTGCAATTCCCCAATAAGAACCAAAACCATGATTATCATGAACCAAAACAAATATATATATATATATATATATATATATATATATATATATATATATATATATATATATATATATATATATGTATGTATATATATATATATATTAATCATGTACCATGATCCATATAAAGCTTAAAACTGCAGACACTAGCTTGGTGAACTTGTAGAGTTAGTTACCTGTTGGTTTGGTCCATATGCCTCGAACAGAAGTCCACAAACTCGGGTAATAGTGTTAAATACCCTGGTCCAAATCTCCTAAACCGTAACAGAAGTTCAAGCCGTTAACTCTGCTCCAAAAACTCGGGTTCCACTATAGTATTAGCAGGCATCATTACTGTCAGACAGATGAATAAAAGAATGTCAGCAGAGCAGAGCCCGAAAGGAAAGAAAATACTTGCTATTTATAAATTTGGCTGTTGATTACACCTTCTTTATCTACATTCTCACGTGGAGGATCGGTGAGAAATGTGAAAAGAAATATTAGCCGGTCTCAAAGGATAACAAAATCATGGTTTAGGTGCTCAAAGAAAAAATCAACAAAGCTTTCAACAGCATTTTCGAGATGAAAAGAATCAGATGGCTGGAAATCATATGACCTTAGGATGCCAATGAACAATGTTGTAACAACGGGTGCGCAAGGTAGGAACTTCTGCAACATATCAAAAAGGACAATGTTCATTTCAGTCGCGGTTTCTTCATTTGCTTCTTTTGTCCAAAACAAACATGTTAAGCATGTTGCACTGTTGGAAAAATCACAAATAAAATTCAGAAACTGCTGCCCTGCACTGTTATCCAACACATATGGGCAACTTTTACAGATGCTCAATGAATTTTCAAGAAATACAATATTGGCTTTCAAGATACCAATTTGCTTCTTCAATTGAACGATTTTGGCAGCTTTGTGCCAGGATAAATCGTCCAGATTCTTCTTCAGATAACGAATCAAATACCAGATTCTACTGTAGCTATAAGAAACTTGAAAATTGAAATGCATCAGATTTTCACACCAACCTTTAATTAGTAGTTTACTCTGTTGAACTTTAGATTCCAATTCAAAGTATGCTGATTGGAAAACTTGGATGTCAATTGTCCGCGTTTCAGTCAGGCGTTTGAGAAGAGATAAATATCCTTGGTGTTGTTCTTCCGGCCATATCAGTTTAAGAGGAACGATCATAGATCTCAAAGTTTCCATGATTTCTTCATCATCAGTAGTAGTATAATTCCATGTTTCAAGACAAAAAGAAAACGTTTTCAGGAATCCAACGTCCCTTTTGAGCAGCAGGAGTTGGCTTGTTGCAATATGGGTAGTGATTGTATCTCTTTCAAAAAAGAATATTTTCTTTCTCAAATAATGGAGGAAAAAGATTATCAACAAAAAGGGGTACCACTAAAAATTTCAAGAGAAAAAAGGAGCCTAAGGCTCTAATAGTAATACCATGTAAGATGGAGAGAAAGGTGTAAGAATTAAAGCAATGAGAAAAAGTATTCTTATTATTAGAATAAAAGCTCATTACAACTAATAGACCCTCTCACCTCTATTTATAGAAGAGAGGTCCAACGGTAATAAAAAGGAAAAAGCAGGATACTGTTGTTCCAACGGCTAGTTGGACAGTGTATCATCTGCTAAAAACAAAAGGAAAACAGAGGGGATTTAGCCACTAATTTATATGGATATTAGGGCTAAATTAAGGAGATAAAAAGCTAAATTCCTCATATAAAAGATGGAATAAAACTAATAAACTAACCAAGCTGACCACATAAATCTTATATTCCAACACTCCCCCTCAAGCTGGTGAATGTATATCAACCATTCCCAGCTTGCTAAGGAGATACTCAAAAGATTTCTTAGGTAGCCCTTTAGTTAGAACATCTGCCACTTGATCTTGAGAGTTGACAAATTTGAGTTTGATCAGTCCACTGTCCAGCTTTTCTTTAATGAAGTGCCTATCAACCTCAACATGCTTGGTTCTGTCATGTTGGACAGGATTGAGGGAGATATCAATTGCAGATTGATTATCACAGTGAAGTATCATGGGTGTACGTCTCGGATTTTTAGGTCATCGAGAATAATTTTCAACCATAGGAGCTCACACACACCAATAGCAAGAGCCACTAAACTGCTTCGAAGACTTGATCTGAGACACCATGCCTTGTTTCTTGCTTCTCCATACAACAGGATTGCCAAAGAGGAACACACAATGGCCAGAAGTGGATCTTCTATCATCAATGCAACCAGCATAATCTGAGTCAGTATAAGCCTCTAGGAGTGTAGGACCATCCTTTTTGAATAGGATCCCCTTGCCAGGACAACTCTTGAGATAGGAAATAATCCTTTCAGCAGCATTCTGGTGGCACCTCTTTGGACAATGCATATATCTGCTCACAATATTGACAGCAAAGGCAATGTCAGGCCTTGTGTGAGACAAATAGATTAGCCTCCCTACAAGACGTTGATAAGCAGTCTTGTCCACTTCCTCATCTTCTGGTGCAAGGTTGATTCCATGAGTAAAATCAATGGGAGTCTTCATTGGTTTACACCTGTTTTGCCACAATCTTTTAAGAGATCCAAAATGTACTTCTGTTGAGAGATAAAAATCCCTTGATCAGAGTACATAACCTCAATTCCTAGGAAGCATTTAAGCTTCCCCAGTTCTTTGATGTCAAATTCCCTACAGAGAAAGTTTCTTAGTTGTGCATTTCCTTCAGTATCATCCCCTGTGATGATGATATCATCAACATACACAAGGAGAATAGATCTTTGGCATTGTAAATTCATCTTAATGAACAAGGTATGATCCCCTTGGCTTTGTTTATAGCCAAGACTCAGTAAAGCAGTAGTGAATCTGCCAAACCAAGCCCTGGGAATTTGTTTTAGGCCATACAAGGCCTTCTTTAACTGCAAACCTTCCCTTTTTCAACTTGAAAACCGGGAGGAATATCCATGAATATGGTTTCCTCCAGTCCCTTGAAGAAAGGCATTTTTAACATCATCGATTCAACTTCCATTCAAATTTGGCGACCAAAGATAACGAGAATCTTGACTGTATTCATTTTTGCCACAGGGGCAAAAGTGTCAAAGTAGTCAATGCCATGAGTTTGAGTATAACCCTTGGCAACTAACCTTGCCTTGTATCTCTCCACAGTCCCATCAGACTTATGTTTGATGGTAAATACCCATCTACAACCCTTTGTTTTAGCTCGGCTTTAGGGAGATCAACAAGATCCCATGTTTTGTTTTTATCCAGAGCTTCCATTTCAATTTTCATGGCTTTTGCCCATTTTTCATCAGAAAGAGCTTCCTGTAAACCTTTTGGTGTAGGACTATTCATGAGATTTTTCATGAACTTCCTTTGTTTTTGAGAAATCCTGTGATAGGATAGAAAGTTCTTCATAGGGTATACAGGTTGTAAGGTACAGGCCCTTACACTCTTTCTTATGGCAATAGGCAGATCTTCAAGTCTGCTATTGCTTATTTCTGTATCAGGATTACTAGAATTGCATTGTTCTGTGATAGGAGGATTAGGTTCTGAGGACCCTTCCTCATTGGGAATGGTGTCAGAATCCTTGTTTCCATCTACAGGGGCAATGTCTTGTAGCCTCTTCCAGTTTTTTCTGGTATAAATAATAGGTTCCTTGTCTGTGGTATCCTCACTGGACACACCTCCATCTGTAGTAGATGTGCCATCACTGGATACAACAGTCGGAACATGATCATCATTACAAGATGACAAGTAAGATGGATCAAGGAGAAATTTCTCCCTTTCATGATCAGTAGTAGGTAGCTCCCCCTGAATAGGTGACTTGTCAGAGTAGTAAGGACATGTTTCATAGAATGTCACATCTTTAGATATAATGTACCTCTTAGTAGGTGGATGATAACATTTGTATCCTTTTTGAGTATTAGAATACCCAACAAAAATACATTTTAGAGCCCTGGGATCCAGTTTTCCCCTATTTGGAAAGTGGACATGAGTAAAAACTTCACACCCAAAAACTCTAGGTGATACACCCTCAGAAGTTAGGAATGAAGGAAAGACCTTTGTAAGAGCCTGTATAGGGCTCTGTTTACCCAGAACTTTAGTAGGTAATCTATTGATAAGATGAGCGTTGTGAGAAGCGCCTCACCCCAATAGGACTTGGGCACATTCATATGGAACGAGAATGGCCCTAGCAGATTCAAGAAGGTGCTGTTTTTCCTTTACGCCACCCCATTACGTTGTGGGGTGTGAACACATGATGACTCATGTATTATTCCTTTTCCTTCCATAAAGGGATTGAGGAATCGTTAAAATAATCTCTAGCATTGTCGGACCTCAATCTTTTTATCTTAGTATCAAAGCGAGTCATAATCATGTTGTAAAAAACGGGAAACACATGACTTAGATCGGACTTGTGTTTGAGTAAATATACCCAAGTGGTTCTTGTGCAATCATCAATAAAAGTCACAAACCAATGAGCACCATTTACATTAGGAACAGTGGAGGGGCCCCATATATCACTATGAATAAGATCAAAAGGATTAGCAGACAAGTTAGATAAGGCAGGATAATGAACTCTTTGATGTTTAGCAAACTCACATTCATTGCATTTAAATTTTTCAACATTTGAATCCTTACAAAGATTAGGAAATAAATGCTTTAAAATTTGAAAAGATGGGTGTCCTAGTCTTCTATGATACAACATGATCTTATCATTATCAGTCTTAGATAACATAGATACTTGTTCAAAAACTTCCTTGTCTTTCCCTTGATCTTTAACAAAGTAAAGTCCACCTTTGCATCTAGCAAGACCAATCCTCCTCATGGTTGTTAACTCCTGGATCACACAGAAGTTAGTTGAAAATAAAACATAGCAATTTGAATCACAGGTCAGTCTCTTCACAGATACCAGATTTGCAGCCAAATCAGGTACATGAAGAACACCTTTTAAAACAATTGTCTCATTTAAGGTTACATTCCCTGTACCAGCAATTTTGATTGACACACCATTAGCAACAGTGATGTATTTGTTGACTTTGCAGGGAATGTAATCAGTAAATGACTCCATAGAAGGTGTCATATGATCAGTAGCCCCAGAGTCAACCACCCACCCCTTAGTAATCCCTTGATTTAAGAGATTGAGGGAAGCCATACCTGAAAAAACCATAGAAGAGGATGGATTTTCCAAAGTATCCAGGAACTTCCTCAATTTCTCAATCTCAGATTGACCAAGAGAAGGATTTAGACCAGCAGGAGCCTGATCTGCCCTTTGAGAACTGTTTTCAGTTTTATTGGAGTTCACAGCATGTGCCAGGGCATTGTTCTTGCCTGGTCTTCCATGCAACTTCCAACAAAACTCCTTAGTGTGTCTGCTCTTTTTGCAATGAGAGCAAAAAAGATTATCTCTATCAGATTTAACATTCTCCTTTTGGGAAGGATGTTTCTTTTCAGGATATCCAGTTGACTCATTAGTCTTAGGATGTACATTTTTGTTACGTCCGGCATAAAGAGTGAACTTTCGGTATTGACGGTGTCAAGCATGACACCCTCCTACCCTCCTCTCTGTTCTTACCATAGACATGGTTTCATTCAGAGAGGGCAGCTCAGTTTTGCCAAGAATCTGCACCCTTATAGGGTCAAATTCCTGATTCAGACCAACCAGAAAGGAGAAGATCCTTTCCCCTTCAACAATTCTTTTGAGAGTAGTAGCATCATCACTATCTTTCATTTTTATGCATTGATAGTGATCTAATTCTTGCCATAGCCCTTGAAGAAGACTAGAGTATTCAGTGATAGATTTATTCCCTTGCTTAGTATTCTGAATTTTTACCTTAATCTCATAGATTTGGGCAGCATCCTTGACCTTGGAGAAGGTTTGTTGCACATGGTCCCATATCTCCTTGGCAGAACTCAGAAACATGCGGTATCAACGATCTCTCGTAATCATAGTGCTCCATAGCCGGGACATCACCATAGAGTCTTTCTCATCCCGGTTAGCAAACTTGGGATCGGTAGGAGCGAGGTCCGGTTCCCGGCAGATGGCTTAGTTTGCCTCGCCTTTTAAGTAGGTTCGACAAGCGAGACCATTTAAGATAGTTCTTGCCATTCGAACTTATAGACGACTTGAATGTTTTGAAGTTCCCGAAATTATGGGGTTTTCGAGAAGAAGAAGAAGAAGAAGAATCGAATGGCATTTGCACTAGTGGCAAATGACTCAGCCATTGATCAAAAGAAAGGAGATTTGTTTTTTGAATTTTGAATAGTTCAGAAAATCCCAGAAAAAAAAGCCTAAGGCTCCGATACCATGTAAGAATTAAAGCAATGAGAAAAAGTATTCTTATTATTAGAATAAAAGCTCATTACAACTAATAGACCCTCTCACCTCTATTTATAGAAGAGAGGTCCAACGGTAATAAAAAGGAAAAAGCAGGATACACTGTTCCAACGGCTAGTTGGACAGTGTATCATCTGCTAAAAACAAAAGGAAAACAGAGGGGATTTAGCCACTAATTTATATGGATATTAGGGCTAAATTAAGGAGATAAAAAGCTAAATTCCTCATATAAAAGATGGAATAAAACTAATAAACTAACCAAGTTGACCACATAAATCTTATATTCCAACAAAAGGTTTCTTTAATATTCTAGAAGCAAGTAGGCTTTAAAACAGACTCAGACCTAAGACCAGACATTTTAGATTGAAGGAAGTTCTTGGACAAGTCACTTGGGGGGTGCAGCTGATATAATCCATCCTTAATTGTTCTTTCCAGCAGAGGAATCCCTGTAGGTTTGCCCTTTACAACACAAAAATCAGAGTGAAATTCCATAAGCACATCATTATCACTAGTAAGTTTGGATAAGCTTAGAAGATTTTTTGCAATGTGAGGTACATGTAAAATGTTTTTCAGGTTTAAGTTGGTAGGATTAGTAGGTATTACAGAATGACCAATATTTTGAATAGACAAGGACTCACCATTGCCAACAGTTTGATTGTCAGACCCTTCATACCCCTGACTCAGTTGTAAGCTATTCAAGTCCGCAGTAACATGATTGGTAGCTCCACTATCAGCATACCAACTGCCATCAGTCACACTCTCAGGTGAGGCAAAGTAAGCAGATGGCTGATTGTTGAAGTTCTGGCAAGTGTTAGGTCTAGGACTAGTATTAGAGCTTCCATAATTCGAGTTGTACCTGTAGTAACAATCCACAGCAATATGACCAACTTTGTTGCACACTTGACTGATTGGCCTAGGACTTCCACCATTTCCTCTTTGATAACCACCTCTATTGTTGTGTTGACCACCCCTGTTGTTTCTTCCACGACCTCTATTACCCATGTATCTTCTTCCTCTGTTTGCATCAGGGGAAGGAGGTCTGGATGTAGGCATGTAGTTACCTCTACCAACAACCAGATTGGCAGAAGGGTTGTTCACATCCAGTGTCTGAGATGGATTGAACCGAGCTATGAGACGTTCATGGCAGATTCATAGTCTTTCCCCAGTCCACCAAGAGTGGCTAAGATGAGTTTTTCCTTGGTGATGGGATATCCAGCTGCAGTAAGGCCATCAGAATACGATTTCATCAAGGATAAATAATCAGTCATCGATCTGGCTCCTTTTTCAGTTTTGGTAAGAGCCTCTTTATACTCCAGCATCCTGGCTTCAGATCTATTGTTGAACAAGACCTCCAAGGTATTCCAGACCTCATCAGAAGATGAAGCTCCCACAAGTTCAACAAGAACTTGTTCTGTCATTGAGCTCATGAGCCACCCCATGAGCAACTGATCGGTGGTGATCCAGGTATCATAGGCTGGATTTGGGATAGCACCAAGAGTGTTTTCCAGTGAAGGGATCATTCGAGCTGGTGGTGAACTTGTACCATGGATGAAGCTCTCCAAGCGGTGTCCTCGGATGATGGGAAGAATAATAGATCTCCACAAGAGATAATTGGCTCAATCAAGTTTTACATTGCATGTTTGGTTCTGGCTGCCTCCAAGAAGGGTATTTGTTGGTGGAGTTGTGAGCGAAGAGTGAGTAATCGGTGAAGCATTTAGGATTGAAGGAATTTGAGGTAAATTGGAGTAAATTTGAGAAATGGGTGGTCTATAAGGAGAAGTAAGAGCATTTGAAAAGCTTGAAATGCTTCCGAAAGGAATCGTAGTTGTTCCAGTGATTATGGTGGACAAAGAAGGAGATGAAGTAGCAGTGACGGTGGCAGCTACTGTAGCAGACGGTGGTGACACCGTCGTATCGGGCGGCGCTGTGGTTCCGGCCATCTAGGCTCTGATACCAAGATAAAAAGATTATATCATTTAAAGATGGAATATTTTCTTATTCATTACAGATAATATCCTTGGCTATTATAGATAGCCAAAACCCTTGTACAAGACTAGATAAGATAGTACTATAAAATCTAGTAAAAGATTCTAGACACCTCATAACAATAACATACAGGGACCACCTGTGTATTACAACAAATACCCTTATAATACTCTTATCTTTTAACTATATGTTATAATCTTTTCACACATATACCTCGTGACCGGATTGGATCATGATATAATTTTTATCCCGACCGAATTCAAGTAAATTTTAATATAATTAAAATATAACCATAAATCTCTACTATCTCTCTATCCCTACTATATTAAAAGTATGAGTGTGTTTCCCCCAAAAATATTTCTCCCAATAAGTGTTTCTCCCAAATTTTAATATAATTAAAATATAACCATAAATATCTACTATATTAAAAGTATGAGTGTGTTTCCTCCAAAAATATTTCTCCCAAAAAGTGTTTCTCCAAAATTTTAATATAATTAAAATATAACCATAAAAAATAACCATAAAATAATTAAAAAACCAAAAATGTTTCTCCCAAAAAGTGTTTTTTTCAAATTTTAAAATAATAAAAATAATAAAAATATTACAATAAAATAATTTAAAAAAACCTAACTAAATATGGGAGCTACTAATCGCCCCCCATCCCATCACCCTCCCTATTTTTTTTTTTTTTTTTTATCAATCTATACCAATTATTTGTTTTAAATTTTTTGCTTGTATTCTCTTTTTTGCGTGTAACTTTTTTATGATAAATTATTTTTTAATAAATTATATGTTTTTGAAATCTATTCAATTTAATCTATCAAATGAGTCCAATATTGAATATGAAATGTTGTATTAAAAATAATTTTATCGGATCCAATATAACTCTTATTAATTTTTTTAAATTATGTACATAGAAATAATAGATAAACGCATAAATTAATCACCAAAACCATGCATAAATTCAAAATGTTGTCCGGGTTGATCTATCATCATTACATCATACCACAATTGAATACGTGCTTGATAATCACGAGCCCATTCGTCTGATGGGTTTGATTCGCCTGAGAAACGTCATATGATGATGGGTGGTACGGGGTATTCAGGGTACAAGAAAACTTGTACGAAGTGATTATCTTGAACATGACCGATAACTATATGTTGCCGCTGGGAAAATGGAAGTGGCGGGGATCTCAATCTCAACGGCATGTGAGTATGACAATGAGTATCATGCGAATCGAATGTATGCAGCACCACGTTGTACGATGAAGCTACAACAACCCCCAGTGTTGCAACATCCATCCAATAATACCCGGGTGCGGATATTGCGAATCAATTAAGTCTTGATAGTAGTCCGGATGCATAATATGATAGCATAATATGATGAATAAAAAAACTATCTGAAAACAAAAATCTTAAAAAGAATCTTTGATTTTATTAAATTATAAAAAACAAAATTAAATTTTTTTAAAACAAAATCAAATAATATCCTTGATGGAAAATCAACTGAAAATCCTTGATTTAATTACATTATAAAAAACGAAACTAAAAATCTATCCGAAATAAATCAACGAAATAAAATAAAATTAAAAAAATCAAACAAGATCCTTGATTCATAAAATTAAAAAAATCCTAAAATAGAAATACAAAGTAAAAAAAATCTAAACACAAAAATCCTAAAAATTCAAACAGGATTGTCAAAAAATAAAATAAAATAAAATAGTAATACGAAATAAAAAATCTATCTAAAAACAAAAATCCTAAAACAGAAATACGAGATAAAAAATCTATCTAAAAAAAAATCTTAAAAGAATCCTTGATTTAGTTAAATTATAAAAAACGAAATTAGAAAATTTTAAAAATAAAAATCTTAAAAAGAATCCTTGATTTAATTAAATCATAAAAACGGCATTAAAAAATTTATAAACAAAATCAAACAAGATCCTTGATTGAAAATCAATTGAAAATCCTTGATTTAATTAGGTTATAAGAAATGAAATTAAAAATCTATCTATAAACAAAAATCTTAAAAATAATCCTTGATTTAATTAAATTATAAAAACGAATAAACAAAATTAAACAAGATCCTTGATTGAAAATCCTTGATTTAATTACAGTACAAAAAACGAAATTAAATTTTTTTATAATCAAAATCAAAAAGATCATTGACTGAAAATTAATCTCTATTTCTATCTCTACTATATTAAAAGTATGAGTGTATTTCCACCAAAAATGTCTCTCACAAAAAGTGCTTTTCCCAAATTTTAAAATAATTAAAATATAACCACAAAACAATTAGAAATATCAAAAAATGTAACCATAAAATAAATATAAAAAAACAAATAGTTTTGAAAAGTGTTAGAAGATACGAAGGGACTATCTAAATATGGAAAGCAAAAAAATTAGTCCTCATAGGCAGTTTTGCTAGTATTCATAGACCTTTTCTATTCCCTGTGAATTTATAAAAAAGAGAGGATATATTAGTCCTCATAAATAAAAAATTATATGCGTAAAGAGAGCTATAAAGACATAATACAATGGATGTATTTTTTATTAAATATAATATATTTTTCATAATAATTGTAACAACTCAAACCACAAGCAATGTTAAAATTGTAAAAGATCGTTCGACGCGTGCATGTCTCGTTGTTAACGAACAATATATAGAAAAGCAAAGGTTTAATTTCCAATTAAAAAAAACAGAGATGCTCTATATATATATTTGCCATGGGGTAATAACATTATGCTTAAGTCTTTGTAAAGGGGATGTGTATTACAAGTAGTAGTAGTATAAGTAATTTTGTATAATAAAAATGTATATAAGATGTAGTGGTACAAAATGTATTTTTGTATTTTTTTGGTTATTACTTATTTCCTTGTAACTGAGGGGCAAAACAGTAATTGTCTGTGTATTTGTGCCCTATGTATAAAAAAGGATACAGTTGTATGAGAATAAGGTACGTAGTTGCAGCTCCCATTTTAGGGTTCTTCCCCTTTCGATTTCGCATTTATTTTCTTTCAATTCATCTGTTTATTTTTTGATCATTCTCCTTTGGATCGAAGGTTCTTGACGATATGGCTGATAGGAACATGCGTAAACTTCCTTCAGTAGGTTATACTGGACACAAAAAATGGGATGAGAAGGGTCGCAGTGAAATTGTTCAAATAATCGTAACATACGACGAATGCATGGTGCATTCCTTACAATTTCTCTATTCTGAAGAAGGAAACTTGGTTTTATCTGATGTATTTGGAGATAATCATGGTCCCGACTTTCAAATTGTGAGTCTATACTCTTTTCCACGGCATCTTTTTAGTATATTGAATTCCTTAGTTATTCGAGGATCTTTAATTATCATCAAAGTCTCTTATATATTTTGGGATTTGTTTCATATGTGTGTATGCAGGTGAAGTTTAACTATCCTTTGGAGTACATCACTTGCGTCAGCGGTTTATATTATGATGAGGTGGTGTCTATTAAATTTACAACAAATTTGGGAACATATGGCCCTTTTGGTTACAGTACTGCAGATTCGGATTATCAAGATTACAGATTTTCTTTCGGAGCAGAACGTGTTTTTGGTGGATTTCATGGCTCTGCATATCCCGATGGTCATTACGGCATAACTTCTATTGGTGTGTATGTGAAGCTGCCCACCACTCTCAATGGCGTAGATCAAAATGAGGTTCCCGTTAGCAGGAGGAATTCAAAGGTTAAAAATGAAGAATGTGATGCTGTTCCCGTTAGCCGGAGGAATTCAAAGAAGGTTAGAAGTGAAGAATGTGTTAAAAATGAAGAACGTGATAGCAGGAGGAATTCAAGGGTTAAAAATGAAGAATGTGATGGTGTTCCCGTTAGCAGGAGGAATTCAAAGGTTAAAAATGAAGAATGTAATGTTGTTCCCGTTAGCGGGAGGAATTCAAAGAAGGTTAGAAGTGAAGAATGTGATGTTGTTCCCGTTAGCAGGAGGAATTCAAAGGTTAAAAATGAAGAATGTGATGTTATTCCCATTAGCCGGAGGAATTCAAAGGTTAAAAATGAAGAATGTGATGTTGTTCCCGTTAGCTGGAGGAATTCAAAGGTTAAAAATGAAGAATGTGATGTTGTTCCCGTTAGCGGGAGGAATTCAAAGGTTAGAAGTGAAGAATGTGATGTTGTTCCCGTTAGAAGGAGGAATTCAAAGGTTAAAAATGAAGAATGTGATGCTGTTCTCGTTAGCCGGAGGAATTCAAAGGTTAAAAATGAAGAATGTGTGATTTTAGAATGAGTATGTCTAATGTTGATTTCATTTCGCTTTGTTATTTCATGAATGAGTTGGAATGAATTGTTTCTATCATTTGAATCTTTTAGGTGTTCTGAATACTTTTCCTCCATCAAGTTCATATATATGGCCCTTTTTTTTATTGTTGGGTTTAGCCAATTAAGTATTGAGATTCAGTGGTTGAAACATCTAATTAAAAGTATTGATAGTGACACCACATCGATCTATTTTGGGACACCCACAGTGACATCCGATCTTTTTAGGATCGAATTTAAACTCAAAATTCAGAATTCGACCTTTGTAAAGTCCATTTTTATTCTCAGTGTTGATTCCTCGATAGATTCATCGTGATGCTAATAATGCCAAAAGAAAAAAATCATATCAAAATTGTATTTACAAGTGATGTATATAGATCGATTGCCACCAATATCGAAAGTTGAGACTTGTAAATAGAAACCATGATGTATGTCCTTGAACATATTCGTCTTTTCTTGTATACTAAAAAATTCGGACCAGCACTGTGGCATGTGGGTGTATGACACCACGCAACATACGTATAACCCAACTGCAATCTTTTAGTGCATGTAGGGTCGTCTCATTAAAGCCTTGGCACTTGGCGCAAAAAGCATCATCAATAATGTAGCGCGAACATGACAACTCTGTTGTAGGGAGGCAGGGACTCTCTACGAGTTTTTGCCAAAGAAGAAGGTTACCTGGGAGAGGACCTTTGATGCTCCAGATTTGCTTCCATCCAATACAGTCCCAGGGGGCAACCATATTAGACTTACGGATGTGAAAATAGGCAGAACTCACTATGAATTTACCCGAGGCATTCGGCTGCCAAGATAAGCGGCCTCCATCTTCAACAGGTACTGCTCCACGCACTTCAGTTTCCGCATAGCAAATGTCTCCATATAAAAGAACAAGTTGGCTTGAGGCTATCTAAAGGTGAGCCGTATTTGTGTCGTAGGATCTAGACCCAAAGTTTATCATCATCTATAAGAGGTTTCCATGCCAATTTCACCGACAACACGGTATTATATCTCTGGCTTTCTTATTCCTAGTCCTTTAAGGGCTATGATGCACCGATACGCCAATTTTGGGGCTGTATCCGGGGCCGAATCGGAATTTCTGAAAAGTTGGACACGGCTGGGATACGGCTTCGGATACGGCTGCCGATACGTATCCGCCAATCGGATACGTTTTTTCCAAAAAATTTATTAAACGATTTTATTTTTTTTCAAAGCTGAAGGTAACACAGCGCAGCTGGTGTCTCAAAACCAAAACCCTAGAAGTCTTCCCTCCCCATTCTCCACAGCAGCCGATCTTAGTGCATCTCTTCTGCTGTTCATTGTAATTCGTAAGTCATATATATATATTTTTTTGGTTTTGGTTTTTGTTTTTGTTTTGTTTGCTGACTTGTAGTGACTAGTGAACAAAATAAACAAAGTGCCTTTGATCGATCGTTTCTGAAATCAAAGCATAGAGACTGTTTGGTGGTCATCTATGTCTATGTTGTTCTTTTATTCAATTATTTTTTCAATTTTATACACAAAATCTTTAGATGACGGGTAGAGGGATCAAATGTAATGGTGTAGACTAATCGAATTTCAGTGGACTCTTTTAGGTATAGGAGGTGATGATCTTCTTGCTTCTTGTTATGCAGAGCGTTGTGAGCTGTTTATGTTGTTTCTTTTTTAATTTAGTATATTTTGGTGGTAGATAACTCATTATAGAATGCTCTTCGTAGTAAACTTTCAAGTATGATCTATTTTGGAACTATTTTGAACTTTCAAGTATTATCATTATTTGTATTTTGGAACATTATTGTGGAACTATTATAATGCTTAAGGCATTTTCTTTGTGCTTATAGTTTGTTATTTATATTGTTAGTCCTTATATTTTAATATTTACATTATTAGTCCTTATATTTTTAATATTTACATTTTCGTCCTTATATTTTTAATATTTACATTTTTACCTATATTTTTTGAAAATTCCGTATCCGCGTGTCCCGTGTCCGCGTATCCGTGTCCCCGTATCCGTATCCGTGCAACCTAGTTTAAGGGTCATGGGTTGACAAATGGTGTCCCAATCTACATGGTGGAACTCACTGGCGGATCCAGAAATTTATTTCAGTGGTGTCACCGGAGTCTAAAACTACATCTTTTATCTAAAAAAAAATTCAGTGGGGTTACCAGAGTCTAAAACATCAATTTTTATCGGCAAAACAACACTTTTTAACAACAAAACTACATAATTTTAATACTAAAAAAAAAAATTTTTTTTTTTTAAAATTCAGTGGGGTCACGTGACCCCCACCCTGAGGCACGTGGATCCGCCCCTGGTGAAACTTCCTCTTACTAACTTGCTCGGCCCAAAAGAAGGACCGAGCCAATTTATCGAGCTCATCTGTAATAGAGATGGGTAATTTCCATAGTTTGCATATGTTAGTAAGGGATTGTTGTAAGAGCCGTTTGGACAAGAATGGCTCGGCCAACTTTCGATAATATATATGGCAGCTTTCCAAGACTAATGGCTCGGCCAACTTTCGATAATATATATGGCAGCTTTCCAAGACTAAGTTTGGTCCATACTTTACTGACAACAGAGCAGGAGTTCTCTTTCTTCACCCTACAATGGTGTAGAGACATCCCTAAATATTTTTTCAAAATTCTAGGTTTGCGGCATTCCAAGAATCTCAGCTATACAAGTCGCGGTTTGGGAGGGTACATAAGCCGGTCGAAATTCCAGGCTTGCTTCATTCCAAGAATTAGGGGTGTATAGAAAAATTGAAAAACTGGACTAACCGACTGGATTGGACCAAACCGGATTGAAAATCATAAACCGTAGTTTTTCAATTGGTTTTTTTATTGGACAAAAACCGAACCGTGAATTCAATCCAATTTTCGGTTTTATCTAGAAAAACCGGTAATAACCGAACCGAACTGGTTAAAATCTTATACTGTATTTATTAAAAATGATATATATTTAAATATTTTTTAATCCCTATATATAAGTACTACACGCCTCTATCCCTAAACTCTGGCCTCTAAACATATCCGTACCTCTCCATGTTCTCTCGATTCTCTCTAGATCCCTCCACCACATTCAACTTAATGGACCTAGATTTTCAGCTTTCACCAGTTCCTTTCAGCCTTCACTCCTCCTTTATGAAAGAAAAAAACTGCCACCAAACCATGGAACCACCACCAACCTCCCTCGTCAATCAATGTTAATATCTTTTCCATCTTCGTTAGAATCAATTCGTGCTACGTTGTGAGATCTTTGAAATCGAAGGAAGAAAGTGAAAAAAATTATCAACTTATCATTTTGATTTGGGCGAGTTATTGCGAGTTATTATCTGGTGTGTTTGGTTGTTTGGTGCATTTGTGTATTAATTACTACTTTGAATATGCATCAATGTTGTTGATTTAAAGTCCTCATTTACATGGAATTGAACAAAAACAAATATTTTCTTAGATAAAACTAAAACATAGTATAAAAATCGAAACCGGACCAAACCGGACTGAATTGTTGGGTTGGTTTCATAGGTGAGTTCAGTCCAATTTGGTTCTGATAATTTCAAAACCGTACAAACAGTTCGATTTGAAAATTTATAAGAAACCGACCGGACGGATTAATTTATGTACACCCCTACCAAGAATATCATCAATACAAGTCACAGTTTGGGAGGATACGTTAGCCGGAGTTTGTTTTTGTGGAGTAAAAAATTACCCTTTGAATACATATATAATAAAAAGTAAAAAATTGCCCTTTAAATACTTAATAAAATAGATAAATACTTAATAAAATAGATAAGCCCGAGTTTGTTTTTGTGGAGTAAAAAGTAAACAATTGCCCTTTAAATACTTAATAAAATAGATAAAGCTGAGTTTGTTTTTGTTGAGTAAAAATTTACCCTTTAAATACATAATAAAATAGATAATCCCGAGTTTGTTTTTGTGGAGTAAAAAGTTTTTGTTGAGTAAAAAATTACCTTTTTTTTTTGGAAACGAAATATTTTAAACACACACTTTGCCCCTAACGGGGCTCGAACTCTGGTTTTCGTGTCGGGGTATAGTCTACCCTTTAAATACATAATAAAATAGATAAGCCGGATTTTGTTTTTGTGGAGTAAAAAATTGCACCTCTAAATACATAATAAAATAAAATGTTGCTGCTAGGTTTTGAATATCTGCTGGTAAAGAGAAGGAAAGATAATTTTAAATTGACTTACATTATGAGATAAAACCAAAAAACTAAATGCACTTACATTTTAAGACAAAATTGTATTATATTAAGTAAACCACCACTGAAGTCATGGGTTAAAGCACGTGCAATAAACCGTAAAAGAAAATTAGTTTATAAAGTAGCGATTCAAATTATTAAGATCCATAAAGAATCATATGCATCAGTCATTATTCAAATTTGTATAATACAGAATCTGTAAATTCTGCACAACATGTACGACATAAAATACACATTTTTTTTATTCATTAAACAATATAGAGATTTTGATGTATTTCATTATATATATAAATTCATTAAACTAAAGAAAAACTTACATTTCTGATTCTAAAATAGAGAATATGTTAAAATAATCGATGCAAGTGCTCATATACTACAATTTGCTTTATCTTTTTTTACACACGCACGCATGTTATCCCTGCTAAAACTCGAACCCAAAATCTCATGATTAATAACCACAGGTAATACCGCTAGGCCAATACCTTATTAGCCAATTTGCCTTATCATTGAATAGCTTGCGTTTACATCTAAATAAGGTTTTTATTTTCCCGTATCAGAAAATAAAACAAACGACATATAAGAAAACAAAGGTTTAATTTCCAATTAAAAAATACAGTGATACTCTATATATGTATTTGCCATGGGTAATACATTATGCTTAAAGTCTTTGAAAAGGGGATACATTACGATTAGTTTTTTTTTTGTATTTTTTGGTTATTTCCTTGTAAGTTGTAACTGAGGGGCAAAACAGTAATTGTCTGTGTGTTTTTGCCCTAGGTATAAAAGGGATTCAGTTGTGTGAAAATAAGCAAGACGAGACATAATAAGAAAACGGGAAATGCTGCCGCTCCGATTTCAAGGGTTGCAGCTCCCATATTACTATTAGGGTTCTCCCCCTTTCGATTTCGTATTCATTTTCTTTCAATTCATCTGTTTGTTTTATGATCATTCTCCTTTGGATCGAAGGTTCTTGACGATATGGCTGATCGGAACATGTGTAAACTTCCTTTAGTAGGTCGTACTGGAGCTAGAGACAAGATATGGGATGAGAAGGGCCGCACTGAAATTGCTCAAATAATCATAACATACACCAAATACAGAGTGCATTCCTTACAATTTCTCTATTCTGAAGAAGGAAACTTGGTTTTATCTGATGTATTTGGAGATAATCATGGTTCCAGCTTTCAAGTTGTGAGTCTAGCTATACCCTTTTCCACGGCATCTTTTTATATTGAATTCCTTAAGGGAGGATCTTTACATATACAGTATAGGGATACATTTAGGGGTTTTTATTTACAGCGTAGTGATTTTACAGATGCGTAGAATTGATCAAGTCGATTTTTGACTTCAAAACCAATTTTAGTTAATATTAATTGCCTTGCAAGTATGTACCTTTTGGTATTGATATGAGTAGGTATAAAACATATATCTATTCAAGTATTAAGTAACATCATCAAAGCCTCTTATATGTTTTGAGATTTGTTTCATATGCATTTTCAGGTGAAGTTTAACTATCCTTCAGAGTACATCACTTGTGTCAGCGGTTTATATAGTAACAGTAGTGTGCTGTCTATTAAATTTACAACAAATTTGGGAACATATGGCCCTTTTGGTGACACTTCGGCTGCCGATCCGGATTTGTACAAGGAAGAATACAAATTTTCCTTTGGAGAAGAACGTGTTCTTGGTGGATTTCATGGCTTTGCTGGAAAAGGCATGTCTATTGGTGTGTATGTGAAGCTGCCCACCACTCTCAATGGCGTAGATCAAAATGCTGATGCTGTTAGAAGGAGGAATTCCATGCTAAAAATGAAGAATGAGTTGGAATGAATTGTTTCTATCATTTGAATCTTTTAGTGTTCTGAATACTTTTCCTCCATCAAGTTCATATATATGGCCCTTTTTTTTATTGTTGGGTTTAGCCAATTAAGTAGGTTGCAAATGATGTCACAATTGAGATTTTGTGGTTGAAACATCTAACTAAAAGTATTGAAAATGACACCACATCGAATCTATTTTTGGGCACCCGATCTTTTCGTAGTCGAATTTAAATTCAAAATTCATAATTTGACCTTTGTAAAGTCCATTTTTATTCTCAAAGTTTGATTCCCGATAGATTCGTCGTGATGCCAATAATGCCAAAAGAAAAAATCATATCACAATTGTATTTACAAGTATGTATAGATCGATTGCCACCAATATCGAAAGTTGAGACTTGTAAATAGAAACCATGAAGTATGTCCTTCTTGAACATATTCACCTTGAGACATTTGTCTAACCAAACGGGCACTTCATGTATATTAAAAAATTCGGACCAGCACTGTAGCATGTGGGTTGTATGACACCACGCAACATACGTATAACCCAACTGCAATCGTTTAGTCCATGTAGGGTCGTCTCATTAAAGCCTTGGCACTTGGCGCAAAAAGCATCATCAATAATGTAGCGCGAACATGACAACTCTGTTGTAGGGAGGGACTCTCTACGAATTTTTGACAAAGAAGAAGGTTACCACGGAGGGGACTTTTGGTGCTATAGATTTTCTTCCATCAAATGCAGTCCGAGGGGGCAACCATATTAGACTTACGGATGTGAAAATAGGCAGAACACACTGTGAATTTACCCGAGGCATTCGGCTACCAAGAAATGTTGCTGCTAGGTTTTGAATATCTGCTGGTAAAGAGAAGGAAAGATAAATTCTAGGGATGTTGTTCTATTTAGCCTCTTTTCAATTTTCCTTTGTTTATTTGGTCGTTGAGTAAACTCATATTTAAAAAAAAAAAAATAAAAAAAAAAAAAACTTGCAATTCCCCTTTTGCCCCTTTTTTCTCATCTTCAAATCTTCCCTACTTTACCCAATTTCAAATTTTAAATGTCAAATTCAAATCTCCCTCCTATACTTCAAAGTTCTTCCTCCCCAAATCCTCCTTCTCTCTAATTCTTCATCTTCTTCTAATTCTTCATCCTCTAATTCTTCATCATCTTCAACATCCTCTAGTTGTAACTCGTTTTTATGCACATAACGAGTTCGAATTCGTGTTCTTCATCCTCTAATTCTCCATCTTCTTCTTCATCCTCTAGTTCAAACTCGTTTTTGTGCACATAACGAATTCGAATAACTAGTTTGATTTCGTGTAACGAGTTCAAACTCGTTTTCCAGGGGGTTCTGGGGGTTTGGAGGGGTTCATAGTGTTTAAGGTTTAGTTCCGGCGGTAGGGCTCCGGCGAGGGTTTTTGGGGTTGAAGAAGATGGATGATTTGGGTTTTAGGGTTAGGGTAATTGATCAGGGAATTTGATGAAATTGAATAAGGGGTAAATTGGGCAAGTCATCCTATTTTATATGGGAAGGGTCTTTTAAAGAATAATTTGTTTCCGGAGACTATTTAAGCATTATTGTTGTCAAACAGGCTTCTTAACCGAATGCCCCTAGATTCTATGCCCTGACGACCAAGACAACTAAGGTTAAACACTTTTAATACATATACTAGTGGGTAGCAATCCGTGCGATGCACGGCTATTGCCCTCCATCGTTGGGTGAAATTTGACATAGTTGAAAATAGACTCTGCAGTCATTTACATTTTCCATCACTAAACAACATATATATTCTTTTACCCCAAAAGCATGTTTTTGAAGCAGCGGATTATGAGAAAACATAAAGGTGGGACAATCATATTATATTTGACCGGCAAAAGGGTTCTAGTTTTAGTTTTATCATTCTGCGAAGTTGAACAACATTAATTGATTTTGTGTCTGCATTGTTGCATTCCTCTCTAATTGGTTCCGATTAGCTTCCACACCGGTTCTTTGATCATATATAATTATATATATCAAAAAATAATCCTAAGCTTTGCCCTGAATAAATCTATATATATATATATATAAAAATGACATTACATTAATTTTCTCACATCGATTAAAAGAAAACGTCGTAATTATTTAAGGCTTCAAGTCAAAAATCAAACACGATTTTTCTAGTGTCTTTCCCAAAATCGGCAGTAGAATATGTAACTTCTCAAGCATACTGTCCTTCGGTGTTCACGGCAAGATAAATTGCGAAACTATAACATTAAGAAAGATATTGTTGAAGAAAAAAGTGCTCAACTTTATTCCCTTCTTCTTCAATGTATGCATCGTCTTCTTCTGTTAATAGTCGATCATTTCTTTTATTGTTATCGTTGTGCATGGCTATCATTGCGATTATTTTTCGAGATATCATTGCCTCTTTTAAACGTCCCCTAACTCCGTAACATATCAACATCAAATTGAGAAGGAACACATGCAGCCACAAATCAAACCTTATGACATTTCACTACCGGATGGATCATGTTTAAATTTTGTAACGACCCTAGATCAGCCAAAGTATTCCATTAGCATTTGCATGTCTATAAACATGAAAGAAATAGAAAACGAATGACAGTAGATTTATAAAAACAATTAAACACATAAAATGTCAATAAATTGCACATCATTATCATTACCATCATTATCATTATCATTATTATTATTATTATATATATATATATATATTATATAAAAGAGCCGGTGTGTTTCCCCGTCAAGTGTTTCCCCCTTGAAAATTCTTTTTCCTTAATAAATTTTATTAATTAAACCTATTTAATGTATTTTTTAGGGAAGTATTTACTTAATGTTAAAATCCAAAAAGAAAGACAATAACTATTTCCCCCCAAAAACAAAAAAAACAATTAAATCAAACCACAACCATAAAGCAAAGCTATAAGTATTACCTCGTAATAAAGATTAATTAAAAAGATTATTTAAAGCAAAGGATGATTAGTCTAGGTTATCTTAGTCAAAAAAGATTAGTCTAGGTTATCATTTACGTAAAGTTTGTCCCTCAACTTGATATCTCTTGGTTATTTATCAGATCATTAATTTATTACTTGAATGAATATTTAAGTGTTTCATTAATCATCATATCATCAAATCATGATTATACTATGTTATGCTAGATTATGTCATTATATCATATAGTTATAAATATATATTAAGGATAATTAGGGATAATGACACAATCTGAAATATTTTTAAATAACAGGACAGCTATATATTTTTTATAGGGAGAAAGACAACTGCATAATTTTTATAGCGAGAAGGACAAACAATGAATCCCGAAAATCAGTGAATCTCCCCAATGAATCCCGAAATCAGTGAATTTCGACATTGAATCCCGAAAATCAGTGACTTTCGACAATGAATTTTGAAAATTAGTGAATTTCAACAGTGAATTTCGGCAGTGAATTTAAACAGTGAATTTCGAACAAAAGTGAATTTCGACAGTGGATAAATAGTTTTGTCCTTTATGCAAAAGTTTTAAAAAACTGTCATTCTACTCAATTCAACTGATGAAATATTTCTATCATTCTCCCTCATTCCCCCTATATATTATATTATATCATTATCGAAAACTTAATGTATCGATCATTATCCAACTTACAAAATTTAAAAATGCTAAAAGTGCCTATGTGTTTTTCGTAGGTGTTTCCCTTCGAAAGTGTTTTTCTCCAACTAATTTGTTTTTGCTAAATATATAATGATTATTTTTAGACATTAAATAACAAAGATAAAAATAGTGTTTATATAAATGAAAAACGTGGTGATCAGTATTCAACTTAATGCATTAGTCATTATCCAAATTATTAATGAATACTTACAAGCTTATGCCCAAAGATCTACATAATGTTTATACTCAACATCATATGATGGTTGTGAGTGATTGTATTTTTTTAAAATTTATTTTACAAATAAAAAACGTACGGTGAGATGATGTTGAATGTAAAAATCATATGTAAAGCTTTGAGTAAAGCAAAGTGGTGTGTTTCTCTAAAAAGTCTTTCTCCCAATTAATTTATTTCATTCAATAAAATAACCATTGGTAGGTATTTAATACTAACATAGATAAATATTGAGTTAGTCTAGATGAAAAATGTATTAATCATTATCCAACTTGTAGAAATAAAAAAAAATAATAGAAGTGCGAGTGTGATTCTTCCATATATATATCCCTAATATTGATTATCCCTATTACATTTTTTCATTAAATATAACAATCACAATTAAATATTAGTAAATAACATTGATAAAATATGTGGTGATAAAGATAAGATGAAGATGATGTCTCTAAAAATACAGTGTGCTCATGAGTGTGGTTTGATGAGTTACACCTTCTTGTGCATGTTAACTTTTAAGGCTATGTATTCCCGGTCAATATCGGTATAATATTAATAGTAGTATCAAAGAATTTTTGAACAAGATCCTTAAAAATCATAAAATCGCCAAGTGCCAACCACATCATATTTACAAATAAATGGATTGGACCAAGTATAATTTGTAAAATTATCAACAAAATTGTATGATATTTGAAACCATCACACAACACAATTGTAGATGTCCAAATATTCGTGAAAATAATCTCTAGGGAATGGGAAGAACATAAAGTAGAAGTAGCAAAGATAGCTTGTGACCTTTATTCTCTAAACAAGCAAAACAATAGGAAGAAGCAATCGAGGTGACAACTTATTGATCATTTTGAAACAGAATAGCTTGAAGAATGGGATTAGCTGGGTGACAAAGACGATGATGTCAAGCAATTTTTTATGTTTAATTCATTGTGAAAAGCTAGAAGGGGGGAGATATGTCATGATAATGTCTTTTATTATAATTTTAATTGAGTAATTTTCGAATTTATATTTTGCAGCTATGATGTCATTTAACTAAATGTTGACATCAGCCTAAGTTAGTTTTGTCTTGTAGTGAGGTGAAGGTATAAGGGTGTAGACGGATGTAATCAGAAGGCATGTTGAATGTGATACCTCTCGTTTTCCTCCTTCTCAAGCTATTCTTTCTCTTTTTTTCTGTTATTCTTCTTCCTTCTTACTGTTTCTGCAAATCTCATCCTCTAATTTCTCTCAAATTTCTTTAATTAATTCTCCATTACACGACATATGGCTGATCGGAACATGTGTAAACTTCCTTCGCTAGGTCTTGCTCCAGCTGGAAACAAAATATGGGATGAGAAGGGTCGCACTGAAATTGCTCGAATAATCATAACATACACCAAATACAGAGTGCATTCCTTACAATTTCTATATTCTGAAGAAGGAAACTTGGTTTTATCTGATGTATTTGGAGATAATCATGGTACAAGCTTTCTAGTTGTAAGTCTATTCTTTTTTCACGGCATCTCTCTATTGAATTCCTTAAGGGAGGATCTTTACATATATAGGGATACATTTAGGGGTTTTTATTTACAGCAAAGTTATTTTACCGATGCGTAGAATTGATCATATGAAAGTCGATTTTTGACTTCAAAACCAATATGATTGTGTGATTGCAGATAATAGCTAGCCCTTACATTTTACGGCAGTAGTGTATTTCTGTTTGAGTACAAGCCTCATACGTATGGCTAATGAAACATCCTTTTTACATTATAATATTTTCAACCCAGTTTTAAATAATATTGCCTTGCAAGTATGTACCTTTTGGTATTGATATGAGCTAGATATAAAACATATATGTATTCAAGTATTAAGTAACATCATCAAAGTCTCTTATATGTTTTGGGATTTGTTTCATATGCATTTTCAGGTGAAGTTTAACTATCCTAGGGAGTACATCACTTGCGTCAGCGGTTTATATAGTAACAGTAGTGTGCTATCTATTAAATTTACAACAAATTTGGGAACATATGGCCCTTTTGGTGACACTTCGGCTGCCGATGCCGATTCGTACAAGGACGAGTACAGATTTTCCTTTGGAGAAGAACGTGTTTTTGGTGGATTTCATGGCTTTGAGAATTCCAATGGTAACGGCATGTGTATTGGTGTGTATGTGAAGCTGCCAACCACTCTCAAGGTCGTACATCAAAGTGCTTTCTTGATGGGCTGACGTGACGAAAGATAAGTGGACGATAAATATAGAAGGATATGATAAGGATAATTATTGTGTAATGTGATGTTGTAATGGTAATGATAAATATAAAAAGATTATATTGATTATTTGTGTGCGAGTAGATTTGTAATGGTGGCAAATATTTGAATTTATTGATAAAATAATATTAAAAATTGATAAGAAAAGGTTTGTCACATCTTTTGAGAAACATTATTTTAGTTGCTTTCATTTTGCTTTGTTATTCCATGAATCACTTGGAATGAATTGTTTTTTAATCATTTGATTCTTTTGAGAGAGAACATTATTCTAGGTGTTCTGTGTACTTTGCTCTCCATGAATTTCATGGTGTCTTTTTTTTTTTTTTGTTGGGGGCAAGTAGGTTGCAAATGATGTCACAAGGGATACAGTGGTTGAAAGTGTCAGCATTGCAGTGTTTTCCCCTAAGATTCGGTGGAACAATATCCGACTTTTCAGAGTCGAATTTAAACTCAAAATTCGAATTTTTATATCAAGGTTTTAGGAAAAATAGTTGTCTGATTTCGTTTATACACTACAAGAAATTTGACAATTTACGCCGTGCCATAGATGGTAAATTACGGCGCACAGATGCAAGCCATTGATAGACACGCCGTAAATCTATGTTGAAAATTACAACATGCTTTTTATAAGCCATAGATAAAATTCACGCTGTAAATATAGTTTGAGCCCAATAGAAAAATTTGTTCGGGGCATGCAAGAGCACGCTGTAAACACTAACTAGAGCACGCCATAAATGTCCTATCTACGTCAAATTACAATGTACAAAAAATGCCATAAAATCACTAAAATCATCTACCACGGCATGCATATGCAGGCCGTAATGACCAACTGGATGCAGGCCCATAAATTAACATTAATGCAGGCCATAATTGCTACTACAAACATACACCCTAAACTATGAAAATGAACATTGTATTTTATACACCTAATAACTTCTTCTTTTTAAACAATACATATTTTATTACAATTCACCATGTTCCGATGCTAAAGAGAACCTGATCCACAACTTGTCCAGCAATTTCTGATGTACTGAAGTAATCCAGTCTAACATCTTCAGCCATCTTCTTCGCCATTGCCATATGGATGGATTGGATTCTAATTTTGATGATCACTCTGATTAGTGACTTCCTTTGCAATTAAATATACAATAATTCCTGGACAAACTTTGACAGCTCCCATGTTTCCACGAGAAAGGTTGTCCTAAAAGAAGAGATGAAGTCTGGAGTTAGCTAATGTTATTATTGTACACCTTCGAACCAAAAAGACGTGATCTTTTTTCATTTATGAATGCAAAATTTGTCATACCACAATTGTTACGCGATATGAATCCTTCAATAATCGAAGGGCAGCAAGAGAACCTATGTAACCGGCACCTCCAGTTACTAAGACATGTGTAACTCTAGGTTCGTGCTCGGAAAAACTGAAAATTTTCTTCAAGTGAGATGTGTATATAAACAACCTTCTATAACAATATATGAAAAACTTGAATCTAATAAAACACGAAATCACGCGCAATGTTGTCACACTCAGCTAGAAAGGCCGGTATGTATCATTCAGAGTGTTGATTACACTGGCCACTGCTAAAGATGTTGAATGGTATAAATAAACTTATGCATAGATGTACTTAAAAATAGGACAAGTGTACCTTGAAAGAGCTACTTAAAGCTAGGACATCTCTTCAAGAATATGATGAACAAAGTGACTATGCCAACAGCCAAAACAAGCTTTTTAGGAAACTGACTCTTTCTTCTTGATTTCATAAAATCCATGAACTGCAAGTGAAAACAAATATTTCAGCATCAGCAAACCGATCTTCCCTTGTAAAATCGAAGAACACTGTAAAGTAGTTTGATAGAGGATCTCACATCTAGACCAGAACAACCCCACAAGCTTAGTTCCTTCAATCGGTTGTGTTTGATAATGGGTTATCAGCATTCAGCATGTCGGCATACAAACATATTCACAAACATGAATTCAGCAAACGTCCTCATTTTTCTTAAAAGTCTCAGAACGAGCTTTTCTCGGGAAGAAGCATGTGGGAACATTGCTAAGAAAATGTATTCAAATCGATTAAAATAAGTAATAGATGAAAACAGAAAAATAAAACTGCTCTGAAGTAGGCCAAGCGGGGAAGTTATTCTACGGTGAATCCATTTGAGGAGTAACACACGTGGATGATTATGGACCACACAGTTTCAACTCAAATTCAAACTGTGTGGTCCAGAATCATCCACGTGTGTCTACGGTGCAAATGGAGTGACTAGGAAAGAATTACCCAAGCGGGGAAGTTATTCTACGGTGAATCCATTTGAGGAGTAACACACGTGGATGATTATGGACCACACAGTTTCAACTCAAATTCAAACTGTGTGGTCCAGAATCATCCACGTGTGTCTACGGTGCAAATGGAGTGACTAGGAAAGAATTACCCCAAAGCGATATTACTTCATCAAATAAATCATGGACAACCATCTTTCTGACACGAACATATTACAATAGATAGATATCCAATATCAATAGAAACTCCAGGGTCATTCTCTACATTTTCTTTTACTTGAGTTCTTATTGGCAATTCATCGAGCACCTTGTCTTCTTTCCACTTCACCTTTAGAAATTGCAGATGGTTTACACCATACGCACAACTTACATCATATATGTCAATTATGCTCTTGAAATAGGAGAAGAGAAATATCCACATATATTTGAAATAGAAAGTTATTTGGTAGAAATGGATAATGATTTCATTGCATAATTCTGGGAATAATACAAGACTAAATACACAAAAGTAATAACAGAATTGTACTACAGAATCTAGTCTTGGATATTGTGTGACACATGTCACTACAATCTCATTACACTTGGCCATCCATCTATGTCATCATTTATCACCTTCAATACTCTTAACAGCCCCCCTCAAGGCGGATGGTGGAGCAACAACATTCAACTTGGACTTAAAGTGATTAAACAGGCCTGAGGGGAGAGCCTTGGTCAAACAGTCGGCTAGTTGATCAGTTGATGGTATGAATTGCACAGAGATGATCTTTTTAAGTACCAAGTCTTTAATGTAGTGAACATCAACCTCAATGTGTTTTGTCCTAGCATGGAACACTGGATTCTGAGCCAAAGGTTGCACTAATATTATCACACCATGCTACAGAATTGTAAGAAGTTTGAGGCCTAACTCATTCATCAAATGCTGCAGCCACTGAAGCTATGTGGACAGGTTTGCAAGGGACCTGTACTCTGATTCTGCACTAGACCTGGACACTACTGCTTGCTTCTTAGAGCTCCAAGTAACAAGGGAATCTCCCATGTAAACACAGTAGCCACATGTAGACTTTCTATCAATGTGATCACATGCCCAGTCTGCATCAGAATATCCACTTATGTGAAGGGAGAAACTGGGCTTGAAGTGTATTCCTTGTCCTACAGTTCCTTTCACAAAACCTCAATGTTCTTTTTACTGCATTCCAATGGATATCAGTGGGAGCCTGCATAAACTGACTTAGACAATTCGCTGCAAATGTGATATCTGGCCTAGTCAAGGTAAGGTATTGCAGGCCTCCAATGGCACTCTTGTAGATGCTAGGATTAGCCATATGAGAGTACCTTGATCTGCTGTGTAGTATCTTCCAGCTACCATAGGTGATGGACATGCCTTAATATTTTCCATATTCAGTCTAGATAATAGTTGAGAGGCATAGTGCTTCTGTGTTAAGTACAAACCAGTGCTATCCCTGTGAGCCTCCATGCCAAGAAAGTGTGACAGCTGCCCTAGGTCCTTTAATGCAAAAGTGGAGTTCAATTGAGTGACAAACTTCTGTATGTGTTGAGAAGAATTACCAGTGACAAGTATATCATCTATATATACCAGAACATACAGAGCTACCTGACCTCTTTTGAATAAAGAATTGTCACATCTGGACTGCAGGAACCCCCAATCAATCATCTTACTTCTGAGTGCATCAAACCAGGCCCTAGGGGCTTGTCTCAGCCATACAGAGCTTTCCTGAGTTTACACACATAAGTAGGTCTTTGAGAGTCTACAAATCCTTCGGGTTGGGGCATGTACACTGTCTCTTTGAGTGGCCATTCAGAAATGCATTATTGATGTCCACTTGCCTTATCTCCCAGTTTAATGTCACTGCAATGGCAAGGATGACCCTGATGGTGGATGCCTTGGCAACAGGGCTGAAGGTTTCGGTAAAGTTGATGCCATAAGACTGTAGGAACCCCTTGGCAACAAGTCTTTCCTTGTGCTTCAGAATTGTACCATATGGATTTAGCTTTAGTTTGAAGATCCATTTGTTTCCCACCAGTTGCTTTTTAGGGTCATGAGGTACCAGTTCCCAAGTTTCATTCCTCATTAGGGCATTATATTCATCATGCATAGCCTTCTTCCACTCTGGTTGAGTCAAGGCATATGACAGTTTAATAGGTTCTGTAGGGTGAGAGACTGATAGTGGTTCAACACTTGAAGTGTAGGTTTTGGGCTTAAAGATCCCACTTTTGGATCTCGTCTGCATAGGATGTGTTGTATTCACAGTGGTTTGTGTGTGTGGTGGAACATGCTCTTCTTCTTCAGTAGAGTTGTGTGTGGATGATTGAGAATGTTGTGAAACTGAGGGTGAGTTTAGAGGTGAATGTCTTTGCTGATTTATTGGTGAGTGATCAGGTGTCTCTGTGTGTGTGTGTACTGGTGTGTGTTGGAAAGGTGTCCTAAACCCAATCGGGTTGGACCAGATCCGACCGGGTCGGGTCGTTTACAGTCTATTTAGTTCATGTAATAACTTTATTATGATTAATAAAAGCACTTATGTTATTATATATTGTTTATCTTCATATTATTTGTTGTATATATAGTAACGTCCCTAGTATCAATCTGTGATAGAGAAACCATGATAGTGATTATGGTTGATGAGATCTCTAATCACTATAACAAGGTTGGTACTTAAATGTCTCTAAGCTTATGTATTATCAAATGAGATATTGATAGTATAATCAGACTAGCACGTATTGGATGTCTTCTATCATTTAGAAGGTAGGGATAGATCTCGTCTATCGAAGTGTAGAGACACTTGGACTGTACGTGGAAGTGTATTAGAGAATGCGTACGTCAGACTGACCCACTTACATTAAGTGTCACACTATGTGGCGGTTGTGTAATTATCCTTTTGACCGGAGTCTTCATGGCATCACGGTGTGGATTGTCATGCTTTGACACTATTGAGATTTCTCCTAACCACGGGGCGATCATGCGGTAGTGATTGGGTATGATATTGAAGCATGCGGAGTATACATGATTGGTCGTCCGGGAATCGCGTATCCTATGATTGGGATCGAATATCCGAAATGGCCTTCTTATAAGGAATGTCTAGCTCTCGAGAATCTTTGCAAAGTGGGAGTAAATGTGTTATTCCGAGAGAGCATGATATCCAGATTATAAGATACGATCGTCAATGTATTGACACTCGAGATACGATCGTATGGATATTATTACAGCTATAGGATTGTAAGTTACACGGTAACTGCTTCACATGAAAGGTAGTAGTCATTGCTTTTGACTCTTCCGATATTTGGGGGTCACGGTGTGTTGCTAGACGCTATCCCGTGATCGTTAGGTATGGAGGGCATTTTAGTAAATTGCACTTTGTGTCTACGGCCAACATATTCAGAAGCCTATCGGGTCACACACATATGAACATCGAGTCGGATTAAAATGCGGTTATAATTGATAACCAAATAAGGAAAGTTTATCTCTAGACTATAAAGGTTATAGTGGTAAATTAATATGGTGGTATTTATTTATTATGAATAAATAAAATACAAGATATTGATTATATCCAAATTAGATTAATTAAAGAATATTCCGGAAGCCAATTTATTGGCATATGGGGCGCCACATTTAAGTGTATGAGATACACTTGGATTGTGCACTTTAATTAATAAGATTGCCATAATATTAATATAAGATATTAATTGATTTTTGGAAAATAGATTTATGGTAATAAGATAATTATAATCAATATAAGATATTGGCAAAATAAATTATAATTAAAGAGATAAATCAATCTAGTTGATTTTCCTTATTTTATTGGAAAAATGTTTTCTTCTCCTCCACACCATATGGGGCGCCCCAACCACTATATATAGGAGGTGGGTGTCAAGCTCTTTTGTACATCACAATTGCAAGAGTTCATAATTCTTGTGTAAAATAGAGAGCAATCCATAGTGAGTTTGTGAGGGAAGAAAATGTCCGGTCTAGCAGCCGGAGTTTTTCCGATAGCAATCCAAGGAGGATTCCGGCAAGGGGTTCGTGTGGATTAGCGATAGAGGCCGGACGCGTGGACAGCTTGCGCATTGAACTACTCTCCGTTGGCGGTCAAAGCGACGATCTTATAGATCATCTGAGGTATAACCGTCAAACTACTTAACGTGTTTATTGCATTAAACGAAGAACGATCTAGGAAATGAAATCAAATTTTAAATTCCGCTGCGTTAAACTAGTGATTTCCTAACAGTGGTATCGGAGCCAGACTTCGAGCTTAAGCAATAAGCATAATTTAAATGCTTAGTATTTAATTGATAGATGCAAGATTTAAATCACGAAACGTTTAAAAAAAAAAGTTTATGGGGGTCGGCCGACTGGCGGCGCCCCCCTCCCTCGGCGGCGGCGGCGGTGGCCTTCGGGCTGCCGTCCGTCGGCTCTCTTCTTCCAATGGGGGAGATCAACCCTTTTCGATTTGTGATATTTTATTGTGCATTGATATCTCGTTTGTTTAGTTGTGTCATATGGCCAACCAATGGTTCAAATAGTTTGGATCATTGGGAAACCATATGGCATGTTGGCCTTTCCAAATTTTGATTTGGAATAGGCCAGCCCTTTTCAAATATTTGATTTGTAAAAGCGCAAGCAGCTTGCGCCACTTCCAAAATTTTGATTTTGGAAAGTGGCTGTGCCTAAACCAAAATTATTTGGCCTTTCCAAATATTAGATTTGGAATAGCAGGCCTTTTCAAATATTTGATTTGTAAAAGGCCTAGGCCGAGGCCACTTCCAAAATTTTGATTTTGGATAGACTAATAAATACGGAAACAATTTTAAATATGATTTTTTTTTGCAATAAACACGGAATCAGCTTTAAATGCGAAATTTTTTGCAATAAATACGATTTTTTTTAAAACGCCAATGCACTTTTAAAATACGGGAATAAATACGGAATCAGTTTTAAATGCGAAATTTTTGCAATAAATACAACAAAAAAAAAAATTTAATGCCAAATCACTTTTAAAATACGGAATATTATATTGTTTGAAACTACTCAAACCACTACTTATATGGCTATATATACACATTCACATGCTATCATTCATTTGCACAATTCCAATACAATCCATTTGTATTGTCATTTTCTTTAGTCCGATTTCTTTTTTCCTTTGTGATTTATTCCCCGATTATTTTTTGCCATGAGTTCACATGATTGTTATTGATGTTTTATCTGTTTCGAATTGTTTTCGCCATGAGTTCAAGAAAGTTTCACGTTTAATTTCTTTTTTTTTCTGTTTATTTTGTTATGGTTTTCCTTCCATTTAACGTTAACATATGTGATTTTACCGTATTCATAAGCACTGATTGGAAATTTTGTTGTGTTATATAATGTATCAGGTGTAAATATTCTTCAGGTGGTTCTTAAATTTGGCGTATTTATTTGTTTTGGTGGACACATCCACTGCAAAAGTAACGTTGTATATATCTGTGTAAGTTTAATGTTTTTATTAAGACCTTTAGTCAGTAATTTTTGTTTCTTTGTTATAATACAATACAATGTTTTATTTATCTCCCTTTGGGTAAAAGCATTTTATAAGTCACTATGATATAAAACATGGATGTTGGTTTCTTGCAATCATGGTTTCTTTGTTTTATAAGAGAGTTATTACAGATTCAATGACTATAGCAGGAAAAACTCATGGTTACGCAACCATGTAGTGAGCACAATTTGGATTTTCATCTTACCATCAACTTCAGCGTCAGTTGTGAGCTGGTAATTTGTTTGGTTATTTTTCGTGTTACGTGATATACCAAACATAATCAATGACATGCATGATCGAGGCTATACTTTATTAATTAAAAAAGAAATTTCATTGCTATTTTCTCTACTATTATTTTGACACTTCAATATTGATTAGATATACGTCGAGATGCCCATAGATTTAAAGAAAACCAGAATACTAGCAAAAATATAAAGACTGAAGTGGTGTTTTTATTGATTGATCAAAATGTTACACTTGTACTCTTTTATATAGGAGAGAAAGTGATTATTCAAACAATAATAAAATAAAGATAAACTCCTACCAAAACCTAATACGAATTTAAAACAAATTATAAATCTTTTATTTAAACTAGACTTTATCTATAACAATTTTATCTTTTGACATTCTTCCATATCTCTTCAATTTAAACTAGACTTTATCTATAACAATTTTATCTTTTGACATTCTTCCATATCTCTTCAATTTTTGTCTTCTATCACCCTCCCTCAAACGAGGCCGGGTTTGGAGGCCGAGTTTGTCTTGGCATGATTTGGAGGGCATCTCCACTCCGGTGCTTTTTCCGGAGTCCATAGTTGTGGTATTTTGGAGGGCATCTCCACTCCGACTGTTCTGTCGGAGTCCATAGTTGTGATTTTGGAGGGCATCTCCACTCCGGTGATTTTCCGGAGTCCATAGTTGTTGTATTTTTTTATTTTATTTTTTTATATTTTTTTTTTTGTTGTTGGAGGGCATCTCCACTCCGACGGTTCTTTCGGAGTCCATAGTTGTGATTTTTGGAGGGCATCTCCACCCCAGATGGTCTTCCGAGGTCCATAGTGTTGTTGTTTTGGAGGGCATCTCCACTCCGGCGCGTCTTCCGGAGTTCAACAAAGCTTGAATTTTTTTTTCTTTTTGTTTCTGTTTTTTTTGTTTTTTTTTGTTTTTTTGTTGTAGATGATATCAGCCTCCAAATGCGATTACTCCGATGAATCTGTATTTTTCTCAATCTTACCTGATAGAAGACATAGATGAATGCCAAAAAAAAAAAATAAAGATACTACGATAAGAAATTTCCTTTTTTTTTTTTTTTGTGATCCATAATGACTATTAAAGAAAATTGGACTCCTTAAAACAATATAAAATACGAGGCATAGGGGTATACAATGCTACTGGTATATAAGGCCAATCTAGACGGGAATTTTTTTTTTCTTTTTTTCTTCAGATTTTGGGTGGCAAGGATGAAAACACATGTTTATTTGGGTGAAAGTTAAAGAAGCTGCCGTGATTTGGTGGGAAAAAAAAAAGGGAATGGATTTGGCTGGTGATCAATGGTTTTAATATATGGCCGGGAAGAAAGAAACTGGACTGATCAGCAATGATTACGGAAATTGTTTAATAGCGGAAGAGGAACGGGCGAGGATTCACCAATGTTAACGCACTCGAACCCCCGCCCCTGTCTCTGATACCATAAAGAAAACCAGAATACTTGCAAAAATATAAAGATCGAAGTGGTGTTTTTATTGATTGATCAAAATGTTACACCTTTCCTTTATATAGGAGAGAAAGTGATTATTCAAACAATAATAAAATAAAGATAAACTCCTATCAAAACCTAATACGAATTTAAAACAAATTATAATCTTTTATTTAAACTAGACTTTATCTATAACAATTTTATCTTTTGACATTCTTCCATATCTCTTCAATTTTTGTCTTCTATCAAGATTTACTTTTTTTTTTAGGGGATATGGCTTTACTTTGAAGGAGATTAATTTTTCTGGATATTTCTAATGTTAGTTAGTTTGTTTTTTTTTTTTTTTGGTATATGTTGCGGCATTCCATCTGAAACTATCCTAATTCTGAGTTAGCATTCTGAATAGGCCTACTTCTATTTACAATTTGCGTGCGGCAACCAAACCTATTTTTAATTAATTAACTTTTCTTCTGTAACTTTTTGTGGTTGTTAATTATGTGAAGTTGTGTAGTTTTCAGAGCATGCAACCAATACCTTCATATGGAAGGTAACATAATTTTTTTTGGTTTTTGAAGCTTAATTTGGTAGAGGGGATAGAAAAATCTTTTTTGTGTGCCATTTCTTTTCTTCAGAAAATGGGTACAACAACAGAACCAATAGCGCAGGACGACACATCTATCCAATAAAAAGGATTATAGACATCAAAACAAGTTGGATAAGCCCCCTAAACTATTCTAACATAAAATGTACGTTTTGAGTCAAAAAAATTTACCCAACTCTCACTATGTCTATGATGCAATTATTTTCCATCAAATTGTGCTCTTATTATTTAGCGGATTCAGCGGTCTTTTTTTTTTTGACAATTACAATTGATGTTGATTTCATATTTGTTGGGATGATGTCTAATCCTTTGATGCGTGCAGAGCCTTTTTTGTTAAGTGTGTTTGTGTGCTTCTTTTACATTGTCAAGTATAATTTTGATGTCTATTTCAAATCTTATTTTTAGGATGCAAAACTAATTTGATTTTTTCATGGTCTTGAAAATGCTGATGTAAATCCATTGGCAAGATTAGGATTTTAATCCTCTAAGTTGGCCTATTTTGGATTTTAGTCCTGCTCCTGCTACGGTGTGGAAAATAGTTCTCTAAGTTGGATTTTTTTTTGGATTTTAGTTCTATCCGCCGGATATTGCTGACTGGGCACCGGAATAATTTAAAATTGATGACGTGGGATCCTACATGGCTTGTGGGTCCCATTTCTCCTCCATTTACTAAAAATATAGTCCTCTAAGTTGGTTTTTTTTTTTGGTAGTCCTATCCGCCGGATATTGTTGACTGGGCACCGGAATAATTTAAAATTGATGACGTTGGATCCTACATGGCTTGTGGGTCCCATTTCTACTCCATTTCTATCTTCTATTAAGAGCTAAGGAGCTCTTCCCACAATGTGCCACATGGCGGCCTCTGTGACTGACACGTGGCACCCAATTTTTTAATTTTTTTTTCGGGTAAAAACCGTGATTTCGGTTATCTCGTTATATATATTAACCGATTTCTTTTTTCCGATTCTCCGTTACATAAATCGAACCAAAGTGTATGAGTGAAGAAGGGTCGCCCCACAACTCTCCACGTCGCCCTTACCCAGGTGGTGACACGTGTTGTCTTTCCCCGGTAATTCTACTCATATACATCCCATGTACCGTCAGGAAAAAAATATATAGTTTTTTTTAATAACAAACGTGTATTTTTATTGGGTCTTTTATTCGCACCCGGTAATTCTACTTATATACAACTCATGTATCGTAAAAATAATCATTCTGATACACCACAAATATTTTTTTGGGGTCTCACATTCTATCTATACACATTTTTTTGGGTGGTGGTCATAGGGTGGTGCTTGATGATTTTGGTGCACTTGCCGGAGGAGAAGAAGACGGAGATTGATTTGCAGATACAATGTCGACGACAACGGCAATGAAGATGAATATATATGCAACGACCCATTTTAGTCTTTTTTTTGGTTAATTATTGTTAATTTTTTTAGTAGAAATAATATGAAAATGGAGTATTAGAGTAGATATTGTAAAAGTGTATTTAAATATATGGTGTAAATAAATAGATAAAAATGTTGTAATAAAGCCCTTTTTTTTAATACTTTAGCTTCTTTCTTCTTTTTTTTGGTTCTCTTTTTTAATTATTTTCCCCACTCTGATGCTCCACCTTACCTAGAAGGTTCGTCATCATAAAAAAACGGCTTTGGACAGAGAGGCAGCCTCCATCTCCATTATTTGCCTTAGCCAACGGCTGGATTCAAAGTCCATCATCTCATATGTAGCAAGGTTCAAATCGCCGTCAAATTGGAGCAGGCGTTGTGGTGGTCCGACGAATTGCCTGCTGGATTATAGCATGAAGACGCTTCTTTTGTCAAAGATTGCCTAATCAGAGCCTCGAGACAACCAGATTCAATGATTCACTTGCAGCAAAGGCTTTACCCAATGAATTATTGCCGGATTCAATTTCAGTCTCAGTCCTCTAGGTTATACTGGACACAAAAAATGGGATGAGAAGGGTCGCACTGAAATTGTTCAAATAATCGTAACATACGACGAATGCATGGTTTATTCCTTACAATTTCTTTATTCTAAAGAAGGAAACTTGGTTTTATCTGATGTATTTGGACATAATTGTGGTCCCGACTTTCAAATTGTGAGTCTATACTCTTTTCCACGGCATCTTTTTAGTATATTGAATTCCTTAGTTATTCGAGGATCTTTATCATCAAAGTCTCTTATATATTTTGGGATTTGTTTCATATGTGTGTATGCAGGTGAAGTTTAACTATCCTTTGGAGTACATCACTTGCGTCAGCGGTTTATATTATGATGAGGTGGTGTCTATTAAATTTACAACAAATTTGGGAACATATGGCCCTTTTGGTTACACTGCAGATTCGGATTATCAAGATTACAGATTTTCCTTCGGAGCAGAACGTGTTTTTGGTGGATTTCATGGCTCTGCAGATCCCGATCGTGATTACGGCATAACTTCTATTGGTGTGTATGTGAAGCTGCCCACCACTCTCAATGGCGTAGATCAAAATGCTGTTCCCGTTAGCAGGAGGAATTCAAAGGTTAAAAATGAAGAATGTGTTAAAAATGAAGAACGTGATAGTGTTCCCGTTAGCAGGAGGAATTCAAAGGTTAAAAATGAAGAATGTGATGTTGTTCCCGTTAGCGGGAGGAATTCAAAGAAGGTTAGAAGTGAAGAATGTGATGTTGTTCCCGTTAGCAGGAGGAATTCAAAGGTTAAAAATGAAGAATGTGATGTTATTCCCGTTAGCTGGAGGAATTCAAAGGTTAAAAATGAAGAATGTGATGTTGTTCCCGTTAGCGGGAAAAATTCAAATGTTAGAAGTGAAGAATGTGATGTTGTTCCCGTTAGAAGGAGGAATTCAAAGGTTAAAAATGAAGAATGTGATGCTGTTCTCGTTAGCCGGAGGAATACAAAGGTTAAAAATGAAGAATGTGTGATTTTAGAATGAGTATGTCTAATGTTGATTTCATTTCGCTTTGTTATTTCATGAATGAGTTGGAATGAATTGTTTCTATCATTTGAATCTTTTAGGTGTTCTGAATACTTTTCCTCCATCAAGTTCATATATATGGCCCTTTTTTTTTATTGTTGGGTTTAGCCAATTAAGTATTGAGATTCAGTGGTTGAAACATCTAATTAAAAGTATTGATAGTGACACCACATCGATCTATTTTGGGACACCCACAGTGACATCCGATCTTTTTAGGATCGAATTTAAACTCAAAATTCAGAATTCGACCTTTGTAAAGTCCATTTTTATTCTCAGTGTTGATTCCTCGATAGATTCATCGTGATGCTAACAATGCCAAAAGAAAAAAATCATATCAAAATTGTATTTACAAGTGATGTATATAGATCGATTGCCACCAATATCGAAAGTTGAGACTTGTAAATAGAAACCATGATGTATGTCCTTGAACATATTCGTCTTTTCTTGTATACTAAAAAATTCGGACCAGCACTGTGGCATGTGGGTGTATGACACCACGCAACATACGTATAACCCAACTGCAATCTTTTAGTGCATGTAGGGTCGTCTCATTAAAGCCTTGGCACTTGGCGCAAAAAGCATCATCAATAATGTAGCGCGAACATGACAACTCTGTTGTAGGGAGGGACTCTCTACGAGTTTTTGCCAAAGAAGAAGGTTACCTGGGAGAGGACCTTTGATGCTCCAGATTTGCTTCCATCCAATGCAGTCCCAGGGGGCAACCATATTAGACTTACGGATGTGAAAATAGGCAGAACTCACTATGAATTTACCCGAGGCGCGCATTCGGCTGCCAAGATAAGCGGCCTCCATCTTCAACGATTCATCGCTCCACGCACTTCGTTTCAAAGATAGCAAATGTCTCCATATAAAAGAACAAGTTGGCTTGAGGCTATCTAAAGGTGAGCCGTATTTGTGTCGTAGGATCTAGACCCAAAGTTTATCATCATCTATAAGAGGTTTCCATGCCAATTTCACCGACAACGCGGTATTATATCTCTGGCTTTCTTATTCCTAGTCCTTTAAGGGTCATGGGTTGACAAATGGTGTCCCAATCTACATGGTGGAACTCACTGGCGGATCCAGGAATTTATTTCAGTGGTGTCACCGGAGTCTAAAACTACATCTTTTATCTAAAAAAAATTCAGTGGGGTCACCAGAGTCTAAAACATCAATTTTTATCGGCAAAACAACACTTTTTATCAACAAAACTACATAATTTTAATACTAAAAAAAAAATTTGTTTTTTTTTTAAAAATTCAGTGGGGTCACATGACCCCCACCCTGGGGCACGTGGATCCGCCCCTGGTGAAACTTCCTCTTACTAACTTGCTCGGCCCAAAAGAAGGACCGAGCCAATTTATCGAGCTCATCTGTAATAGAGATGGGTAATTTCCATAGTTTGCATATGTTAGTAAGGGATTGTTGTAAGAGCCGTTTGGACAAGAATGGCTCGGCCAACTTTCGATAATATATATGGCAGCTTTCCAAGACTAATGGCTCGGCCAACTTTCGATAATATATATGGCAGCTTTCCAAGACTAAGTTTGGTCCATACTTTACTGACAACAGAGCAGGAGTTCTCTTTCTTCACCCTACAATGGTGTAGAGACATCCCTAAATATTTTTTCAAAATTCTAGGTTTGCGGCATTCCAAGAATCTCAGCTATACAAGTCGCGGTTTGGGAGGGTACATAAGCCGGTCAAAATTCCAGGCTTGCTTCATTCCAAGAATTAGGGGTGTATAGAAAAATTGAAAAACTGGACTAACCGACTGGATTGGACCAAACCGGATTGAAAATCATAAACCGTAGTTTTTCAATTGGTTTTTTTATTGGACAAAATCCGAACCGTGAATTCAATCCAATTTTCGGTTTTATCTAGAAAAACCGGTAATAACCGAACCGAACTGGTTAAAATCTTATACTGTATTTATTAAAAATGATATATATTTAAATATTTTTTAATCCCTATATATAAGTACTACACGCCTCTATCCCTAAACTCGGCCTCTAAACATATCCGTACCTCTCCATGTTCTCTCGATTCTCTCTAGATCCTTCCACCACATTCAACTTAATGGACCTAGATTTTCAAGCTTTCACCAGTTCCCTTCAGCCTTCACTCCTCCTTTATGAAAGAAAAAAACTGCCACCAAACCATGGAACCACCACCAACCTCCCTCGTCAATCAATGTTAATATCTTTTCCATCTTCGTTAGAATCAATTCGTGCTACGTTGTGAGATCTTTGAAATCGAAGGAAGAAAGTTAAAAAAAATTATCAACTTATCATTTTGATTTGGGCGAGTTATTGCGAGTTATTATTTGGTGTGTTTGGTTGTTTGGTGCATTTGTGTATTAATTACTACTTTGAATATGCATCAATGTTGTTGATTTAAAGTCCTCATTTACATGGAATTGAACAAAAAAAAATATTTTCTTAGATGAAACTAAAACATAGTATAAAAATCGAAACCGGACCAAACCGGACTGAATTGTTGGGTTGGTTTCATAGGTGAGTTCAGCCCAATTTGGTTCTGATAATTTCAAAACCGTACAAACAGTTCGATTTGAAAATTTATAAGAAACTGACCGGATTGGACTATGTACACCCCTACCAAGAATATCATCAATACAAGTCACAGTTTGGGAGGATACGTTAGCCGGAGTTTGTTTTTGTGGAGTAAAAAATTGCCCTTTGAATACATATATAATAAAAAGTAAAAAATTGCCCTTTAAATACTTAATAAAATAGATAAGCCCGAGTTTGTTTTTGTGGAGTAAAAAGTAAAAAATTGCCCTTTAAATACTTAATAAAATAGATAAAGCTGAGTTTGTTTTTGTTGAGTAAAAATTTACCCTTTAAATACATAATAAAATAGATAATCCCGAGTTTGTTTTTGTGGAGTAAAAAGTTTTTGTTGAGTAAAAAATTACCTTTTTTTTTGGAAACGAAATATTTTAAACACACACTTTGCCCCTAACGGGGCTCGAACTCTGGTTTTCGTGTCGGGGTATAGTCTACCCTTTAAATACATAATAAAATAGATAAGCCGGATTTTGTTTTTGTGGAGTAAAAAATTGCACCTCTAAATACATAATAAAATAAAATGTTGCTGCTAGGTTTTGAATATCTGCTGGTAAAGAGAAGGAAAGATAATTTTAAATTGACTTACATTATGAGATAAAACCAAAAAACTAAATGCACTTATATTTTGAGACAAAATTGTATTATATTAAGTAAACCACCACTGAAGTCATGGGTTAAAGCACGTGCAATAAACCGTAAAAGAAAATTAGTTTATAAAGTAGCGATTCAAATTATTAAGATCCATAAAGAATCATATGCATCAGTCATTATTCAAATTTGTATAATACAGAATCTGTAAATTCTGCACAACATGTACAACATAAAATACACATTTTTTTTATTCACTAAACAATATAGAGATTTTGATGTATTTCATTATATATATACATTAATTTAAAGAAAAACTTACATTTCTGATTCTAAAATAGAGAATATGTTAAAATAATCGATGCAAGTGCTCATATACTACAATTTGCTTTATCTTTTTTTACACACGCACGCATGTTATCCCTGCTAAAACTCGAACCCAAAATCTCATGATTAATAACCACAGGTAATACCGCTAGGCCAACACCTTATTAGCCAATTTGCCTTATCATTGAATAGCTTGCGTTTACATCTAAATTAGGTTTTTATTTTCCCGTATCAGAAAATAAAACAAACGACATATAAGAAAACAAAGGTTTAATTTCCAATTAAAAAATACAGTGATACTCTATATATGTATTTGCCATGGGTAATACATTATGCTTAAGTCTTTGAAAAGGGACCAAGATCCTCTCAAGTAACTTAATGGTAAAGTTAGTGTTTTTACATATAATGAACTAAACTACGTAGTTTTGGAAAAAGTTAATCAATGGCTAGATGTTTTACACTTTTGGGATGTGTGGTTGGATCATGCATACTTGAGAGAATATTTCCTCAAGTTACTTGAGAGGATCCTATCCCCTTTGAAAAGGGGATACATTACGATTAGTTTTTTTTTTTGTTTGTATTTTTTGGTTATTTCCTTGTAACTGAGGGGCAAAACAGTAATTGTCTGTGTGTTTTTGCCCTAGGGGCAAAACAGTAATTATTTACAGGTAGTGATTTTACAGATGCGTAGAATTGATCAAGTCGATTTTTGACTTCAAAACCAATTTTAGTTAATATTAATTGCCTTGCAAGTATGTACCTTTTGGTATTGATATGAGTAGGTATAAAACATATATGTATTCAAGTATTAAGTAACATCATCAAAGCCTCTTATATGTTTTGAGATTTGTTTCATATGCATTTTCAGGTGAAGTTTAACTATCCTTCAGAGTACATCACTTGTGTCAGCGGTTTATATAGTAACACTAGTGTGCTGTCTATTAAATTTACAACAAATTTGGGAACATATGGCCCTTTTGGTGACACTTCGGCTGCCGATCCAGATTTGTACAAGGAAGAATACAGATTTTCCTTTGGAGAAGAACGTGTTTTTGGTGGATTTCATGGCTTTGCTGGAAAAGGCATGTCTATTGGTGTGTATGTGAAGCTGCCCACCACTCTCAATGGCGTAGATCAAAATGCTGATGCTGTTAGAAGGAGGAATTCCATGCTAAAAATGAAGAATGAGTTGGAATGAATTGTTTCTATCATTTGAATCTTTTAGTGTTCTGAATACTTTTCCTCCATCAAGTTCATATATATGGCCCTTTTTTTTATTGTTGGGTTTAGCCAATTAAGTAGGTTGCAAATGATGTCACAATTGAGATTTTGTGGTTGAAACATCTAACTAAAAGTATTGAAAATGACACCACATCGAATCTATTTTTGGGCACCCGATCTTTTCAGAGTCGAATTTAAATTCAAAATTCATAATTTGACCTTTGTAAAGTCCATTTTTATTCTCAAAGTTTGATTCCCGATAGATTCGTCGTGATGCCAATAATGCCAAAAGAAAAAATCATATCACAATTGTATTTACAAGTATGTATAGATCGATTGCCACCAATATCGAAAGTTGAGACTTGTAAATAGAAACCATGAAGTATGTCCTTCTTGAACATATTCACCTTGAGACATTTGTCTAACCAAACGGGCACTTCATGTATATTAAAAAATTCGGACCAAGACCTTTGTAGCATGTGGGTTGTATGACACCACGCAACATACGTATAACCCAACTGCAATCGTTTAGTCCATGTAGGGTCGTCTCATTAAAGCCTTGGCACTTGGCGCAAAAAGCATCATCAATAATGTAGCGCGAACATGACAACTCTGTTGTAGGGAGGGACTCTCTACGAATTTTTGACAAAGAAGAAGGTTACCACGGAGGGGACTTTTGGTGCTATAGATTTTCTTCCATCAAATGCAGTCCGAGGGGGCAACCATATTAGACTTACGGATGTGAAAATAGGCAGAACACACTGTGAATTTACCCGAGGCATTCGGCTACCAAGAAATGTTGCTGCTAGGTTTTGAATATCTCATTGGTAAAGAGAAGGAAAGATAAATTCTAGGGATGTTGTTCTATTTAGCCTCTTTTCAATTTTCCTTTGTTTATTTGGTCGTTGAGTAAACTCATATTTAAAAAAAAAAAAATTTAAAAAAAAAAAAAACTTGCAATTCCCCTTTTGCCCCTTTTTTCTCATCTTCAAATCTTCCCTACTTTACCCAATTTCAAATTTTAAATGTCAAATTCAAATCTCCCTCCTATACTTCAAAGTTCTTCCTCCCCAAATCCTCCTTCTCTCTAATTCTTCATCTTCTTCTAATTCTTCATCCTCTAATTCTTCATCATCTTCAACATCCTCTAGTTGTAACTCGTTTTTATGCACATAACGAGTTCGAATTCGTGTTCTTCATCCTCTAATTCTCCATCTTCTTCTTCATCCTCTAGTTCAAACTCGTTTTTGTGCACATAACGAATTCGAATAACTAGTTTGATTTCGTGTAACGAGTTCAAACTCGTTTTCCGGGGGTTCGGGGGTTTGGAGGGGTTCATAGTGTTTAAGGTTTAGTTCCGGCGGTAGGGCTCCGGCGAGGGTTTTTGGGGTTGAAGAAGATGGATGATTTGGGTTTTAGGGTTAGGGTAATTGATCGGGGAATTTGATGAAATTGAATAAGGGGTAAATTGGGCAAGTCATCCTATTTTATATGGGAAGGGTCTTTTAAAGAATAATTTGTTTCCGGAGACTATTTAAGCATTATTGTTGTCAAACAGGCTTCTTAACCGAATGCCCCTAGATTCTATGCCCACGACGACCAAGACAACTAAGGTTAAACACTTTTAATACATATACTAGTGGGTAGCAATCCGTGCGATGCACGGCTATTGCCCTCCATCGTTGGGTGAAATTTGACATAGTTGAAAATAGACTCTGCAGTCATTTACATTTTCCATCACTAAACAACATATTCTTTTACCCCAAAAGCATGTTTTTGAAGCAGCGGATTATGAGAAAACATAAAGGTGGGACAATCATATTATATTTGACCGGCAAAAGGGTTCTAGTTTTAGTTTTATCATTCTGCGAAGTTGAACAACATTAATTGATTTTGTGTCTGCATTGTTGCATTCCTCTCTAATTGGTTCCGATTAGCTTCCACACCGGTTCTTTGATCATATATAATTATATATATCAAAAAATAATCCTAAGCTTTGCCCTGAATAAATCTATATATATATATATATATAAAAATGACATTACATTAATTTTCTCACATCGATTAAAAGAAAACGTTGTAATTATTTAAGGCTTCAACTCAAAAATCAAACACGATTTTTCTAGTGTCTTTCCCAAAATCGGCAGTAGAATATGTAACTTCTCAAGCATATTACTGTCCTTCGGTGTTCACGGCAAGATAAATTGCGAAACTATAACATTAAGAAAGATATTGTTGAAGAAAAAAGTGCTCAACTTTATTCCCTTCTTCTTCAATGTATGCATCGTCTTCTTCTGTTAATAGTCGATCATTACTTTTATTGTTATCGTTGTGCATGGCTATCATTGCGATTATTTTTCGAGATATCATTGCCTCTTTTAAACGCCCCCTAACTCCGTAACATATCAACATCAAATTGAGAAGGAACACATGCAGCCACAAATCAAACCTTATGACATTTCACTACCGGATGGATCATGTTTAAATTTTGTAACGACCCTAGATCAGCCAAAGTATTCCATTAGCATTTGCATGTCTATAAACATGAAAGAAATAGAAAAAGAATGACAGGAGAATGATAAAAACAATTAAACACATAAAATGTCAATAAATTGCACATCATTATCATCATTACTATTATAAAAAAGCCGGTGTGTTTCCTCGTCAAGTGTTTTCCTTAATAAATTTTAGTGTGAATGAGGGAGAATGACAGAAATATTTCATCAATTGAGTAGAAGGACAGTCTTTTGAAACTTTTGCATAAAGGACAAAACTATTTATCCACTGTCGAAATTCACTGTTTAAATTCACTGCCGAATTTCACTGTCGAAATTCACTAATTTTCAAAATTCATTGCCGAAATTCACTGATTTTCGGGATTCACTGTCGAAATTCACTGATTTCGGGATTCACTGGGGAGATTCACTGATTTTCGGGATTCACTGTTTGTCCTTCTTGCTATAAAAATTATGCAGTTGTCCTTCTCCTTATAAAAAATATGTAGTTGTCCTGTTATTTAAAAATATTCCAGATTGTGTCATTATCTCTAATTTCCCATAAATTTTATTAATTAAACGTATTTAATGTATTTTTTTGGGAAGTATTTAATTAATGTTAAAATCCAAAAAGAAAGACAATAACTATTTCCCCCCAAAAACAAAAAAACAAAAAAATCAAACCACAACCATAAAGCAAAGCTATAAGTATTACCTCGTAATAAAGATTAATTAAAAAGATTATTTAAAGCAAAGGATGATTAGTCTAGGTTATCTTAGTCAAAAAAGATTAGTCTAGGTTATCATTTACGTAAAGTTTGTCCCTCAACTTGATATCTCTTGGTTATTTATCAGATCATTAATTTATTACTTGAATGAATATTTAAGTGTTTCATTAATCATCATATCATCAAATCATGATTATACTATGTTATACTAGATTATGTCATTATATCATATAGTTATAAATATATATTAAGGATAATTAGGGATAATGACACAATCTGGAACAGGACAGCTATATATTTTTTATAGGGAGAAGGACAACTGCATAATTTTTATAGCGAGAAGGACAAACAGTGAATCCCGAAAATCAGTGAATCTCCCCAATGAATCCCGAAATCAGTGAATTTCGACAGTGAATTTCGACATTGAATCCCGAAAATCAGTGACTTTCGACAATGAATTTTGAAAATTAGTGAATTTCGACAGTGAATTTCGGCAGTGAATTTAAACAGTGAATTTCGAACAAAAGTGAATTTCGACAGTGGATAAATAGTTTTGTCCTTTATGCAAAAGTTTTAAAAAATTGTCCTTCTACTCAATTGATGAAATATTTCTGTCATTCTCCCTCATTCCCCCTATATATTATATTATATCATTATCGAAAACTTAATGTATCGATCATTATCCAACTTACAAAATTTAAAAATACTAAAAGTGCCTACGTGTTTTTCGTAGGTGTTTCCCTTCGAAAGTGTTTTTCTCCAACTAATTTGTTTTTGCTAAATATATAATGATTATTTTTAGACATTAAATAACAAAGATAAAAATAGTGTTTATATAAATGAAAAACGTGGTGATCAGTATTCAACTTAATGCATTAGTCATTATCCAAATTATTAATGAATACTTACAAGCTTATGCCCAAAGATCTACATAATGTTTATACTCAACATCATATGATGGTTGTGAGTGATTGTATTTTTTTAAATTTATTTTACAAATTAAAAACGTACGGTGAGATGATGTTGAATGTAAAAAATCATATGTAAAGCTTTGAGTAAAGCAAAGTGGTGTGTTTCTCTAAAAAGTCTTTCTCCCAATTAATTTATTTCATTCAATAAAATAACCATTGGTAGGTATTTAATACTAACATAGATAAATATTGAGTTAGTCTAGATGAAAAATGTATTAATCATTATCCAACTTGTAGAAATAAAAAAAAAAAATAGAAGTGCGAGTGTGATTCTTCCATATATATATCCCTAATATTGATTATCCCTATTAAATTTTCTCATTAAATATAACAATCACAATTAAATATTAGTAAATAACATTGATAAAATGTGTGGTGATAAAGATAAGATGAAGATGATGTCTCTAAAAAGATAGTGTGCTCATGAGTGTGGTTTGATGAGTTACACCTTCTTGTGCATGTTAACTTTTAAGGCTATGTATTCCCGGTCAATATCGGTATAATATTAATAGTAGTATCAAAGAATTTTTGAACAAGGTCCTTAAAAATCATAAAATCGCCAAGTGCCAACCACATCATATTTACAAATAAATGGCTTGGACCAAGTATAATTTGTAAAATTATCAACAAAATTGTATGATATTTGAAACCATCACACAACACAATTGTAGATGTCCAAATATTCGTGAAAATAATCTCTAGGGAATGGGAAGAACATAAAGTAGAAGTAGCAAAGATAGCTTGTGACCTTTATTCTCTAAACAAGCAAAACAATAGGAAGAAGCAATCGAGGTGACAACTTATTGATCATTTTGAAACAGAATAGCTTGAAGAATGGGATTAGCTGGGTGACAAAGACGATGATGTCAAGCAATTTTTGATGTTTAATTCATTGTGAAAAGCTAGAAGGGGGGAGATATGTCATGATAATGTCTTTTATTATAATTTTAATTGAGTAATTTTCGAATTTATATTTTGCAGCTATGATGTCATTTAACTAAATGTTGACATCAGCCTAAGTTAGTTTTGTCTTGTAGTGAGGTGAAGGTATAACCGTATAAGGGTGTAGACGGATGTAATCAGAAGGCATGTTGAATGTGATACCTCTCATTTTCCTCCTTCTCAAGCTATTCTTTCTCTTTTTTTCTGTTATTCTTCTTCCTTCTTACTGTTTCTGCAAACCTCATCCTCTAATTTCTCTCAAATTTCTTTAATTAATTCTCCATTACACGACATATGGCTGATCGGAACATGTGTAAACTTCCTTCGCTAGGTCTTGCTCCAGCTGGAAACAAAATATGGGATGAGAAGGGTCGCACTGAAATTGCTCGAATAATCATAACATACACCAAATACAGAATGCATTCCTTACAATTTCTCTATTCTGAAGAAGGAAACTTGGTTTTATCTGATGTATTTGGAGATAATCATGGTACAAGCTTTCAAGTTGTAAGTCTATTCTTTTTTCACGGCATCTTTCTATTGAATTCCTTAAGGGAGGATATTTACATATATAGGGATACATTTAGGGGTTTTTATTTACATGCAGCATAGTTAGTTTACCGATGTGTAGAATTGATCAAGTCGATTTTTGACTTCAAAACCAATTTTAGTTAATATTGCCTTGCAAGTATGTACCTTTTGGTATTGATATGAGGTATAAAACATATATCTATTCAAGTATTAAGTAACATCATCAAAGCCTCTTATATGTTTTGAGATTTGTTTCATATGCATTTTCAGGTGAAGTTTAACTACCCTAGGGAGTACATCACTTGCGTCAGCGGTTTATATAGTAACAGTAGTGTGCTATCTATTAAATTTACAACAAATTTGGGAACATATGGCCCTTTTGGTGACACTTCGCCTGCCGATGCCGATTCGTACAAGGACGAGTACAGATTTTCCTTTGGAGAAGAACGTGTTTTTGGTGGATTTCATGGCTTTGAGAATTCCAATGGTAACGGCATGTGTATTGGTGTGTATGTGAAGCTGCCAACCACTCTCAAGGTCGTACATCAAAGTACTTTGTTCATGGGCTAACGTGACGAAAGATAAGTGGACGATAAATATAGAAGGATATAATAAGGATAATTATTGCATGATGTGATATTGTAATGGTAATGATAAATATAAAAAGATTATATAGTTATTTGTGTGCAAGTAGATTTGTAATGGTGGCAAAATGGCAAATATTTGAAATTATTGATAAAATAATATTAAAAATTGGTAAGAAAAGGTTTGACACATCTTTTTGAGAGAACATTATTTTAGTTGCTTTCATTTTGCTTTGTTATTTCATGAATCACTTGGAATGAATTGTTTTTTAATCATTTGATTCTTTTGAGAGAGAACATTATTCTAGGTGTTCTGTGTACTTTGCTCTCCATGAACTTCATGTTGTCTTTTTTTTTTTTTTTGGGGGCAAGTAGGTTGCAAATGATGTCACAAGGGATACAGTGGTTGAAAGTGTCAGCATTGCAGTGTTTTCCCCTGAGATTCGGTGGAACAATATCCGACTTTTCAGAGTCGAATTTAAATTCAAATTTCAAATTTTTATATCAAGGTTTTGGAAAAATAGTTGTCTGATTTCGTTTATACACTACAAGAAATTTGACAATTTACGCCGTGCCATAGATGGTAAATTACGGCACACAGATGCAAGCCATTGATAGACACGCCGTAAATCTATGTTGAAAATTACAACATGCTTTTTATAAGCCATAGATAAAATTCACGCTGTAAATATAGTTTGAGCCCAATAGAAAAATTTGTTCGGGGCATGCAAGAGCACGCCGTAAACACTAACTAGAGCACGCCATAAATGTCTTATCTACGTCAAATTACAATGTACAAAAAATACCGTAAAATCACTAAAATCATCTACCACGGCATGCACATGCATGCCGTAATGACCAATTGGATGCATGCCATAAATTAACATTAATGCAGGCCATAATTGCTACTACATACACACACCCTAAACTATGAAAATGAACATTGTATTTTGTACACCTTATAACTTCTTTTTTTTAAACAATACATATTTTATTACAGTTCACCAAGTTCCAATGCTAAAGAGAACCTGATCCACAACTTGTCCAGCAATTTCTGATTTATTGGAGTAATCCAGTATAACATCTTCAACCATCTTCTTCCCCTTGCCATATGGATGGATTGGGTTCTAATTTTGATGATCACTCTGATTAGTGACTTCCTTTGCAATTAAATATACAATAATTCCTGGACAACTTTGACAGCTCCCATGTTTCCATGAGAAAGGTTGTCCTAAAAGAAGAGATGAAGTCTGGAGTATGTTATCTGAAGTCAGAAACTGACGAGCCAAAGCTTCTCTGAATTAGAGAATTGGACTATATTCTTAGAAATTGATTCGGTCGAATTAATGAGAACAAGTTATGGCAGTATCCTATCCATCTTATTGTTTAAGATAATGATGCATTTTCGTGTGCGATATTCAACGAGAGGCTTCCTACCCAACCCCTCACCGAATAATTCTTTCAATCTTCGGATTATTAAAAGTCAAATTATCTTTTGGATAGAGAATGTCAGATTATTAAAAGTCAAATTAAAGTCGAATCTTGGATTCGAGCGTTGAGCAGCAGTATAGTGCATCCTCAAGTACCTTAGAAGAACGAGGAGTAATATGCATCTATATTCAGGTGCAAACCTGTGCATTGTTGACTACACTGATTCTGACGTTCAGTCGGATTAAGGCTGATCGTAAGTCGATCACGGCCTCGGTTTTTACTCATAGTGATGGAGCTATAATCTGGAGCAATCCAGCACTGCCAATTTGACTATGTTAGTCGAATACATAGCAACTTTCAGAGCAGCTAAAAAGCCAGTGCGGCTTGAGAAGTTCTTTGTTGGATCGGGAAGTGATTCTAGGTCTTGATGAGCAGAAACTACTTTACTGTGAAAATATTTGAAAGGTAGCTTATGCAAAGGATCTTCTCATACACAAGAGTTCAAAAGTATATTGAGAGAGAGTGCCACCTGATCAGACAGATCGTGCAAAGAGGCGACGTTTCGGTCCTAAAGATCGCCTCGAGCCGACAACCTAGCTGATCAGTTTACCAGGTCGTGTGGCATCTAAAGTCACAGATATGCGCTTGGCGGGTATGAAAATGTGAGATATGTCTCATCTGCTTTAGAGCGATTGGGAGAATGTTGTGGATGAAATAAGAGTGTGGTGGTGCTCTAAAAACAATTGTTGCTTGTCTTTGCGTGCAAGTGGGAGATTGTTGGATGTAGTGCCCGAAAGACAATTGTTGCTTGTCTATGAGGGCAAGTGGGAGATTGTTGGAATTAGTGCCCGAAAGACAATTTATGTAATTGTTTTTATAATTAATAAATGATAGATTTTATCTCATCTTATTATTTGCTTCGTGTTTATATATTATACACTGCTGAAAACCCCAAATTGTATCATAGGTAACCATATAACTTAGTGAAGAGAGTGTGAGAAAGTAATAATACTTGAGTAAACTTCAACTTGTGTTTATTCATCATAAAAGAAGAGTATATATAGATACAATATGGAGAGAAAGGTCCTAGTAGTGTCATGAGTGCTATGGGTGGCTAGTATGTGATAGGACGGTCCATATGCGGCTGGATGATGGGAGTCAACTTTACATGATTCCGGTGCATCTTTTACCCCCGTTTATCCCACTTTTAGCACGTTTCTTGGTGATTTAGACCGTTTTAGGGGCAATATCGTGAATTATTAGCACGGGGAGTAAATCCGTCACTTTGATAGTTTACTACCTCTTTTTAGTGATATTGACCCTATTCCCGAGCACTTTTACCCTCCGGAATGTTTTGGATGTTTTTGGTTGTTGTGATGATGTAGGGAAATGGTGTCTCGAGAACCCGGAAGGCAAAGAATTATGATGAGAAGCATGGTCAAGGTGCAACAATGAGCCAAAGAAGAAGAAAGATGAAGAAAAGGGGTGAGAAGTTTTAGTATCTCAACCCCTATGTTCTGGTTCAGCAGCATTTTGACCCATGATGGAGGCATTTTCTGGTCATGACTTCTTCATAAAAGTTGTAGAGAATTGAAAGAGATTTCCAACGCATCTTGAATCACCCAAATCGGAGCTTGGATGAAGAAGTTATGAAGGTTTTACTACAGCAGAAAAACTGCATCATGCGAAACGCACGTTTGGAGCTTTAAACGTGCGTTTCGGACGTTTTTTTTTTTAATACTGAGAGAAAGGGACTGAAACGCACGTTTGGGAACCTTCCAAACGTGCGTTTGAGCAGTTTTTAGCCATAAAAACCCAATTTGGATCGAATTTTTGGGAAAAGAACATAGCAGCCGCGAAATGGAGTAGTTTGAGGTTAATTTGGGCGATTTTCTTCATCCTTAGGAGTTAGAATTAGTGTAATATACCGTTAGAAAGCTCTTTCAATCCTCTCTTTGATTCTCTAACTCTTAGCTTCGATCTATAACATTTCATTGGGCAAAATTCGATCTTTTGTATTCAACTTTTGTGCTTATCTTCTCCAACTCGAATTTCTGCAACTTTATGGTAATTTTCTTCTCTTCTATGCTTGTTATGCTTCTCCTTTACTACTTTCTTTATGTTTTAACTTGTATAATGTGTAGCTAATTCCTCCCCATAGTCGAATCATGTGAAATGTGGTGAAATCACCCTTTGGGTGATGAAATTGGGAGTGGGTAGTGCTTTTTATTGTTGTATCTTGCACGTTTCACGTCTTAGAACTTGTAATAACGGATTTGGGCTAGATTGATCACCTAGGTCAAACATCACACACACCACTCTTGAGAGTTGTTCAGAGAGAGGGGTGTGGGAAAAGGGTTCTAGGATCGCGGTGTAGTCTCGGTTTAGTTGTTAAACCGAGCTCATCGTGCGGTTACTCGTTTATACGTTTAAGCGGCTCGAGTGCAAAACATGACTTGTTAGGAGAGAGTTGTTCAGACCTTAACATGGCATAAGGTGTTAGAAGAGAGTTGTTCAGACGCTAGCACCGGGTTTAGGAGTTCGCACCCGTGAAATTGAATGCAAGAGTTCGTTTAGTATAATGCACACTCCTGGTTTTGTCTACCTTAGGGTTGAGATTAGTCACATTGATCATGGTTCGGCTATGTCCCTTTCTCCCTTTAGACTTGTTAGTTTAATTTACTTTAGTTTAATTGAAGTGTACAAACATTCCAACAACTTGTTTGCCTAGACTAAGCAATAAGTTCACTTTGGTACTTACAAGCACATCTTCTCTGTGGGATCGACCTCGGACTCCTGTAGCTATACTAGCAATCGACCCGGTCCACTGCCGGTTAGAGAGCTTGTTTAGTCACCGTTGTCTTGAGTATTATAAATTTGTTTGGTGAAAAACACGCTCATCACTGGACATAAAGGCTAGGACAAAATAAGACAAACTAGAGTTACTTTATGACATATTAATTGTTTATATCACACAATTAATATGTCATATTACAAATAATGTGTACAAGTAAAGTGTTACACGAAATACAAAGGTAAAAAGAAATATTCATAATATTAAATACTATGTAATATTTCCACACCCCCCCTCAAACTGGGATGTATATGTTTATACAGCCAAGTTTGCTACTCAGTCTGCTGAACATAAGAGGTGGAATGGCCTTTGTGAGAATATCGCATTACGGTCGGTGAGGGAACATGCTTGAAGTTGAATGATATGTGCATCAATCTTCTCTTTAAGAAAATGTCTGTCAATGTCCACATGTTTTTTTTTATCATGATGAACGGGATCCTCTCGCCATGCATAATCTTTGAATTATTGTCACGAGTATGATGGGTTCTTTGAGGAGGTTCTTTGGAGTTCGGTAAGGACTCTTTTCAGCCACGTGCTTCACAAATGCCCAAAACAAGTGCCCGAGTTCGGCTTCGACCACTAGATACGATAGAGGTTGTTTCTTGCTTCTCCAAGTGACAAGATTACCCCATACATATGAACGTAGCTTTGTTGTAGATCTTGTCTATGTGGCAACCGGCCAGTCGGCATCGGTGTAGACCTTAATGGATCTCTCGGTAGACTTAGTGAAATGTAAGCCTTGGCCGGGAGTTGACTTTAAGTATCTCAATATTACGTAGACGGCATCCCAATGTTGCTCGGTAGGGCAATGCATGAATTGGACCGACAAGGCTAACTCCATATGCAATATCGGGTCTTATATGAGAGAGGTAAATGAGTTTCCCTACAAGTCTACGATATTGATCCTTTCGACGACAAGATTACCATGCACCAGAGAATTACTTGGGTCTACTGGAGAGATAGCAGGTTTGCACCCTAACATGCCAGTTTCCTTCAGCCGGTCTAGCACATACTTCCTCTATGAGACTAAGATACCCTGGCTGTTTCTGGCTATTTCCATGCCAAGGAAGTACTTGAGATATCCCAGATCTTTAACTTGAAACACTTTTGCCAGAAGGGTCTTCAATTGTTCGATCTCAGCAGGGTCATCACCAGTAAGGATGATATCATCCACATAGACAATAAGAATGGATCTTTTCTGGTTGGTTGTTTTGATAAACATGGTGTGATCTGAGTTGCATTGATGATATCCAGCAGCTTAAACCACAGTAGTAAGTTTACCAAACCAGGCTCGTGGGGACTGCTTCAGGCCATATAGAGATTTCCTCAGTTTGCAAATTTTCCCTTAAGTGTGAGTGTTGGCAAAACCAGGAGGTACATTCATATAGACTTCCTCAGTAAGGTCACCATTTAGGAAAGCATTCTTGATATCCAATTGGTGGAGAGGCCGATCAAGTTGGACGACAAGTGAGATCGGTACACGACGGTGTTTAGCTTTGTCACGGGTGCAAAGGTCTCTTTGTAGTCAAGTCCATATGTTTGAGTGAATCCCCTTGCAACCCGATCTAGCTTTGTATTTGTCAATAGTACCATCGGCATTGTACTTGATAGTGAATGACCATTTACAAATGACATTGTCTTCTTTCCATGTGGGAGAGTGGTGAGGTCCCAAGTATGGTTGTCAAGAAGAACAGTCATTTCAGTTTTGACAGCTGCCTTCCACCTATCATGTTGAAGAGCTTCCTGTATATTCTTAATAATGGAGTGAGAATCCAAGTCCTATGTAAACATAGCAAAAGAAGGTGACAAGTGATCATAAGACACATAAGTATGAATAGAGTGATTAGTGCATGATCTCTTTCCTTTTCGGACAACAATGGGTCTGTCATCAATATCAGTGGAATGAGCGAGGTCGGTAGGCTCGGGGAGGCTGGCCGAGGTTCGGTGGGTTCGGTAGAGGTGCCGAGGTTCGGAGAATCCGCCGAGGTGCGTAGGTGATGAGTATCAGGAGTCTGTTGAGGAGTTGGTTGAGGGATTGAAGTGAGCTCAATTTCAATAAGGTTGCCATCTGTGCTGTCTCAGTAGGTTTGCTGTAGTATGGGGTTTTTTCAAAGAATTTTACATCCATAGAATTGTAAAATCTTTTGTCAGTGGGAGAATAACACTTGTAACCCTTTCTGTCTTTGGAATAGCCTAGGAAGATGCACTATTGAGCTTTGGGATCAAGTTTGCTTCTGTGTTGGGCATGAATATAGACAAACACAGTACATCCAAAGATCTTTGGAGGCAATTCAGCAATGAGATGAGGGCAGGAATGAGTTGTCAGCAGGGTTTGGATGGGAGTCTTGAAACCTAACACTCTACTGGGTAACCTGTTGATCAGATATGTGGCTGTTAATATAGCTTCACCCCACATGTATTTTGGCACATGTGTTGTGAACATGATTGATACGGCCATCTCCAAGGTAAGTGCCTATTTTTCCTCTCAACAACCCATTCTGTGAGGTGTCTCTACACTCTACGATGTGAACAATTCCCTTATCATTCGGGGAAGGTGCCGAATTTGGACTCATAGTATTCCAGGGCATTATCTGTTTTTAAGATTTTAATCTTAGTATCAAATTGAGTGGATACCATGTTATAGAATTCTTGGAAGATGGTTCCAACTTCGGATTTATCTTTCATCAAAAACAGCCATGTGATTCTGGTGTGGTCATCTATGAAGGTGACAAACCACCTCCTCCCTGTTATACTTTTAACTCTTGAGGGTCCCCATACAACACTATGAATCAAAGTGAAAGGTGTGGAAGGTAAATAAGGTATTTTAGTAAACACAGATTTAGTAAGTTTGGAAAACTGACAGATATCACATTGAAGATCACTGAGGTTACATCCTTTAAACAATTCAGGAATTACAAACTTTAAATAACCAAAACTTGGATGACCTAGTCTATAATGCCAGAGCATGATATTATCTAAGGTTTGGTTGCAGGCTGCTGAGGCTGTTTCATTCTTTGGTCTTCTGTCTTCAGCAAGGTTGACCACAAACAATCTTGAGCAGGCTTTAGCTCTCCCAATCACTTCCTGTGAAGAAAGATCATGGAATATACACTGATTGTCATTAAACAAGACTGTCCAATTTAGGTCCGTAGTAAGTCTACTGACAGATATAAGGTTACAGTCTAATTTTGGAACAAACGGGACATCCCGTATGCTTGAGATCTTATCGTAAGTTTAACATTTCCAAAACCTTGTGCACAGGAAATAGATCCATCAGCAATCTTAATATTGTGGTTCTGATGACAGGGTTTAAGGTGAGATATAAGCCTTTTGTTACCAGTCATATGTGAGGATGCCCCAGAATCAACAATCCAAGTATCACTACTGAGAGGTGAGTGGAATGTACCTGTTTTAGCATGAGTAGCTGTGTCAGTGATGGAACTACCTTCCTTTTACTGAGTAAGGAAGTCTTTGAAGGCAGCAAACTGAGCATTCAAAGCAGTGTCCTTGTTCTCTTCTTCACTGACATGTCTGCCCTGGATTTCCCTGGTTGGTTTGGAGGATTTTGAGGAGTTAGGCTTACCATGTAGTTTCCAGCAATTGTCCTTTGTGTGAGTTGTACGTTTGTAGTGGTCACAGAAAAACTTTCCTGTCTTCTCAGTAGGCCTTCTATAGACCTCAGTAACCTCAGCAGGCTTCCTGACAACCATCGTCGCTGAGCTCTCAGTAGGGTGATCAGCAGGGTTGCTTTGCAGCATCACTTTTCTCCTGCTTTCCTCATGTTTGACTTCAGCAAACACAGACTTGAGATTGGGGAGTGGTTTAGTAGCAAGGACTCTTCCTCTAACATCATCAAGAGATGGGTTCAGTCCAGTGAGGAACTTGAATACCCTCTTTTTCTCAATGATGTCCCCTGTACAAGGTAGCATCCCGTACATCATTCCATTGGTGAGTTTCCAACATATCTAGGTGTTTCCATGCCTTAGATAGTTGGTTGAAGTCTTGAGTTACGGACGGATCCCCTTGCCCGCAATTTTGGATTTGAGCTTCAAGATCATAGACCTCGGATGTATTGTCCTTTTTTGAGTAAAGGTCTACGGCATTGTCCCATTTCCTTTGCAGTATCATACCTCATGAAGTTCTCACTGATCTCTTTTGTCATTGACCTCGTGAGAATGGTCATGACTTGGTTATTTTCTGTATCCCATGCTTCAAACTTGGGGTCAGTTTCAGCAGGGGCAGGTTTGGAGCCAGATAGGTATCCCATCTTGCTCTGGCCGGAGATATACATCTTCATAGACCTTAACCATAGCATGTAGTTGTTTCCATCAAGTCTATGATTCATAAATGAAGAGTTTTCAGTGACCCCAGTCTGTTGAGGCTGCTGGGACTCTACTGAGGATGAAGAAGCTTCGGATATTGAAGACATTCTTGATATGAGATGAGATTTTTCAGCGGATTAAGGAGTTTCTCTCTGATACCATTAAGAGAGTTTGAGAAAGTAATAATACTTGAGTAAACTTCAACTTGTGTTTATTCATCATAAAATAAGAGTATATATAGATACAAGTATGGAGAGAAAGGTCCTAGTAGTGTCATGAGTGCTATGGGCGGCTAGTATGTGATAGGACGGTCCATATGCGGCTGGACATAAAGGCTAGTACAAAATAAGACAAACTAGAGTTACTTTATGACATATTAATTGTTTATACCACACAATTAATATGTCATGTTACAAATAATGTGTACAAGTAAAGTGTTACACGAAATACAAAAGTAAAAAGAAATATTCTTAATATTAAATATTATGTAATATTAATATTATGTAATATTTCCACACTTAGTGTGTGTCACACATGAGGATTGAGTTTATGGTGATACACTTGAACTGCTAGTCCGTGGTGAACTTAAACAAAGTATGGGGTCTATTGATTAAACCATCATTATTGCGCCCATAACACTTTAAGGTGTGACCGTCTTATCCGGACCGTCTTATCCGTGATTGAGAAATCTTATTGAATCACAAGATGATCATATATGTATTTGTTGGACTTATTTTTAAGTTTTAGTGATGAGTGTCAGACTAACTGTTATAGAGCAAAGGCAAAAAGATGTCTAGATCAAATGTATAGGTTTATTAGAGTTTGATCTTTGTATAGGTTTGATCAAACAAGCACTGTAATGGTCAGCTTACTTATATCAGCAGACTAGTCTAGATCAGTAGGGTAGCTAGGTCAGTAGACTTATCAGGAACCTGCTGAAGACTGAAGGCTGAGGGGTCAAACTCAGTTATTGAAGGCTAAGGGATCAAACTTAGTAATTAAAGTCAAGGATATGGAATCAGAATTTAGGGAAGTCTGTGATGACCTAAACTGATTACATATACCTTGTGTACAAGGTCTAAGTTCCACAAGATAAGTGGTGATTGGAACTTAGTTAAATGCAAAAAGGTGTAATCTAACTTCATAAATAAAAGTTAGATAAAAGACAGTAAGCTGAAGTGTTTTTAAACACAACATAATAAGGATAAGCTTACTGATGTGTATCAGCAGGCTTATATTCTCAGGAACCTGTTGGACACATATTTTGATTTGATCAAAGGATGCATTGGAAGATTTCAAGGAAAGGGACAGCTAACAACCTCTGATTTTATCAAACAAATCAATGGTTAGGATTAAAAGGACGTTGGGATGATTCAATCCTTTATCCAATGGATACAAGTCAAAGGGTGGACAGACTGTTTTCTGTCAAAAATGAATCTGACAGTGTCAGTCCTAGGAACAGGCAGAAAAAGCAAGTCAAGATGGGACAAATCTGAAATGGCTATATTTGAATTTCAAATATCAGTCACAAGGATTCCTACCTATAAATAGAGGACTCCTAATTCAGATACAAGTGATGAAGTGATGAACATTGATAAAAACTAAGGATCTATCTTGAGCTAAAAGATTTCAATCGATCAAGCACCCTGCTGACCCTACTGAGCATAAAGCTACTGATCCAGAAAATATCTTCAAGTGTAATCTGCATTCAAGCTGCATCAAGTTTACTCACTTGAAGATCTCAAGTGCTTGATCATATCATCCCGATCACTTGCTGCGAAAAGTGAATCACTTACTTGATTCAATCTTTCTTTACAAGAAACCTATTTGAGACAGTGAAGCATCTTTTGAGGTGTGAAAGAGCATTGTTGTTTGTGGTGAAGTGGTGAAGAGGCAACCCTACCCTTCAAGGACCGGTGGAAGACTTTGGAGAAATCTCACTGTTCCAAGTGTTCGATTTGTGAAGCCATAGTTATTGGTGAAGGACAAGCAACTTAGGGATTTTTGTAACACTACATCAAAGATCTCTAGTGAATTACCTCCAACATCACGGGAGAAGAGTGGACGACAGGATTACACCACGGAACCACTATAAAATCGCCTACTTACTTTACGCATTTAGTTTATCTAACACATCAATCTACTGAATCTAGCAACTGAATTCACACACATACACTACTGAGTATCCAATACTTGGTATCATATTAACAACAAGAAACAAGGCTTAATTTTTGATATATTTCGCTTGCACAAATTCAAAGCGGACTCAACGATCGACGGACTGCGGAATATCGAGCAGTTTGTGAAGTTCTGAGTTTGTTAACTCCAAAAGTTTTAAGTGTTAAGTTTATTCACCCCCCCCCCCCCCCCCTCTAAACTTAACCAAAGCCTTTTTAAGGGACCAACAGGATTAACCTTAATCCTGATGTGATTGCATACCCCTACTTGTTTCAAGATAGGGTTCGATGTGTTCATTAAGGATTGCTTAGAGGCGCGGTCCAAATCACTTTCACGTTGGCACTATTCTGGAATAAGTGAGGAGTATGTATGTCACAGATAAGTGAGGAGTATAATCACGTTGTCACAGATTATAAATAAGAAATTAGTTTTCTTATTGGATGAATAGGAAATTTGTTTTCTTATTGGATAAATGTTTTTATTTCCTTAAAAGAAAAGATAAATTTGTGTGTAAAAGATAAATTCTCAAATCATTAGTTATTTTCCTATAAAAAGCGAGTTTTCTCCCAACACCAAATTGAACCATAAAATCCAACGCCATATTAGAAGGAAAAAGGGGAGCGCCATTTTTTTTGTGAAAACTGAGAAATTTTGTCCTAGCAATTTGGAAGAAAAAAAACTGGGTTTTTCTTGGAGCATATTCAAGGAGGTTCTACTACGAGGATTGACGTCCACCAGTCGTCGCTTGGAGATACAATCCGGAAGATCACGGATTCTCTTCTGTTGGGTCATGTGAATTAAATCGTTGTAAAATCGTATACAAATTTCATTCGTAGCTTCCGCTGTGAATGATCGAGCGTCTCGATCGGTGCCGTGAATCAGATCTGACGATCCAATTATGGATCGGATCCAGATTCGGGTTTCTGCATATCCAACACCCACACCATCTTCCTAGAGAATGAATTATCCTGGGATAGGAAGATGGTGAACAGATTTGTATATTCCCGCCTTCTGCCGACAAAGCACACGGCATCTGTCACACCAAATAGGGCGGAATTGATGTTTTATCTGGAGCAGGGATCACCAATCAACATCGGGTTATTGATGCACAGCCAAACTCATAAGATTGCCAAGGAGTCCGAGCGAGAGCAGTTGCCTTATGGTCCCATGATAGACATGTTCGCTACGGAGGACGAGGTCAAAGTTCTGGTTTGTGATGATTGGGAAGAGCCTGAACCGAGCATCAGTTCGCAGTCGGTTTCGAGAGCACCAATACGGGTCGGTCAAAGAGCTGAGAGAGAACATACTCCGGTCCACGGAGGGCCTCGATCTCAGAGTGCTTTGATTGAGGAGAATGCGAGAGAAATTGCGAGTCTTCATCCCAAGATGGATCGTATTATAGAATTTTTAGGCGTACCTCCTTCGACCCCACCACCTAGGACTGCCCCATGTCACAGAGTGCCTTCTTCCGCCCACTGCTGCCTCAAGTTCTGGACCACCTCCCGGTTTTGAGCCTAGAGATGACTGGGATGAGTATTTTGACGAGGACTAGTTGTTTCTTTTTATTGCTGTTATTTTCCATTTCTTGTATTTTATTTCCTATCTAGTTCTGTAACATACTTTATAATAATCATATAATGATTTTGTCGGCCTAATTTGCTTAGAGTTGTTTCATTTCTCTATTACGGACGCCATTTTATTATACAGTTTGTTGTCGCCCATTTCTTCTTGGATTGTTTGAGATATTTCACGTAGATCAATTTTCAAGGACTTCTTACATTAGCCGTTGCAATTATGGAAGATCCATTCTTTTTCAGGGCTCCACCCTTAACGATCGTTTTAACTTTTTTTTTCTTACACATTGGGGACAATGTTTCGATTAATTGGGGGTAGGAACCGTCCTTAGCTTTTTAGCATTATATTCCGTTAATTGCGTGACTATCTTGATTCTCTTTGACGCATTTTTCACCGCTTAGACTTTGATTCGTTTCGTCAGAATTTTTAAAAAAAATATATGACATCTTTGATCTTTTGGAGTTAATTAATTGCACTTTTGTTCCACTATGTACAAGTAAAGTCGTGCCCACTTCTGAAGTAGTGGCGTATTAAGGGCATATTCTGTTGTGAGCCACCATTTTAAGCACGTATAACTCACTTTCCTTGGTGTGTAGCAGATAGCGCATTGCCTTGACTAGAGTTGACCCTAGCTTTTTCCCGAATTATGTTCTACCAACAATGAGACCGTGAGGATAGATAGAATGATGAGTGTTCCCCCGCCATGAAAGTGAAATAAATTGCACAATATATATATATATATATATATATATATATATATATATATATATATATATATATATATATATATGTGTGTGTGTGTGTGTGTGTGTGTGTGTGTGTGTGTGTGTGTGTGGAATTATTACCTTATTACCGTGTAATACATTTTACTTGTATACATTATTTGTAACATGACATATTAATTGTATTGTATAAACAATTAATATGACATAAAGTAACTCTAGTTTGTCCTATTATGTAATAGGAGTATCTAGCCGCCCATAGCATTAAATACCCTACTAGGATCTCTCACCTTCAAGCTTGTATCATTTTTACTCTTTCATTTTATCATAAATAAACAAGTTGAATTACTCAAGTATTATTGCTTTCTCAAACCCTCTTCATGGTATCGAAGCCATTTCTCCTTTAATCCGCTGCAAATTCTCCTATCATTTCAAGAATGTCTTCATTATCCGAAGCGTCTTCACCCTCAGTAGAGCCCCAGCTGCCTCAGCAGGCTGGGGTCACTGAAAACTCTTCGTTTACAAATCACAGACTTGATGGCAACAACTACCTGCTGTGGTCAAGATCTATGAAAATGTACATCTCGGGCCAGAGCAAGATGGGATACTTATCTGGCTCCAAACCTGCCCCTGCTGAAACTGACTCCAAGTTTGAAGCATGGGATACAGAAAATAACCAAGTCATGACCATCCTCACGAGGTCAATGACAAAATAGATCAGTGACATCTTCATGATGTATGACACTGCTAAGGAAATCTGGGATAATGCCAGAGACCTTTACTCAAAAAATGACAATACATCTGAGGTCTATGATCTTGAAGCCCAAATACAAAATTGCAGGCAAGGTGATCTGTCTGTAACTCAGTACTTCAACCAACTATCTAAGGCATGGAAACACCTAGATATGTTGGAAACTCACCCATGGAAGGATGTAGGGGATGCTTCTTTATACAAGGATATCATTGAGAAGAAGAGGGTATTCAAGTTCCTTACTGGACTAAACCCATCTCCTGATGATGTCAGCGGTAGATTCCTTGCTACTAAACCTCTTCCTAACCTCAAATCTATGTTTGTTGAAGTCAAACATGAAAAAAGCAAGAGAAAAGTGATGCTGCAAAGCAACCCTGCTGATCACTCTATTGAGAGCTCATCACTGATGGTGGTCAGGAAGCCTGTTGAGGCTACTGAGACCTACAGTAGACCTACTGAGAAGACAGGAAAGCTGTTCTGTGACCACTGCAAACTCACAAACCACACCAAGGACACTTGCTGGAAACTACATGGTAAGCCTAACTCTCATAAACCCCCCAAACCAACCAGGGAGAGTCAGGGCAGAAATGCCAGTGAAGAAGGTAACAAAGACACTACTTTGGATGCTCAGTTTGCTGCCTTCAAAGCCTTCCTTGCTCAACAAAAGGAAGGCAGGTCTATCACTGACACAGCTACTCATGTTAAAACAGGTATATTCCACTCACCTCTCAGTAGTGATACTTGGATTGTTGATTCTGGGGCATCCTCCCATATGATTGGTAACAAGAGGCTCATATCTCACCTTAAGCCCTATCATCAGACCCATAATATTAAGATTGCTGATGGATCTATTTCTCGTGCACAAGGTTTTGGAAATGTTAAACTTACTGATAAGATCTACTTACAGGATGTCCTGTTTGTTCCAAAATTAGACTGTAACCTTATATATGTCAGTAGACTCACTAAAGACTTAAATTGGACAGTCATGTTTAATAACAATCAGTGTATATTCCATGATCTTTCTTCACAGGAAGTGATTGGGAGAGCTAAAGACTGCTCAGGATTGTTTGTGGTCAACCTGCGAAGACGAGAAGATTAAAGGCCGAAAAGCTGCCTCGGCGACTGCAACCAAACCTTAGACAATATCATGCTATGGCATTATAGACTAGGTCATCCAAGTTTTGGTTATTTAAAGTCTTTAATTCCTGAATTGTTTAAAGGATGTAACCTCAGTGACCTTCAATGTGATATTTGTCAGTTTGCCAAACTTACTAAATCTGTGTATACTAAAATATCTTACTTACCTTCCACACCTTTCACATTGATTCATAGTGATGTATGGGGACCCTCAAGAGTTAAAAGTATAACAGGAAAGAGGTGGTTTGTCACCTTCATAGATGACCACACCAGGATCACATGACTGTTTTTTATGAAAGATAAATCCGAAGTTGGAACCATCTTCCAAGAGTTCTATAACATGGTAGCCACTTAATTTGACACTATGATTAAAATCTTAAAAACAGATAATGCACTGGAATACTATGAGTCCAACCTCAGCACCTTCCTGGATGATAAGGGAATAGTTCACATCAGTAGTTGTGTAGAGACACCTCAGTAGAATGGGTTGCTGAGAGGAAGAACATGCACTTACTGGAGATGGCTAGATCGGTCATGTTCACCACTCATGTGCCAAAATACATATGGGGTGAAGCTATATTAACTGCCACATATCTGATCAACAGGTTACCCAGCAGAGTGTTAGGTTTCAAGACTCTCATCCAAACCCTACTGACAACTCATCCTTGTCCTCATCTTATTGCTGACTTGCCTCCCAAAATCTTTGGATGTATTGTGTTTGTCTATATTCATGCCCATCACAGAAGCAAGCTTGACCCCAAAGCTCATAAGTGTATTTTCCTAGGTTATGCCAAAGACAGAAAGGGCTACAAGTGTTATTCTTCCACTGACAAAAGGTTCTAAAACTCTATGGATGTAAAATTCTTTGGAAAAACCCCTTTACTACAGCACATCTACTGAGACAGTCACAGATGGAAGCCTTATTGAAATTGAAGCACTTCCCTCTTCTCATGGTCCACTAACTCCCACTACATCCTCAGTTGAGGAAATTGAGCCCACTCCAATCCCTCAAACAACTCCTCAGCAGACTCCTGATCTTCAGCAGCCTACTAATACTCATCAGCCTCGCTGACACCGAACCCTGCGAACCTCGGCGGCACTCGCGACTCTCCTCAAACTCCTAAACTTATAAACACGTTTACTGATATTGATGACAGACCCATTGCTGTCAGAAAAGGAAAGAGATCTTGCACTGATCACTCTATTCATAATTATGTGTCATATGATCACTTGTCACCTGGTTTTGCTAAGTTTACACAGGACTTGCATACTCACTCAATTCCTAAGAATATACAGGAAGCTCTTCAACATGACGGTGGAAAGCTGCTGTAAAAAATGAAATGACTGCCCTTCTTGACAACCATACTTGGGATCTCACCACTCTCCCACAAGGAAAGAAGACGGTCAGTTGTAAATGGCTGTTCACCATCAAGTACAATGATGATGGTACTGTTGACAAATACAAAGCTAGACTGGTTGCAAGGGGCTTCACTCAAACATATGGACTTGACTACAAAGAGACATTTGCACCTGTGGCAAAACTAAACACAGTCAGGGTGTTGATCTCCCATGCTGTCCAACTTGACTGGCCACTTCACCAATTGGATATCAAGAATGCCTTCCTAAATGGTGACCTCACTGAGGAAGTCTATATGACTGTACCTCCTGGTTTCACCAACACTCACACCAAAGGGAAAGTTTGCAAACTGAGGAAATCTCTATATGGCCTGAATCAGTCCCCAAGAGCATGGTTTGGAAAACTTACTAACGTGGTTAAGGCTGCTGGATATCATCAGTACAACTCAGATCACACCATGTTTATCAAAATAATCAATAAGAGAAGATACATCCTTATTGTCTATGTGGATGATATCATCCTTACTGGTGATGACCCTGCTGAGATCCAAAAATTGAAGACCCTACTGGCACAGGTCTTCCAAGTTAAAGATTTGGGCTACCTCAAGTACTTCCTTGGCATGGAAATAGCAAGAAACAGCCAGGGTATCTCAATCTCATAGAGAAAGTATGTGCTGGACCTGCTGACGGAAACTGGCATGCTAGGGTGCAAACCAGCTATCTCTCCAGTAGACCTCAGTAATCCTCTAGTGCATGGTAATATTTCTGTACGAAAGGAACAATATCAGAGGCTTGTAGGAAAACTCATTTACCTCTCCCATACAAGACCGGATATTGCTTATGGAGTCCGCCTTGTCAGTCAGTTCATGCACTGCCCTACTGAGCAACATGGGGATGCTATTTCCAGAATACTTAGGTACTTAAAGTCAACTCCTGGCCAAGGCTTACATTTCACTAAGTCTGCGAGAGATCGGTTAAGGTCTATATTGATCTTGCGGGTTGGTTGCCACATAGACGAGAAGTCTACCACGAGGCTATTGTTCATATGTATGGGGTAATCTTGTCACTTGGAGAAGCAAGAAACAACTCTTGTCTCAGAAGCGATCTTGAAGGCGAACTCGGGGCACTTGTTTTGGGCATCTGTGAAGCACTATGGCTGAAAAGAGTCCTTACTGAACTTCAGCAACCCGCTCAACAACCTATCATACTCTGCTGTGACAATAATTCAGCACTATGCATGGCAGAAGATCTTGTTCATCATGATAAGACAAAACATGTGGACATTGACAGACATTTCCTTAAAGAGAAGCTTGATGCCCAGATCATTCAACTTCAATATGTTCCCTCAGCAGCCCAGAATGCTGATATTCTCACAAAGGCCATTCCACCAGTTATGTTCAGCAGACTGAGTCACAAACTTGGCTGTATAGACATATACAACCCAGTTTGAGGGGGTGTGTGGAATTATTACCTTATTACCGTGTAATACATTTTACTTGTATACATTATTTGTAACATGACATATTAATTGTATTGTATAAACAATTAATATGACATAAAATATGACATAAAGTAACTCTAGTTTGTCCTATTATGTAATAGGAGTATCTAGCATAGGAGTATCTAGCCGCCCATAGCATTACATACCCTACTAGGACCTCTCACCTTCAAGCTTGTATCTATTTATACTCTTTCATTTTATCATAAATAAACAAGTTGAGTTTACTCAAGTATTATTGCTTTCTCAAACTCTCTTATATATATATAATAAACAGTGAAGAATACGTTATAGAAGATTTTAATGAGTCAATTGATAATTGGAAAATTCCTAAGGTAAGTAAAAAACATATCTATAAACCCTGGTGTTCGATGATATCTGATTATACCGTTAAAACAGAAGAAAGGGATATACAAATACAAAACCCCTCTGAGACCATTAGCCTACTTACTCCCAAAACTATACAAAAACACAGGGATCGTAAGTATGGATATTTTTTACTTACCTTAGGAATTTTCCAATTATCAATTGACTCATTAAAATCTTCTATAACGTATTCTTCACTGTTTATTATCTTAGTTGAACGATTACTGGACTGAACTGAAACAGAATCAGACGAAGTAGAGCCAGAGTGATGCGAATCCATCTCTGCTTCTCAACCTATTATATGGGGCTTGTATTCTTACTACGGTCCCTGAACAAAATAAGGATAAACTGCCTTCACCTGAGGACTTACAACACCTTCTGTACCGTTCGGGGCAAAATTAAGAAGCAGGATGTACACCATCATCAAGGCCAGAACAAACTTGCCAGAATTGGTAGAAAAATATAAAGCTGAAGAATATGATGCAAGAAACAGAAGAATGATACCACAACCAATCTTCTTGGGCAATGTTAGCGATTATGAGAGTGATGATTTAACTCTGGGATAAACGGTACAGAAGCATTGGTAAAACAGAGTCGATGGAGTGTAAGACGCACGACCCTTGCATAGACCGATAAACACGAGCCTAAGAGTAGTACTCGGTTCTCGATCTGCCTTGCCCAGCTGATTTGATCTAATTAATTAACAAAAGCATGTTCGTGACTAATTAGTTCGACTACGCGTTGACGTAATGTGAGATTGTCTACATTACTAAGAGATTGAGGAGTTATTGCACACACACATTGGTTCATGACATGAATATTGTTTAATGTGTTACTTATGGATATGAGTTGACATGATCTTTATCTTGACTTTGTGAGGCGTTGCTGTTCTTAATTAACTTGTATATTGATCGGGGTGCTGTTTTCTTTTCGCCTTTTTGCTCGGGATGATCAAATGCTAAGTGGGGGGTAGTTGATAATGCTCTAAATGGTACCATTAATTATACCTTTATTTACCCCGAATTATGCTCAAGAGAGGATAGATAGGCTCGTTATCGTATGGAATATGTGTTAAATGTTGTGTGCATGATTCTAGGTCTACGATTCTGCATCCATTAATTATACCTTTATTTACCCCGAATTATGCTCAAGAGAGGATAGATAGGCTCGTTATCGTATGGAATATGTGTTAAATGCTATGTGCATGGTTCTAGGTCTACGATTCTGCATCTATATTATTATCCCAGAATTTTGGTACTGTTTTGCTTTGTTTATACCCTTTTTAGAATGTACCAAAGTCTGGAGCAGCTGAGGACGGATATGGGCTGAAAGGAAGACATTGGGCCAAGTGAATGAAGTTCAGGAAGGGATCTTCCAGAGGAAAAGTGAGCCCGGTAAACCGTGGGCTAGGCCCGAGTTACCGAGGCCTTGGAGGACACGAAACTGAGTCTGCCACATCTACTAGCTCGGTTAGGGTTTTATTGAATCTTAAGCCGGCTAAATATATCTATATAAAGCCGCAGAACTCGAATTACAAAGGGTGACCATTAGTTTTTACAATACTTTGAAAGATTTTATACAATTTGATGAAATAAAGTTTCTTTGAGCTTCTGGTGATTTATTTTCGGGTTTCCTTCTCTCCTCACCATCTCTAGCTTGAGTGGATCAAGCTAGATCTCCATAGTTGAAGGTATGAAACCTTGAACGTTCCTTTATGTCTTTAATATGGTAGATGTGCTTGTATTTATGTGTTTTAGCTAATCTGCATGTTTAACAACCCCATAATTTACTTGAATTAATCTGAATTGAGCAATGTAGATTCCCGATTAAGAACCACCGCCCCTGGTAACCCGGCGGTCTATACCGGTTTACCGAGGCAAATTTAGGTCACCTTAATCTGGAGATTCAACGTCAGCTACGTTGATCGCCAGGGATAATTAAAACGAGTAATAGGTCTTGCCAATCTAGTATTCGTAAGTCGTAAATTAATATGAAGGACTGTTAGTGAAGTGTTAATTAGGACATTGTCTTGATGGACCCTAGGAACGTGCTAGTCATAGTCGATAGCTGCCTAGGCGGGATAGCAGTATAGGTTAACGCTCAATATTGGCAATTCTAGTTCTTCATGCGTATGGCTATTACGGACCAATTAAGGAGGGTAGTTCGCGTGTAAATTGTCTGCTGCCATTGTCGGAGTAGATAGGGTTAGGAATTGCATCCATAGCAAAAACTGAATTAGAAAGCTCGATTAGTTAAAGGAAATTATGCGGGGAAGTAAACATAAGGATTAACTAAACCAAGTTAGGAGATAGGTGGGATGAGGGGAGGAATACCATGTTCTTTTATGTTTATTGTTGGTCAAGGACCATATATGTCTTCTTGAGTAGGTTTGAATTGTTTATACTTAAGTTGCATTGTCTCTGTGTGATTGACCTTGACTCGCTATTGCTATACTATGATTGACCTAGTACTTTTGTTAGTATAATCGACGTAAGGCTCGCGACGATCAAGTTTTTGACGCCGTTGCCGGGGATTGTTGTAATGTTTGTGAGTATACTACTTGTGGATATGTGTATATATGCTTTGTTTGACTTTGATGGGTAGGGTGGGGTGGGATGGGATGGGGTGGGTGGGGTGAGGTGAGGGAAGTTTCAAATAAAGAATGATGTGAATGAAGAAAGTCAATTCTCTTTTAGCAATTTGCATTTATATATGTAAGGTGCAAACATGGTTGACATCTGGCAAAGGAACAATACTTGGTCGACGATTAAATCATCGCAGCACACTTTATACGATTGATATATATATAACATAATTAATTTGGTAACTTACGAGGACGATGAAGATAAAAAAAGTATTTGATCGATATATATATCTATATATATATATATATATATATCGATCAAATACTTTTTTTATCTTCATCGCCCTCGTAAGTTACCAAATTAATTATGTCTCAATCTTATATCTTCGATTTATCGCTCACCGTAGGATAATAAAAAGAATGTATTGTTTCAAGAGTTATTTAATAAATATATAAATTGTTGACTAATTAAAATACATAGTAGTGGGTTAACTACGTACGGTAGATGCATCTCATTGATATTAAAATAAAATAAAATATGGTAGATGTATAACCTACTTACTTCGAATACAAAAACATAAGAGCTGGTACCGATTTCAAGGGTTGCGCGCAGCTCCCATTTTCAGGGTTCTTCCCCTTTCGATTTCGCATTTATTTTCTTTCAATTCATCTGTTTGTTTTTTGATCATTCTCCTTTGGATCGAAGGTTCTTGACGATATGGCTGATCGGAACATGTGTAAACTTCCTTCAGTAGGTCTTGCTCCAGATGGACAGAAAATATGGGACGAGAAGGGTCGCAGTGAAATTGTTCAAATAATCATATCATACAGCAAATACAGTGTGAATTCCTTACAATTTCTCTATTCTGAAGAAGGAAACTTGGTTTTATCTGATGTATTTGGAGATAATCATGGTTCCAGTTTTCAAGTTGTGAGTCCACTCTTTTTCACGGCATCTTTATCTTGAATATATTCCTTAAGGGAGAATCTTTACATATATAGAGATACATTTCGGGGGTTTTATTTACACAATAGTGATTTTACGGGTGCGTACGTAGTAGAATCGATCATATGAAAGTCGATTTTTGATTCCAAAACCAATAAAATGATGTGATTGCAAATGATAGCCCCTTACATTTTACCGCACTGTATTTTCTTTTCTGGTTGAGTACAAGCCTCAAACGTAGTACTAATGAAACATCCTTTTACATTTTAATATTTTCAACCCTATTGTTTAGTTAATATATTGCCTTGCAAGTATATATGTACCTTTTGGTATTGATCATCAAAGTCTTTTATATGTTTTGGGATTTGTTTCATATGCATTTTCAGGTGAAATTTAACTATCCTTCGGAGTACATCACTTGTGTCAGTGGTTTATATAATATCTGGTGTGTGCTATCTATTAAATTTACAACAAATTTGGGAACATATGGCCCTTTTGGTGACACCGACACTAGTTCGGCTGCCGATGCCGATGCCGATGCCGATGCCTATGCCCATTATGACAAGGAAGAGTACAGATTTTCCTTTGGAGAAGAACGTGTTTTTGGTGGATTTCATGGCTTTGTGAGTTCCAGTGGTAGCGACATGTCTATTGGTGTGTATGTGAAGCTGCCAACCACTCTCAATGTCGTAAGCAAATGAAAATGCTGTTGCTTTCTTAAAAATGAAGAATTAGAATTACAACTTGTCTACCTCCAGTTCATCTGATGATTAATGCATTGCAACCGATATAATCTGTAAGCAAATGAAACGGAAGAAGATTTTGTTTTACTAGTTGCTTTCATTTTGATTTCTTATTTCATGATCATTTGATTCTAATAAAACACGAAATCACGTGCAATGTCGTCACACTCAGCTACAAAGGCCGGTATGTATCATTCAGAGTGTTGATTACACTGGCCAATGCTAAAGATGTTGAATGTTATAAATAAACTTATGCATACATGTACTTAAAAATAGGACAAGTGTACCTTGAAAGAGCTACTTAAAGCTAGGAGATCTCTTTAAGAATATGATGAACAAAGTGACTATGCCAACAGCCAAAACGAGCTTTTTAGGAAACTCGCTCTTTCTTCTTGATTCCATAAAATCCATTAACTGCAAGTGAAAACAAATATTTCAGCATCAGCAAACCGATCTTCCCGCGTAAAATCGAACAACACAGTAAAGTAGTTTGATAGAGGATTTCACATCTAGACCAGAACAACCCCACAAGCTTAGTTTCTTCAATCGATTGTGTTTTGATAATGGGTTATCAGCATTCAGCATGTCGGCATACAAACATATTCACAAACATGAATTCAGCAAAGGTCCTCATTTTCCTTAAAAGTCTCAGCACGAGCTTTTCTCATGAAGAAGCATGTGGGAACATTGCTAAGAAAATGTATTCAAATTGATTAAAATGATTAACAGATGAAAACAGAAAAATAAAACTGCTCTGAAGTAGGCCAAAGCGACGAAATTACTTCATCAAATAACTCATGGAAAGCCATCTTTCTGACACGAACATATTACAATAGATAGATATCCAATATCAATAGAAACTCCAGGGTCATTCTCTACATTTTCTTTTAATTGAGTTCTTATTGGCAATTCATCGAACACCTTGTCTTCTTTCCACTGCACCTTTAGAAATTGCAGATGGTTTACACCAATTTGGATTTTCATCTTACCATCAACTTCAGCGTCAGTTGTGAGCAGGTAATTTGTTTGGTTATTTTTCGTGTTACGTGATATACCAAACATAATCAATGACATGCATGATCGAGGCTATACTTAATTAATTAAAAAAGAAATTTCATTGCTATTTTCTCTACTATTATTTTGACACTTCAATATTGATTAGATATACGTCGAGATGCCCATAGCTTTACTTTTTTTTTAGTGGACATGGCTTTACTTTGAACGAGATTAATTTTTCTGGATATTTCTAAAGTAAGTTTGTTTGTTTTTTTTTGGTATATGTTGCGGCATTCCATCTCAAACTAGGGAAATTTGCCTAATTCTGAGTTTTGCATTCTGAATAGGCCTACTTCTATTTACAATTTGCATGCGACCCTTTCTACTGTAACTTTTTGTGGTTGTTAATTATGTGAAGTTGTGTAGTTTTCAGAGGATGCAACCAATACCTTCATATGAAAGCCGGTAACATAATTTTTTTTGGTTTTTGAAGCTTTGGTAGAGGGGATAGAATAATCTTTTTTGTGTGCCATTTCTTTTCTTCAGAAAATGGGTACAACAACAGAACCAATAGCGCAGGACGACACACCTATCCAATAAAAAGGTTTATAGACATCAAATCAAGTTGGATAAGCCCCCTAAACTATTCTAACATAAAATATACGTTTTGTGTCCAAAAAATTCACCCAACTCTCACTATGTCTATGATGCAATTATTTTCCATCAAATTGTGCTCTTATTATTTAGCGGATTCAGCGGTCTGTCTTTTTTTTTTTTTTTTTTTTTTTTTTTTTTTTTTTTTTTGACAATTACAATTGATGTTGATTTCATATTTGTTGGGATGATGTCTAATCCTTTGATGCGTGCAGAGCCTTTTTTGTTAAGTGTGTTTGTGTGCTTCTTTTATATTGTCAAGTATTTCAAATCTTATTTTTTGGATGCAAAACTAATTTGATTTTTTCATGGTCTTGAAAATGCTGATGTAAATCCATTGGCAAAATTAGGATTTTAGTCTAAGTTATTTTTTATTTTGGATTTTACCCTGCTTACATCTTTCCGGTGAGGAAAATAGTGCTCTAAGTTGGTTTTTTTTTGGATTTTAGTCCTATCCGACGGATATTGCTGACTGGGCACCGAAATAATTTAAAATTGATAACGTGGGATCCTACATGGCTTGTGGGTCCCATTTCTCCTCCATTTACTAAAAATATAGTCCTCTAAGTTGGCTTTTTTTTTTGGATTTTAGTCCTATCCGCCGGATATTGCTGATTGGGCACCGGAATAATTAAAAATTGATGACGTGGGATCCTACATGGCTTGTGGGTCCCATATCTACTCCATTTGGATTTTAGTCCTGCTCCTGCTCCGGTGAGGAAAATAGTCCTCTAAGTTGGCTTTTTTTTGGATTTTAGTCCTATCCGCCGGATATTGCTGACTGGGCACCGGAATAATTTAAAATTGATGACGTGGGATCCTACATGGCTTGTGGGTCCCATTTCTACTCCATTTACTCCGGTGAGGAAAATAGTCCTCTAAAATGGTTTTTTTTTTGGATTTTAGTCATATCCGCCGGATATTGCTGACTGGGCACAGGAATAATTTAAAATTGATGACGTGGGATCCTACATGGCTTGTGGGTCCCATTTCTACTCCATTTACTAAAAATAAAAAGTTGAGGGAAGAAGGATTTGAACTGGCGACCTTGTGGTAAAATACCTAACACTTTGTCATCCAAGCTATAACTTCAATATGTATACTATGACACAAGTAATTACTTATGCACAATAACATTTCTTCCAACATTGCATGTGCCTAATTTAAAAACTTATTTACAAAATTAATTTAACTGTAGATGATATATATAAGAGCTCTTGCATAATGTTTTTTTTTCTTTTTTTTAATAACCTATTATTCTTATTATTATTATTATTATTATTAATGTAAGTCGACCTTACATTACCAGAAGAGTAATAATTATATCCCACAAGATAAGTAGTTGTTTTTGTTGTTGTTGTTAAAAAAAATAAATAAAAAAAAAGAGTAATAATTATAAATTTTTTTCTTATCTTACTATTAATTTATATATATTCGGTCAACTTTTTGAATATCATAATTATTACATTAATTAATGATAATCAAATTGTATATCTAACACTATAGTCTTTTTTGAGAACCAAACATTATAGTCTAATATATTTAATCACTGTGCTTCAAAAAAAAAATTTAATCACTGTGTTTCAAAAAAAATTTAATCACTTTATTAATGTATATGATAATTCTAAATCCACTTACATTTAGGGACGGAGATAGTATTTTTTTTTTATAAAAAAGAACTACATCAAATTAACAAGGAAAATTAAACCAAAGGAAACCATATTATGCATAAGTAATAAATCTTGTCATAGTATAAACATTTTATTTGTAGCTTAGATGGCAAAGTATTTGATAGTTTACCATTAGGTTGCCGGTTCAAATCCTTCATGCATCAATTTTTTATTTTTAGTAAACGGGGTAGAAATGGGACCCACCGCCACGTAGATCCAACATGGCATATGATGTGGCGTTCATATAAGTTATTTTTTATGACACGTAGATCCAACATGGCATATGATGTGGTGTCCATATAAGTTATTTTTGATGATTCCGGTGTCCAGTCAACATAACCATATAAGTTATTTTTGATGATTCCGGTGTCCAGTCAACATAAACCGGCGGATAGGACTAAAATCCAAAAAAAAAAACCCAACTTAGAGGACTATCCCACCGTCACGTAGATTCAACATGGCATATGATGTGGCGTCCATATAAGTTATTTTTGATGACACGTAGATCCAACATGGCATATGATGTGGCGTCCATATAAGTTATTTTTGATGATTCCGGTGTCCAGTCAACATAAACCGGCGGATAGGACTAAAATCCAAAAAAAATACCCAATTTAGAGGACTATTTTCCTCACCGGAGCAGGACTAAAATCCAAAATAGGCCAACTTAGAGGAGTAAAATCCTAATTTTGCCTAAATCCATGCAATGGGATTCTTAAAGAAACTTCAGAAAAACAATTTTTTTGGATGCTTTACATCGGGTTGTTTTGGTTTAATTTGGTGATCTCTTTGCATTAGGAAAAACACACTGAACCATGCAGCTCAAATTTGGAGCAACAAATCAGCAGTTGAAATATGTTAAAAGAAGAGGTAAGTCCCCTTCTTTTACAAGGCTGAAATATATTATAAATATTTTAGTTCTGCACTTTTATTTCATGAAAATGGTTCTTTTATGAGAAAATCGTGTCAGCTTGAATGCCTTTTATTTACATGTATTTTGGATGCTCTTTTAGCTAGATATTTGGGCCATTGGAAAACTCAAGTTATTGTCAATAGACTTCTCTTTGTGGTGTCAAATCTTCCACTCTTGCTCCTGTTTATCAAGTTGGCCCATCTTGGTGCTTCTTTGATGACACTCATAGGTTTAATTTCACTCAAATATTGTTTCAATGATGTCCTACATAAGGTTGCATTTTTCTCCATTTCGTGGCAGCTGTTTGATATCATTTGGATGCACCTAGGCCTTTGTCCTACATCAAGGTTGCATTTTTCTCCATTGTGAGGTTGTTACTGTTGGGACTTTTTCGGGATTTTGGCTTCTTTTGTTTCTATGATTCTCTGTAGTTGTATCAAACTTTTTAATTGTTCATTTTTATATTTGCAAACTTATAAGGAAAATATACTTCAATATTTTACATTGGGATGCCTAGGCAAAGAAGCGCGACGCAGCGGCGGATGCATGTACACCAAGGGGGTCACGTGACCCCACTGAGATCCGGGGAAATTTTTTTTAGCATTAAAACAATGTAGTTTTGTTGTTAAAAAATGTCATTTTATTGTTAAAAAATATAGTTTTAGGCTCCGGTAACCCCACTGGAACAATTTTTTGGATAAAAATATAGTTTTACGGTCCGATGACCGCACTGAAAAAAATTTCTGAATCCGCCACTGACGTGACGTATTTTCAGTGATATTCTATCACTCCAACACATTTTCCACAATGTACTGATGTTTTACCAAACATCACAGTAGTAAAAGTTTCACCCCTACTAATCTTATTTTGGATCTAAAGATTTGACATTTTTAAATCTTCATCCACGTGCCAAATGTCTTGGTAAATTCTCAATAATTTTTCTTATGCTTATTACTTTTGCGTTTCAGAAGATTTATGTCAAAAACCTCCGTTCAAAACTCTTTTTGGGACTTCAAAGCTCATTTATTTCTAATTTAATTTTTTTTTAGGGGTGCTAATTTAATTTTGAAATCGACCTTTTTGAGGGTGTCATTGGTGAAGCATAAGCTATTCTAATAATAAGTTAGGGCTTGGGCCTGGGTGAGGAGTACTATTATTATTTTTTATGTTTTTGGTGTGCCATATCATTGACAATTAGGGAAACTTTTTAATACAAATTTTCGCATTGTTGGTAGGTTTAGATATTTACATTATTTAAGGGAATTTGTATTTGCATGATATGTTTTTTCTGTCGAACACTTAAGGGTCAAGGTGATGACCATAAGAAAATTTTCAGTGATTAAATATGCTTATATTAGACCTTTCTGGATAGGTTACCCTTTGTGTTAGGACTCCGTAAATATGGTCGGATTTTTCACATATGCTTATATTAGACCTTACGGGTTAGGTTGCCCTTTGTGTTAGGACTTCGTAAATATGGTCGGATTTTTCACAATTACATGTTGAAAATTTTCTTTTCCCTACCTATGCTCTATATCTCGAATATTATATTGTTGTGCCCTACGGCCCTAAATCATCGTCGTAGCATGTATTTTGAGTTATTGTGTCCTACGAATTGAAGGGCATTAATCATCGCCGTAGCATTATTTGAGTTCTTCAAAGAAGGCTTTATACTTTTTTCGAAGGGGAGAAGGCTTTATACTTACATATATATTCACTTTCACTTTTTATTGAACAATGTCATTAAATATATAATTTTATGTATCAATTACGATCTATTCTAAAAACATTTAAGGCACCTTCGCATGTGTGTTAAGTTTGTTTCCTGAAATTTTTTGTTGTCCCGTGCATGATGCACGGGTTTTTGGCTAGTGTTGAAGAATAGAAATAAGTATATTGTGATTTTTAAAAATTAAAATAAAATATTAAAATAAAAAAAAAAGGAAATGAGCGTATTGTGGTATATCCGGTATTTTGCGTATAAAATTTTCTGCATTTATTTCATGGCGTGCTTTTCCCCTTTTTATATTTAAAATCGATTCACGTTTAGCTTATAAGAACATTAAATTTTATGACATACGTTATAAGCATGGCATAATAACTTAGTATTTAAGGTGATTAAAAAAAAGGCTTTACGGCATGCATATATGCATGCCTTAAATTCGTGTTGTAAATTCTTCATTTTCTTGTAGTGATAGTAATCTGTTTTTATCGTTTATAAAAACTTTCCAAATCGATTAGACAATATTCAACAAGAAAGATGAATAAACACTTTCCAGAAAATGTTATTCATATTTATATAACACAAAATCACAACTTTATGCCCAGAAAAATGAACACGGAAAGCACAAGTAAAAACTTTATGTCTAAGTTTTCATTCGGGATTGTTTATTTTATAGGCATAACAATGGTAGAGTTGTATCATTTGAGAGATAGAAGTTGGGAACTGATGTCTTTCCTGTTGGCCAAACTGATGCAATGTTCCATGTTCGAGCTGAACTTTTTTCTGTTTAATTTGATTCAAAAATACAAATGTTGTGCTAGCCCAAAAATATTAACATTGAGTCGGCCCAAGCCCAAGCCACAAGCCACAAGCCACAAGCCACAAGCCACAAGCCACAAGTCCGAACCGAGCCGGCTGGCCGGCCTGCGGCCGCGCGCGCGTGTGGGGTTCTGAACCAACAAGCATCTATGTCCTCCCTCCTTCACAAAATTCGCTTAACCCTTGGGCGCTTACCTCTAAGTGTCACACTACTTCTTAAGTAGTTATTTCACTTGAGTCTCATTACCTATGTGGGAATAAATGGAACACATTTCCAGGCTAAATTACAATTTTGGTCCTCTAACTAGACACTTTTTCGATTTTAGTCCTGGTTTTTCTCCGGCGACAATTTTAGTCCTGTAAGTGGTCTTTTTTTTGCAAAAATAGTCCTGAACGCCGGAAAGACCACTTACAGGACTAAAATTGTCGCCGGAAAGACCACTTACAGGACTAAAATTGTCGCCGGAAAAGACCAATTTTAGTCCTGTAAGTGGTCTTTCCGGCGTTCAGGACTATTTATGCAAAAAAAAGACCACTTACAGGACTAAAATTGTCACCGGAGAAAAACCAGGACCAAAATCGAAAAACGTGTCAAGTTAGAGGACCAAAATTGTAATTTAGCCCACATTTCCATTACACCACCCACATAAAATCACTCTAACTTTAAGCATTAATTTCTCATTACCCGATATTGGAATTTAGTTATTCAAAAGCCTAACATCAACTACTGTCTTAGTAGTTTCCAAAACTTCTTTTAGCTCCCGGAAATTCATTCCTTAACATCATCGAAATTGAGGCTAAAGTGGATTGTTCGCCACTTGTTCCAAAACTCAATTTTAGCTAAAAACTCGAACAATCCCCCATATGAATGAAATTTGATGCATATGCTATGCAGACTCTGTAGAGATAACAAACAGAGCTCTATTGCATCAGGCGAGGTGGTTTGCTGCCTTGAACCTTCCCTAGTAAAATACCATCGGATCGACTTCGTTTAAGCAACAAACATATTAAGTTAGTATACGATGGTTACCTTACTTGATCTAAAAGATCAACGCTTTGACCGTCTACGGAGAGTAGTAGTGTGTGAGCCGTCCACGTGTCCTGCCTCTATCAATATCCACATGAGCACCTCGACGGAATCCTCCTTGGATAGCTACTAGAAAAATCCGGTTGCTAGACCGGCCTTTTTCTCTCTCTCTAAATCTCTTTCTAAGCTCTCAAATTATTTTGTAAATTATAACTCTTCTAATTGTGATGTACAAAAGGGCTAGTCAACTCCTTTCTTATATAAGGTGTGTGGCGCCACTTATCAATCTCAATTTGATTGGAAGAAGCTTTCTAGTAGATTAATGAGAAAGAAAACATTTTACTTGTAAAAATAAGGAAAATAGATATTCTAGATTTATCTAATTTAATATTCAATATTTTATATTTAAATAAATTTCCAAAATATATAATGACAATATCTTATATTGAATACATCCTTATCTTATTACCATAAATCAATTTATGTAAATCTATTAATATATAATATTAATATATGATAATATCATTAATTAAATTACACAGCGTATCATATACACTCAAGACCTACGCCCCAATGGCCCCATATTGCCACAAATGTATTTTTGTATTTTTTGGTTATTTCTTTGTAACTGAGGGTCAAACAGTAATTGTCTATGTCTTTTTGCCCTAAGTATAAAAGGAATAGAGTTGTATGAGAATAAGCAATACGACACACAATAAGAAAACGGGAAATGCTGCCGCTCCGATTTCAAGGGTTGCAGCTCCCATTTTAGGGTTCTTCCCCTTTCGATTTCGCATTTATTTTCTTTCATCTGTTTGTTTTTTTTTATCATTCTCCTTTGGATCGAAGGTTCTTGAAGATATGGCTGATCGGAACATGTGTAAACTTCCTTCACTAGGTCTTGCTCCAGCTGGATACAAAATATGGGACGAGAAGGGTCGCAGTGAAATTGTTCAAATAATCGTAACATACGACGGACGCATGGTGCGTTCCTTACAATTTCTCTATTCTGAAGGAGGAAACTTGGTTTTATCTAATGTATTTGGAGATAATCGTGGTACCGGCTGCTTTCAAGTTGTGAGTCTATACTCTTTTCCACGGCATTTTTCTTTTATTGAATTCCTTCAGGGAGGATATCTTTACATATATAATTTAGTTAATATTGCTTTGCAAATATGTACCTTTTGACCGGTGTTCTAAAAGACACTAGGCGTTAGTCGGGCGGACTCGGGACGTCTGGCACAGGCCCTGTTTTAGTTAATATTGCCTTGCAAAAGGTATGTACTTTTTGACTAGTGTTCTAAAAAATGGTAGGCGGTAGTCGGGTGTTACTTTTTGACCAGTGTTTCCAGGTCGCCTAAAGCCTGCCCGGAAACTTGCCTAGGAGCAAACTGCCTAGATATGGCCGGCTGGGGTAAAATCGAGACGGGCAGGGACTGCCTAGCGTCTAGATGCCGGTTAGGTGGGCGCCTGGACCGATTTTTAGAACATTGCTTTTGACGTCATAGGGTAACATCATCAAAGTGTCTTATATATTTTGGGATTTGTTTCATTGGGATTTGTTTCATATGCACAGGTGAAGTTTAACTATCCTTCTGAGTTCATCACTTGCGTTAGCGGTTTATATGGTGGTTTTTCTCGTGGTGACAGTAGCGTAAAATCTATTAAATTTACCACAAATTTGGGAACATATGGCCCTTTTGGTGAGACTTCGGCTGTGGTTTTGTTCGGGCAAGGGTACAGATTTTCCTTTGGAGAAGAACGTGTTTTTGGTGGATTTCATGGCTTTGCAGATCCCAGAGGAAACGGCATAACTCTTGGTGTGTATTTGAAGCTGCCCACCACTCTCAATGTCGTAGATCAAAATGCTGTTACCGTTAGCAGGAGGAGGAACTGAAATTAAGCTTGTCCACAGGGCTCTAGTTCATCTGATGATGATTGCCTTGCAAGCGAAGTACGGTTAATGAGGATATATATACTGTAATCTGGGAGGAAATCAACCGGAAGAAGATATTATTTTAGTTGTTTTCATTTTGCTCTGTATTTCATGATGAATGAGTTGGAATGAATTGTTTCTTATCATTTGATGATTCTTTTAGGTGTTCTGAATACTTGCTCTCCATTAAGTTCATGGTGTCTTTTTTTTCTTTTTTGTTGGATTAATTAGGCAAGTAGGTTGCAATTGTCAAATTGAACTTTATTACATTCTCTTCCCAAAATTCAATAGGGAGACGTTTTCTCTGCAAATATCAGAAGAACAATTCCAGCTCCTTCAAGAAAGTTTCAACTTTATGCATTTTTTTTTTTTGAATATGCCAATCCTTTTATAAAATTAAGTGTAAAATGTTTCTACAATGCATTTATCTTTGCCCTCTTCTTATACCAAAAGGCAAAAGACGTTGACGAATCGTAGCTCTTCCTCCTTTAAACTTATGAGTGGCAAACCCAGCATGGGAAGATCTATCTCATTGGAAAAAATACAGCATCCTACTTTTCAATAAAATTCATTCTCCGAATAAAAATGACTAATTACGGTGGGAAAATTAAGTGACAATTCTTCGCAATCCCTTCTTTTGTGCATTGAGTTGTCCATATTTAAAATGGTTACGTGGGTAAATAACTTGCCTTTTAGCCGCAACCTTCTTTTTTCCATGACTTCCAATCTTTGAGTGTAGATGAGCTATACCAAGTAGTTGCATCAGCTTTGTTCAAAAAATTAGAAAAAATATAATATGGAAGAGATAACATCTGGTTTGCACCCTCCGTAAAGATGAATGGTGCTTCCATATTTCCTCATCAAGATTTAAACCATGTCGTCAACTTCATCATCACGTCTTGAGTCTTTCCTACCCCAATGATAGAAGAAGGAGCAAACACTTTCCACAAAATATTTATATCTTCTTCTCTTCTTCTCTATATCTCTTAAAAGCCAAGAGGGTATGCCTACAATTGGCGACGTGGCCACCCTCCTGGCCTGACACGTGGTAGGTTGTTTTTTTTTGTTTTTTGTTTTTTTTTTCTTTCAAACCTATGGTTTTTTTCTTATCTTATCTTATCTTTCTTTATACGAAGTCAGAAGAAAACTTCAGGAAAAAAACCACGTCCCCCTTTTCTCAACATTTTTTCCTTCTGGGCTTTTTATTAATTTTTTTTTCTAGCCCAGTCTGTTTGGCCCAGTCTATGATTTTCGAGAGCGACTGCTTATCTTGCATTCAAGTTTTTTTTCGTCAGTCAGATGAGCTGTATGTCCTGGCCTGTCTTGCACGTGACTGTCTCTCAGCTTCTGCTTATTTTGCCTCTTGCCGTTTTTAGTTTGTTAAACGTTTTGGTAATTCCTCGCGCATCTGTTGCGTCTGAGTGAGCTATTTCCTGGGGTACTCATCCCCCTTATGATGTAGTCTCCGTAACACTTGCGGATTTGCCTTAATAAAATTTGTTGGTTTTTAAAAAAAAGCTATAAAGACATACTATAATCGATGTATTTTTTTTAATAAATATAATATATTTATAATATTATAATTGTAACAACTCAGACATTATGCAATTTAAAATTGTAAAAGATCGTGAAAATCCCGTCGTTAACAAAAGCACATATAGAAAATAAGGTTTAATTTCCAAGATTTATGTTTTATCCCTTTATTATGGTTCAAAATGTATTCTTGTAATTTTTTATTTTTTTCATTATTTCATGTAATTAGCTAGAGGCCTGAGGGGCAAAACAATAATTGTCTGTGTATTTTTGCCCTAGGTATAAAAAAGGGATAGAGTTGTCTAAGAATAAGCAAAGAAGACATAATAAGAAAACGGGAAATGCTGCCGCTCCGATTTCAAGGGTTGCAGCTCCCATTTTAGGGTTCTTCCCCTTTCGATTTCGCATTTTTTTCTTTCAATTCATCTGTTTGTTTTTTTGATCATCTCCTTTGGATCGAGGATTCTTGACGATATGGGTGATCGGAACATGCGTAAACTTCCTTCAGTAGGTAGTGGACTCAAAATATGGGACGAGAAGGGTCGCACTGAAATTGTTCAAATAATCGTAACATACGACGAATGCTTGGTGCATTCCTTACAATTTCTCTATTCTGAAGAAGGAAACTTGGTTTTATCTAATGTATTTGGAGATAATGATGGTACCAGCTGCTTTAAAGTTGTGAGTCTACTCTTTTTTCACGGCATCTTTGTATTGAATTCCTTGAGGGAGGATCTTTACATATAGGGATACATTTAGGGGTTTTTATTTACAGCATAGTTATTTTACCGATATGTAGAATTGATCATATGAAAGTCTTGACTTCATATAATTGTGTGATTGCAGATAATAGCTAGCCCTTACATTTTACGGCAGTATTGTATTTCTGTTTGAGTACAAGCCTCAAACGTATGGCTAATGAAATATTTTCAACCCAGTTTTAGTTAATATTGCCTTGCAAGTATGTACCTTTTGGTATTGATATGAGTAGGTATAAAACATATATCTATTCAAGTATTAAGTAACATCATCAAAGTCTCTTATATGTTTTGGGATTTGTTTCATATGCATTTTCAGGTGAAGTTTAACTATCCTTCGGAGTACATCACTTGCGTCAGCGGTTTATATAGTAATAGTGGTTTGCTATCTATTAAATTTACAACAAATTTGGGAACATATGGCTCTTTTGGTGACACTTCGGCTGCCAATTCCAACAAGCATGAGTACAGATTTTGCTTTGGAGAAGAACGTATTTTTGGTGGATTTCATGGCTATGAGGAGGATTACGATGGTAACGGCATGTCTATTGGTGTGTATGTGAAGCTGCCAACCACTCTCAATGTCGTAGATCAAAATGCTGTTGCTTCTAGCAGCAGGAGGAGGAACTAATATTAAGCTTAAAAATGAAGAATTAGAATGTTCTTCTGTGATTTTGTATATTACAACTTGTCCACAGGCCTCTAGTTCATCTGATGATGATTGCCTTGCAAGCGAAGTACCGTTAATGAGGATATATATATATATATATATACTGTAATCTGGAAGGAAATCAACCGGAAGAAGATATTATTTTAGTTGCTTTCATTTTGCTCTGTATTTCATGATGAATGAATTGGAATGAATTGTTTTTATCATTTGATGATTCTTTTAGGTGTTCTGAATACTTGCTCTCCATTAAGTTCATGGTGTCTTTTTTTTCTTTCTTTTTTGTTGGATTAATTAGGCAAGTAGGTTGCAATTGTCAAATTGAACTTTATTACATTCTCTTCCCAAAATTCAATAGGTTGACGTTTTCTCTGCAAATATCAGAAGAACAATTCCAGCTCCTTCAAGAAAGTTTCAACTTTATGCATTTTTTTTTTTTAAATAAGCCAATCCTTTTATTAAATTAAGTGTAAAATGTTTCTACAATGCATTATCTGGCCCTCTTCCTAGGGAAACTTTTGGGTGGTGTGTCCGCACCGTGCGGACACACCTATTTTCCTTTTAAAACACGGGTGTTTTACAGAGTGTTTTGTATTTTTAACTTTTTCTACCAAAACACAGGTGTTTTTAGAGCAAAATAGGTGTGTCCGCAGGTGCGGACACACCACCCAAAAATTTCCCCCCTTCTTATACCAAAAGGCAAAAGACGCTGACGAATCGTAGCTCTGGCTCCTTTAAACCTATGAGTGGCAAACCCAGCATGGGAAAATCTATCTCATAGGAAAAAGTACAGCATTCTACGTTTCTATAAAATTCATTCTCCGAATAAAAATGACTAATTACGGTGGGAAAATTAAGTGACAATTCTTCGCAAATGTATGAAGCTCCTCTCTTCAAAAGTATCAACATCCCATCCCTTCTTTTGTGCATTGAGTTGTCCATATTTAAAATGGTTACGTGGGTAAATAACTTGCCTTTTTGCCGCAACCTTCATTTTTCCATGGCTTCCGATCTTTGAGTGTAGATGAGCTATACCAATTAGTTGCATCAGCTTTGTTCAAAAAAATTAGAAAAAAATATAATATGGAAGAGATAACATCTGGTTTGCACCTTCCATAAAGATGAATGGTGCTTCCATATTTCCTCATCAAGATTTAAACAATGTCGTCAACTTCATCATCACGTCTTCAGTCTTTCCTACCCCAATGATAGAAGAAGGAGCAAACACTTTCCACAAAATATTTATATTTCTTCTCTTCTCTTCTATATCCCTCTACTATTAATAAGAAGGAAGGGGTTAACCAAGTGTTGCCACTTGTTTTTTTTTTTTTGATTGGTCCGTTTTCTTTTTTTTTTTTTTGTTTATCGGCCCAATCGAGTTCCTTCTTTTACCGTTCATCGACCCAGGTCCAATTTTTTTTTTTAATAATTTGTTTAAGTCTATATTATGTACACTCATCACAATACTTTTTTTCCGGGGTTCTAAAGGCACCTCGTTTATTTTTATTTCCAACATCTATTATTTGATTATCTACAACGAACACCGGTGACACCAACGTTCCCTTTATTAAAAATCATCATGGTGCTAATGTAATTTTTTGCGATGATAATGTAATTTTTTGCGGTGAAATCATCGTACTGCCGATGTATTTTTTTGGGGTGCTCGGAGTAATGTGGTGACGAAAGTAATAGTGGGTGACGTTGATGTTCAACAATGAACACCAGAGAAAAATCAATGGACTGACGTTTCTAAGTTGTGACACTTTTATAACGTAAACGTCGCCGTTGGGGTTGACAACGAACACCAATGGCATCGACGTTCCACTTATTAAAAATTATTGTCATGGCGCAGACACGGATACGGACATATCATACGGCACGACATGTACACGACGGTATGACTATTTTCAAAATATAAGGCCACGACTTGTTGGCAACACGATCTTTGTATCATTCCAAAAAAATTGTGTTTGACGTTTACATGAAATTTATAAATTTCTTAAAATAAATTCATTTCATAAAAAAACATATCGTTTGTACACGGCGATATGACTATTTTCAAGATATAAGGCCACGACATGTTGCCTACACGATCTTTATATCATGCCAAAAAAATTGTGGTTTGACGATTACATGAAATATTAAATTTCTTGAAATGAATTTTTTTTCGTAAAAAAACATATCGTTTATATAAAATATTAAATATCTTGGGAAAAAAAAATTATTTCGGCCACAAATATTGCTAAACTGGCTATAGTGTATTGTTGATTTAATTTCTATGGAAATTCGAATTGTGTATTTTACCATTGCCGTTAAAATTAGCCTAGATCTAAGAATACAAAAAAAAGGTTCAGTAGTGTCGAAATGTGTCGATTTTGTGTCGTGGAGTGTTGACAATGTGTGAGATTTTAATTAAAATTTTAATTAATATTCATTTCATCAACCGGCACCTGTTGGATATGGCGTCGGGGTGTATCGGAGCGTGTCGTGTCATGTATTTGGTAGAACACGTGTTGTTGCAAATAATGTCGAAAATAACTTCATTTTTTCGGTTAAAATAGATTTAAGTAGAAATTGAAAAAAAAATTTGTTCAGTAGTATCGAAAAGTATCCATACGATGTCGGGAGGTGTCGAAGATGTGTCGGATATTCATTTCATCAACCGCCACGTGCCGGACATACCATCGTAATGTATCAGACTCAGCTTTTGTTATCATTTCACATGTCGTATATTTCTGATTGCCCCTCTTAGATTACTTTTGGTGTAGATCTGTTGTTGCTTCATGTCATACTCATTTGTAGGATACAGTTTGCGTAGCAGACCATGGTTTGGGTGCTTCCTTGCATCAACACCAAGAGATATATCAGTCTTATTTTGTTGATAGCCTGGCACATTTGCAGCATAGACAATTGGAGAGGCTTTGACAACAACATTTTGTACAAGAAATTTTAAAGCTTGGTTGAATCACTTTCTGTTCCTCGGTGTGATAGGGTCTTAAAAGAAAGGAGGTACTTTAGGTCCTCCTCTTGGTTTTTTTTTTTGTTTTTTTGTTTTTTTTTGATTAGTTGTTTTGGGTCAGAGGAGTCTTTTATTCCAACACATGGGGGTGGTGAATATGTGTTGATGACGCTGTTTTTAAGGAGAGTCGGGAGATGACTATTTGTAAAACCTCAGTTTTTCTTATCAATAAAATTTGAAATTTACAACAAAAAAAAGTCTTTGTCTCATTTTGAGAGTTGGTTTGATATTGTTACGCTATTTTTCAGGAGATTCACTGTTGAAATTCACTAGTGAATATTAATAGTGAATTTTCGAATAACAGTGAATTTTGACAATGAATTTCGAACAAACATAATTTTTGACTGTAGCATTGTAGTTACTGAATCTATGACTCAACATCATACATGTACTAATCAACCAAGAGACAAAAAAAGAGATTATATATATATATACTAGTGGTGTATGCCGTGCAATGCACGGCAATACGGCCCTGGAAAGAGTTTAGAGAAGTTTACATAAGGTAGAATCTCTCACACATACTGAATGATGTTACAGAAGTTTCAAATGAAGAAGTCTTACCACATTACCTGTGGTACTATCTTTTCCACTTATGTAATTGTACATACACGTCCATGCATATAGATTACATAGTCATGTATAAAAATATATGCAAAAAATTCATGAACAAAATCATCTCACGTTTATACTATAAATCTAGTACATTGGTCGCAATTAAATTAAGTCCGAACAATCAAAATAAAGCGATTTGAGCACAAGTCTTCGAAATGGTCTGGCTATGGTGAAGTTATCCACAAAGTCAAATTTCTTTTGCATCTTTCCAGGAACTAAGTGACATCGATCCGCATTAATCTAATTATAATTTCATTTTCAACAAGAAAACAAACAGGGAGAGAAATGTATAAAAAATTGAAAGTAAATAGGGAGATCGTTCATATTGACCCCACTATTTTATAGTATAACGTAGTCTCATGAAAGCTGCAACTTCTGTTGAACAAAGAATATTGACAACACATTCAAAGGTTATAAAAAAAATTAAATATCATGCAATCAAATCAAATACATGTCAAGTTGCTAGCAAACCAATGCTTTTACTTCCAGTAAATTTTTGGTCCACTTTGGTCCCGATGAGTAACAACAGGCACAAACCAATTCTAGGATATTGTCAACATTATCTCATCGAAGCTATGGCCGCCAATAGGTTTAATTCTTGGAAAGTAAGAAAATGATGACAAAACTCCTGTTTATTAAAAATGCACGCTGCTACAAAAGCCAACTTTCTTTTAATAAACACGTAACCAAAGCATGGTAATAACGTTAAAATCTACGAAAACAAACCTGAAGGAATCCTCCAAAAGGAGCTAAATCAATACCAGGGCCAATGACTGGGATTTGCAAACTAAATCACAAATGACTGAGATTTGCTACCAGCGACAAATGAATTCTCCTTCCACCTCTAGTTGGCCGGTCATATGAATTTCCCAAGTGATTCTTCATCATAATGCAAGGACATGTCTACAAGATTAAATAAACTAAGCGCCTACAATTAACAATGTAAGGAAAAAAATCTACAATGCAAAAGACCGAGTCTGTATGGAAAAATCGACGCTACCCTGAACAAAAACGTTAACAACTGTCTTCGAGCAGCAGCATCAACATCGCCCTTATATAAAGTGAGGGAAAAAAAGAACGAAACAGTCTCACAAAAATCAAAAGAAACTCTGCCTTTTGCTCGTGCAATCTCAATCTTTCACTATGAAAAATATAATTGAACAAAATCTCCTACCATTTCACAAAGTCGTCGACGTGTACAGATTGAATGAAAAACCGTCGATACAAGCACACACACATATATACAGTAAGCATTAATTTGTTACTCTAAAAAGAGAAGCATTAATTTGTACGGCAAAACTCAAATCCATGTTAGATAAAGCATTAAAAGAAGAGGCAAAAACTTTAAGCAACTGAAAGAGCAAAAATCATTACCCAAATTTTGTTGTTGAGGTCTACGCCTGATTCGAAGAGCTACATAAGGAAGAACGGAAGAGACTTGCATATGAAATAAGCACCATCGTGAAATTTCAGCAAAAAATACATGCGCAAAATCAAAGAAAAGAAACAGATACAGAACTAAAAGAATTAATCAAAATTAGTAGAAAATTAAATAGATGAGTGGAACCACGGAATTTAATTTGGTCAAAAAAACCTACACAAAAACGGATAAAAGCAACTAAAAACATATTGAGAACTAAAATACTTAATCAAAATTATCATCGGTTGTTGATTGTACAAAGATAACTTGTTTATCTTTTACCCCCGTGTAAGCTTGGTGATTTAGAAGGTTTTACTGCAGCAGAAAACAGCAGCATTTCAAACGCACGTTTGGACCTTTCAAACGTGCGTTTGGGACTGTTTTTTTCGAATACTGAGAGCAAGGGACTGAAACGCACGTTTGGGAACCTTCCAAACGTGCGTTTGAGCAGTTTTTAGCCATAAAAACCCAATTTGGATCGAATTTTTGGGGAAGAACATAGGAGACGCGAATGGAGTTGTTTTAGGGTAATTTTGGGCGATTTTCTTCGTTTTTAGGAGTTAGAATTAGTGTAATATACCGTTAGAATCGTCTTTCAATCCTCTCTTCGATTATCTAACTCTTAGCTGCGATTTATAACATTTCATTGGGCAAAATTCGATCTTTTGTGTTCAACTTTTGTGCTTATCTTCTCCAACTCGAATTTCTGCAACTTTATGGTAATTTTCTTCTCTTTTATGCTTGTTATGCTTCTCCTTTACTACTTTCTTTATGTTTTAACTTGTATAATGTGTAGATAATTCCTCCCCATAGTCGAATCATGTGAAATGTGGTGAAATCACCCTTTGGGTGATGAAATTGGGAGTGGGTAGTGCTTTTTATCATTATATCTTGCATATTTCATGTCTTAGAACTTGTTATAACTGATTTGGGCTAGATTGATCACCTAGGTCAAACATCACACACACCACTCTTGAGAGTTGTTCGAGAGAGGGGTGTGGGAAAAGGGTTCTAGGATCGCGGTGTAGTTTCGGTTTAGTTGTTAAACCGAGCTCATCGTGAGGTTACTCGTTTATACGTTTAAGCGGCTCGAGTGCAAAACATGACTTGTTAGGAGAGAGTTGTTCAGACCTTAACATGGCATAAGGTGTTAGAAGAGAGTTGTTCAGACGCTAGCACCTGGTTTAGGAGTTCGCACCCGTGAAAAGTTCGTTTAGTATATTGCACACTCCCGGTTTTGTCTATCCTCGGGGTTGAAATTAGTCATTTTGATCATGGTTCGGCTATGTCCCTTTCTCCCTTTAGACTTGTTAGTTTAATTTACTTTAGTTTAATTGAAGTGTACAAACATTCCAACAACTTGTTTGCCTAGACTAAGCAATAAGTTCACTTTGGTACTTACAAGCACATCTTCTCTGTGGGATCGACCTCGGACTCCTGTAGCTTTACTCGCAATCGACCCGGTACACTGCCGGTTAGAGAGCTTGTTTAGTCACCGTTGTCTTGAGTATTATAAATTTGTTTGGTGAAAAATAACGCTCATCAAAATGGCGCCGTTGCCGGGGAAGATGTGTGCTATTAGGGACAACTCAACCTTTAGAGGACGGCAATCGAAAATCCTTATTTCTTCCTAGATCATTATCTCGAGGTGTGTCGGACTATAAGGATGGAAGGTGTTAGTGAAGAGGCAATCAAGCTACTTTTGTTCCCATTCACTCTAAAAGACCAAGCAAGGGCGTGGTATGACTCCTTAAGGCACGACTCCCTACACACTTGGACCGAGGTGGTGCGCACATTTTTGCTTAAATACTATCCACCGGGGAAAGTTTTTGATTTGAAGGAGGCGATCATGACCTTTGATGCTTATGAAGACGAGTCACTACTCGAGGCATGGGAACGGTATAAGGCCTTGTTGCGCCAATGTCCCGTACATGGAGTCACTCTTGGGGACCAAGTCCATTGTTTCTTGAGGGGACTTGATCAAGATATGCAAAACCGACTTCATGCTTCAAGCGGTGGTGATATAATGATGTTACAACCGATCAAGCGTTTGACCAAATTGAACGGATTGCGGAAACTTCAAGAATTTATGTTTCCGAGACGAGAAGAGGGCCAAGACGCAAGAAACCGAGTGAGATGAAGTCGGTAAGGAAAAGATTGAAGATGCACACCATGAGAAATTGTTGGACCAACAAGAGGAATCTTTGCAAAATCTTGAAGATCGAGTAGTGCAACTAGATGAAAAGAGGAGGTTTGAGAAAGAAGAAGAAACAAGAAAGGAGCTAGAAGCCGTGGAAAAGAGCGAGAAGAGGCTCATTCAAGGAAATCGGAGAGAGAGGATGATGATTTTTATTTTGATGAAGCGTTTTCCGAGCTAGAGATTGAGTTGGGATCGCCCATGTCACTAGAGGTTCCTCTTGTGGAGTTTGGCTTGTGGTAAGTTTCACATTCTTCCGATTACACCCTCACTTCCGATGTGAACATTGATGATGCCTTGGTGGAATGTATGGTGGAACCAACCATTGCTAAGACTCAACATGAAATCTTTGGTGATGAAAGTAGCTCGTTTTGGGATGAAGAAGAGATGGAAGAGGTGCAATGTTTGTCTATTACACCGCCTCCCGAAGAAATGCAAGACGATGACTTGGAGGAGTGTATGATAGATTTGAGCACATTTTTTGAAGAACCGGATTCTGAGTTTGAAGAGAAGACGGGATCGCCCATTTCACCACCACTCCCGATTGAAGTGTATGATGATGCAATTTTGGAGTGTGTGATGAAATCTCATGAGCTTGATATGACATCCGTGGTAGAGCTACCGGAAGAGTTGGAGGTGATTAGCAAACCGGTCCCGGACTACTACACTTTTTACTCCCCGGTAGATGAAGCTCACAAGATTTATGAAAGGGAACAACTACCATGGGATGGTAATTTCAAGAAGAGGATGATGGCGGATTTCAACGAAAGGGGATTCCCAAGAGCCATGTGCGGTAAGTTCCTAGTGAACTCGTTTTCCCTATGCTTGCTATGCTCATTCTCCTTGAATTGTTGATATTCTTGAGTTCGGATTTCGGTTGATGGTTTTTGGTGATTTTTGATTGAATTAAAAATGTTGTCTTGAGTTGTTTTGAGTCTTTTGTGGTATGAGTCCGTATAGCGCCACTACGTCGATGCTAACGACGTTAAACAAAGCACTTCTACTTTTTCTCTTTGTGCCAATAGTATAACTTTGAAAAAATTGGCACCGTATAAGTCATTTTGTCGAGCCAAAGACACAAAACAAAGGCGCTTTGTGGGAGGAAACCCACCTTTTTGGTAATAATTATGTGTTTGGAATAGTCTTTGGTTGCAAGAGGGTAGAGTTTTGTCTTGAAAAAGAGAGGTTGGGGTGAGAGCTTCCTTTTGGTTCTTGTTTTTATACTTAGACGTGAATGTTTTTATGTGAGCCTCTCGTGGCCTTATTTTATGCGTGGATGCTCTGTGTTTCTTTTGATTATCTTTACATCCAAAGTGCACTTCCCGTCTAGTATGGTTGATATGCTTTGATACCTTGATTGTGGCATGGCTTCTATTTTTAGATATCTCGTATCTATCACCATCTTTTGGCACGTGGATTTTTTCCCGTGCATGTGTTTGCCTTGGATTTTGTTTCTATGGTTTCAGGTACTCGAGATGGAGCTTACTAGAAGATGTCACGTGAGCTAAAGTGCGCCTTTCTGCCGGGTTTTGGTCAAACAGCTAAGTCTTTTACTCTTTTCATCTCTCACACACTGAGGACAGTGTTTCGTTTAAGTGTGGGGTGGGAGACTTAGCCGTTTTCTTGTTTTCGTTGTTAAATGTGCTATAAATGTGGTATACTTGGCCTATGACCGGGCTCGAGTCGATTTTTGGGTAATTTTTAAAAAAATTCAAGGGTCTTAACACCGTGTTGTATGTGTTATTTTCACATTTGAGTGGTGATCACCTTAGTCAGGATCCCGAATATGTGCATTATGGTTTGTTTTTATCTCGAGAATGGAGTTGAATAATTTCACGGAAGCTACACCTTGTGCACAATTTGATTACTACCACCTTTCATATCACTAGCCTTGAGACGAAATGTCATAGGTTTACCTAAGTAGGACATGGGATGACGGTTTTGGCGTTCTCTTGACCCTACCATAGCCAAATAAGCCTTAACCGGAACATTTACCCTTCGTAGCCCCTCTCAGCCTTGATAGAATGGTCGACCACCATTCGCTTATAGCCGTTTTGTTACTTAGTCGAAACCTACCCTTGAGCCTTATTATGGTCACATTTCCTTCATTTTATACCCTACGAGTGGACTTAGTCTTCTGTTAGATCACACTTGCTAAGGCAAGTGTGGGGTGGGAGAGATGATGTTTTTGATTGGGTTGTTGTTTCTCGTTTTGAGCTATAAAGTGTTGAGGAGCTCATTTGGGCTTGGTGTTCGGCTCTTGGGCCAAAAGAAAAGAAAATCTCTTCTTCTATCTCTTCCTTAAAAAAAAATAATAAAAAAAAAAAGAAAAAAAAAAGAAAAAAAAAAGAAAAAGAGAGGATGTACATAGAAATAAAGGCGTGGAGTCAAAGTAAGGAGCTCAATGATAAATTTTTATGATGTTAGAGTTGGGATAGTGAGATAGGTGCTAGTGTGCTTGAACTCACCTCACGACACTTGAAACATAGTCGAGTTTGGCAATGAGTTCGGGTGCACCTTTGGTAACCTATGGTTCCCAAAATGTCAAAGTTGATCAAAAAGGAGTTTTGGGTGGTTTGCATGATAAAGATGAGTTGGTACTTGGTTGATTAGGTTCACTCGTACTTTTTTCTCCAGTTCCCAAAATACCCCTTTCGACTAACCGAAATCACCCTAACCTAACGTTATAACCGCTCAAGTCCTGCCCGATCGTGTCCAAACTTAGTAAACTAGATTAGTGGAGAGGCTCGTGATTATGAAACGGTTGGTAGACTTTTGGTTGGGATTCAAGCCCCGACAATCATTTTGAGCATTTGGTTTTAGCTTGGCACTACACACACTCCATTTTCTTGATAATGTTGTACCAATGTGTTTATGTTCGTGTTTCTTACTTTGGGGCCACCTCGAGAGTGTGAGTAGTAGCACCTACATCATAAAGTTGAATCCCTTGGTTTGTTTTAAAACGCCTACTTTCCTCGAGGACGAGCAAAGGCTAAGTGTGGGGTGGTTGATGGGAGTCAACTTTACATGATTCCGGTGCATCTTTTACCCCCGTTTATCCCACTTTTAGCACGTTTCTTGGTGATTTAGACCGTTTTAGGGGCAATATCGTGAATTATTAGCACGGGGAGTAAATCCGTCACTTTGATAGTTTACTACCTCTTTTTAGTGATATTGACCCTATTCCCGAGCACTTTTACCCTCGGAATATTTTGGATGTTTTTGGTTGTTGTGATGATGTAGGGAAATGGTGTCTCGAGAACCCGGAAGGCAAAGAATTATGATGAGAAGCATGGTCAAGGTGCAACAATGAGCCAAAGAAGAAGAAAGATGAAGAAAAGGGGTGAGAAGTTTTAGTATCTCAACCCCCATGTTCTGGTTCAGCAGCATTTTGAACCATGATGGAGGCATTTTCTGGTCATGACTTCTTCATGAAAGTTGTAGAGAATTGAAAGAGCTTTCCAACGCATCTTGAATCACCCAAATAGGAGCTCGGACGAAGAAGTTATGAAGGTTTTACCGCAGCGAGAAAACAAGAAAGCATTTCAAACGCACGTTTGGACCTTTCAAACGTGCGTTTGGGACTGTTTTTTTTTCGAATACCGAGAGCAAGGGACTGAAACGCACGTTTGGGAACCTTCCAAACGTGCGTTTGAGCAGTTTTTAGCCATAAAAACCCAATTTGGATCGAATTTTTGGGGAAGAACATAGGAGACGCGAATGGAGTTGTTTTAGGGTAATTTTGGGCGATTTTCTTCGTTTTTAGGAGTTAGAATTAGTGTAATATACCGTTAGAATCGTCTTTCAATCATCTCTTCGATTATCTAACTCTTAGCTGCGATTTATAACATTTCATTGGGCAAAATTCGATCTTTTGTGTTCAACTTTTGTGCTTATCTTCTCCAACTCGAATTTCTGCAACTTTATGGTAATTTTCTTCTCTTTTATGCTTGTTATGCTTCTCCTTTACTACTTTCTTTATGTTTTAACTTGTATAATGTGTAGATAATTCCTCCCCATAGTCGAATCATGTGAAATGTGGTGAAATCACCCTTTGGGTGATGAAATTGGGAGTGGGTAGTGCTTTTTATCATTATATCTTGCATATTTCATGTCTTAGAACTTGTTATAACTGATTTGGGCTAGATTGATCACCTAGGTCAAACATCACACACACCACTCTTGAGAGTTGTTCAGAGAGAGGGGTGTGGGAAAAGGGTTCTAGGATCGCGGTGTAGTTTCGGTTTAGTTGTTAAACTGAGCTCATCGTGAGGTTACTCGTTTATACGTTTAAGCGGCTCGAGTGCAAAACATGACTTGTTAGGAGAGAGTTGTTCAGACCTTAACATGGCATAAGGTGTTAGAAGAGAGTTGTTCAGACGCTAGCACCTGGTTTAGGAGTTCGCACCCGTGAAAAGTTCGTTTAGTATATTGCACACTCCCGGTTTTGTCTATCCTCGGGGTTGAAATTAGTCATTTTGATCATGGTTCGGCTATGTCCCTTTCTCCCTTTAGACTTGTTAGTTTAATTTACTTTAGTTTAATTGAAGTGTACAAACATTCCAACAACTTGTTTGCCTAGACTAAGCAATAAGTTCACTTTGGTACTTACAAGCACATCTTCTCTGTGGGATCGACCTCGGACTCCTGTAGCTTTACTCGCAATCGACCCGGTACACTGCCGGTTAGAGAGCTTGTTTAGTCACCGTTGTCTTGAGTATTATAAATTTGTTTGGTGAAAAATAACGCTCATCAAAATGGCGCCGTTGCCGGGGAAGATGTGTGCTATTAGGGACAACTCAACCTTTAGAGGGACGGCAATCGAAAATCCTTATTTCTTCCTAGATCATTATCTCGAGGTGTGTCGGACTATAAGGATGGAAGGTGTTAGTGAAGAGGCAATCAAGCTACTTTTGTTCCCATTCACTCTAAAAGACCAAGCAAGGGCGTGGTATGACTCCTTAAGGCACGACTCCCTACACACTTGGACCGAGGTGGTGCGCACATTTTTGCTTAAATACTATCCACCGGGGAAAGTTTTTGATTTGAAGGAGGCGATCATGACCTTTGATGCTTATGAAGACGAGTCACTACTCGAGGCATGGGAACGGTATAAGGCCTTGTTGCGCCAATGTCCCGTACATGGAGTCACTCTTGGGGACCAAGTCCATTGTTTCTTGAGGGGACTTGATCAAGATATGCAAAACCGACTTCATGCTTCAAGCGGTGGTGATATAATGATGTTACAACCTGATCAAGCGTTTGACCAAATTGAACGGATTGCGGAAACTTCAAGAATTTATGTTTCCGAGACGAGAAGAGGGCCAAGACGCAAGAAACCGAGTGAGATGAAGTCGGTAAGGGAAAAGATTGAAGATGCACACCATGAGAAATTGTTGGACCAACAAGAGGAATCTTTGCAAAATCTTGAAGATCGAGTAGTGCAACTAGATGAAAAGAGGAGGTTTGAGAAAGAAGAAGAAACAAGAAAGGAGCTAGAAGCCGTGGAAAAAGAGCGAGAAGAGGCTCATTCAAGGAAATCGGAGAGAGAGGATGATGATTTTTATTTTGATGAAGCGTTTTCCGAGCTAGAGATTGAGTTGGGATCGCCCATGTCACTAGAGGTTCCTCTTGTGGAGTTTGACTGTGGTAAGTTTCACATTCTTCCGATTACACCCTCACTTCCTGATGTGAACATTGATGATGCCTTGGTGGAATGTATGGTGGAACCAACCATTGCTAAGACTCAACATGAAATCTTTGGTGATGAAAGTAGCTCGTTTTGGGATGAAGAAGAGATGGAAGAGGTGCAATGTTTGTCTATTACACCGCCTCCCGAAGAAATGCAAGACGATGACTTGGAGGAGTGTATGATAGATTTGAGCACATTTTTTGAAGAACCGGATTCTGAGTTTGAAGAGAAGACGGGATCGCCCATTTCACCACCACTCCCGATTGAAGTGTATGATGATGCAATTTTGGAGTGTGTGATGAAATCTCATGAGCTTGATATGACATCCGTGGTAGAGCTACCGGAAGAGTTGGAGGTGATTAGCAAACCGGTCCCGGACTACTACACTTTTTACTCCCCGGTAGATGAAGCTCACAAGATTTATGAAAGGGAACAACTACCATGGGATGGTAATTTCAAGAAGAGGATGATGGCGGATTTCAACGAAAGGGGATTCCCAAGAGCCATGTGCGGTAAGTTCCTAGTGAACTCGTTTTCCCTATGCTTGCTATGCTCATTCTCCTTGAATTGTTGATATTCTTGAGTTCGGATTTCGGTTGATGGTTTTTGGTGATTTTTGATTGAATTAAAAATGTTGTCTTGAGTTGTTTTGAGTCTTTTGTGGTATGAGTCCGTATAGCGCCACTACGTCGATGCTAACGACGTTAAACAAAGCACTTCTACTTTTTCTCGCCTGTGCCAATAGTATAACTTTGAAAAAATTGGCACCGTATAAGTCATTTTGTCGAGCCAAAGACATAAAACAAAGGCGCTTTGTGGGAGGAAACCCACCTTTTTGGTAATAATTATGTGTTTGGAATAGTCTTTGGTTGCAAGAGGGTAGAGTTTTGTCTTGAAAAAGAGAGGTTGGGGTGAGAGCTTCCTTTTGGTTCTTGTTTTTATACTTAGACGTGAATGTTTTTATGTGAGCCTCTGTGGCCTTATTTTATGCGTGGATGCTCTGTGTTTCTTTTGATTATCTTTACATCCAGTGCACTTCCCGTCTAGTATGGTTGATATGCTTTGATACCTTGATTGTGGCATGGCTTCTATTTTTAGATATCTCGTATCTATCACCATCTTTTGGCACGTGGATTTTTTCCCGTGCATGTGTTTGCCTTGGATTTTGTTTCTATGGTTTCAGGTACTCGAGATGGAGCTTACTAGAAGATGTCACGTGAGCTAAAGTGCGCCTTTCTGCCGGGTTTTGGTCAAACAGCTAAGTCTTTTACTCTTTTCATCTCTCACACACTGAGGACAGTGTTTCGTTTAAGTGTGGGGTGGGAGACTTAGCCGTTTTCTTGTTTTCGTTGTTAAATGTGCTATAAATGTGGTATACTTGGCCTATGACCGGGCTCGAGTCGATTTTTGGGTAATTTTTAAAAAATTTCAAGGGTCTTAACACCGTGTTGTATGTGTTATTTTCACATTTGAGTGGTGATCACCTTAGTCAGGATCCCGAATATGTGCATTATGGTTTGTTTTTATCTCGAGAATGGAGTTGAATAATTTCACGGAAGCTACACCTTGTGCACAATTTGATTACTACCACCTTTCATATCACTAGCCTTGAGACGAAATGTCATAGGTTTACCTAAGTAGGACATGGGATGACGGTTTTGGCGTTCTCTTGACCCTACCATAGCCAAATAAGCCTTAACCGGAACATTTACCCTTCGTAGCCCCTCTCGGCCTTGATAGAATGGTCGACCACCATTCGCTTATAGCCGTTTTGTTACTTAGTCGAAACCTACCCTTGAGCCTTATTATGGTCACATTTCCTTCATTTTATACCCTACGAGTGGACTTAGTCTTGTTAGATCACACTTGCTAAGGCAAGTGTGGGGTGGGAGAGATGATGTTTTTGATTGGGTTGTTGTTTCTCGTTTTGAGCTATAAAGTGTTGAGGAGCTCATTTGGGCTTGGTGTTCGGCTCTTGGGCCAAAAGAAAAGAAAATCTCTTCTTCTATCTCTTCCTTAAAAAAAAATAATAAAAAAAAAAAAGAAAAAAAAAAGAAAAAGAGAGGATGTACATAGAAATAAAGGCGTGGAGTCAAAGTAAGGAGCTCAATGATAAATTTTTATGATGTTAGAGTTGGGATAGTGAGATAGGTGCTAGTGTGCTTGAACTCACCTCACGACACTTGAAACATAGTCGAGTTTGGCAATGAGTTCGGGTGCACTGGTAACCTATGGTTCCCAAAATGTCAAAGTTGATCAAAAAGGAGTTTTGGGTGGTTTGCATGATAAAGATGAGTTGGTACTTGGTTGATTAGGTTCACTCGTACTTTTTTCTCCAGTTCCCAAAATACCCCTTTCGACTAACCGAAATCACCCTAACCTAACGTTATAACCGCTCAAGTCCTGCCCGATCGTGTCCAAACTTAGTAAACTAGATTAGTGGAGAGGCTCGTGATTATGAAACGGTTGGTAGACTTTTGGTTGGGATTCAAGCCCCGACAATCATTTTGAGCATTTGGTTTTAGCTTGGCACTACACACACTCCATTTTCTTGATAATGTTGTACCAATGTGTTTATGTTCGTGTTTCTTACTTTGGGGCCACCTCGAGAGTGTGAGTAGTAGCACCTACATCATAAAGTTGAATCCCTTGGTTTGTTTTAAAACGCCTACTTTCCTCGAGGACGAGCAAAGGCTAAGTGTGGGGTGGTTGATGGGAGTCAACTTTACATGATTCCGGTGCATCTTTTACCCCCGTTTATCCCACTTTTAGCACGTTTCTTGGTGATTTAGACCGTTTTAGGGGCAATATCGTGAATTATTAGCACGGGGAGTAAATCCGTCACTTTGATAGTTTACTACCTCTTTTTAGTGATATTGACCCTATTCCCGAGCACTTTTACCCTCTGGAATGTTTTGGATGTTTTTGGTTGTTGTGATGATGTAGGGAAATGGTGTCTCGAGAACCCGGAAGGCAAAGAATTATGATGAGAAGCATGGTCAAGGTGCAACAATGAGCCAAAGAAGAAGAAAGATGAAGAAAAGGGGTGAGAAGTTTTAGTATCTCAACCCCTATGTTCTGGTTCAGCAGCATTTTGAACCATGATGGAGGCATTTTCTGGTCATGACTTCTTCATGAAAGTTGTAGAGAATTGAAAGAGCTTTCCAACGCATCTTGAATCACCCAAATCGGAGCTCGGACGAAGAAGTTATGAAGGTTTTACTGCAGCAGAAAACAGCAGCATTTCAAACGCACGTTTGGACCTTTCAAACGTGCGTTTGGGACTGTTTTTTTCGAATACTGAGAGCAAGGGACTGAAACGCACGTTTGGGAACCTTCCAAACGTGCGTTTGAGCAGTTTTTAGCCATAAAAACCCAATTTGGATCGAATTTTTGGGGAAGAACATAGGAGACGCGAATGGAGTTGTTTTAGGGTAATTTTGGGCGATTTTCTTCGTTTTTAGGAGTTAGAATTAGTGTAATATACCGTTAGAATCGTCTTTCAATCCTCTCTTCGATTATCTAACTCTTAGCTGCGATTTATAACATTTCATTGGGCAAAATTCGATCTTTTGTGTTCAACTTTTGTGCTTATCTTCTCCAACTCGAATTTCTGCAACTTTATGGTAATTTTCTTCTCTTTTATGCTTGTTATGCTTCTCCTTTACTACTTTCTTTATGTTTTAACTTGTATAATGTGTAGCTAATTCCTCCCCATAGTCGAATCATGTGAAATGTGGTGAAATCACCCTTTGGGTGATGAAATTGGGAGTGGGTAGTGCTTTTTATCATTATATCTTGCATATTTCATGTCTTAGAACTTGTTATAACTGATTTGGGCTAGATTGATCACCTAGGTCAAACATCACACACACCACTCTTGAGAGTTGTTCGAGAGAGAGGGGTGTGGGAAAAGGGTTCTAGGATCGCGGTGTAGTTTCGGTTTAGTTGTTAAACTGAGCTCATCGTGAGGTTACTCGTTTATACGTTTAAGCGGCTCGAGTGCAAAACATGACTTGTTAGGAGAGAGTTGTTCAGACCTTAACATGGCATAAGGTGTTAGAAGAGAGTTGTTCAGACGCTAGCACCTGGTTTAGGAGTTCGCACCCGTGAAAAGTTCGTTTAGTATATTGCACACTCCCGGTTTTGTCTATCCTCGGGGTTGAAATTAGTCATTTTGATCATGGTTCGGCTATGTCCCTTTCTCCCTTTAGACTTGTTAGTTTAATTTACTTTAGTTTAATTGAAGTGTACAAACATTCCAACAACTTGTTTGCCTAGACTAAGCAATAAGTTCACTTTGGTACTTACAAGCACATCTTCTCGTGGGATCGACCTCGGACTCCCGTAGCTTTACTCGCAATCGACCCGGTACACTGCCGGTTAGAGAGCTTGTTTAGTCACCGTTGTCTTGAGTATTATAAATTTGTTTGGTGAAAAATAACGCTCATCAAAATGGCGCCGTTGCCGGGGAAGATGTGTGCTATTAGGGACAACTCAACCTTTAGAGGGACGGCAATCGAAAATCCTTATTTCTTCCTAGATCATTATCTCGAGGTGTGTCGGACTATAAGGATGGAAGGTGTTAGTGAAGAGGCAATCAAGCTACTTTTGTTCCCATTCACTCTAAAAGACCAAGCAAGGGCGTGGTATGACTCCTTAAGGCACGACTCCCTACACACTTGGACCGAGGTGGTGCGCACATTTTTGCTTAAATACTATCCACCGGGGAAAGTTTTTGATTTGAAGGAGGCGATCATGACCTTTGATGCTTATGAAGACGAGTCACTACTCGAGGCATGGGAACGGTATAAGGCCTTGTTGCGCCAATGTCCCGTACATGGAGTCACTCTTGGGGACCAAGTCCATTGTTTCTTGAGGGGACTTGATCAAGATATGCAAAACCGACTTCATGCTTCAAGCGGTGGTGATATAATGATGTTACAACCCGATCAAGCGTTTGACCAAATTGAACGGATTGCGGAAACTTCAAGAATTTATGTTTCCGAGACGAGAAGAGGGCCAAGACGCAAGAAACCGAGTGAGATGAAGTCGGTAAGGAAAAGATTGAAGATGCACACCATGAGAAATTGTTGGACCAACAAGAGGAATCTTTGCAAAATCTTGAAGATCGAGTAGTGCAACTAGATGAAAAGAGGAGGTTTGAGAAAGAAGAAGAAACAAGAAAGGAGCTAGAAGCCGTGGAAAAAGAGCGAGAAGAGGCTCATTCAAGGAAATCGGAGAGAGAGGATGATGATTTTTATTTTGATGAAGCGTTTTCCGAGCTAGAGATTGAGTTGGGATCGCCCATGTCACTAGAGGTTCCTCTTGTGGAGTTTGATCGTGGTAAGTTTCACATTCTTCCGATTACACCCTCACTTCCCGATGTGAACATTGATGATGCCTTGGTGGAATGTATGGTGGAACCAACCATTGCTAAGACTCAACATGAAATCTTTGGTGATGAAAGTAGCTCGTTTTGGGATGAAGAAGAGATGGAAGAGGTGCAATGTTTGTCTATTACACCGCCTCCCGAAGAAATGCAAGACGATGACTTGGAGGAGTGTATGATAGATTTGAGCACATTTTTTGAAGAACCGGATTCTGAGTTTGAAGAGAAGACGGGATCGCCCATTTCACCACCACTCCCGATTGAAGTGTATGATGATGCAATTTTGGAGTGTGTGATGAAATCTCATGAGCTTGATATGACATCCGTGGTAGAGCTACCGGAAGAGTTGGAGGTGATTAGCAAACCGGTCCCGGACTACTACACTTTTTACTCCCCGGTAGATGAAGCTCACAAGATTTATGAAAGGGAACAACTACCATGGGATGGTAATTTCAAGAAGAGGATGATGGCGGATTTCAACGAAAGGGGATTCCCAAGAGCCATGTGCGGTAAGTTCCTAGTGAACTCGTTTTCCCTATGCTTGCTATGCTCATTCTCCTTGAATTGTTGATATTCTTGAGTTCGGATTTCGGTTGATGGTTTTTGGTGATTTTTGATTGAATTAAAAATGTTGTCTTGAGTTGTTTTGAGTCTTTTGTGGTATGAGTCCGTATAGCGCCACTACGTCGATGCTAACGACGTTAAACAAAGCACTTCTACTTTTTCTCGCCTGTGCCAATAGTATAACTTTGAAAAAATTGGCACCGTATAAGTCATTTTGTCGAGCCAAAGACATAAAACAAAGGCGCTTTGTGGGAGGAAACCCACCTTTTTGGTAATAATTATGTGTTTGGAATAGTCTTTGGTTGCAAGAGGGTAGAGTTTTGTCTTGAAAAAGAGAGGTTGGGGTGAGAGCTTCCTTTTGGTTCTTGTTTTTATACTTAGACGTGAATGTTTTTATGTGAGCCTCTCGTGGCCTTATTTTATGCGTGGATGCTCTGTGTTTCTTTTGATTATCTTTACATCCAAGTGCACTTCCCGTCTAGTATGGTTGATATGCTTTGATACCTTGATTGTGGCATGGCTTCTATTTTTAGATATCTCGTATCTATCACCATCTTTTGGCACGTGGATTTTTTCCCGTGCATGTGTTTGCCTTGGATTTTGTTTCTATGGTTTCGTGTACTCGAGATGGAGCTTACTAGAAGATGTCACGTGAGCTAAAGTGCGCCTTTTCGCCGGGTTTTGGTCAAACGGCCTAAGTCTTTTACTCTTTTCATCTCTCACACACCGAGGACGAGTGTTTCGTTTAAGTGTGGGGTGGGAGACTTAGCCGTTTTCTTGTTTTCGTTGTTAAATGTGCTATAAATGTGGTATACTTGGCCTATGACCGGGCTCGAGTCGATTTTTGGGTAATTTTTAAAAAATTTCAAGGGTCTTAACACCGTGTTGTATGTGTTATTTTCACATTTGAGTGGTGATCACCTTAGTCAGGATCCCGAATATGTGCATTATGGTTTGTTTTTATCTCGAGAATGGAGTTGAATAATTTCACGGAAGCTACACCTTGTGCACAATTTGATTACTACCACCTTTCATATCACTAGCCTTGAGACGAAATGTCATAGGTTTACCTAAGTAGGACATGGGATGACGGTTTTGGCGTTCTCTTGACCCTACCATAGCCAAATAAGCCTTAACCGGAACATTTACCCTTCGTAGCCCCTCTCAGCCTTGATAGAATGGTCTGACCACCATTCGCTTATAGCCGTTTTGTTACTTAGTCAGAAACCTACCCTTGAGCCTTATTATGGTCACATTTCCTTCATTTTATACCCTACGAGTGGACTTAGTCTTCTGTTAGATCACACTTGCTAAGGCAAGTGTGGGGTGGGAGAGATGATGTTTTTGATTGGGTTGTTGTTTCTCGTTTTGAGCTATAAAGTGTTGAGGAGCTCATTTGGGCTTGGTGTTCGGCTCTTGGGCCAAAAGAAAAGAAAATCTCTTCTTCTATCTCTTCCTTAAAAAAAAAATTAAAAAAAAAAAAAAGAAAAAAAAAAGAAAAAGAAAAAGAAAAAGAGAGGATGTACATAGAAATAAAGGCGTGGAGTCAAAGTAAGGAGCTCAATGATAAATTTTTATGATGTTAGAGTTGGGATAGTGAGATAGGTGCTAGTGTGCTTGAACTCACCTCACGACACTTGAAACATAGTCGAGTTTGGCAATGAGTTCGGGTGCACTGGTAACCTATGGTTCCCAAAATGTCAAAGTTGATCAAAAAGGAGTTTTGGGTGGTTTGCATGATAAAGATGAGTTGGTACTTGGTTGATTAGGTTCACTCGTACTTTTTTCTCCAGGTTCCCAAAATACCCCTTTCGACTAACCGAAATCACCCTAACCTAACGTTATAACCGCTCAAGTCCTGCCCGATCGTGTCCAAACTTAGTAAACTAGATTAGTGGAGAGGCTCGTGATTATGAAACGGTTGGTAGACTTTTGGTTGGGATTCAAGCCCCGACAATCATTTTGAGCATTTGGTTTTAGCTTGGCACTACACACACTCCATTTTCTTGATAATGTTGTACCAATGTGTTTATGTTCGTGTTTCTTACTTTGGGGCCACCTCGAGAGTGTGAGTAGTAGCACCTACATCATAAAGTTGAATCCCTTGGTTTGTTTTAAAACGCCTACTTTCCTCGAGGACGAGCAAAGGCTAAGTGTGGGGTGGTTGATGGGAGTCAACTTTACATGATTCCGGTGCATCTTTTACCCCCGTTTATCCCACTTTTAGCACGTTTCTTGGTGATTTAGACCGTTTTAGGGGCAATATCGTGAATTATTAGCACGGGGAGTAAATCCGTCACTTTGATAGTTTACTACCTCTTTTTAGTGATATTGACCCTATTCCCGAGCACTTTTACCCTCTGGAATGTTTTGGATGTTTTTGGTTGTTGTGATGATGTAGGGAAATGGTGTCTCGAGAACCCGGAAGGCAAAGAATTATGATGAGAAGCATGGTCAAGGTGCAACAATGAGCCAAAGAAGAAGAAAGATGAAGAAAAGGGGTGAGAAGTTTTAGTATCTCAACCCCTATGTTCTGGTTCAGCAGCATTTTGAACCATGATGGAGGCATTTTCTGGTCATGACTTCTTCATGAAAGTTGTAGATAATTGAAAGAGCTTTCCAACGCATCTTGAATCACCCAAATCGAAGCTCGGACGAAGAAGTTATGAAGGTTTTACTGCAGCAGAAAACAGCAGCATTTCAAACGCACGTTTGGACCTTTCAAACGTGCGTTTGGGACTGTTTTTTTCGAATACTGAGAGCAAGGGACTGAAACGCACGTTTGGGAACCTTCCAAACGTGCGTTTGAGCAGTTTTTAGCCATAAAAACCCAATTTGGATCGAATTTTTGGGGAAGAACATAGGAGACGCGAATGGAGTTGTTTTAGGGTAATTTTGGGCGATTTTCTTCGTTTTTAGGAGTTAGAATTAGTGTAATATACCGTTAGAATCGTCTTTCAATCCTCTCTTCGATTATCTAACTCTTAGCTGCGATTTATAACATTTCATTGGGCAAAATTCGATCTTTTGTGTTCAACTTTTGTGCTTATCTTCTCCAACTCGAATTTCTGCAACTTTATGGTAATTTTCTTCTCTTTTATGCTTGTTATGCTTCTCCTTTACTACTTTCTTTATGTTTTAACTTGTATAATGTGTAGCTAATTCCTCCCCATAGTCGAATCATGTGAAATGTGGTGAAATCACCCTTTGGGTGATGAAATTGGGAGTGGGTAGTGCTTTTTATCATTATATCTTGCATATTTCATGTCTTAGAACTTGTTATAACTGATTTGGGCTAGATTGATCACCTAGGTCAAACATCACACACACCACTCTTGAGAGTTGTTCGAGAGAGGGGTGTGGGAAAAGGGTTCTAGGATCGCGGTGTAGTTTCGGTTTAGTTGTTAAACCGAGCTCATCGTGAGGTTACTCGTTTATACGTTTAAGCGGCTCGAGTGCAAAACATGACCTAACTACCTTTTTTGTGTAAGCTAAACATTCAATATGTTGTTAACCAACTATTTTTTTAGGTGCAATTCAAATGTAACATAAAGTTAAACTCTCAATTGCAAAACATAAGTCATTATCTTGAGACCATATTATATGAAGATTGAATGAAACAACTAAATATAGGAGTTGTCATCAAAACACAACCTAGAAGCACAACACATGTTATTCTAAAGCCATGGACATATATTCATAACATTCATCAACAACTAAGGTTGGCTGATTGGGTAGGAAAAAACAAAGATACTGATTATTACTACTAAGGTTCAACGGTCTTGTTTATCAAAACACAGGTTCAGATTAGCAAGACATCGGAGAAAGATGAGTCTTTTACCTTTAAAACACGTAATAGACACAAAAGAGGAAAGGTAATACCTGATTGTTTGCATAAGAGAGTGACATAAGGTCATCATAATCAAACTGAGGTGTGCCTCGTAAAGCAGCAGTCCAATAAATCAGCAATCCAAATTTGACGGTGCATAATCGCATGAAAACCCTCTGAAATCTCAATCATGAAGATAATCTGAAGTGCAGTCCTAATAAATAAATATAATTAACACATGATCAAAGCTTATCTGCCAAAAGTTCCCAACTTTAACATCAATATATAGCAATAAAAATCACCACATTCAACAAACAATAAATAATCAGATCAAATCAACAAAGATATATGCAAAACAAATTACCATTGACTAAAAAGCAAAGAACTAATCACTAACCTGTCAAAAACTGTGGAAATTTAACAGGCAAAATCACAACTTCCTGCAAAGAGGGTTGAAAGTGCAGAATGTAATCTCAGAGAAAGGGACACAATCGATCAATACCTAAACCCTAAACGCAGAGAAAGGAACTGCACTTATTAGACTATCAATCCGATTCAGGGGTGAATGTAATCTCACACAACAGCTTTTAAATGAATACATAAACTAAACCTGAGAACTTCTCACGCATATATACTCCTGACATATATATTCTAACAAGATAAAAATCAAGCCTAGAAGATAAAACATAAACAACACACCTCAACATGAATGTCACGTAATGCGTTCAAAATCACCAGACAAACTGATGGACCAAGTGAATAATAGGCCTCGGTTTCCGCCCTATAAAGAATGAAGAGAACACAAAAGCATATCAGTGATGGTTTGATAACATTTCAAGCAAATGAATAATAAGCTTACCCATGTGATTCTACGAGAAAAAGGAAGCTGCTTGTATGGTGGAGAACGAGAATAGATCCACCGCCGTTCTATAACATCCTCCTCCACTTCATTTTCACCGAAAAACTTTCCCAAAAGCACCATTTCCAATTACCCTCAAAATCTCAAAATCCCCTGGCCCAATTTTCCCAACCACCCCATTAGACCTCTCATTCACAATAGTAATCACTTCATTTTCATCCTCAATTTCACTCTCAGAATCAACTTACTCATGAAAAGGAAACGACTTTGAAGAAAGAGTGAATCTTGGATGACGACAACGACTTTTGGATGCAAGATTTCCATTTAGCAACCTGCGAAAATTCAGCAGAGCAAACGATTAGTTGAAGTTTGCACTGAAATTTTGATGCTTTCCTCATCCTTACAATACAAGTCTTCAACATTTTCGGTTCTCGGAAAATTTCTCTCCCTTCTTCAATGGAATCTGAACGATTTCGCCGTATACCAAGTTGCTAAAATTGTTCCACTGAAGAAGAAACAAATCGATATCTTGAAAGCCAAGATAGAATTTCTGAAAGAATCCTTGATTTTATGGAGGCGTGGGAGAGAGTGATGAAGAATCTGCAGCCGCTGTTTCATCTGCAATTGAAAACCCTAAATGGAAGTGCAAGTAACGGACCTTATTTGCTGGAACTCTTTTGCTTACTGGGCCAAGTAATTGAAAAGCCCAAACGAAATTAAATAGCAAAACCGACGACGTGGCACTGTGGTTGAAAAAAAGCGCAGCTTCTATATAAGTAATGATATATATATATATATATATATATATATATATATATATATATATATATATAACACAGAAACCACATGGCACATGAATTTATAAATATATATATATATAACACAGAAACCACATGGCACATGAATTTATAAATTTATCCAAATAGAATTTCAGACAAAACTATAGCACAACCCCCAAAAACGGAACTACCTTTAAGTTCAACAACAAACACAAAAGTCTTGTCATATATACCAAAACAGTAAAACAAAAAGAACTTTCTCAGCAATAAAATTTATTATACTAAAAACCATCCTTCTTATTTAGCAAAGCGGCTTGGCCACCACGAAGAAGACCAGTCCTACGTTTAGCAATAAAACCAACTTTTTGTCCAGGTGGTGCATCACGACGAACAATACTAGCATGATCAATATGCTAATGGTTACCACCACCATGTGGATGCTCCACGTGATTCATAGCAACACCACGAACCTTGGGCCAACTGTTTCTCTTAACTCGGTACTTGTGATAAGCATTACCAGCTTTCAACATCAGCTTCTCAGTACGTCCACCACCAGCAACCTACCCAATCATTGCACGGCACCCACTAGGGACAATTTTCTAGAAACCTGAAGGCAGCTTGATCATAGTGGTTCATGTTGGTTCCAGAGAAGGGTAAAACTATAGTTAGGGGGGTGAATGACTATAGTTGAGTTTCAAAAACTTTTCTAAGTTTAAAAGCTTTTGGGCAGCGGATAAGTCCCTCCTCAAATGTTAGTTCAAAGTAGGTTATGCAATCACATATATAGTATGCAAAGAAGTAAGTGCGGTAAAGTAAAGTGCTGAATGTAAATCGACACAAAGGCTTATAGTGGTTTAAGGTGGTGTAATCCCTTAATCCACTCTTCTCCTGTGATGATTGGAGGAATTCACTATTGTTTTCACAGATACAATAGTTAGATTGTCCTTGGCTACACAACCTTCACAATCTTCAAGACTATCACTCCCTGGCTTCAAAGCTTTAGTGACTCAGTCTTTATCACTACTCCTTGAGAACAAATATTTCAGCATCTATCACAAAGGTTGCAACTCTTTCTCAGATTCCTCTGATTCAATTGCTTCAGATTGGTGTGAATTGGATTCACAGATTTGTTGATCAATCTCAGTGCTTGATGTGGAATTGAAGTTCTGATTTCTGAGTTGATCTCTAGATGTATCTTTTTGCTCAGAGAGAAGGCTTTTCAAATTGACAGAGTTTCTGCTTGTTTCTTATCAGTTCAAATCGTTGTTTTTCCTGTCTGGCAATGCCTTCTATTTATAGCCTTGAATATCCTTGATTTGAATTTCCGTCCGTTGGCTATTTAATGTGGGGAATAATCCTTGATTTAATTTTTGATTCCCCATTAATTGTATTCTCTTTGATTTCAGTGATCGGATTTTTCTCCAAAAGTATATCGGAAAATCCGTCCTTGATTGATCACCAATTGATTGTGCATTTAATGCTTGATCTTCTCTTTATTCTTCATTCTTCAAAATCTGAACAAGTAAAGTTTACTTGGCCGTTCCCTAGACGGTTAAGTGATACTTCTGACTTAGCCGTTCTGTTCTTCATTCACTGCTTTGTCTTTACTCAGTTGTTAGTAAATTTACTCTGCCGATTTACTGTCTTCTTGATTTCTTTGAGTTCTTCAAGAGTCCTTGTACTTCACTGATCCTAGATTTGTATGAGATTAGTGTACACCATATTTAATCATTAAGTTTTATCACTTGAAATGTAACTTAGACTTATCCAAGGTCATCACAGACTTCCTTGGTTATAAGTCAGACCATGAGTCTTCATGCTTCACTGCTGGTACTTGGCTGTCTTCACTCTGCCGGATTTCTGCTTTACTCAGCCGTTCTACCAACTAGTACAATACTTGTCTGGCTCAACTTATACAACATGTCAGACTATAAGTAAAGACTTATATAGAGATTTCTAACTTATTTCAGGCTTGCTATAACAGCTAGTATGGCCATCATCAAACGATAAAATGTTCCTAACTGTTCCATTATCAGGATTGTGGCTGATAACGATAGCATAATCACCAGAGCACCTAGCCCAGACACCACGGTCACCCATCTTGTGGTCGACGTTACAGACAACAGCACCTTCAAGAATAGACCTGATAGGCAAAACATTTCCCACCATCAAATTAGCCTTCTTCCCACAGTAAATGAACTGACCGGTATACAAACACTCAGCAGCGACGAACAACTCCTTCGAAATATGTATACACCTTGATTGTTCACACTGAGAAAACATTCAAAATTATTGATATCTTATTCATTAAATAAAGGAAAATACAGCAGTGAATTTGTCCAATTATGAATTTCACTACTAAATAAAAGGAAAAGAGCATTGAATTTGTCCAATTAGGAATGTCAGTACTAAATAAAGGGAAACAGATCAGTGAATTTGTCCAATTATGAACGTCGGTACTAAAATTTGTTGCTATAAACATTGAATGCATATTTAAGTGAATTTGAGTGAATGTTCACTGAGAAAACGATCAAAATTAGAGAAATGTCATCCACCAAAAAATAGGGAACAGAGCAGTGAATTCATCCAATTAGTACTCACTGAGTAATGTGTTGCTGTAATCTTTGCTGCGCGGCTATTTTCGATCTTGTTTTCGTGATTTTTGAGCAGTTAATTCACTAGTATTCCACGCTGAACAGGTGAAAGGAATAGGGAAAAGTGAATTCTATCCCTAATTTTTCGAACAAAATGAATTTCTGAGAATTTGAAGCCTACCTGAGATCGTACAGCTTCGAATTGAGATTGATCGAGTATAAATGCTTCCAAATTAGAGATGAAGTTTGCGTTCTCCTGTAATTCTGTTCAGTTTTGCGATGAAATTTGTGTCCTATTTGGAAATCGCAGGGAATGGGGGAGAGATCTCCGATTTCTAGCCCTAATTTATGCAAATGGCGTGAATGAATGTAAATAGACTTTGTTTTATAAATTAAGGGTAAAAAGGACTTTTTTTTACTATATTTTTGTCATTTATGCAACATTTTTTAAAACTTGGCATATCTCTTAGTTGATGAAATATTTTTGTTTCCAAATTCCCCCTAAAAAATAAGGTTTAGTTTCCATTTTGAAAAAAAAAAAAAAAAAAAAACTAGTGATGCTCTATGTTTAGGGACCTCGATCCCCGATCGTGCGATCAAGCGGTTTGTCGTTTCGATCCGAAACGACACCGTATTGACCGTATTTTTTTATTTATTTTTTAATCACATCGAACGGTGTCGTTTTGAATCAAAACGACACCGTTTTGACGCACTGGGAGGGAAAAAATGGGGATCTTTTTCCCTATGTTTAGTTTCCATTTTGAAAAAAAAAAAAAAAACTAGTGATGCTCTATGTATACATATGCCATGGGGTAACAACATAATGCTTAAGTAATAAAGGACTAGAAAGGCGTACCGTGCGATGCACAGTGGGCCCTTTTTTGTATTATTTTACAAAGTCTAAAGTTTTTGCCAATTCATTTGTGATGGAATGTAACGAAATTTGCAATTTGAATTACGATGTGTAGCTAACAAATCATAAGTTAGTTTCGATGTTGAAGTGGCAGCCTTAATATACATTTCAAAAGTCTTTTCACAGACCATTACATATTTGCCCTCCCATTCTTCGGCCTCGCCGAAGCTGCTTTACACCGTAGAAAGTCTATTCACCGTAGACATTAAATATTTCGAATTCAAATCAGTGTAATAACTGATACGATATTAACAAAATAAATAAGACAGAGACTTCCCTGAAATAACCACCAACTCGAAAGATCAACCCTTGAGTTTGAACATGTGCAGAGATAAACGAAACGCCATGCCATCAGAGAATAGTGGTTGCGAATCTTGTGAAATGAAGGCTCGAATCAGCATCGGATATTTCATCAACACAGCACCTTTACATACTCTACTTTCAATAGAGGCAGTAAACACAAAATCAAGGTAGATTCCATAGCATATCACCTAATAAAAGATAGAAAACAGTCAAAACACCATATTAAAAGGAAACGAGTGCACCTTTATTGCAAAACAACTGAATCAAGACCTCGTAACAGGCTACTTTATTGCAAAACAACTGAATCAAGACCTCGTAACAGGCTACGTTGCTTGAAATCGTGTCTGTAGTGAAAAGGGATCGAAATCAAACATAATCAGCACTTAAGATGACAGCTTTACCTCCTCGAACCTTCCATAAACGTTTTGAGGAACGTGGTGGCTCGAATCGGGTATATCGCAGTAAATTTTCTTTCCATATCAGCATTTAGACACGAGGATGAAGGGAGAAGCCGAGAAGTGAAAATCTGCAAAAGATTTGCAGAAACTCGGTCAAATCAATGAATATACTTGCAAGCGAGAGGAATCGGTGCACAAGAGAGGGGGAAGACGATGGCACCGTATTGCCTAAAAGTTGCTGGATATAGATAGACCTCCCCATACTTTGCTTGGTGTAAAGAACACCAATTGGCTCCCCACCGGCCATTGTTGAAAGATACTCCCTAACATGTCTTACTACTACAAATAAAAGCAATCAAGGACTTCGATTATTACCATATTTGAGGAGGATGAAGAAGGCATGAAGATGTAAAGGAAGTTCAGGCATACAGCTACTAATAGTTCAGCTTAACCAACCACCCACTCAAACACAACAAATCATTCCTGGGGTTCTATTTGTTATGCTTCATTAAGTTTAATGTGAATATATAATTACCGCAACATAATTTAAATGAAAAAGGCCCTGAATTAAGACTAAACATCAAATAATGAAATAACTTCAACTTGTATAGAGCAAACAAGTTCATAGAACAGTACTGATGTATCTATGCATACATGTTGTATACATCAAATATAATTTCAATATAATTTTCTAAACATCAAATTATCAAATAGATTTAAAATATAGAGATGTTGTATAAAACAATAATTCAAATCAGAATATCCACATATGAGTACGCGTAGACTTTAGAAACAAGCTAAGTAGCAAAATTGACTTACACTATAAGAAGACAGAGCAACATCATAGTCGGTGGTGGAAGAATGATTCTCATCATCAGGATCGTCACCGCAGCCTTCTCCTTCGAATATTCCTACTTCCAACAGAAACCGTTAATAATGAAACAAAAAATATAAAACCACCCCGAAGAAAGTGGGAAAACCAGAAAAAAGTTACTCGTAAACAAAAAATATAAAACCACCCCGGAGTATTTTGCCTAGGTTGTTAGGAATGGGAAATAGTCATAAACAAATTTGTTTAACTCTTCAAGGTTAACAAACCACCATATAAGTCTTAAAACGTAAATTTGTAAAGTAGCAGCTTTAGTCAGTGTTCTAAAAATCGCTAGGCGAGGTCGGTACGCTGCAGGGGCGCCTAGGCGGCGCCTAGGCGGCACCCAGGCGGTTCTAGGGTTTTAAGGGGTTTTAGGGTTTTAGGCGCCTTACACTAACTGAGTACAAGTCTTTTGAGTTCCAACATTCAAAGTAATAGCTTTTTACAGTTTGGGGGAAAACTCTAGAGTGTAATATCTTTACTTTGGATGACTTGATCCGAAGAATTCTAGTTTACAAAGCTTTTTCCTAGATGGAACCCTAATTTCCTAGGGTCGCCTAGGCGGCGCCCAGGTCGCCCAGGAGCGCCTAGAAGGGCCTAGGAGCGCCTAGAAGGGCCTAGGAGCGCCCGGGGAGCGCCTAGGAGCGCCAGAACGCCCGAGAAAATCGCCCGGCACCCGGGTCGCCTAGCTGAGATCGCCTAGAGCCAAGTCGAATCGCTTGGGGTGCGCCTAGCGCCTAGGCGACCGCGTTTTGCGATTTTTAGAACACTGGCTTTAGTATAAAGAACAACACAAACTTAGAAGAAATTAAATTACATATATATTTATAAACAAAAAGCAAAAAAAATCAATAAATCTAACACTTACAGGAAACTTGTCGTATAAGGTGATCATCACCCTTATTGTCGGGGACAAACCAGGGAAAATGCATATTTTTCTTGTAAAAATGATGTTCATTTAGCCCATGTCGGCGGGGTCGGTACCACCCAAACTCACTAATCACCTGCTCAGAAGCAAACATAAAAACTACAGAAACATAGAAAATCAACAAAGAAGATGGAAGAGAAACAATACATGCCACATCCTTCATAGAAATTAACTCTTTACCGCCAGTCATTATTCTGATCTTCTCATTTTCCTTATCGACAAAAACTCAATTTGGACTCAACGACAACTAATGCAAGACTACATTACACAATTCCTGCAATCTTTTTGTAGATAAGCAAAAGATGGGGAAAAATAATTTTTTATACTCTACGTGTTTTAACTTGGCAACAAAAAATTGACTTAAAGTTATTCTAAATCACGAGTCCATTTCTCATGGATCGTAAACACTTCTTGCATGCTCTCACAAGCTTCCAGAGCATCAAATCCAAGAAGTGAATAGTTGTTGCATCAGGAGTTCAGCCAGCCTATCGTCCCTTCTTTTGCAATATAAGTTAACGACGGAGTATAATGACAAATCTTTTTTTATGGAAATCATAATTGACAAGAGAACAAATGCATTTCCTCTCTCTAGTCTCTATGTTAAGGGTGGACAAGCCTATTGCATATCTTAAGCAACATAACTTAAAGTTAAAATGATGGCAACGTTTGGCAGGCAAGATGGTATCAACATACCAATAGTGGCTCCGAATATAATTGTAGAGTAAGGGAAGTTTCTTCGTGCACCATGGCCTCAAATTATCTTCTGAAAGCCCCTTGCAGATGTTCCAGTACCATATGCTTGAAAATAGGCAAAGGGAAGAAAGATTAATAGGCACCGTAAAGCTCCAGATATAGTCACCTGCAATGCTACCTGGCATAGGCAGAAGAACTACTTTAGCTTACCTTCAACACAGCCATGTATGCAATATTTACCAATTACATCAGAACAAAAGTTGAAATTCGAAAGGCTCCGAGGGAGGATGATTTAAGTGAAATCACCCACTTCTCATATTTGGCCCCAATGTAAAGCCTTTTTCCTCCAAAATTTTATCTAAATTTTACAGTGCAATAAGAAAATGCAGTTGTATAAACAAAGGATTTAACTAATGTAAACTAACCAATATACAGTAAGAACTTGCTTCAAGGAGTATTATGAGTATATTGATAGTTTTTTGCATTAAGACAAGTCAAAGAAAAAAATCATAACATGCTAAACTATGTTTTAAATTTTATTTCAAGTGAAGTTTTGCTTAAGTTCAAATGACTCAAATAATGATTCATACAACGATTATAAACTTCACCCAACTATGAGAGATTTTGATGTTGGCACATAACATGGAGCTGAAATTCTTATTTCTTAAATACCAGGAGTTCATCAATTTTTTAAATCAAGGTAACTGCCGGGAGGTTAGTGCTCTGGAAACGAAGTTCAGCTAAATACATTGAGACAATGACTGAAATGAAGTGCATTTTACAGGAGCTAAACATAAAATATCTCGGCATAGAAATAATGATAAAATATGACAAATGACCAAGGGGTCACCTTGGTGCATGGAACCATTACAACTATGCGGAGTCTGAAGAAAGGGCACCCTGGCATTTCTATACGAGATTACTTCTGCAACTCTGAGATGTGACCTTCACACGGCTAGATAAAGAATATTTCACTTCTGGATGATGACATGCAATCTCATGTTTGGGTGCACCATGTTCTTAATGAAATTGAAAAGTGAATGGTAACAAAATGCCATTCACATCTTTATACCTTTGAAATCTCAAATGACTAAGGGATGAGAACTTACGGAAAGACGCCTTGTAATAAAAAGGGCATTATATGCCAAATGCATGGATTTAAAGCCAATATAGCCTGCATTTAGCACCCCATTTGACCTAGCACCCCAGAAAGGGCAAATAGAAGAGTGCGAGATTGTCTGCCCCAGAAAAAAAACTGTATAATCCACAGACGGATAATACAGCATATAGGCACTCAGAATATCTGCAGATCATACAAGCAATATAGGTTCAGAGGAATAATTTAGGTCATAACAATAGATATAAGACCTAAGAGATTACATTGATGAGTAGAATATGGAAGCTGGATTAAAGCAAAACAAGATAGTTGCTCTCAAAGCTACCTCTGCATCTTTCAAAATAAGCACCGAGAGCCTGCAGGAAAATAGAACAGACATTGTTAGTAATATAAAAACTTTTGCATATCTGAAAGCAATCAGAAACTCTTCAAATACATAGAGCTTTGTTAGTGTTGCTTCCAAAGAGAGTATACATCATTAGCAGAATTCAGTAGCACCACTTAAAAGTAAACATCTACTAACATATGCAATGGTAGAAAACTATTGGTTCAGGTGCAACATAATCAGTTCCTTTATGTCATGTGATGTAAGTTAGATAACTGTTTTTACCAACAAAATGTAAAAGTGTTCAAAGATTTATAGCAAAATATAATGAAAGCAAAAGGCCAAAGTGTGTGGAAGGTGACAAGCAAATTACTATAAGGGGTGACATTTCTTTCTTTATCGTTCGGGCTTTACAATGAACTTTTAGACAATCATTTGGCAAAAGCATGAAACAGAAAATTCTAGAGGCATACAACAAAAGTACTTCAGACATAAAGCAAGTCCTAATGTCTCCGTTGTGACAGTCAGGCAACTACAAGTCATGCCACATCCTTTCAGAGTCAAGTTTCTCTTTTGTTCCAACCACAGCTCAAGCAATCCACCGGAATATCTTTTAAACGCCTTAAAGAAAAACTTTCCTTCTTCGTTTCTCGGACATCAAAAGTATCATGACATTCAGTGTGATATGCAATTTCAATATCAAAACTACAATATATATGGAGAAATGAATATTACAAGTGTCCATGCAATCAGAACACTTGACAAAACCAAAGTTTAAACTTTTCAATTCCTCAAGTCATCGGTATACTACTCATTATATGTACACATTAGTCCATCCATAGTAATACAGTTTAAGGCTCACCTGTAAAGAAACAGAGCAGCGATGATAAAGATCACATTGTTAATAATGTAGCCTGACAATGCCAAAACAGCCCTGTGTCCAATAACTGGTATCAACGGCATGAAAACTGTGAAAGAAATTGTACCGGTAGAAATGTGTCAACGCCAAACCTTTAGAAGTAATAAACCAATTCTATGAAAGACCAAATTAACAGCACTAAAATGGACTATATGACCGCAATCACCAACACAGAGTTCAGTAAGCACTGCAGGTATTCTACAAAGATGGAAAAAGAAGTAAACTTTATTTCCATCAATAGAGAATAATGACTCGGAATTTTCACAGCGTATTGTAATTAGTCCAAACACTAAAGAATCTACTCAAATTATACCATAACGTTTCACCACCGAAATACAATAATAAGTGTAAAAAGATAAGAAGCCATAATACATAATTACCTGTACGGGAAAAGACCGAGATGCAAATGGGAAGCAAAGGTAGGAAAGCATAAGACTGTTCATACTCGTAACCACACCGAGCAATGCGAACAAAGTAAACACCGTCCCACACAACGCTATCCTCCAACGCTACCCCTTTTCATTATTGTACCCCACTAATCGTTAGTTTTGGTATTCATGGCAAATTATGAGTCCCAGATCGAGAAAAATTGGGGAAAACAATTTAAGACCGACAACAGAGCTTTGCAGATAATAGCAAACAAATTAAATATCTGTGACATTCATAACAACCAAACACCGAAGACATGCAGCAAACATTTCGCTTCAGAAGCAAATAGAAGAATAAAAAAATTTCACTTCCAATTGAATATCTTCAATTGAATATGATCAGTTCGTAATGCGCTTTGTTATCCTTAATTTGCCTACGTCGCTCGAGAAATCCAAGAACCCATAAAAAATGGGCCAAAAAATAGGAAACATATTTGCAGATAAAACAAACAACAAGCCATAGAATCGCAAGAGTTGCCCATTTTGGATATATACCATCAGCTAAATAATAACCCATATTATATTCTTTTCCACGAATGGTAAATTTTGCTGGGGGAGCAATACCTTCGGCAAGATTGGAAAATAAGTTTGACGCTTCCAAAACATTAATATCATTATTAGACCCAGGCATACCGAAGTATGCATGCCAAATCCAAAGATCATAATCTGCCACGGCCTCGAGAATGATCGTAGGGTCACCACTTCTTCCGGCATATTGGCCTGCCCAAGCAGTTGGACAATTCTTCCATCGCCAATGCATGCAATCCAAACTACCTAACATTCCCGGGAAGCCACGTTGCTTGCCGATATGCAATAGCCTAGCAATGTCATCAGGTGTAGGTGATCTTAGATATTTCTCTCCAAATACCTCAATAACAGCACGACAAAATCGTTTAACACATTCTATTGCGTAAAGTAGACTCCCCCAATTCGATATACTCGTCGTGGAAAGTAGTCATTGAACAACCTACGATCGGCGGCTTCTCGATCACGATCAATTACTCTATGACCTGCAACTGAGCCTCTACGAACACTAGGGGCACCTTGTCGGGTGAGTAGTTGAGCAATGAAATTGTTACATGTTGCAATATGCTGCACAATTTCAGTATCATCATCGGAAGAAGGAGGAGACTGGACATTGAATGATGAAGGACCAGCCATAATTGAGAAGTTTTTTGCCTTTAGAATGAATAAAGTCAAAAGTGGAAGAAGTGGGTGTTAATCAATATTCATTGCATCCGGTTTTATAACCGTTGTAGATAACAATAAAATCAGAGTGATTATGCCTCCACCGTCGGATTGGATTACGTTAAATCTCCACCACTTGTTATCTATCCGGATCAAATAATGGTTGGTGGATCAGATAAAAATACCTGTTGTAAACACATCTGGAACCGTCCATTTGGATTACGTTAAATCTCCATCGTTTAATTTATATCCGGATACCAAATAATTGTAGGTGGTTTAGATAAATATTGTTATTGCAGATACATTTTGACCATCCATCGGTAGTACATTAAATCAATATCATATGTTTCATATCACTGGTTGTCAAATTATTTGGATGGATAAAACAAACAAAAAAATCTATCTTGATGCAAATCATTTGGATGGATTAAAAAAATAAAAAAAAAAATCTATCTTGAATCAGTACCATACCTAAGGGTTTTTGTTTCCCAAGAAAAATTATCTTGGATCCCCACCACGTATTATTACATATATATATTTATTGCAGATACATCTTGAATATCCATCGGGATTACGTTAAATCTACACCTTTCATTCGATATTTTTTTTATTAAATGATTTTGAATGGATTAGAACAAAAAATCTATCTTGGATGCATTTTGACCGATCATTTGGATTACGTTCAATCTTTACTATTCATTTCGTTAAATCTCGATCACTCATCTAGACCGTCTATTTGGATTAGATTCAATCTACACCATTCGGATACTATCTTCTCATCAACAAATGAATTCCCAATTTTCCTATAAATACCAATATATTCATTAGTTAAGACTCACACCTCTATTTCTATTATCTTTTTATTCTAGATTTTATATAATTTCCGTAGTTCATATTCATGGCTTCCTTGTTTAGGTCTACTTCTTACACTTGTGAGGAAGATGAACATCTCTGCCATGTCTATATGGATGTATCCCAAGACCCAATCAAAAGTAATAACCAGACAAAAAAACAGTTATGGGCTCGGGTTGCGCAAGAGTACAACTCAAAAAGGCCTCCAACTATTGTCGGGAAAAGAAACCCGAGATCTGTGGAAGATCGTATGCATGCGATCCTTAAAGCAATGAGAAAATTGAGGGGTTGCATACGACAAGTTGAAAAACGGAATCAAAGTGGCATTTCAGAAAAAGACATCGTAAGTAATCGTTGATTTTTGTGTTTACTATATAAAATATTAGTAGTTTGAAATATTTCTCTTTATTTGGTGCAGATGATTCAAGCAAAACAACTAATGATGCTGGATAAGAATTACAAGAAAGGATTCAAGTTTGATCATGTATGGCCAATACTGAAGGATCTCGAAACTTTTGCTGCACACGATGGTGATAGCTCATCTCACTCAGAGACACCGGATTCCTCTTCCCTCGGGCTGCCATCTCTTTCTATCAATTTAAGTGACGACAGTACTAGTGCTACTACTTCAAAAAGACCACGTGCGGGTATTAAGAAAGCCAAATTCAATAATGCACAAAATAATGAAACAAGAATGTATGTAGAAGCTCTAGCAAATAAAACAACAGAGTTGACGGATGTGTTAAATCGACGCCAAGATTTTAAAATAATGATGACAGATTTGAACTCTATTACTGATCCAAACTCGAGCTTACTTACAGCAAGAGTTAGGCAGAAAAATGCCGAGCAAAGCAATCAAGACCATAACGCTACTGATGAGTTTAGCAATCAAGACTATAACACTAATGATGGGTTTAACAACCAAGATAACACTACTTATGGATTTGGCAATCAAGATTATGGCACTACGGGTGGATTTAGTCAATTGTTTGGAGATTTAGACCCGGCTGGACCCAACATATCGGACTATTAATGATTGTTATTGCGTAACGTCTATTAATTATTGTTGTTTATGTATGACGTGTATTTATTTTATGCCATGTAATTTTCTATGTTTTTTAATATTATGTATTTTAATTGTGTTGTATTTCTGTTTTCAAAGAAATAAATTTATGATTCGTGTCTTATAATTATTTGTATCATCATATTTTTTTTGAGAAATTGTATTATCATCTTGTGCACATTTTTTTAAGGGTCTGCATATTTTTTTAAATATTATCATATAACATCTATAATGATATAAATTATCAAATAATTTTATTTATATTTTTGAATTACATTTTTAAGCTATTGGAAAAGATTAAAAAAAAAAAAAAAAAACCCATCGTCTTCCCCAAAGAGGCTGAAAAAAAAATATTAAAGTAATTAACGGTGATTTGTTTGGGTGTTTGATTCTCCCAAAGAAATTTCGGTAGATTTCCCTATTCCATCAAATTGCCGTTGGATTTGCTTGTCCTTGGAGCAATTTTTTCCACCAATTTGCTGATTTGCTGTTGGAAAAGCCTTCCCTTGGAGTTGCTCGATGGAGAGTAGTTTGGCGGAGAGAACAAGCGAATAGCAGCAGATCGAAACGGGAGATGCGACGAGAATTGAAACCCATAACCTCCACCAACATCTTTTACCTCTCAGTGGAGTCTCTGAGTGGGCATGAAAGACGGTGAGAGGGGAACAGGGGCGGTGGTGGAGATGAGAAGGCGGTGGTGGAGCTCAGAATGGTACGTCGAGAAGATGAGTCAACAAGATGAGTCCTGTAGGCCAGCACGTGTACTTGTGTGAACGGAAATGTACACGTAGAGGCATAAATGACAGTCATGTGTGGTCCGTTTGTGTAATGCCTACAACGACTGAGTATCATGGGGCATACGACGTCGTTTCGGAGGCCAAGAAAGAGAAAAAAAAAACGGGATGGAGACAAAATAGTCGTCCTTTTATGATGCGTAAATAATATGTACACACCCTTTTATGATATGTATTTAGGGGTGTACACGGTTCGGTTCGGTACGGTTAATGGCCTTACCGAAACCGAATTAAAATTTTCGGTTAATTGAAATTCGATATCGAAACCGAACTGTTTGTTTTAGGTAACTGAATTGAATCGAATCGAAATATACGGTTTGGTTCGGTTCGGTTAGCCAAAAATTAAAATAAAAATAACAATTCTATTTGGTTATAAACGATTTGGTTTTTATTCGAATTTTTAATTCAGTTAAAAAATTGTTCGGACAACGGTTCGGTTATATGCAATCTTTAATAAACGCTTATAATATATTAGTTATGAAAACTAGTAATACAAGTTAATTATAGACATTTCGGTTACAATTTTCTATTCAATTTTGGTTAAATGACCTCGGTTCGGTTCGGTTCGTTTTTCGGATTATTCGTATATGTAATATGTTACAAGTAGTAGTAGCACAAGAAATTATGAATAAATGTATAAGAGGTAGTTTTATGGTACAAAATGTATTTTTGTATTTTTTTTTTTAGGTTTTTGTCAGGAAGGACAAAATAATAAATAAATCAGGATGTAAGGACATTGCAAATTAATCAGGACAAAACCTATACAAACTTTCAAAAATACCCTTCAAATCCTAATCCCCAATTCATATCCTTCAGCCGCTTCTCCCAAAAACAAATTACAAACCCTAGAGCTCCCAGCATTTCTATGGCAGCCACTAAAACTATCACAAGTGATGGTGGCCAGAGGTTGCAGTTGGTGCCGTTTACGCAACCAAATAGGTCGTAACCTTCGAGGAGGATCGAAATTGAATCTGCCAGATTGCATAATTGTCACGGGTCAATTTGATCGGTGCTACAACCCATGAATTGATGGCGACGAGTGGGGGCAGGGAGGTGGCATCAAATGCGGCGAAGTGATGGTGGAGGAGGTGGACATGGGTCGCAATTTCGAAGCTATTGCTCTTTTTTTGACCCGGATGACCGGCGATAATTGATGACCGGCCGAGGAGGCACCGTCCTTCAACCGCAAAAATCGATCAATTTCGGCCGTCGTTTCATCGCTCCGCCCACCGTCCAACCGAGTCCAATTTCCGGCCAAGAAGGGGCCTCTTTTTGCCACTGCTATTTGTACAGCGTTTTGATCATGTGTTTCATCAATTTATTGATTTGTTTGTTGTCGAATCATAAGGAAGGTGAATCCGTGTGATTCGGTTCTATTTATGATGGGCATTAAGGAGGAGGAGAGGTGACGACTGTGCCGCCTGAAGTTGCAGATTTCCGGCGAGAAGGAGGGGTGACGGCGTACTAGTATCACATGCTGTATTTTTTTTTTTTTTTTTGAAAAAGTTTAGGGTTTAGGGTTGTTACTATTAATTTTGTAACGTTACTACATTTTTTGATGTATTTTATCTATTTTATGGGCTGTTACTACTCGTTTATTGGACTTTACGACATTTTACGGGTTGTTACTACTTCTTTTTAAAAGTACATTACTACTTGTTTATGGATGTTACGACATTTTAATGTTACGGGTACATTCTCCGTTACGACATTTTACGGTACGTTACTACTTATTTTTTAACAAATAAGGGATGTTACTACTTTTGTTTTTAGATCGTTACTACTTTTTCATTGAATGTTACGACATTTTATGAAAAATTCGTTACTTTTTTTGATCGTTACTATTTGTAGAAGGGTAAAAAGTAACAAGGGGTATTTTTGTCCAAAGATTTTGTTTTTGTCCTTTATAACAGCTGAAAAATAAGAATGTCCTCGCAGACCCATTTATGTGTTTTTTTTGTCCTTGTAGCCCCTTCCCCTTTTTTTTTTTGTTATTTCCTTGTAACTGAGGGTCAAAACGGTAATTGTCTATGTCTATTTGCCCTAAGTATAAAAGGAATAGAGTTGCTGAGAATAAGCAAGACGACACACAATAAGAAAACGGGAAATGCTGTCGCTCCGATTTCAAGGGTTGCAGCTCCCATTTTAGGGTTCTTCCCCTTTCGATTTCGCATCTATTTTCTTTCATCTGTTTTTTTTTTGATCATTCTCCTTTGGATCGAAGGTACTTGAAGATATGGGTGATCGGAACATGTGTAAACTTCCTTCACTAGGTCTTGCTCCAGGTGGATACAAAATATGGGACGAGAAGGGTCGCAGTGAAATTGTTCAAATAATCGTAACATACGACGAACGCATGGTGCGTTCCTTACAATTTCTCTATTCTGAAGGAGCAAACTTGGTTTTATCTAATGTATTTGGAGATAATCGTGGTACCGGCTGCTTTCAAGTTGTGAGTCTATACTCTTTTCCATGGCATTTATCTTTTATTGAATTCCTTCAGGGAGGATATCTTTACATATATAATTTAGTTAATATTGCTTTGCAAATATGTACCTTTTGACCGGTGTTCTAAAAGACACTATGCGGTAGTCGGGCGGTCTCGGGACGTCTGGCACATGCCCTGTTTTAGTTAATATTGCCTTGCAAATGGTATGTACTTTTTGACTAGTGTTCTAAAAAAAACGTTAGTCGGTAGTCGGGCGTTACTTTTTGACCAGTGTTTCCAGGTCGCCTAAAGCCCGCCCGGAAACTTGCCTAGGAGCAAACCGCCTAGATATGGCCGGCTAGGGACCGCCTAGCGTCTAGATGCCAGCTAGGTGGCCGCCTGGACCGATTTTTAGAACATTTCTTTTGACGTCATAGGGTAACATCATCAAAGTGTCTTATATATTTTGGGATTTGTTTCATATGCACAGGTGAAGTTTAACTATCCTTCTGAGTTCATCACTTGCGTCAGCGGTTTATATGGTGGTTTCTCTGGTGGTGACAGTAGCATAAAATCTATTAAATTTACCACAAATTTGGGAACATATGGCCCTTTTGGTTACACTTCGCCTCTGGGTTTGTTCCGGCAAGGGTACAGCTTTTCCTTTGGAGAAGAACGTGTTTTTGGTGGATTTCATGGCTTTGCAGATCCCAGAGGAAACGGCATAACTCTTGGTGTGTATTTGAAGCTGCCCACCACTCTGAATGTCGTAGATCAAAATGCTGTTGCTTTGAGCAGGAGGAGGTAGAATGTTCTTCTGTGATTTTGTATATTACAACTTGTCCACAGGGCTCTAGTTCATCTGATGATGATTGCCTTGCAAGCGAAGTACGGTTAATGAGGATATATATACTGTAATCTGGAAGGAAATCAACCGGAAGAAGATATTATTTTAGTTGCTTTCATTTTGCTCTGTATTTCATGATGAATGAGTTGGAATGAATTGTTTCTTATCCTTTGATGATTCTTTTAGGTGTTCTGAATACTTGCTCTCCATTAAGTTCATGGTGTCTTTTGTGGACTCATCAATGCCCTTGCTAGGATGGGTCATGATGGATTCATATATGGGTGTTACTACTTTAGAAGAGTTTCCTATAAGTACTATGGTTATTTTGAAAAAAGAGATCGTCTCACAAGTACATTGATGGGGTTCGTGAGTCCTGCTGAACCAAAGAAAAATAATAAATACAACCATAAAAATATATATGTGCATCCATTGAAAATAAAAATTACTTAGAAAAATCATGTGTGCACCCATATAAATTTGTTTCTTAGATCTGCCAATATTGGAAAAAAATAATAGCTAGCATGAATTTACATAAGAAGGCCCTGAGCAAACTGAAAGATCGAGCTACACGTATCCGGACGGTATTGTCAAGAGACGTTTTTGTTATCAGAGTACGTAAATGATGTAATATTGAAACGTAACATAATACTATGATTTTCTTTGTCACTGTAAAAACTGCTTTGACTACACCGACGGCCACCTTAAATACTATACAAGGTCTTTATTATTATTATTATTATTATTATTATTATTATTATTATTATTATTTTTGACATATACAAGGTCCTTATTAAATAAAGAAAAATGCTAGGAAAAACGTAGAGAGAATGAAAAGAAAGAAAGAAAAAGAAGTATACTAGGATTAAGAGTACAACTTTTTTTTTTTTTTTGAGAACATTAAGAGTACAACTTGAAACGAAAAGACATAGGACATGATGGAGAATATATATGGTATATATCCATGATCCTCATGATATCTTCAATGTCATAAAGAATTCAATTTTATTCATATTTATATTCCTCCTTCCTTATTATGTTGAGTTTTGTGCACTATTACACAATTTTTGACACAATTGAGGGCAAAATCAGAGTAAATATTTTTTTTGAGAAAAAGAATAATTATATAATTTCATAATGGAGGTGTTTGATGGTATTAATATCATACACCAAATGCAGCTTGCATTCCTTACAATTTCTCTATTCTGAAGAAGGAAACTTAGTTTTATCTGATATATTTGGAGATAATTATGGTTCCAGCTTTCAAGTTGTGCGTCAACTCTTTTTCAGGGCATCTTTATCTTGAATATATTCCTTAAGGGAGGATCTTTACATATATAGAGATACATTTAGAGGGTTTTATTTACATCATACAGATTTTACTGGTGCGTAGTAGAATTGATCATATGAAAGTCGAATTTTGATTCCAAAACCAATAAAATAAAATGATATGATTGCAAATGATAGCCCCTTACATTTTACCGCACTGTATTTCTTTTATGTTTGAGTAGAAGCCTCAAACGTAGTACTAATGAAACATCCTTTTACATTTCAATATTTTCAACCCTATATTTTAGTTAATATATTGCCTTGCAAGTATGTACCTTTTTGTATTGATATGAGGTATAAAGTAAACATCATCAAAGTCTCTTATATTTTTTGGGATTTGTTTCATATGCATTTTCAGGTGAAGTTCAACTATCCTTCGGAGTACATCACTTGCGTCCTAGATATGTAGGACCTTTTGTGATCTTAGCTAAAGTGGGACCTTTAGCTTATTAGTTGGAGTTGTCAGAATCCTTGTCAAGAGTCCACAATGTATTTCATGTGTCAATGCTTAAGAAGTGTTTGATTGATGTTGATGCCGAGGCAAACATTGACCTTCAAATGGTGGAAGAAAACCTCACATATGAAGAAGAGCCAGTTCGTATCTTAGAACGGAAAGTGAAGCAAGACAAAGGTGCAGATGTTCAGCTAGTGTTGGTTCAATGGAGTAACCATACACCCGAAGAGGCAACATGGGAGAAAGAAGATGACATGATCGACGAGTTTCCAGAGTTCAAGCATCTCCCAAGTATATTCAATTTCGAGGACGAAATTTTTTTTAAGGGGAAGGGATGTAATATCCCGAAAATTTAATAAGGGTAAAACAGTAAAATGGAATTTATTTTATATTTTCCTATTTTATTTTTTTTTAACCTAAAAGATTATTATTAAAAAAAAAGGGGATTAAAAGGATTTATAATTAAAGGAATTAATTAAATGGGTATAAAAGGAAATTACTCCCCTAAATCCCCTAAATCCCCATCACTTCACCCCTCAAAAAAAAAAAAAAAAAATCCCCATCACTTCTATCACGTTTATTTTTCTGGAAAATTGGGGAGGAGGTCACGCACACAGAAAAAAAAAAAAGTTCGGACACTGTTTTTCAAATTCGGAGTTAACGGTTGATCTTCGGTGCAGACCATAGTAGAAGAAATTGATCACCGCGAGGAGGTGATCGTTTCGATACCAACCGTCTTTTTTTCGGTAAGTTTTCATTTCTAGCCCTAATTATAGATCCGTTTGTTCTTAAGAAAAATCTGAGATTTTGGTGAATTAGAGGATTGGCTAATCGTAGTTTGTCGTTTAATTATCGTAGGATATTCGTAGAGGTGTTGGTTCGAGAATTCAAGGCTTTACTTTCAATTTTCGATTGGATTTGTTACCAAATTGCTAAAAGGTAAGGGGGTGTTCTTAAACGGATAAATTGGTGTTTTAACTATGTTTTTATGTTATTAGATGTATTTTTGGTGTTGTGTAATCGATAAACCATTCAGGTTGGTTGAATTATGTGTACCGAATATAAAGTTGGTACAATAGTGTTGACGGAGCCACTCTGTTTTCATAGTTTTTGCATTTACAGCAAACATGGTATATATGCCAAGCTAAGCTATTTGATGTATTTGTTTGTTTTTATTATATTTAATCGTTGCCGGCGCTGAGAGCACCAAATTCCCAGCAGATATATAAATTTGCCGAGGCTTTGAGTGAAAAGAAAAGGGGAACTGTTATTTATTATGTTGTTTCCATAAAATAAAAGACAATGATGATGATGATAATGATAATAATTAAGAATAATGATAATAATAATAATAATGATGATATGCAACGGTGGTATTTATTTACCTAAATATTTTCATGTGCTAAGTTTGGTATGTATGTTCCTATGGAACATTATATGTTAATTTGCAATGTCTAACTACGACTTCTAGTAGCCTCGGTTCTGCACCACAACTGAGACCCTCTGCGGGGAGAAGGTGGGAGCACCGGAAGGTGTTGTTTAGGCCTTGTGGGACATTAACTTAGTAGTCATTGATCCTTTTACAATGTGTTAGGTACTGTAATTAGAATGTCTAGGACTAGAATTCCTTAGGAAGTCTTTTTATGTGAATGAATCAGGTGGTTAGAACGTGACTCGTAAATACATATGTGGTTGTCTAAAAGCTAAAAACATCATTATCATTGGTGAGGGACTATTACACTCCTCTACTTGGTCTGATGCCAAGGGACGCGTGTAACTCCCACACGGGGACCTAAGCCCGTGCCCTCGAGGTGCTTACCGTGTTGCGGTGTAGTTGTTCACTGTGCACATTGTCCTTTGATATTGACGTAACAAACTTACTTGTGCAAGGATGTACTATGTGATCTAGTAGAGGGAGAGTGTGATATAAATTACAACCTATGTGGTAGTGTTTGTAGACTTTATTCTGATGAATGTTATGTATATGTATAATAATATTGTGTAACCGTTTCTTCTACCATTTACTAAGTACGTAAGTACTTACCCCTTCTCTTTCTTTTGCCCCCACCCGAGAAGGTGATTATCAGGATGACAATGAGTATGGTTACGACGACTGTAATGACGGAGCTGAAGTTTAAGCTCAAGATGACGACTTTTATTTTATGCCTTTATTTTTTTTAAACAAAGTGTTGAGAGACGATTTCTAGTATCTTTTCAGTTCGTTGGGATGTAATAAAGTAAACAACATTTATTTCGTTGTTTTGTCGTTTCGCCTTCCTAGACGTAGATTTTGGGACTTGTTGATCCTTCTGATTGTCTTTTGACTTTCTTTCCGAGTAATTTTTTAGATTTAATTTACCCCGCTTTTACTATGATTAAATTGTTACGAGGCTTATGTATATATTAATTTTGATTTATTAAAAGTTAATATATGCATGTCGGGCGTTTTGACGGATAAGTATTCGGTATCCGGAACGGGGCGTCACACATATGGATGGATTGGATTCTAATTTTGATGATCACTCTGATTAGGGACTTCCTTTGCAATTAAATATACAATAATTCCTGGACAAACTTTGACAGCTCCCATGTTTCTACGAGAAAGGTTGTCCTAAAAGAAGAGATGAAGTCTGGAGTTAGCTAATGTTATTATCGTACACCTTCGACCCAAAAAGACGTGATCTTTTTTCATTTATGAATGTAAAATTTGTCATACCACAATTGTTGCGCGATATGAATCCTTCAATAATCGAAGGGCAGCAAGAGACCCTATGTAACCGGCCGGCACCTCCGGTTACTAAGACATGTGTAACTCCAGGTTCGTGCTTGGAAAAACTGAAAATTTTCTTCAAGTGAGATGTGTATAAACAACCTTCTATAACAATATATGAAAAACTTGAATCTAATAAAACACGAAATCACATGCAATGTCGTCACACTCAGCTAGAAAGGCCGGTATGTATCATTCAGAGTGTTGATTACACTGGCCAATGCTAAAGATGTTGAATGTTATAAATAAACTTATGCATACATGCAAGGACGGAACTAGGGGCATTGAATGGTATAAATAAACTTATGATACATATAGACACCTAAACAATAATGTACTTAAAAATAGGACAAGTGTACCTTGAAAGAGCTACTTAAAGCTAGGAGATCTCTTTAAGAATATGATGAACAAAGTGACTATGCCAACATCCAAAACGAGCTTTTTAGGAAACTCGCTCTTTCTTCTTGATTCCATAAAATCCATGAACTGCAAGTGAAAACAAATATTTCAGCATCAGCAAACCGATCTTCCCTCGTAAAATCGAACAACACTGTAAAGTAGTTTGATAGAGGATCTCACATCTGGACCAGAACAACCCCACAAGCTTAGTTTCTTCAATCGGTTGTGTTTGATAATGGGTTATCAGCATTCAGCATGTCGGCATACAAACATATTCACAAACATGAATTCAGCAAAGGTCCTCATTTTCCTTAAAGTCTCAGCACGAGCTTTTCTCGGGAAGAAGCATGTGGGAACATTGCTAAGAAAATGTATTCAAATCGATTAAAATAAGTAATAGATGAAAACAGAAAAATAAAACTGCTCTGAAGTAGGCCAAGCGGGGAAGTTATTCTACGGTGAATCCATTTGAGGAGTAACGCGCGTGGATGATTATGGACTACACGGTTTCAACTCAAATTGCATGTGTGGTCCCGAATCATCCACGTGTGTCTACGGTGCAAATGGAGTGATTTAGGAAAGAATTACCCAAGCGGGGAAGTTATTCTACGGTGAATCCATTTGAGGAGTAACACGCGTGGATGATTATGGGACACGAGTTTCAACTCAAAATCATCCACGCGTGTGTCTACGGCGCGAAATGGAGTATTCAGGAAAGAATTACCCCAAAGCGATATTACTTCATCAAATAAATCATGGACAACCATCTTTCTGACACGAACATATTACAATAGATAGATATCCAATATCAATAGAAACTCCAGGGTCATTCTCTACATTTTCTTTTACTTGAGTTCTTATTGGCAATTCATCGAGCACCTTGTCTTCTTTCCACTTCACCTTTAGAAATTGCAGATGGTTTACACCATACGAGTTTGAGCCCAATAGAAAAATTTGAGCCCAATAGAAAAATTTGAGCCCAATAGAAAAATATTATTGTACACCTTCGAACCAAAAAGACGTGATCTTTTTTCATTTATGAATGCAAAATTTGTCATACCACAATTGTTACGCGATATGAATCCTTCAATAATCGAAGGGCAGCAAGAGAACCTATGTAACCGGCACCTCCAGTTACTAAGACATGTGTAACTCTAGGTTCGTGCTTCGGAAAAACTGAAAATTTTCTTCAAGTGAGATGTGTATATAAACAACCTTCTATAACAATATATGAAAAACTTGAATCTAATAAAACACGAAATCACGCGCAATGTCGTCACACTCAGCTAGAAAGGTATCATTCAGAGTGTTGATTACACTGGCCAATGCTATGTTGTAAATAAACATTACATGCAAGGTGTTGATTACACTGGCCACTGCTAAAGATGTTGAATGGTATAAATAAACTTATGCATAAGATGTACTTACTTAAAAATAGGACAAGTGTACCTTGAAAGAGCTACTTAAAGCTAGGACATCTCTTCAAGAATATGATGAACAAAGTGACTATGCCAACAGCCAAAACGAGCTTTTTAGGAAACTGACTCTTTCTTCTTGATTCCATAAAATCCATGAACTGCAAGTGAAAATAAATATTTCAGCATCAACAAACCGATCTTCCCTCGTAAAATCGAACAACACTGTAAAGTAGTTTGATAGAGGATCTCACATCTAGACCAGAACAACCCCACAAGCTTAGTTTCTTCAATCGGTTGTGTTTGATAAACATATTCACAAACATGAATTCAGCAAAGGTCCTCATTTTCCTTAAAAGTATCAGCACGAGCTTTTCTCGGGAAGAAGCATGTGGGAACATTGCTAAGAAAATGTATTCAAACTGCTCTGAAGTAGGCCAAAGCGATATTACTTCATCAAATAAATCATGGACAACCATCTTTCTGACACGAACATATTACAATAGATAGATATCCAATATCAATAGAAACTCCAGGGTCATTCTCTACATTTTCTTTTAATTGAGTTCTTATTAAGGCACTAACAACATGTGTCAAGATTAAAAGAAAGGTTAAATTAAGTGAAAATAACTGAAGTACAAAACATTATGTAAATTGTCGGGTCGTAAAAAGTACGTACATATTCAAATTTATTTTATATGACAAACAAAAAAAGTGAGGAGATCCTTTGGTTAAACATATTCTTCTTTTTCTCTTTGTAACAAAGGACATAAAAAGGTTGTCTCAATGATCCATAGATTTACCAAAGCACTGAGACAACATATTTATCAATACAAGTAAAAAAAATTAACATGAATGTAAATTAAGAATGCTAATCGTCTTTTGAGTAATTATAGGTGTATCAATCAAGTAAATGGTGAAGTTGCATTAAAAGAGAAACAAAATGCTCTCACAAATTCAAAAAACATACAATAACAAAAACACAAGAGATTATTTTTTAATAAGCTATTTATTTACGGGATATTCATATTCTCTAGATTTATCATATCTTAATAATATATGCATTATAACATTATATATTGTTAATTTATCAAATTTAATCAAATCACGTGCGAATGCACGTGCATTTTGCTAGTGTGTGTGTGTGTGTGTGTGTGTGTGTGTATATATATATATATATATATATATATATATATATATATATATATATATATATATATATATATATATATATATGTGTGTGTGTGTGTGTGTGTGTGTGTGTGTGTGTGTGTGTATATATATATATATATATATATATATATATATATATATATATATATATATGAGTGTGTGTGTGTGTGTGTAATCTCTAAGCAAATGATCTGACGAAGAAGATTTTATTTTAGTTGCTTTCATTTTGCTTTGTTATTTCATGATGAATGAGTTGGAATGAATTGTTTTTTTTATCATTTGATGATTCTTCCTCCACCATATTTTTTTTCTTCATAATTATCCTCATCAAATCCCGCCAAAATAAACGGAAAAAAAAGCATCTTTGGGTTGTAAACCAAGATTTGAATGGATCAAACAATGAAACAAAACCCAATGATTTTGTCGGTACACCTTATTAGAATTGACACGTTGTGAAAGTAGATTCTTGATTCTAAAACCCATAGATATGTTTTAAAATCGGTTATGTTAAAATAGTGTGGTGGTGCACCGGTAGACGGATGGGTGCAATATATGAAACATCCTTTTACATTTTAGTATTTTTCAACCCTGTTTTAGTTAATCTTGCCTTTGACGTCATATGGTATTGATATGAGGTATAAAACATCATCAAATCAAAGTCTCTTATATATATATTTTAGGTCTTGTTTCATATGTGCATGCAGGTGAAGTTTAACTATCCTTCGGAGTACATCACTTGCGTCAGCGGTTTATATAATCAGAGTGATGGTGTGGTGTCTATTAAATTTACAACAAATTTGGGAACATATGGCCCTTTTGGTCACACTGACACTTCGGCTGCCGATTCCGATGTCTTTTCATACCCGAAAGAGTACAGATTTTCTTTTGGAGAACAACGTGTTTTTGGTGGATTTTATGGCTCTACAGATTCCATTTGTCGCGGCATATCTTCTATTGGGGTGTATGTGAAGCTGCCCACCACCCTCAATGTTGTAGATCAAAATGCTGTTGCTGTAGATGTTAGGATGAGGAATTCAAAGGTTAAGAATGAAGAAAGAATGTCTTAATGTTCTGCTGCAATTTTATGTATGTAATCTGTAATCAAATGAAACGGAAGAAGATTTTATATTAATGTCTTGCTTTCATTTTGCTTTGTTATTTCATGATGAATGAATTGGAATAAATTGTTTTCCATCATTTGATTCTTTTTAGGTTTTCTCAATACTTATCCTCCATCAAGTTCTTATGCAAGTCCATTTTTATTCTCAAAGTTTGGTGTCATGATAGATTCATCGTGATGCCAATAACAGTGCCAGCAAAAATCATATCGAAAGTGAATTTGCAAGTGATACATAGATCGATTGCCACCAACATAATATCCAAAGTTCGGACTTGTAAATAGAAACCATGATATATGTACTACAACTAAATATCAAGATAATAATTAGACTGAACTTGTAAATCGATTCATAACTTCATGGATAACGTTACATGCTGCACATTGCCAAATTGAGGACTCCGGTGCCCCCGGGTTAAGAATTTCCCCCATGCTTAGAAAATATAGTCAACATCTGATATTCATCAATTTTCTAAATACAAAGCTGAAGTAAAAGCTGCTCTATTTCAACATGGTACCAGTTACTTGCCCATTTTCTAGTCTGTACTTTGGCAGAGATATCAATTGGCAGAAAATCTAGTAGTGATAGACACACTCTATGGACAACAACATTACAGCTAGGAATCTAAAGAAAAAAGGCTCATTCATGTATTGCACAATAGTCTTTCTACAACTATGCATGCTGCCTCTCATCTAACACAACTTTAATCCAACAAGAATCAATAATGATCTCATCTAACACAACTTTAATCCAACAAGAATCAACAAGAATCGTTGAGCAATCATTGGTTCTCACGCATCAATTAATGAGCCTCACCGTCATCTAAACCGACCCTTTAGACGACGGCTGTGGTTGAGAGGGTTTCTGCCAAAACAACAATCCCCACTAAGAAATTTATAGTAAGTTTGAAGATAAAAAATAATATATATAAATTACGCATCCCTACGATCTGGCTATTTTAAATGCATTTTCTCCAATAGCACCTCCATAATTTGTAGCTCACTTTCGAAGTGTAAATTAAGCAATGTTGGCCAAAAAGGCGATCACCTCTCAAGCTAAATCTATACTCTCAAGGATCATTGTCACGTTAACAATATCCCAATTGAAAGATGAGAGCAAGCATCATCACCTCTAGTTGTATTGCATTACGCGGTTGAGTACTCTAAGTGTGGCTTCATTGCTGCCTTTTCCTGCCTTTTCCTGCAAACAGCCACATATCAGTAAATAAAAAGGTATGGATCTGAACCATTTATACCAACAATAACAAATCTAACAGCAAGCATCCCATCATCAGAATCAAAGACAAATAAAAGTCGGGTCAGGTTCGTACAAGTAGTTAAACAACTTTCTCAAATAAAGCTAACAGATTTGCTACATTCTGGATGATCTTCAAACAGGACAAATACAAACATCTCTCACACAAGATACATGCTATACCGCAATTAAAGTTTAATTCTTTGGACAATGGGCGAAATGGGTGGTGGACTTTTAGATTCTTACATGAAAAAGCAAAATAAACCTCCTCATTCTTCAAGAATCAAGATATAATCCAAGGTTGCCCACTAATGTTTAAATGTAATAACATTTAATGAACAGCCAAAAACAAATATGCAAAGACGAATAAAACAAACTAAAGAGATTAGATTTACTTATCAAGCAACTTAATAAGTGATTGTGGCCGATCATATCCCTCTTTCTTTTCTTGCTGATTTTGTTTTCCAGAATGCCTTGATTCTGGTTTCCAAGAAGCATTAGCCAGTGATTCACCCAATAATTCAGCAATGTCTGTTGCCATTGTCTCCACCCTGTTTGTATACGGGAACTTTTCCCGTTCAAAATGATTAGATAACCACAGATACATGGATAACACCTGGTGTTTTGTCTCAAGATCCAGTAACTCAGAATCGTTACGGGCAGAACATTTTGGTATTCCCATTGCAACGTTAACCGGTAGCTGTTGGGCATATAATGATGCAAACTTCATGAGATGATATATTGCCTTTGGATCTCGGATATTAACGGGAGCAAAACAAAAATTGAAACGCTCTTCCAGTGACAATCCTTCCACTTTCTCTAGCATATAAGCAATTTTCTTAACATGATTATGGTGGCACAAGAAGTATGAACCATCTAGCCTGCAATTTGCAGAGAACTTTTCAAGCAGTTCAGGAAAATTTACATTTGCAAGCTGACTCGCGAATAACTCGACTTGTTCAAAGAAAGGAAAGAGACCAACTTTCTTAACTTCATCAAATGGGATCTTCAAGCACTGAATCAGATAATCCAGATCTTCAAGATTTAAGGCGGTCACAAGTCCTTCTGGATACCGGCTTCCTCTTCGACCTGCTCTACCTGCTATCTGCTTCACCTGGGAAGCAGGTACTGGGACAATCTTATCACCATTATACTTTGACAGATTATAAAAAACGATCCTTCTAATATTCAGATTCAAACCCATGCCAACTGCATCACTGGCAACTAAGATGTCATAGTCTGTGTTTTCATCATTAAACAAATTGGCTTGCTGCCGGCGAGTCTCTGGAGGCAAGGCACCATATATAACACAACAACGGTGATTGGTGTGCTTCTCAATAACTAATTTTACTTCAAATATTTCCCTACGTGAAAAAGCAACAATGCAGTCCCCGGATTTCACATTTTTTAGATCTCCCAGAAGGGTTTTTGCCTCAACAACCAGTGGCTTGAATCTATCATAGTGTTGCTCAACCAACTCATCTCCGGTATCATTACAAATTTTCCTAACAATGTTGAGAACACTGGGATCTCCACATAAATGAATCTCATCAGCTTTCAAACCGAGCAAAGCCCTCGTCCAAGCATAGCCTCTAGAGGGATCTGCCATCATCTGGATTTCATCAATCACAGCCACATCATACAACTCATCCACCGAGACCATCTCAACAGTACAAGCTACATGATCTGAAAATGGAACATATTTCTTCTCTTGGCCAGTAAGTAGGCTACAGTATACCCCTAATCCGTTAACCTTATCAAAAACTTCCATAGCCAACAACCTAAGAGGACTACAATAAATACCCTTCTTTGCTTCCATAAACCTTTGCAACGCATTATAAGTCTTTCCACTATTAGTTGGACCACAATGATATATAATTTTCCGTTTCATGGCCCTAGCAAAAGGAAACCAAGTATGAGGGTTCGTCATATCCGCATAATCAACCATACTCCTGAACCGTTTAATTTCATCAGGAAACTCTTCCATACAAAACTCAACAAAAATAGGAAACAAAAACTTATCAGCTTCTATACCAGGTCCCAATGAAACCAAGTGTTTCACAACATCCCTTTTACACTTCTTAAAGAAAAAATTACGAAACTTATGCGCAGCAGTAGGAAAGAAAGAAGCACTTATATACACAGCTAAAGACTGGTTCGAAGCCCAAGCAGACTTTGAAAAGGCACTAAATACCTCTTGCACAACATCCCAATCTTCCCGAATTTGATTCTCACTTTTCTCAGCCTCCCTAAGCTCCTTATAAATCTCTACCGGATCCCGGATCAATACCCTTTTTTGCCCCAAATCAGGAATATTGGCTTCATTTCCACCCAATTCAAAATTATTACTTCTTGCTTCTTTCCCACCCAATTCAAAATTATTACTTGTGGCTTCTGTGGACTCTGATTCAAGGATTGCATTTGATTTCGAACTGGGACTTTCACTTTTTGCTAGAGTCGAAAAGCGGTGAGGAAAAGAACCCAAAAAGCTGTAATTCAAGGTCTTTGTCAAACGGGTTCGGAATCGTGGTGGGTCAGCAAAATTGGAAACAGGGGAAGGGTCAAGTTTGCATCTTGATGAGATTGAATGGATAAATCTGGTGGAAAACAGTTTCTTTGAGGAATAAATTCGAAGGAGATGAACTGCAGGCCCTCTAGCCATCACCAGATGAGGATAGATTTGAATAGCTGAATAACGATTCAACAACGTTGCGTTATATCCATTTAGCTAATTGAGGGGGAAAAACAATCGCCTGATGGTTGAGTGCGGATAAAGAAGCCTGAGAAGCAGAGTAAACAAAGGGAAAGGTATCGTGGAGGATTAATTGATATGTGGGCAGCAGAGCAAATTCAGGGAAATGAACGGTAACGGATCGGAGCTAAAAACCCGAAAACCCTAAAACCTAAAACCTTAAAACCTTTAACACATCACAAGATGGGGATTGGGGCGGATAACTGTGCTCCGACAGCGAGCCGAAGGTTATTCTGTTGTGGAGAGGCTTCAATGAGAAGATGTACACGTGGCAACATCTGGACCACACAGTTTCATCATACGTAGGGAATATTCTATTGAGGATGAAAGCGTGGTCAGGGGATGTTACACGCGACATCATCTCTTCATCGTTCTCTGAAGCAGCTTGATAGAATAACCCCGAGCCGAATAGATCATTGTTTTCTTTTTCTTTTTTCAGTACTACACTACTACTGTGTTTTTTTCCCTTTTTTTTCGGATACTAAATATAGGGTACGTAGATTTAGAATTTTTTTTTTTCCTTAACTCATCCGGAACCTTTAAATTAAGGATACCGTAATTACTAATTAGCACTGAATACTTTGTTGGCATCATAGGGAACTCATGTTATCGTTGTATTTTTAGAGGTAATGATTATAAAGGATAAAATTATAGAAGAAATTTTTCAAGAAATGACGAGTGGATTGAAAAATGACAAAAAAGAGACGAAAATACTCTTATCACATTTAACTATTTCGTGAATATCTTCCAAGTAAACTATTGATTTGAAAAAATAAATCATAAAAGTTAAACGAATGTTCGAGAAAAAGGCATTTCTCTTTAATTAAAGAAAACAAAATAAAAAAACAAGGCATTTTTCTTTACACATTTTTACATAGCAAGTCCTTTGTTATTATCTGCCTCCATGCAGTGGCGGCTCTACCCCATCACAAGCTTGGGGTGCGGCCGAGCCGACCCCCTAAAATAAAAAAATTATGTAACAACAGTGGAATTTTTTTTTTTAATAAACGCATATCTATGTGTAACTGACCCCTTTATTTTTAGGGGGAATGAGGGAGAAGGACAAAAATATTTCATTAATTGAGTAGAAGGACAGTCTTTTGAAACTTTTGCATAAAGGACAAAACTATTTATTCACTGTCAAAATTCACTTGTATTCGAAATTCATTTGTTTAAATTCACCGCCGAAATTCACTGTCGAAATTCACTAATTTTCAAAATTCATTGTCGAAATTCACTAATTTTCGGGATTATTTATCGAAATTCACCGTCAAAATTCACCGATTTCGGGATTCATTTGGGGAGATTCACCGATTTTCGGGATTCGCATTTGTTTGTCATTCTCGCTATATAAATTATGCGGTTGTCCTTCTCCCTATAAAATTACTTAAAAATATTTCGATATGTGTCCTTATCCCTAATTTTCCATTATTTTTATGCATCGACCCCCTATTTTTTATACGTTACTTTATAATTACATGTATAGAGTTAAATATACAAATATATGTGTGATACGGAAAAAATTGATAAATTTTCGATCCCATGTCAAAATTCCTGCAGCCGCCCCTGCTCCATGACATACCAGAAGGGCAATAACACATGACCTTAGATGTATATAGTATTTTATTCATTAGTAACAAACAATTTCTTTTTAAGGGTGTAACATACAAATTGAGATCGCTACAATGGCAATCCCACCAGCTCAAAGCAATAATTATAAGGGGCATTTAAAGGCACCACATTAAATTTATTATTAGATGTACAACAAAATCATAATCGAGGGACCTTTAAAAAAAAAAGGAGGGAGTATGAATGATTGATCACATAATCTACAATTAAAAGCACCACATAATCTTAACGGAGGGACATTTCAAAAAAAAAAAAAAGGAGGGAGTATGAATGATTGACCAACTATTAGATAATTTTTTTAAGAAAACCAAACAGGCTAATTATTTCATGTTATATAAACTAGCGGGGTTTCGGCCTTGCAACGCAAGGCCCTTTTAATAATGAATTTAGAAATTATTTATAGAGGTATTTATTGAAATGTGTGTTTTGACCTATGGTAAAATGTACATAAAAATGGTATAAACCATTTGAAGACAAGTCCATGCATACAAACAAGGAACACACACATCGTTCTATTAAGAGGCCTGGAACAACAGGGAACAAAAATTAATGGTTTTAAGGCTGGAATTTTTACACTACAAATGTAAATAATCACAGCGATTCAATTTGCTTAATTATAGCATATGCAGGCATAACAACCTTTTGAAGATTTGTAGAAAATAAAAAGAACATCTTAAACGCATCGTTTTCATATATACATAAAAGTTCATAACAAGATTGAAATACTACCTTGATAATAACAAAATTATCTGATAAGTATGATCAACAAGGTATCAGAACACCATCTTCTTTTGCTAAAGAATGTGATGGTTACAAAAGTAAGTCCCAGAATAAGAAATAGTTAAACCTTCAATTGAGGTAAATCACATTCACAAAAGGATAATTCTTAAGCATGGAATGAAGGCAACCTAAACATCTTCATTCTTGCTCTTAGTCTTCTTAGGTGGAGTTTTCACCATACGCTCAACTTCAACTTCAACTGGAAGCAACCGTACGAAAGCCTTTAATGTGCTCGTCTGTAAAACTTCAGAAATTTATTGTCCGTTGTGCACCTGTAGGCTGTCCTTCGCTGCTTGGTTTTTTCTGATTCATTAATTAATGCTGAAGAAAAAAGAATAAATTAATTCAACAATATGTCACTATGGAAGAACATATGTATGGTGCAGAAGTTACAATTAAGACGACAAAATAGAATGTATATTCTTATGAATTACCAGATATCCACCGGAGAGCAAGTGTGGCAGCCAGTACATTTTACATTCCCTTTAAAGTTTTCTTCCGTTATCTTCGAGCAATTAGTACACGACACAGTACAGAGCATTAAGTGTGATATTGAATCACTTTTGTGTTCACCCAGGCTGTTTGTCTGCACAGTCCATTAAAAGCAAGTAAAGAATCTCGAAAACCTTATAGGTATTACGTTTGAAAATTAATAAAATATATTACAGTGAATGGTGGAAATAGTAGTGCTGATGTCCAATATTTGTTGTTTTGGTTCAGGAGAAACAAAAAACTTCCCAGCAACCTTGTAAGATTTTTGTTTCCAACCAACTGGTACCATATTTATAACATACACCTTGTAACATACACCTTCACAACAATGTATAAATATAACATAGTACCATATTCTAAAAGACAATTAATAAATAAACACACAACATGAACACAAAAGAAATATACCTATCAAAAGTCTCACATTTAATGAATGCAACTCAATAAAAGTACCCCACCACAATGCCAGATGAACATCTTTGCTGTAGAGATAAAAAACAAAGCAACAGTCAAAACATAAAATTGTGTGTGAGTGGTGATTCAGTAATTATACCATATGTTAACTGAAAGCTTAAAATAGGGAAACATGAGGACCTGAGAAATGAGAAAGCTTTAATAGTATTTTCCCTCAACAAATAAACTAAAAAAAGAACCCCAAGTTGTGGCATTCCAGGAAAAAGGTTGAAGACAGTTACCATGTACGTAGGCAAATCGTTAGATAAAACCCTCCCATCGTTATAACAAGTGGGTAAATCAGTTTTACCGCTGCCACATTTTTTATTTTTCAACAGCAGAATTGACATTTGAGAGTTCTTACAATATTTAACAGGAACCGCCCACAAAAAAAGAGTGGTTTCCGGCCAAAATCATGATAGATTTTGCCTGGCTAAACATGACAACATAGAGAATATAACACAAATAAATACGCAAAATAACCATACAGAAAGGTAAGGCGTAAAGCGAACCTTCTTAGGTGTGATCTCATTGAACACATTTACTTTCCCTCCATAGAAGATGGTCAATTGGGCAGGACTGCTACCTGCAACCTTCCCATTATACATGCTTCTGTTTTAAAAAAAAAAAATCAATGGCTTAAGTTAATATCATTTCTGCTTTTTTTAAGAGTCAAGCAGGTTTCAATTCTTACCATGAATCAGTCGTCCCAGCTAAAATGATGCTAGAAGGAAGACTTTGATGAGGAACAGAAACAGGAACGCCTCCAAAAATTTGTCAAGCAGCTTTGAACATGCACCGCTAATGGTCTGGCCAACATCACACAAAATAAGACACTTGAAACGAAAACAATACAGACAATTTCAGTTGTCATATGTACCGATGTAATGAAATAAAACCTATATGAAAACTTTGCATTAAAAAACCAATTTTCTTAGTCTTAATCTGTGTGTTCTAAGTAATCATTTGCATATAATACACATATTACATGAAACGTTGGTACCTAGAATGGAAATAAAGAGGCTGCAGTAAGTTGGAAATAAATTAATCAAGCTCAAAACATAAAATAGTATTTCCATTAACTAAATTTTCTTTCCATTACTGATGTTTATATGTATCATCAACACTGACCCGAGTAATCCAGAGTTCGATCCGGGTGGTGTCGTTAGTGTTCGACTCTTACTCACTTAGGAGTAATGAAAGTTCATGATATTCGAGGGACTCGTAGTCGTAGCAGTTTTCTACATAGACTCTTGATCAATACAGTCTTCATGAACTCTCTGTTTTTTCAGTGGTTTTGATAACCTTATTTCTGCCCGGATTCATGAAAAAAAAACAGAAAGTTTAAGCGAAGTCATTAGCCCTCGAGATGTTTTGGAACTTGGCTAACTTGATCTTGTTTTGAAAGAGTTATTTCTGCCCGGATTCATGAACATAAACTTTATTCGAAATCATTAGCCCTCGAGACATTTTGGAACTTGTGTAACTTGATCCTGTTTTGATGCCCAGATTATTGAATAAAGATAGAAACTTTACACGACGTCATTAACCCTCGAGAAGTTTTGGAACATGGCTAACATGATCATACTTCGATAACGTTGCTTCTGCCCGGATTAGTGTTAAAAAAACAGAGACTTTACCCAAAACCATTAGCCCTCTAGACATTTTGGAACATGGCTAACATGATCATACTTTGATAAGGTTATTTCTGCTTGGATTTGTGCGTACTGAGAGTAAACATCTACACACCAACTTAGTGCTTTTGAATATGAAACTAAATAAAAGCATATGTCATAGTGTTTGTCATCTGCATAAATCTATATACACCAATAACGCAGGTTTTTCACTGCTCCTACAAGAAATAAAAATCACAGTAACAACAGCGAAGCAATGATGAAATGTGAGAAAATGAAAAAGCAAAACTCTGAGAACGAAATCTTACCTTTATCAATTTTACAAAACACAACCATGTACCCAAAAAAAGGAACGTTGTATTACATACTAACCTAATTCAATAGAAATCTAAACACACTAAAAATGAGAATAAAAGTAAAATAGATAATGTGACTGTTCTAAAGGGAAACAAAGAACCATTCAAAAGAAATCTATTCGCACTATAAATGAGAATAAAAGTAAAATATTTACCTCAAAAATATCTGATCATCATCCTGTTGAAAGGAAAACAAAGAATCCTTCAAGAGAAATCTATACACATCACAACTAAGAATGAAGGTAAATATTTACCTCAAAGTTATCCGGATTATAGTGGGAAAACAATGAAGAACAGTACAGAGGCACGCATGTACCTTCAATAAAAAGCTTCATAGTTGACATAGAGAAAATGCATTTAGCATTTAAGATACTTGTGCACTCAATCCACTGTTGCTTAAATTATCTCTAAGCATACTACCAAACTTGTTACACAATGCCATTTCTGCAAAGCGAAAAGGATCTGCAGGCAAGCAAAGTAAGAACACCATTTATAAAGTATGAACAGTGATACATTAAAGAATGCAAGTGATGAACAAATGATTAAGCCTGATGAAAGAACTCACCTTTCCTGCAGGGGAGCAACAAGAACCAAACGACACCAACCAACCACAACAACCTTTGATTCCATACTGCTGCTATAAATCAAATACCGCTAAGAAAAAGAGTTAATCTGATGCATAAACTTAAGGGTTGCGAACCAAGAAGAAAAACCGAAACTATAATCTATGTAACTATATTTGTCAAGCTCGAACGCAAGATCTGCTGATACCAACTCAAACTTTCACCTAAAATCACCAAAAGATGTTAGATTTTTAAATAGCGAAAATAGCAACAAATAAAATATAAGCAATATCGATTATTCTAAGGCTCGGATTTGTAATAGCCAAAAGCAATAGATCAACAACAATCCATCATTTCATGGCTGCGCACCAAGAAGCAAAACCCAAAGGTTTCACCATTCAAGGTCACCGTGCCAAGATATCGATGAAATTCTTGAAGTCCGTAGATCTTAAATTATCTTCACAGCCTAATAACCAGGAGGAGGATAATCACACTACTCAATAAGAACGGAAAGAGGATGCCACGAGACAAAAAAATTGGCATTTCAGTAGAGAGGACGGAGATGAAGAAGGCTGCCGCTGCTGGTTAGGTTTGTTCACTAAAAACAGAGTTTAAGAATAAAAGTGGCCATGCAAGATATAGATATCATTGTTCGATTCCTTCCTTAAAGGATCTTTTGCTCCATAGTTTGCTGATGTTTTGCAGCAGTTTTTTGCAGAAGATTTTTTCGTTCCTTTTTGAGGTTCATGAAGACGACGGCTTGGAGACAAAATTCATCGAGGAGAAGGATAGGGTTTCATAATACTCTTTTAAGCAGAGAAAAAAGTGGGCTGATCATTACAAGCCATTTAATTGTTTTTGGGCTGGACCGAAGATAAACAGTTAAAAAAATAAGAGCCAATCAGAAAAAAACAATTGTCAAGGTAAACCCGAAATATTTTTTCCTTTCTATTAGATAGGTAGATATTATAAATTAATACTATGACCAAAATTTAAACATTTTCAAATTCAACACATTTTCAAAGTAAACTATTGATTTGAAAAAATAAAGCATAAAAGTTAAACGAATGTTCGAGAAAAAGGCCTCTTTAATTAAAGAAAACAAAATATATGTCAAAAAAAAGAAAACAAAACATAAAAAACAAGGCATTTCTCTTTACACATTTTTACATAGCAAGTCCTTTGCTATTATATACGGTCATTCCAAAACATAATTGAAAAGCAATAGTATCTACCTCCATGTATATAATATTTTATTTTTTAAGGGTGTAACATACAAATTGAGATCGCGACGTGCTTAAAGCAATAATCATAAGGGGCATTTAAAGACACCACATTAAATCTATTTTCGAATATGTTTTTTTTTTTTTTTTTTTTTACGGAAAGAAAATAAATTCAACGGGAAAATGCTACAAGAATGTGGTAAGTAAAAAATGGAGACGCGGGGGATCGGACTCCGTGCCTCTCGCATGCAAAGCGAGCGCTCTACCATTTGAGCTACATCCCCTTGATCAATACGTTTCTATTTTTAAACATAATTGTCATGCCACAAATAGACTTATTATGACGCCTAACACAAATTAAGTGGCTTAACTTCCATATTTTTGTCTACTTTGTTGTTTATACACTTTGGAACACAATAGCTTATTCTTTTATTAAAATACTCCCTTCGTCCCACAATATATCGTCTTTTGGCATTTTATACTTTTTTTTTCATATTATAAGGTCTACTCACATTCCTATACAATTTTTTTGAGAGGTTCCAATACAATATTAAGTGTATTGTTTTCACTTTTCATACTAAACAATACAATATCATTAGCGAGTTTAAAAAAACAATACAATATTTTGGTTTGAAATATTAGTAAATAAATTATTTATAAGGTTTTTTAAATCGTATGAAATGGCCAAAAGGCCCAACAATATTATAGGACAGTCTCCTTCTCTCTTGAACATTTTGCACAGCGTGAAATAGGAAATAAACCATGGCATAGAAGGGATATACTATTGTGTAGAATGTATTTTGAGGTAAATGACAGATGAAACGATCAGAACCACACAGTTTAAATACAGATTGAAACCGTGTGGTTCAATAACTGTGTGGTTCATATTGAACCACACGGTGTCTCCACACGTGTAAGACACCACACAAGTATTTTCCGGTTTAGATTTTTTTTGGGGGGTTTGGGGGGGGGGGGGGGGGGGGGGGGGGGGCGTTGTAAATGCATCAAAAACGCTGAACGACCGAGTGACAGCTTGGAAGGAAATACGAAACATTTGTGGGTAATAAGTGGTTATCCAAAGTAGAAGAAGTGAAGCCTTCTATTGCATTTTGCACCTTCTATACTTCCATATTTACAATGACCTTCAAGTAAATTGTTAAATGTGATGTTCTAAATTGAGCATTGCATGTAAAAGCATATCTGCATTCTTCATTTTCCCAAGCTTACACAAACCATTCATGAGAACATTATACGTTATTACACTCGGAGCTTCCCCATCTCTCTTCATCTTTTCAAGCAACTTGAACCCTTTATTAACTTCTCCCTTCTTACAAAATGCATCGATGACCATCGTATAAGTGCCACGATCAGGTTTCAGACCAAGACTCGACATTTCCTTGAGATGTTTTTGGTGATACAGGAGGGAATGAAGGAGAAGGAAGAATCGGAAATTGGCGAAAACAAAGAGGGTAAAGGACAAAGGACGAATACTCGTCAAGAATGCGGTGTCAGCTTTAAGAAGCCTGCTCACTTGAGGCAGCATATGCAAAGCCACTCACTTGAGCATATGCATGCTTGCAATACGAATATAAACTGTCATATTTAGGGATAGAAGTGCACTATGGTGGATTAAACATCTTGCCCATAGGTGAGGCCACTGGTGCTCTGATTTCGGAATAATTGAGTCTAGATGTTTCACTCTTTAGTCAAGTAGCGGTCACAGTGATGATCTTAAAAGGACTTCTCATCGGCATCTGACTGCAATAAACTAGTAATTGTGTTTTTATTGCGTGGATACTACCAATCTTTCAAGGTTTCATTGTTGATCAATGAAGTTAATGTCATAAGTAGAATATTGTTGTCTATCAGTCTCATGTAAGCAAACAGGTATTGTTGTCTGAGGAACTATTGGGTCATAACCCTGCTAAGAAAGTGGCTCAAGCTAAAGCTCGTAAGAAACGTGCTACACATAGAAATCTTGAAAAGATACAGAAGAAGGCTAACACCATATCCGATATGGAAGACACACCGGAGCGTTCGTTCAAAGGGAAGAATGATTGAGAAACTTCACAAGAAAGCAAACACCTCAAAAGCCTAAAAAGGAATATGTGGTTGCAAAGATAGGGGTACAAGTTAAAGACTGGCAAAGGTAAAGTTCTTGTTGATAGACGTATGAAGAAGGACGGACGCGTGGACTTAAACAGCAGGGCAAAGGGAAAACTGGGAAAGTTAAGGGTAGAAGCCAGGGAAGTTTAATAGTAACAATTAACAGGGAAAGAGAGGAAAGTGAACTGAAATTGAAAGGTTATAGTTGAGGCGTTGCATATGCTTCGTTCGAGCAACCGAGCAATTCGCCAAAGTTTTGTATTTTTGATGTTTTACAATGTAAACACCATAGTAGGCGCCACACTTCAGGGTAGGTTCAACTTTACAGAGGTCGAGTCGAAGATGGATACTCGACTTCCGCAAAGTCCAATGTTATGTTGAACCTACCTATTTTTGCATCAGATTGTTTTGTATCAGATTGTTTTGTATTTGCCAAATCACTATAGATATAACAACCCTTCTGCACCGTAGATTCAAGTGATATCGATTCATTGTTCCCGTCCAATCCAGCAAGAACCAAAAACAAAGCTGATGCCAATCCAAATACTGTAGACATAAATATAGACAATCACTTAACCATACAATAGTGTCAATACGCAATTCATTCCACCACAACCTATTTCCACACATACATTGCAATAGCAATAGCAATGAACAACACTTGCAATTCACAAACACAGCAACAACCCTATCCGGTTCACTAAAGCATAAGTTTTACAACACACAAAGTTATTACATAACAACACGAAATACGAAACATATAATGATACAACATATGATGTTCCACAATTTTGTTTCCCTCGACGATGCTTCATTCTCCTTTTTCCAGAAGAAACATGAAGATAAAGGAAATGGCTAGTAACATAAACAAGATTCCAGAAGGCATGCCGACATAAATTAGGCACAAGGAAAAGGTTGAACAAAAAACAATGGCAAGTAAAACCATTGATGACAAAGAATAGTGCTGGGCAATACGATGTGTGGCCAATCGTAAGTATGAAGTAGGCAATTGTTGAAATTCCATCTGTTGCCGAGATCTAAAACAAGCCTACTCAATTCGAAGAGAAGATCTAAAACAAGCAAGAATAACAAAGATCAAAGCCTCACAAAAGAAATCAAAACACAGTACTCAAGAGCAGATTTCTCAACCAATGCCTGCTTCGGGTAACGCACAACAGGTTAACTAAGACACTTGATGTAAGAGCAGTGAAGAAGAATACAGGGTATAGGTTCTCAGTTTTGGGAACTTTTTTCTTTTTTGGAAGACGAAAGGTACGACAATTAGCCTTCAGAACTGATGATTTCAATTGCATTCTTAAGTCCTAAATGAAGCAGTAAAAGCATATGTAGAATTTGCTAAGAGTATCTGATGAAAATGCTTGGTAAAATGAAATGCAAAAAGGGCATACTAGAATCCACATTAATCAGCCATCTGTCTGTAGAATGTTTCATAGGATGTAGCGGTTATTTACGTAAGCAAGGATAAACTCAATTATAAACATAAAAATTAATTATTAAAGAACTCTTAGACTAGGGCACTGAACTACCTTCCTGGAAAACCAATACATTCAATAGTCATCTACTCTTCTTCTAGTTATATCCTTAATGATTTACCTTAATCCACCCAAAAGTCCAGACAGAAACTGTTGCAGCAGCCCAATCTACCCAGTAGTCCAGACAAAAACCGTTGCACATGTTCATTGTACCTTAGATGATTAGCTTAATCCAGCCATTAGTCCAGATAGAAACTGTAGCAGCTTCGGTTTTTCAGTAAGCTCATTCACAGGCTCAGGAGACGTTACAAGCTCAAAGGATTATACAATAGCAAGTTGAGCTAAGCTAGATCGAGCTCATTACAGCTCAGAAAAGTTGCTTCTATTCGAATCGAGCCTAGCAGCAAGTGAGTCAGTCAAGTCGTAAGCAGCCGGGGCAGGGGATATCATCTTCTGTTCTGAACTTTTGATCTTTTACTTTGACTAGCAATCAGAGAAGCATAAGAGCCATAATCAAGAACTTGCCCTTTCTCGCTGCGTAGTTTGTCAGAATCTTCAGGGTTTCCATATTTGCAATGACCTTCAAGTAAAATGTTAAATGTGATGTCATCAGGTAAAACCCCTAAATTGAGCATTGCATGTAAAAGCATATCTGCATTCTTCATTTGCCCAAGCTTACACAAACCATTCATGAGAACATTGTACGTTATTACACTTGGAGCTTCCCCATCTCTCTTCATCTTCTCAAGCAACTTGAACCCTTTATTAACCTCTCCCTTCTTACAAAATGCATCGATGACCATCGTATAAGTGCCACGATCAGGTTTCAGACCAAGACTCGACATTTCCTTGAGATGTTTTTCTGCATCAAGAAAACGGCCTTGCTTACAAAAGCCGGAAATAAGGGCTGTATAAGCCACATTATCAAGTTGAATACCTTCTCTAACCATGTCATTTCTAATTTGCACCGCCGTGTCTAAGTCCCCGTCTTTGCAATATCCATCCATAAGACTTGTATACGTGACCATATCGGGTTTTATGCCTCTTTCACTCATCTCTACAACAAGACTCCTTGCTTGTCTCAGATCACCAGCCTTGCAAAGCCCATCTATTAATGCATTATAAGTTATCAAGTCGGTTTGGATACCTAGCCTCAACATTTTCCGGTAGATTTCAATCCCCACGTCAAATTTTCCTCTCTTGCAATGTCCATTGATCAGGGTAGTAAATGTAACATCATTTGCAACCAAGCCTTTGCTTGTCATCTCATCTAATAATTCAATAGCACTGTCTAATTCACCCACTACGCACAAACCGTTTATCAAGACACTGTATGTATAAACATCAGGCAAAACTCCTGTCTCCTCCATTAGTCTTTTCAACTTAAACCCCTCACTTAAATCACCCAATCTAGAATATCCATTGATCAAAGTGTTAAAACTAACACAACTAGGCTTAAAACCTCTCTTAGATATTTCATCAAAAACCATCTGGGCTTCCTTTAATGCACCATCTTTGCACAATTTATGCATCAATCTATTAAAACAAAACAAATCCGCAGGAAACCCACGTACCAAAAGTTCCTTATAAAAATTCCAAACAACAATCGAAGATTTACATTTCATAAAATAATGAAGAATCCTCAAACAACCTTGAAACGGAAGGTGAAATCTATGATCTTTAATCAACTTATAACACTTAATGGCATCGTCATAGAATCCTAAATCCAAATAAGCATTAATAAGACCATTAAATATTACATCAAGATTCGATCTTTGGCTGCCTTTAGTCTTCACTATTACTTCAAACACTGAAAAAGCAGAATTTTTACCTTTTCTTGAAACAACTGTGCTGAGAAGATCACCTACAGGTGGGATTATTTTGTGGGTACACAGAAAATGGGCCATGGTGCAGTAGGTATCGATGGTGTGACGATAACTTGTGCGGAGAGTGTGAGAGGAAAGCCATGTAAAGAAAGATAAAATTGATTTAGGGGGGAGAAAATGAGGGTTGAGGTTTATGAGGTTTATAATGTGGATGGGTTTGAGAGATGGGAAGACGTTCTTGAGTGAGGTTTCGAGTGATTTTGATGAGGAGTTTTTGATTGCATCTGAGAGGGTTGTGAGAATAGGGTCAGATGAGTGTTGGAGTTGGAGTTGAGATGGCAGTGGTTTGTACCATGGCGTGGGCGTGGCTGTGTTTCCGGCGGCGGAAATTTGAGAATTTCGAGCTAACCGTCGCGCGGTTGTCATCTGAAAGAGGAGGGACTTGGCGGAGAGAGTACCCTACTCAGAGCAACACTAATGGCGCGTTAGTATTGCAGAAATGAATGGAATGAAATTTTTTTTTTCATTTCATTCAATCATTTTGGTATGTTTGGATAAGAAGGAATAGAAATCGTTTTCATTCCAATGGAATGAAATTGGGTCATTTTCATTCCATAAAAAATCGGATGGAATGGAATGGAATGCATTACCATGATCACAACTCACCACCGTCCGATCATCCGCCGCCCCGCCACCACGATCACCACCCACCACCGATCACCCGCCATCCCACTATCACGATTGATGGAGTCAATCCTTTTATGCATTTCACACGTGTTTTACCCCTATTTTGTAGCACTTCAAGCCTCATTTCAATCAATTAGATGCCTAATCACGCTTATTTTATCACTCAAGGTTCCACATCATACTTAGTCGGAAATCTCATTTTTATCATTAAAATTTGGACCTTTTATCGCACACACGGGGTACGTCGTACCCTATGATTTTATCGGATAGGTTTGTATTGTATTTTGTAGGTATAGGGATTTACCGAGCCCCGAAAATGTCTCAAGCTCGTATATCGGGATGGTTGGTGAGTTTGAACAAGCATTGGAGAGGAAGAAGTTTAAATTTTGGAAATCTGCATTCTTGGTACTTAACGAAATCATCTTGGTAGTCACCAGAACTTGAAAGAATTTGGACAGGATACATAGAAAACTTGGTAGCCACCAGACAAGCCTTGGTGACTACCGAGAATTGAGCAGAATGGTCCATAATCTGGGTACTTACCAAGAAAGCTGTGGTGTCCACCAAAGTCTGTTTTTGACCTATATTAATCCTCACCCTCATTTTGAACAAGGGCGAATTGAGAAGCTCTTGTGGGCGATTTTGAGGGCTTGGAAAGCACCCTCTTCTCACCTTAAATTTCTTAGTTCTAGGGTAGATTTAGCAAAAAAAGAAGATGAAATCCAAACCAATTTATGTAATCTCCTTCTACTGTCTTAGATAGTTTCTCTTCTTCTTAGTTTCTTATTCAAAAACACAAAAAGACTTGTTCTTAGCTTTAATTTCCTGCAATTTCTTGTAATTGGAGCATGGGCTTTGTTCATCCATGGTAGATACATCAATCTTCATGGGAATTCGATTAATTTCATGTTTTCATCTTTGAATTGAGGCATCTCTTCTCCTTTTAGTGTAATTTTCTGTTTTCATGGATGTATTTGGTATGACTTGCTTTTCCATTGCATTAATCATGAGTAGCTAAGTTAAATGTGGCTTGGGTGATGAGAAAATGAGCTAGAAATCTTGTAATTGCTTGAATTCAAGTTGAATTGTCTTGTATGTCCTTGATTTGTTCATGTCATGGTGATTGATCTTCATTGGTGTGATTAATTAATGACTAATTGCATCATCTAAGTGTTAATTCGAGGCGTAATTGTACGAATTGACATGGACACAAGTCACCATGAGCACTTAGTAAAATCATCTAGAGATTGAATTGATTTCTAGAGTATGTGTTACCTAATCTTAGATTGGAACATTTCATAGTTCTTTAATGTGTAGCCATTCATTCGAATCTAGTCCTAGCCGATAGATAGATGTATGGTTATAGTTCGTTGATGCGAGAGATCGATTGACGTTAACATAGTGAATTGCACCTTGAATGTGTTGAGAACTCATTAGTGAAGCTTGATTCCGAGTAGTTACAAGACCTCATATCTAGTTCATTGGAACATCACCCTAGCCACCTCGTTTCATATCATTTCCCCTTTATCCGAGTCATTTTATCCTTAGTTAATTGCACTTTTAGTTCGCTTTTCATTAGTTAATTTGTAGTTGGTTCATACTCGCTTCTTGATTAATGGATACACCTAGACTAATTGTTTGGGCCGCTTTGGTACTCAATTGAGATTTCTCCCTGTGGATACGACATTGACTCACCTAACTAGACTACAATTGACCCGGTACCCTCCATCCCACTATCACGATCACCACCCAACACCGATCACCTGCCATCACGGGCACCACGATGACCACCCAACGCCGTCACCACTGATCACCCACCGCCACCATTATCACCACCTACCACAGTCACCACTGATCACCCGCCACCACCGCCACCACGATCACCACCGATCACCCGCCACCACCGCCACCGCCGCAGCCGCCACCGATCACTCACCGCCACCACGATCACTACTTACCACCGATCACCCGCCACCACCGCTACCACGATCACCACCCACCGCCGTCACCTGTCGATGTCACTACCCGCTTCATTCACCACACACCGTAATCACCTCTCATATCTCGCTGCCGTCACCACCCATCACCCGTCACCTGCCATCTTCCTTAGTATCGGACATTCCATTCCAGTGTGCACCAAACGTAGTAATGGAATCAAGTCCATTCCATTTCATTCCAACATAGTCATTTCATTCCAATATAGTCATTCAATTTCATCTATCCAAACGTGCCATAATGGTAATTGTGAGATAAGTTTGTTGATAGTTGATGTTGGGCTGACGTGACGAAAGATAAGTGGAAGATAAATATAGAAGGATTGTAGAGATAATTATTGTGTGATGTGATGTTGTAATGGTGATAAATGTAAAAGGATTGTAGAGATTATTTATGTATGATTAGATGTTGTAGTGGTGGTAAATATTTTGAATCTAGTGATAAAATAATATTAAATATTGGTAAAGAGGGGTTTTGTGTGTTTGGGAGACAAGAATATTGTCTCATTGGCTCTCTCAAATTAGATAATGAAGTAGATAATATCTATAAAAACCTCTCTATTTTAACACTATTATTTTGCAACTTATCTAACTTCATTCTCTACTTTGCCAATTTGTAAAGGGAGATCGTCTAGATGGTGCCCACTATGGTTGCTCTTAGAGCAACCGTACTGAGAGCATTTTGGACATAATCTCTTCAAAAATTGACAGAAAAGAGAGAAGAAATTTTGAATTTCAAAATAATGGGGTTGAAATGGAGAGGATTTTGTAGACATTCTCTACTCCATTCTCTCTTTCTAGATAATGGGAGAGAACATTATTCATGATTCACAACTCATCTTCTTCCCTTTCTCTTCCTTCCGCCCTTCTTTTACCAAATCTCTTCCTCTGCCAAATTGACAAGGGCCACGAGGCTATGTAGATGGTGAATCAAAAATAAAAAATAAAAAATTTATGAGAATCCAAAGCCACCACTTTTTTGGTAGTTGACAACATAACTCAGCTGGCTCTTGTCAGAATTGCCTTAAAGATAGATTATACCATTACTCTTGCTCTTATGATTTCTAAACCGTTCTCTTTCCTACCAGGTTTTCACCTTTCACCTTTTTTTTTTGTTTGTTGATACAATTCACCTTTCACCTTTTTTTTTTAAAAAATTTTATTTTATACTATTCATTCTTTCTTTTTAAGGGGTAAAAAAAAGAAAATTGATTAAATGCAATCGGCGAGACAATTCAAAGTATGACTAACAAAAAATCTCATATTCTTATCCCTTCTCGAATTCGACTTCCTGTCGAACCTGAGTTTTCCTGAATTGAATTACTTCCCGACCGTAACATTCGGATTTTATCCCGATATGACTTAGTTTCAGGAGGGGTTAGGGTAGGCCAGCGCTATTGCCAAAGCATTCTTGTTCCAACCAGAGCAAGTTTCCGAATTTACCCTCTAAAGCTCCATCTATTTAATAACTCTAATTTCCCATAAAAGCTGGAAGCATGCATTCAGTTGTAATATCTTTTTGTTTTTTTTTTATAATTTAAGTAGACCATTTTTTTTATTTTTTTGCCCCTAAAAAAAAAAAGTAGACCATTTTTCTGCTCAAAAGAAAAGGGAAACTTCACAAAAAAAAAGGGTAGACCATTTATATTAAAAATGACCAACAAATCCTTATGTATAATTAACGAAATTTTTTAATCAATCCAAAAATAAATAATGAGAAAATGTGAAAAATAAAATTAATTATGTTTTTGAAAATGTATTGCATATCTGTCAAAAAAAAAATGCATTGCATTATATAAAGAACAATCATTATGAAAATAAAATCATAAAATAAATAACGGAGAAAGTAACATATATAAAACTTAAATTAACAGAAACCAATTTATAACTTCATTTGCAAGAAATAGATAGATGGTATGCAAATGAAAACATACCATAATCAAAAAAAGAAGAATACTTTGTTAATTTAATTTATTTTTTTTAAAACTTTTTTTCATTATAAGTATAATCACTAAAAATTACGTCAGATTCTAAGGTTTGTATGGTGATAAACTTTTTTATGGTCACACCACTATATATAATTATTGTAATGGAAATACTTTAATATTTTTCTTTCTGTCATGTAATAGTTGAATATATAATGTCAAATTATCTCCTTGTATTTATTTGACTATTTTTTTAAATTTGAATGTTATATTTTTTTAGGTGCTTGCATTATACTCCTTCCGCCCCGTATTATAAATCATTTTGAACTTTTCACACAGATTAAGAAAAATCATAAATGAGTTACTTTTTAATATTTTAAAGCAAAATATTGTATTATTTTTTAGGAGTGGCCTATAAATATAATATTGCATTGTTTAGTGTGAAAGCAATGCATTAATCTCGTATTGAAATGTGGAAATGACTTATATTTTGAGACAGCAAAAAAAAGTTAAAATGACTTATATTACGGGACGGAGGGAGTATTATTTATTCGGGAAATAAAAACAAACAAACTAGTAGAAAAATTATCACCTAAATGTATGCAAATGTAACAAATGAAAGGACTATAAAATAAAATCATAAATCATAAATAAATAAATAAAAACCATATGAAAGGAGATGCACTAACGGCAAAAATCACGTAAAAAGAAAGAAAAAGTAAAGTAACAAACGAAAATCAAAATAGTGCTGGTTGGACGCGTGAATTAAACAGCACGGTTGAGCGCGTGAACTTTTTTCACGGGGAAATGAACATCCATATATATTTAAGAGGGTAAATCCGGAAACTTGCTCTGGTTGGAGTAAAAAAAGCTCTGGCATTAGTGCTGCCCGTTCGGGTATATGTCTAGAACTCGACGGGATTCCAAACCCAACCCGACTATTATAGTATTACATTTTTTTGATAAACTCATTTTTCGGATACCGAATCTTTATCCGAAAAATAATGTCCGACACGCATGCTAATGTTGGAGAAACATCACCTCCATATAAGTGTGAGAGATAAATGACTTGTTAACCCGTGTTAACCCTTTTAGGCCAAACGAGGAAGATGAGTCTAAGTAGTTAACCGGATCCATTATGACTCATTTATCGCTACCAGATCCGGGGTTTGGGGTGTTACAATTGGTATTAGAGTCTACTACCAGACGAAACTAAGTGTTATATACCGTAAGAGACGGCAAGGGCCACCTCTAGAATCCTCAGGTAGGGGCGAATATGTGATAAGTTCTGACGAGGACGCCAATTGGTTAAAGGTGGGGAATGTAACATCCCACATTGCTAATGTGGGAGAAACATCACCCCATATAAGTGTGAGACATAAAAGACTTGTTAACTCAAAGTAACCTTTTTTAGGCGAAGCAATGACGACGAGTATAAGTAGTTAACCGGATCTATTAGTGCTACCAGGCCCGGGGTTGGGAGCGTTATATTTGTTTAAAATAGTTATTCTTCACAACATTAAATAAATAATTGCCCTTAAAAATAGCCGATACAATTAGAAAGAATCGGCAAAATAAGGTTTCTTCGTCTCTTCTTCTAATTTAATTTTTTTCGTTCTTCGTCTCTTCTCTTATAGACATCTAACCGCCCATTTATTCAACCATTGTAACCTAACTTTCATGCTTTTCTTTCTTCCTATTCTATCGCCTTTCAATTCAATTCTTCACCTTGCATCGGGCCGGTCTGTCCTTATCCATGGATGAATAATGGACATCTAGTTATAGTTCAAGAAAGAGTCGTCTCATTTTCTTAATTCTTCTTTTTTTAGAATTCATTCATTGTCTCAAGAAGTTGAGTTCAAGCTCTCCATATTGGGTTATACCAAACATGTCGTGATACTTATGAACCTAAAAAAATATGTAACATGGAAATATAATAAGTAATAAATGAACGACAAAATGTGAATAGTTATGGGTAATTGTTGCTTTTTTATATTTGTCAAATAAAGGTAGAGGTACATGCTTGTAGATTCTTAATTATGTGATTGTATTTAAGTTTTTGTTTTTTATACAAGTTACGCGGTTCATATTTGTGAAAGAGAAACCGGAACTCCGACATGACTTCCACTACGTGGCTTAGTTTCCTTTGATGTTGATTTCTCTATTGAGCTTTATAACTCATCATTTACTTTAACATTTTTAGTAAATTGACATCTTCTGTTATGAAATGAAAATAACATAAGAGAAGAAGACGAAGTGAACAAAACTTGTAGAATTCTTATTCATAAAAGTTGAGTACAATGTGTTGTGCACCAGTCTTATATATGCTACCTGGTAACTGTTTACAGAAGTGTAGCTGATAACCAACTTCCTAACTTACAACGGTTACTAACCAAACTAACTAACTAACTAACATTATATCATACACTTGACATCAACACCATAACTACCCTATATCACCAACATCCCCCCTCAAGCCGAAACGTAGGACATTGAAAGCTTGACATCAACACCATAACTACCATATATCACCACTTGAAGATGATTGATAGATGTTTTTGATAGGATAGGACTGCAGCAATCTGTGTAGAGTAGTGTGATCCACTGGTTTAATTTGTAAGAAGATCAGCCAAGTTGTCAGATGAACTTACTGGTACAAGTTTCAGAACTCCTTGTTGGTATTTTTCCCTCACATAGTGACAATCTATCTCTATGTGCTTTGTTCTCCCGTGGAAAACTGGATCTTCCACAATGTATATGGCACTTTTTCTATCACAAAACAAATGAACAGACTAATTATGAGAAATATGGAAATATTTTAAAAGATACAATATCCATTGAATTTCAGTTGCTGTAATAGCCATAGCCCTGTATTATGCTTCAGATGAGCTTCTACTGACCGTGTCTTGATTCTTGATCTTCCAAGAGATCAGTGATCCTCCTAAAAATATGTTAAAGCATGTGACAGATCTTTTAGTGATTGAACATCTGCCCCAATCAGAGTCTGTGAAAGCTTTGACTTCTGGTTCGTATGAAGAAGGAAAGAACAGACCTTGACATGGTGCTTCTTTAAGAAATTTGAGGACTTTGTGAGCTGCATCTAAGTGAATCTCAGTTGGTTTGTCAAGAAATTGGCTAAGTTGTTGTACTGCATATCCAATATCACGGCTAGTGTTCCTCAGGTACAAGAGCTTGCCCACCAAACTTCTATAATTGGTATTATTAGAAAGCAGGGGTGAGTCTTCTTTTTCTAACTTGAGTGATGGGCTCATAGGAGTTTTTGAAGGTTTAGCTCTCAAATAGCCAAAATTTTGTAGCAAATCCAAGCAATACCTTTTATGATTAATAACAATACCTTGATGAGATCTAGCTACTTCAAGGCCCAAAAAATACTTCAAGGATCCTTGATTGTAAAAGCACCATGTAACATATCCTTAAGGTCTTGGACAAGCTATAAGAAAGGACTTCCTACAATAATGTCATCAATATATACTAACAAGGCAATGAAAGTGGATCCTTGACACTTGGTGAAAAGACTATGGTCATTAGGAGACGAGAATAGACATTCTGTACTAGGAACTGTGTAAGTTTGTCATTCCATTGCCTACTTGCCGGTTTTAAGCCATATAATGACTTATTTACTTGCATACTATGTTGGAATCTGATGTCTGTAATCCCAAAGGAGGTTTCATATAAACTTCCTCATTTAGATCACCATGAATGAAGGCATTATTTACATCCAACTGATGTAAATGCCAATTCTGTAAGGTTGCAAGACTCAAAAACAGTCTCATTGTGGTCATTTTAGCAATAGGAGAAAATGTATCCAAATAGTCAATCCCCTCAGTTTGAGTAAAACCTTTTGCTACAAGCCTAGCCTTGTACCTTTCTATGCTTCCATCAGATTTCTTTTTGACTTTATACACTCATTTACACCCTATGGGTACTTTACCAGGTGGCATGGGTACTAAAGACCAAGTGTTAGTCTTATGAAGTGCATCTAATTCCAATAGCATTTCCTTTACCCAATCCTCACTCTTGACTGCTTGATGATAGGTTGTTGGCTCTTGATCAGAAGAGATGTTGCAAATGAGAGACTCATAAGAATCTGAAATATGATAATGATAAAAAACATCTAGAATATCATGAGGAGTGGTCCCTCTAGCAGCTAGGTTAACTTGATAATCTTACAGGTATCTTGGCAATTGTCTCACTCTAGGTGGCCTCCTAGATTGATCAGAAGATGGTGGAGGAATCTCAGTATGATCTGTTGAAGTGACATTGTGATCTGTGGAAGTACTAGTGGTAAGAACCTCAAAATTACACTTCACATCTTAAAGATTAGTCACAGGAACAACAATATCATTAATAGAAGGTATGATAAAGGGAAACTTATCCTCATGAAAGATAACATCTCTAGAAATAAAGATTTCTTGGGATTGTACATCCTGTAGCAGGTATCCCTTTGTATGAGCGGGTAGCCCTAAAAACACAAATTTCCTACTTCAAGAATCAAACTTTCCTCTTCCTTGACCGTTAGTAGTAGCAAAAGCTAAGCAACCAAAAACTTTAAGTGAATCATAATTATGAGACTTGTTATAACACAAAATATGGACATGCATTAGTGAGGAGAGATGTAGGAGTGTAATTAATTACCAGGGCAGCATGTTGCAAACAGAATCCCTAGTAAGGCATAGGCAAATTGGAATGGAATCTTAATGCCCTAGCAGTATTCAACAAGTGTTGATGTTTCCACTCCACTATACCATTTTTTTGGAGAGAGTTAGCACAACTAGTTTCATGAATTATGCCTTTTTCAGCATAATAAGACTGCATAACAAACCCAGAGCCATTATCAGTCCTAATGACTTTTACAGGAGTACCAAACTGTGTATGCACTCTATTACAAAAAGTTTGTAAAATATCCCTAGTTTCAGATTTGGCACACATTAAAAATACCCGTAAGAATCTATCCACAATAGACAAGAAATAACATTCACCATTCAGAGTGGATACTCTATTGGGTCCCCAAATATCAATATGAAAAAGATCAAATATCTTTTTAGAAACAGTAATGCTTTGGGGAAAGGGAAATCACTTATGTTTTGCTAGTGAACATTCAAACATTCATTTTCCAAAGGAACTTTTCCATGAGGAATAACATGTTTTAATGCTTTAAGCCTAGGATTAGACAAGTGCCCTAGTCTATAGTGCCAAAGTAGAGACTGTGAAACAGCATTGCGGGCAGGTTTTGTATGAGACTCATCATGTAAAATGTAGAGTACATTAGAGATTCTAGTTGAACCATGTTGGTCCAGAGAAGGGTAAAATTATAGTCAGAAGGGGGTGAATGACTATAGTGGAGTTTCAAAAACTTTTGTTAATTTAAAAGTTTTTGGGCAGCGGAAAAGTCCCTTCTTGAAAGTTGTTTCAAAGTAGATTACGCACACACAAGTTATGAATATAATGCAGTAAAGTAATGCTGTAAAGTAAAGTGCTGTAAGTAAATGAACACAAAGAATTATAGTGGTTCAGAGTGGTGTAATCCCTTAATCCACTCTTCTCCTGTGATGATTGGAGGAAATCACTATTGTCTTTCACCAATACAATAGTAGGATTGTCCTTGGCTACACAAGCTTCACAATCTCCAAGACTATCACTCCCTCGCTACAAAAGCTTCAGTGACTCAGTCTTCAACACTGCTCCTTAGGAACAAATCCTTCAGCAGCTATCACAAAGGGTGCAACTCCTTCTCAGACTTCTCTGATTCAATTGCTGCAAACTGGTGTGAATTGGATTCACAGAGTTTTGATCAATCTCAGTGCATGATATGACTTTATGCTTTGAATGCTGAGTTGATCACTAGATGTGTTGTTTAAGTTCAAGAAGAAGGCTTAGGAAATTTGAGTTTTCCGCTCTTTCAGTCTCGTGTATATAGTATCTTGTGTATTTTCTTGTCTGTCAAAGGCTTATATTTATAGCCTTGATTTTCCTTGATTTGAAATTCTGTCCGTTGGCTATTTATTGTGGAGAATAATTCTGATTTAATTATTGATTCCTCCTTGATTTTATTCTCCTTAATTTCAGTGATCTGGATTTTCTTCAAACGTCCATCATAAAATCCGTCCTTGATTTGATTCCGCATTTATTGCTTGATTCTGCTTATTATCCACGTTCAGAATAAAATGCAGTCCACATACTTCACTTTGCTGTTGAAGTTATTGCTTGACCGGCATAGTGAATATTCTTTACTGTTTTTCTTTAGTCAGTCGGAGAGCTCTTACTTCTCCGTTTTGTTGTTTCTCTTCTTTCTTTGATTTTCCATGTATGCGTGTACATCACTGATCATTGATTTGTGTGAGATCAGTGATGTAGACTTTCTAGGTGTCCAATCTAACCAGCAGTGTACCGGGTCAATTGTTGTCTAGTAAATGGTCAAGGTCGTATCCACGAGGATTGTGAGGTTGAACACCGAAAAGCTATTATTATCTTGATCTAATTCGCAACAATACAAGAAGGTAAATTTATATAAAATCTACTACTACAAAGGGTGATCAATTATAAAAGGGCTAACCAAGACAATGCATTGATCAAGTATATCTCTACTAACATCATGGGAATTAACTACCTACCAACCTTCCATTAGTGTTCAAGTGTGTGTTATCCGTGCACTCCTAAGCTAGTAATTTCCCCTCATACGAGTGAATGAAACTACTCTATGTCTCCTCCTTGGTTTAAGAACCCTAGACCTAATGATTCAAATGTCATATTCGCTTGCTTTAAGGCAACTATACTATCGATTTGAAAGTGAATCCATTCGTCCCCACGAATCTGAAAACAGAATTTAAATTTCCGTGATATTCAAGGATTAAAATCCGAAATTTCTTTCCTTATATCACTCCCACTATCTTAGCTGAAATAACTGCCCATTGTCTTTTCTTCATCATGAATGCCCAGCTACCTTGTTCTTACAAAATAAATTAGCTTTTGAGTCAAATTACTCGGTAAGAAAGTCTATAAGGATTCATAGTTTAGTGATCCGAAATCACTTTCCTTAACCCTTACTTTCTTTCATTAATATTTCGGTTTAGCTTTTAACTTATTTAGTTTTGATGACTTATATTTGTAGACATTACCGTCCAATTCTTGGCTTTCTATAAAGGAAATCGCCGTGAACAAGCAGTCCATTTGAGTAGACACTACTCGTGAACTGTGGGATGTCCAGTGAGATTGTTATCAAATCATTCTCGTCATCTTTGAACTAAATTTTAATTTATCTCTCGTTCAGCACAAGTGACAGCAGTGACATACTTATCAATGTCACTTAAGTTTGTAGGCTCAAGAGGAACATCCTCTTCCGAAAAATTAATTTTGCATTCTCGATTATTGAGTTCAACGTTCTTGTTACTTTTACACTTTTACGAAGTCATCATCAGTCAATTTTAATCATTTAAGCTGTCTAGATGCCTAAAGATGATTTGTAGTCATAAAATAAATTATGACAGAAATATAAATCAAATCATACACCACAACAAATATTGATTTTAGGAATTATAAACATGATGTCATGCATGCAGTTTATCCTACCATTTCAAGGATTTAAACACCTCAGTGTCGCCGTAGGGTAGGTCAAAGAGGTGACGATTAAATTGAGACAATCTCTCTCAACAATTAAATCACTGAGAATCAAACATCCCCTAATTAATTGTTGATTACCTTCCTTTTTCAGCCAAGATATTTCCAAAAATATCCTTGTGAGTATGACCTACAGTTTCAGATTTTTAAGTACGCCCCGAGTATGCCGCCGTAGGGTATGTTAGTGACCCGACGAGTACTCAAAATCCTATCCTTTTGGAAACCAAGCCTTGAATTTTGATAGCGGTGAAGGCTATCCGTAGGGGGCCGAAATCAAAGCGGCACGAGGCGTCACCATTCTCTCACGTGCTTGTGTCAACAGTAGTGGCCGTGGGGACGGTTGTCACCTTCCCCGGTCCCACTCGTTATTTTGAAAAATAGGTAGTCTTATTAGGATTTACAGAATTTCTTCACAATTTGAAAAAACAATAAATCATGAATATTTAAATTAATCCTCCCACTAGTTCAACGGTTCCAAATACCGTCTAACCAGTGTCACTTATTCACGACTTTCCAATTTCTCGGATTTATAAATTTTGTGTAGACACATCGCCAAGAATTTTATAATCCTAATACATTAGGACTTCATGATTTTTCTAATAATTAGAAAAAAACAATAAATCATAAAATTTTAAAGCTTCCAAATACCGTCTAACTAATGTCACCTTATTCATGATTTTCCAATTTTCCGATCATTTAGAAAAATCTTGTGTAGACACTACACAACAAAAATTCACCAATGAATTTTTATAGTCCTAATTTTATCATGATAAAAGTTTAGGATCTCCGAATTTTCCAATAAATCGAAAAACTAAAAATCAAGAAAAATCAACCACCAATTTATCGGTTCCAAATACCGTCTAGTTAGTATCCTATTTTTCAAAGACTTTCCAAATTTTTGGTTATTAAATCCTATTTATGTAGACACTACATAATTAAAATTCTCAAAGAATTTTAGATCCAAAATCAAATTTACCATGTGCATTTTATATCCCGATAAAATTCCGTTTTCCTTTAATTAATTTAATTTATTATTAATCTAAATTAATTATCGTGTTCATACATGTGTAATTAATGTCAAAATTAATTTTCTACATGTATGCATATGCTAGGAGTGGAATTCATGAATATGATCCATGACATGGTTATATCACATAAATAATCACAAAAGAAAATAAATGCGAAAAATAAACCATTGAGATGTACCGTTGGTACCCGTATCTAATCTATTAAAAAAAACTTTAAACCCAATTTAATGGATTTACTAATTTCTAATTAAAATAATCTGCAGCTGATCCGTATATTAATCTGCTGGCCGAAATCTTCACCAATATCCTTGTAGCCGAACTGGTTAGCATGCTCTTCCTCCTTGCTGTAGGTTGCGGGTTCGACACCCATCAGCAGCGAATTAACCCTAGATGTTCACATTGTTTGATCTCCAAACCGCTGTAGTGCTGTACCACTGACTTATTTGTTCATTGATGTCGTACAGAAACAAATAAAACCAGCACCATCGAAAAAATAACTATTATTCTAGGAAATTAAAATTACAACAATTTACATAATTTCCTATACCCAATAAAACAGGTTTACAACAGATCTAACGGGTAAACAATACCAACCCCAATCCATCTCGTCAACCTTGAACATTCAACCACGCATATATATAATAAACGTATAAAAAATGTAATTTTTATTCAATTCCACTCCTTATTAATTAATTATGCAATCAAGATCGCAAAATTGCTTTAACTTGGCTCTGATACCACATGCTGGATATACAGAAACCCGAATCCGGATCCGATCCATTGTTGGATCGTCAGATCTGATTCACAGCACCGATCGAGACGCTCGATCATGCACAGAGGAAGTTACGAATTAAATTCGCATGCGATTTTACCACGATTTTAATTCAAATAATTAATTAATACAACTACAAGAAGGACGAAGATTTACCCAACATAAGAGGATGAGCAATCGACAATAGGGAGAAGCCGCAGTCTTCCGGATTGTATCTCCAAGCGACGATTGGTGGACGTCGATCCTCGTAATAGAACTTCCTTGAATATGCTCCTAGAACGAGAAACTACTTTTTCTCTTATTTTTCAAAAAATATGCGTCCCCTTTTTTTTCAATATGGCGTGAGTTTTTCTGGTTCAATTTTGTGTTGGGAGAAACTCTCTTATTAATAGAAAAATAACTAATAATTTGAGAGTTTATCTTTTACACACAAATTTATCTTTTCCTAGGTGTTTACGCAAATATAATTAAGATAACGTAAGATAACACATGATTTAAGTATACTAGCAAAATGCACGTGCGTTGCACGTGTTATACATTGTTAAATACGTATTTAATTATTAAAATAATATAGTGTACCATAATAACCTACAACATAATTAAATCAAGCTGGATCATAAAAATGGATATTGAAAAAATCTCTAGACCGGACAAATCTCTAAACATGTATGAGGGTTGGATTTAAAGGCAATGGGAGACCTCCTACCAATTGTTAAAAGACACGTTAATGTTTAATGAATAAAATACTTATGCACATCGTCCATAAATACTTATGCACGTTAATGTTTAATCTCTAAAATACTTATGTCTCAACTAGATAATTAGAAATTGTTTGAGAACCTTTTTGCATAGATTTGAGGTACTGTTTAATTTATTTTATTCGGCCATGGGACGGCTTTGCATATACATCATATAAAGTAGTTCATGTCTCATGAGAAGTCTTTGCTTGAGTGATAAACAGAATGATATTTTGAGAAAGAGAAGAAATTAGAGCATTTAAGATGAGTCGATCATGTCTAATCCAAAGATATTATGACAAATAAAATTGAGGACGAAGAGTAGTTCCAGACTGCATAATCCATCTGTTAAATATGAACGCATTTATTATGCAGGGAGATATGTTGGATTGATATGCATGGTTTTGGCAACTTCCCCAGTTAAATAAGAACAATAAAAGTATAGCTTAGAAAATAATTGAATGATATAGTTATAATAGCTAAAATATATCTCTAACCATTTACAACCTACAATATAATTATATTTATGGTTTCATCATTCTTCCTAACATACTAATTAAATTGAATCTTAGATACACTCATCAAATGTTTAAAATATACTGATCATTATCTAAAATGTTACTTTGTTTAACGAATATTACTTTACAATTACTAAAGTATATTCATAGCTAAGATATAATAAACATATAACATTATGTGTACATGAAACCCCCACCTGCTATGCTTATTGCATGCATTTATCAAAATGAGTTGTTTAGAGTAAGAATTCCACAAAAGTTGATTATTATTATTATTTTTGTAAATGTCCACAGGTTTACTAGATAATTATGAAAAACATATTCCCAATTTATATTAAATACATAGATTAGTAAATTCGGAATGATATTATATTTAAAAGTGTGATAAATGTATCGAGCACATGCATTTATAAATTCAAAATACTAACAAAAAATACATAAGATCATTTTGTATAATTATTGATACTAGAATATTTATATTTTATGTGAAATAAATACTTAATAAATTATGTATTGATTAATATTGTTATTTATAAAATTTTAAATGTTTCATTTGACTAAAACACGTGCAGATGCACGTGCATTTTACTAGTAAGATAAAATAAGAGGGAAAGCCGGAAAGGTGTGTACGCTGAAACTCAATTTTTGACTTTTCCAAATGGGTGAATTTTCATTAATTTTATGGTGGTCTAGGTTCATGTTTTTGGACCATCAAGTCAGCATTTTTAGAGTATCTCAGTCATGGAGCTTTTAAAAGCTCTATTGCAATGCCACGTCATCATTCAATAAACCTTTTATCTATAAACCTTTTCTCTACAATATATAAACCTTTTAAAAACTTTTATAGCATGGACCCACTACACAAAAATATTTTTTCTACTACACACAAACCCTTTTAAAAAAAAAAAAAATCCTACTTGGCATGTGATGAACAGGTTCATCTGCCAAAAGCTTTTGCTAAAAGCTTTGCTTAGCTGGAAGGAACACAATGGTGTAAAGCTTTTCCTAAAGCTTTATATTTTTTTATAAAGCTTTTTGAATGAGGCATTGGAGATACTCTTAAAGGGATATATTGGTGGAAAGTTTTACAGATAGGATTTCATTGGTGGAAGTTGAATTCCTATTGGTTGGGCACACCAAGTAGGATTTGGTCCTGGATCATAATAAAATTTGTAGTGAATTTTGTGTATTATTATGAACAAGAATTTTGTGTATTGTGTACACGGTACACCACTTTAGGATGAATGGTAATAACCACTAGGGTCTACCCTGGCCTCCAATGGAAGGTCCAGGGTTCGAATCCCCCCACCCCCTCCTTTCGTAGCTGAAAAAAAAAAGAATTGTCATAAGACACTTTTAAACCATTCATTATAATATGAAGTCTATTGATTTAAATGGGTCCTACCAAAATTAATAATGAAAAATGTTGTTATGTATATATTTATTGTGGTATAATCATTTCTCCTCTACAATAGGCAAATTTAAAAGAAGAAAAAAACAAAATGCCAGAAAAATGTATTATTTGTGGGATATTACTCAGAATATAACATTTAAAAAATATATCCGAAAGACTTCTCGTTGCGTATTTGGTGTGGATTCATCGCGAAATAGTTATGGAATCACAATGAAAAGTTTTTCAGCCATATTTTTCAATTATTATTCCTTTGAAACATATTATAACAATAATAGTAACTTTTTTTAGAAGCCGTCGATGGAAAACTACTTTCACGTTTGGTTCAGAGAGCACTTTTTTTTTTGGTTAGTTTTAATGTATTTTTCGTTTACTTTTTGGCAAAAAGGGCAATTTTGTAATTCTTTATTTCTGTAAATATTTCCCCATTATGTAGAAAGGGTAGTTTCGATACTTCATGTAAAGTGTTAGCTAGAGACAAGCAAAAGAGGTAGGTCAGCTGTCATTTGTAAGAGCATCTCTGATGCTTCCTTGAAAAGCTTTATAAAAAAAATATTAAGTTTTAGAAAAGTTTTACCACCACTGGACCTTGTCCAAGTCACCAAAGCTTTAAGTAGGCAAACAGGTTTATTCAATGACATGTAGATTCTTTTACTTTCTTTTTTATGATTTGTGTGTAGTAGAAAAATATTTATGTGTAGTGGTTCATGTTAAAAAGCTTTTTAAAAGATTTATGTATTGTAGAGAAAATGTTTATAGAGTGATGATGTGGAACAGTCATAAAGCTTTTAAAAGCTTCATGACTGGAGATGCTCTAACATTGTATCAAATTTTGAGAAAATGAAACGAGCTCTTTTCCACCTTGTTTTTCCCCTTTTTGATCTAGGGTTTTTTCTTCGACGTGGTATCAGAGCAGTTGTTTTTGCTTCTGAAACTCCGATTTTTTGTTTTTCTGTATGCTTTAATGGCGAATCAAGAGGTTATCCCGGTTTCTAGCCCGTACTACATCCATCTGAATGAAAATCCGGCGCTAATTTTGGTGCAGCCGCCGTTGGAAGAAAGCAACTATCATGAGTAGAGTAGATCTATGAGGATGTCACTCATCACCAAACACAAGACCGATTTCGTCGATGGAACGATGCCGAGGCCTGAACTAGAAGACAGGTATTTCGGTTTTTGGAACCAGTGCAATACCATAGTTACTTCGTGGTTGCTTAATTTTGTTATTAAGCCTATAGCTTGAAGCGAGTTGTGGTTAGATCTGCATGTGAAATCTGGAGTCACCTTAAGGATTGGTATTCTAGTGTTGACACACATAGACTCTCTGATTTGCTGAAAAATATTAGTAATAAGAAGCAAGAAAACCTAATGGTATAGAATATTTTTACTACTTTGAAGGTTCTATGGGAAGAGGTACCTATTCTGAGGCCTATTCCTAAATGTCCTTGTGGAATAGGATGCAAATGCACAGTGGCACGAACAGGTGATTGGGTTTTTGAAAGGACTTTTGAATTGTCCTGGTACCTGGTCAAATCACATGAGTTAAATTTTTTTATTAAAATTAATATTTTGATGGAGTAGTGATACATCCACTACTATATCATTTTCCATTTTGATGCTACAAGAACTCCCTATAAATACCATCATTACAAATTAAAGCAGCCAACCCAACATTAATCATTCATTCATCATTATTCCTTTATTCAATCTTTCAAGAACGTTCAATTAACCAAATCACATAGTACAATATTTCCCATTTCTCATTGTTGGGAGAGATTGCCCACACTCTTGAATGAATTAAGAAATATAGTTGCGCATTTACTACCACCAATTGATTTTAGTACAACGGTAAGCGCACGATCTTAACATTGTAGTAGCGAGGCCAGAGGTCGCAAGATCGAACCCCTTTTGGAACATTATTAAAAAAAATAAAATTGTGCAAACACTTGAGGGGGGGTGTTGGGAGAGATTGCCCACACTCTTAAATGAATTAAGAAATATAGTTGCGCATTTACTACCACCGAGAGATTGCCCACACTCTTGAATGAATTAAGAAATATAGTTGCGCCTTTACTACCACCAATTGGTTTTAGTACAACGGGGGTGGGAGAGATTGCCCACACTCTTGAATGAATTAAAATATATAGTTGCGCCTTTACTACCACCAATTGGTTTTAGTACAATGGTAAACGTTTGATTTTAACACTCATAAACTTAATTCATATTACATTAATGGAGGGAGCAGTAGCAAAATCATATTTACAGGCACCAACTTATGGAAACAGTATCACCATTCTTAGCATTGATGGTGGTGGTATTAGAGGAATCATCCCAGGTGTAATCCTAGCATTCTTGGAATCTAAACTTCAGGTTTTTTATTATTACATCTAATTAAGCTTTATATTTTTTTAATTAAGCTTTATATACTATGATCCATATATGCAAATCTTTATAGCGAATAGTTGTAAATGTTTGGTCAAATATGATTAATTGTTGTGTCATTTTCTATGGTTTTAGAAATTGGACGGAGTGGATGCCCGACTCGCAGACTACTTTGATGTGGTGGCCGGAACCAGCACCGGTGGCCTTGTTACTGCTATGTTAACGGCACCAAACGAAGGCGATGAGCAAGACGACTTTTTTCTTCTTCTTTTTCCCATATCTCTTGAAAAGAAGAGATCAAAGATCTCAATCTCATTTTGATTTCTTTGTCACTATCATCCCATGTGGCAAAGCATAGCAGGAACACCCTTAGAAATCCCAGCTCCATTCTGTATAATTGCAGTTGATCAATGACCGGATCAGCCCACCTGGCATGCTTCTCAATCCAATTGAGCTCTTTATAAACAGAAACAAAATAAACGTATCCCATTTTCTCTACTTCCATCTCTCAAACATATCTCATATGTTCACTATTAAAACCCTGTAGAACCAAACATTTGACATGAGTTATCTCATCAAGTTGTGATATTTCCATACTTCAAAATAATAACAGAAAATCCATCATCTTCGGGCTGTAAAATATTGCAAATGCTACATGTGCAAAGCTCCAATCACCCAAATTATAAGCCCTTAAAGGTTAAAACCACTTTCCGTTATTTTCACTTTTGGCCATCCAAAACACTCTCATGTCAAAGATTACTATCATAATCTCACACAACCAACTTTCTAGTAAAACAATATACTGCATTTTTTATAACAGATTTGAAGTCCTAAATTTCGAATCTTCCGAATTTCACCATCTACATATTGCTTTAGTAAGTTGGATCGGATCGACATTGTCCTCAGCTAATTAAGCTGATGGGGAAAATATTTGCCCATAAGCATGCATTATGGGTAAGATAGGTACATATGTAGTACATATTGTCCTCTTACGAGATACAATTATCGAGCAGGCTAAGGTTTGACACTCAACTTCATTTGTCTGGAGAGAGAAGGTTGCTGCAGATACGGGAACAAGTTAAGGTGCGTGAAACTGGTCATGAAAGATATCCCATGCAGGCACCATCATGGAAGGACGAACAGTGAGTACGTATAGCACTAGTTTGAAGATATGTTAAGTCGGGAGAGAGGCAGCGGAGATCGAATGGTAGAGTGGAATGGGTGGAAAATGACTAACACAGAGGTGGAGTGGTTAATTAACATCATCCTATATATAGATGAGCGGAAGCAATAACCAATAGTAAGACCTCCCTTGCCCTTACGTTGTTATTCACGTAAGAGGTGAAGTAAAGCAGAGATGCAACAAATATTGTTACTTCAAATGGATAATGAAACAACGAATGTCTTGAAAATAAAACATAAGTATAACTTGGAGTCAAATTCTGAGAAAATCAACAGTTTGAGGCATAAGTCCCAGCATATATATAGGCAATAGACGTGGAAAATTATGTTCAGAGAAATCAGCATCATCAACAAGAAAATACAAAGATCGAGAGAGAGGTAACCAGCAGCTGAAATGATTTAAGAAACATGTCAGTTATCAGGCATGTCTACTGTCTACATCCATATAAACAAGTGAAACTGTGAAACCAATCCGTAAAATACTCCCACACACAAATCTCCAACCTGAAGCAGTCTGATCAAAGCACAATACACATGCCCTCTGGTATCATCTTTAATCTGTCAAGGCAGCCCCATCTGACAACAACGTGAAATGAGCAAAGAATTCTTCACAGCCAGATAGATAATAAACCAACTAGCTATAGAGAGATATAATTGGTATATATGTAAATTTATTCAGCGGTAACTCCTCCACGATCTAACCTTCGGGTTTATTGAAGTCCTCATCATCGGCCTTGGAGCTTGCGGGGAAAACAAATTTACTATTTATCCAATAAGAAAACTAATTTCTTATTTATAATTATTTAACACATAAATAATTACATTATCCACAATATAATTAATTAGGAGAAAATTTCTTTTCCCAGAACCAAAAAAATGTGGCGCCATTTTTAATTCAATTTGGAATAATAGAAAATGTCTTTTTTATATTACATATTATTACCAAATAAATAATATCCGCATATTCATTAAATAGACCAACTATTTAATTTATTCTCGAGGTTCCAAAATATGAGAATTCACTCACGTGTTAGGAGCCAACCTGGGGATCAGGGACCTATAACCAGTAGCTACAATGAATTGAATAAAATATTCATCGAAAAGAATGTTTCTACTCAACTTATTAATTCCGAAATTACGCCACCATAAATCCGAAACTGAACTCTATCGATTATAGATATAACTTATTCTCAGATAGTCGAGTCAATAAGTGTCCATTGATATAATCATTACATACAGACTAACCCTCCAAAGACTACCCGTAACGAAGCGGGATTATTTCCGTAAACCTTCTTCATTACATCTTATCCTTATTTACCATTAATCCACTAGTGATCAATTAGTTCATAACCAATATAAACTCGGCCGATCAATCAGTTTCTAGGATCAACAAATAAGGGGATTGTCTTTCTGCTTCCCGTAGGAAGGATTGGATTCCATATCTGTGAGACACACACTCCTAACTCATCCCAGAATAGTGCCAACGTGAATGTGATTCGGACCGCGCCTTTTAGGAATCTTTAACGAACACATCAAACCCTATCTTGAAACAAGTAGGAGTATGAAATCACTTCAGGAATAAGGTCAATCCATATATTATCATCTTGTACGATTTAATAAGATTTCTCAATCACGGAATTATATGAGAAATTCAGATTAAATCGGTCCAGTCCTATATGACTACATCATATAAAAATGCCCTACTTAGATAACCAATATCGAAGGTCCGGATAAGACGGTCACACCATAAAGTGTTCTGGGCGCATTAATGGTGGTTTAATCAATAGACCCCATACTTTGATTAAGTTCACCACGGACTAATAGTTCAAGTGTATCACCATAAACTTAATCCTCACGTGTGACACACACTAAGTTATATGGTTACATATGATACGACTTGGGGTTTTCAGTAGTGTATTACTTATAAGCACGAAGCAACTAATAAGATGAGAATAAATCTGTCATTTATTAATTATATGAACAGTTACATAAATTGTCTTTCGGGCGCTACTTCCAACAATCTCCCACTTGCCCGTATGGACAAGCAACAATTGTCCTTCGGGCACTACATTCAACAATCTCCCACTTGCCCGTAAAGAGAAGCAACAATTGTTTTTAGAGCACCACACCCTTGTTCTATCTATCCACAACATTCTCCCACTTGCTCTAAAGAAGATGAGACATATTTCCCAATTTCATACCCGCCAAGCGCTTATTAGTGACATTAGATGCCATACGACTTGGTAAATTGATCAGCTAGGTTTTCGGCTCGAGGCGATCTTTTAGGACCGAAACTTCGCCTCTCGCACGGTCTGTCTGATCAGGTGGTACTCTCTCTCAATATGCTTTTGACCTCTTATGACTGTGAAGATCATTTGAATGAGCTACCACTCCACTGTTTTCACAGCGAAGTGATATCGACTTACCCAGAAGTGGAAATACTCCTAAATCTATAATTAACCTTTCAAACTATACTGCCTCTCTAGCTGCCCCAGAAGCTGCTACGTATTCGACTTACAAAATCGAATTGGCAGTGCTGGATTGCTCCAGACTATAGCTCCATCACTATGAGGAAACACTGAGCCCGAGATCAATTAACGATCATCCTTAATCTGAGTTAAAGTCAGAATCAGTGTAATCAATACTCAGGTTTGCACCCGAATATACAAGCATATTACTCCTCGTTCTCCAAAGGTACTTGAGGATGCACTATACTGCTACTCAACGTCCGAATCCAAGATTCGACTGTTATGGACTTTTAATAACCTGACTTTCTCTATCCAAAAGAGAATTTTTTTAATCCCATTTTCTCTATATCCAAAGATTGAGAGAACTATTCCGTGAGGGTTGGTAGGAAACCTCTCGTTGAATATTGCACACGAAAATGCATTATCATCTTAAACAATAAGATGAATGGGAAATTGCCAACAACTTGTTCTCATGAATTCGACCGAATCGATTTGTAAGTATATAGTCCACATCTCTAATTTCGATAAGCTCTGACTCGTCAATTCTTGACTTCAGATAACATACCCACGTTTCTTACAACTGTTTCAGTGTTACCTTGCATTTACACTAACGCCTACTCTTTACCAATATTGATTCTCTGGTCTACGAAAGACTCATCAATATTTTGGTCAAGCCCACACATTTCAAATATATGACTTTTAATGACCTAGAGGTTTTCTTTAATCCACCGATGGATATAAGCATAGGCAATCAATCTTTCATTGGCTTTTAGCTAAAACCCTTCTGTTCCGAATGAATCTAAGCTCCATTGTACGGCAAGAAAGTTTCAGGGCATCACCCCTGTTAATCTTTCTGCTTTCTATGGAGTCAAGCAAGGCTGAGTGGTGAGAAAGTTTCAGGGAATCACCCCTATTAAACTATCTACTTCTCAGGGAATTACCCTTAGACCACTTGGCTTTGCTTAGAAAGGTAAACTTTATCATTCATTCGACTCTTTTTCACGTAGATCCAATTTCTCCCACTGGGCCTGAGACACTCAGGTGGTTCTATAAGAGTGTGAACAGACATGGAGTTCCAAAACTCCATTTACAGGTTTATGTCTTTAAACCAACCTCTTCTTTTCAGAATTCTATACAGTCCTTCCAAAAGACCATAGGCTATCAATCACCCCCAGCAGATTGTAAAGTCTACATAATCACAGTTAGTCAATGGTTAAACCATACTGATGGGAGTCAACTTTACGTGATTCCGGTGCATTTTCCACCCCCGTTTATCCCACTTTTAGCACATTCTCGGTGTTTTTAGACCGTTTTCGGGTAATATCGTGAGTTTATAGCACAGGGAGTAAATCCGTCGCTTTGATGGTTTACTACCTCTTTTTATTGATATTAACCTCATTCCGAGCACCTTTACCCTCCGGAATGGTTTGTGTGTCTTGTTCGTTTATGATGTTGTAGGGCCTAGGTGACTCGAGGACCCGGAAGGCGATGTTTTGGACAAAGGGACATGTTCGTAGCACAAGAGTGGAGTGAAGAATCATCGACGAAACCGGAACCGGTCACTTTATGGGCATTTTAGCCACACTTGGAGGCATTTTCTGGACTTGTGGTCTTCATAAAAGTTGTAGAGGATTGAAAGAGCTTTCCAACTCATGTTGAATCACCTCATTTGGAGCCCTATAAGTGAAGTTATGAGCAAAATACTGGAGCTGGGTCCTGGACTGGCGTCCACCATTCCTGGACTGGCGTCCAGGATGCAAAAATCGGTTCAGAGAGTTGAGACTTTGAGTGGACGGGCGTCCGAAATATGGACGGGCGTCCGGGAGGCCAAATTCAGACCGAGAGAGTTGAGATGCGGGCGTCCATGGGTTCAAACGGGCGTCCACTCAAGAACAAGCTTCCATCTTCATGCAAACTCGGTGAATCCGGCGGCGTCCGAAGGCGTCCGAGCTCGGGATGGCGTCCGAATCCACGGACCGGCGTCCCGAGCTCGGGCGGCATCTAGAATTCCTGGACTGGCGTCCAGGGCCCTGCTGCTGCGACTTTTTCTGCTCTGCACTATAAATACCCCCCTTTGACCATTAGAACATCATCTCTCTTCCCTTAGCAAACCCTAGCCCCCTTCTTGCTCGATTTTTGTAATAGTTTGTAACACTTTTCTTTTATGTAGATCAAACATATCTTAGCTTAATCTTTTCATTTCTTAGATTAGATTTTCATTCCAAACAACAAGTCTCCTACTTTTTGGTGATTCTCTATTTTGTACCTTTCATCTCCAAACTCGAATTTGCTGCAATTTATGGTATATTTTCTCTCTCTTTTACTTGTTATGTCTCTTATTTACTACTTTCATTGCATTTTAATTAGTATAATGAGTAGCTAATTCCTTTCCATAGCCGGGTCATGTGAAATTTGGTGAAATCACCCTTTGGGTGATGAAATTGGGAGTGGGTAGTGCTTTTTATTGTTTTATCTTGCTTGTTTCATGTCTTAGAACTTGTTATAACGGATTTGGGCTAGATTGATCACCTAGGTCAAAAATCACACACATCACTCTTGAGAGTTGTTCAGAGAGAGGGGTGTGGGAAAAAGGTTCTAGGATCGCATTCTAGTGCGAGGTTACTCGTTTTCAACGTTTAAACGGCTCTCGTGTATAATTTGTCGTGTGAATGAATCCTTCTTAGGGAAGGTTAGTTGACTAGGCATAAGGTGTTGGGGAAGAGTTGTTCAGAACCTAGCACCGGGATTAGGAGTTTGTACCCGTGAAACTGAATGTAAGAGTTCGTCGTTATTGCACACTCCCGGTTTCGTCTTTCCTTTGGGTGGATCTAGCTATTTTGATCATGGTTTGGCTATGTCCCTTAATTTATCGTTAAAACCTAGTAGGTTAATCTTCTCTCTTTCTTGTCTTTAGACTCGTTAAGTAGAATCACTTAGTGTCGTTGTAGTAAACAAGCACTTTAAAAAGATTGATCACCTAGACTAAGCATTATGTTCACTTTGGTACTTGCAAGCACGATTCCTTTGGGTTCGACCTCGTACTCCTGTAGCTATTCTGGCAATCGACCCGGTACACTGCCGGTTAGAGAGTTAGTTTACCCACGGTTTCGAGTCCTTTATAAATTGTTTTTGTTGGGTGAAATTAGCCAAGGTTCATGGGCTTATCAGTGCCCTAGTGCATGCCAAAGTCAAAATTATGGTTATTCAAGTTATGAGCCACAACATTATGAGGGTTGTCCGAACCCTAGTGCTTATCAGGATTACGGTGTTCATACTCAACGTGTTGATAGCTTCACCCAGATTCAGCCACTTGATCAGAGTTTGGCATGGAAAGAGGCCTACTACTCACCTCCAATGAATCAAAGTCAGTATGATCAGTTTCCACCCATTCCACAAGAAGACTTCACCGACATTCAAATAGAGCGGATTAATTTTTTATTGAACGAGAGTTTGATTCAAATGAAGAAGGATATGCAAGAGTTCGATAGAAGATTTGACTCCGACGTAAGAAATCTTGAAGACCGGATGGGGCAATTGATTGAAAAGAGGAGGCATGAGAAAGAGGAAGAGACATGTGCAATAGCGGTGGTCCGGGATGATGATGTTATCACTGAAAAAGTTCAGGTTGAGAGTGAGGTTGATGATTCAGTTTGCCATGATGAGATTTCTGAGCCAGATAGTGAGTTGGGATTGCTCATAGTGCCACCTCCTATTGCGATATTTGATTATGGAAAGTTTCACGTTCTACCTATTGCACCTTCACCCCTTGAGATGAAAATTGATGATACCTTGGTGGAATGTGTGGTGGAACCGACCATTGTTATGACTGAGCAAGAATTTTTTGGTGATGAAGATAGCTCGTTTTGGGATGAAGAGGAGTTGCAAGACTTGGAAATGGAGGAGGTGCAACTTTTATCTATTACACTCTTGTCTCCCGATGAAATACGAAATGATGACTTGGAGGGGTGTACGATAGATTTGAGCACACTTTGTTTGATGAGACACAATTAGAGCGTCGGAAGAGAAAGCGGGATCGCCCATTTCACCCTCACTCCCAATTGAAGTAAATGAAGATGTTGTTATGAAGAGTGTGGTGAAATCGTATGAGACTGAAGAGCCATTTATGGTAGAGCTACCGGGAGAAGTGGAGATTATTAGCATGCCGGTCCCGGATTATTACACTCTTCCACCTTGTGTTGATGAGTATTATGCGATTGATTTTGCGTACTTACCTGTAGATGGAGCTCATAGAATTTGTAAAAGGGGACAACTACCATGGAATGGCAATTACAAGAAGAAGGTGATGAGAGATTTTGACAAAAGAGGATTCCCGAGTTGGGAAGAGGTAACATCGAGGGCCATGAGAGGTAAGTTTCTAGTGAACTCAATTTCCGTGATGCTTGCTATTTTTAGTCTTCTTGAGTTGTTGATCTTTTTGAGCTCAGATTTTGGTTGATGGTTTTGGTGATACTTGTTTGAAATAAAATATTTGAATTGTTGTTTTGAGTCTTTTGAGGTATGAGTCCGTTTAGTGCCACTACGTCGATGCTAACGACGTTAAACAAAGCACTTCTACCTTTTCTCGCTTTGTGCCGTAGTATAACTTTGGAAAAATTGGCACCGTATAAGTCATCTTGTCGAGCCAAAGACGTAAAACAAAGGCGCTTGGGGGAGGAAACCCACCTTTTTGGTAGTAATAATGAGTTTGGAGTGGTCTTTGGGTGCAAGAGGGGAGAGTTTTGTCTTAAAAGAGAGTTTGGGGTGAGAATTTCCTTTTGGTTCCGGCTCTTGTACGTAGACGGGGATGTTTTTATGTGAGCCTCTGTGGCCTTATTTTATGCGTGGATGCTCTGTGTTTCTTTTGATTATCTTTACATCCAGTGCGATTCCCGTCTAGTATGCTTGATATGCTTCGAGTCGGTATTTGTGGCATGGCTTCTATTTTTGTATATCTCGCATCTATCACCATCTTTTGGCACGTGGATTTTTCTCGTGCATGTGTTTGCCTTGGCTTTTGTTTCTATGGTTTTAGATACTCGAGATGGAGCTTACTAGAAGATGTCACGTGGGCTACGAGTGCGCCTTTCTGCCGGGTTTTTGGTCAAACATCTAAGTCTTTTACTCTTTTTATATCTCACACACTGAGGACAGTGTTTCCTTTAAGTGTGGGGTGGGAGACTTAGCCGTTTTCTTGCTTTAGCTTTTATCTGTGCTAAATGTGTGGTATGCTTAGCCTATGACCGGGCTCGAGTCGATTTTTGGGTAATTTTTGAAAATTTTCAAGGGTTTTCAACACCGTGTTGTTGTGTTATTTTCATATTTGAGTGGTGACCACCTTAGTGGGGCCTCGAACGTATGCACTTCGGTTTGATATTATCTTGAGAATAGAGTCTATTAATTTCACGTGAGGCTACACTTTGTGCACAATTTGATTGCTACCATCTCACATACCACTAGTCTCGAGGCGAAATAGAAAGGTTTACCTAAGTAGGACAAGGGATGACGGTCCTGGCGTCTCTTTGACTCTACCAAAGCCAAATAAGCCTAATCCCCAACATTAGACCTTCGTAGCCCCTCTCAGCCTTGATAGAATGGTCAGACCACCATTCGTTTTATAGCCGTTGTGTTACTTAGTCAGAAACCTACCCTTGAGCCTTAATTATGGTCACGTTTCCTTCATTTATACCCTACGAGTGGACCTAGTCTTTTGTTAGGCCACACTTGCTAAGGCAAGTGTGGGGTGGGGGAAATGATGTTTTACGATGGGTTGGAGTTTTCTCGGTTTTGAGCTATAAGGAGAAGAGGAGCTCGGTTGGGCCTAGTGTTTGGGTTTGGCCCAAAAAGAAAAGAAAAATATGTGAAATTCCTTCTTTCTCTAAAAATAAAAAAAATAAAAAAAAAACAGAAAAGAAAAGTGAGATCAATCAAAGTTCAAAATAAATTAGCTCTCATTGAATAAAAAATTGGAGTAGATTGGAATAAAGGGTTGGAATCAAAGTGATGAGCTCAAAAGTGATTTTTTTATGATGTTGGAGTTGGGATAGTGAGATAGGTGCTAATGTATTCGATCTCGCCTCATGACACTTGAAACATAGTTGAGTGTGGCAATGAGTTCGGGTATGTTAGTATCCTATGGTTCCCAAAGTGTTATATTAATCAAAAAGGAGTTTGGGTGGTTTGTATGATAGAAATAAGGTGGTACACTTGTTGATTAAGTTCACTCGTACTTCTTTTTCTCCAGTTCCCAAATTATCCCTTTCGATTAACCGAAATTACCCTAGCCTAACGTTATAACCCTTCAAGTCCTACCCGATCGTGTCCAAACTTAGTGACCTTGATTAGTGGAGAGGCTAGTGGGTATGAAACGGTTGGTAGACTTTTGGTCGGGATTCAAGCCCCGACAATCATTTTGAGCACTTGGTTTTTTAGCTTGGCACCACACACACTCCATTTTCTAGATAATGTTATAACCGGTGTGTATATGTTCGTGTTTCATACTTTGTGGTTACCTCGAGAGTGTGAGTAGTAGCACCTACATCACAAAGTTGAATCCCTTGGTTGGTTTTAAAACGCCTAATTTACTCGAGGGCGAGCAAAGGCTAAGTGTGGGGTGGTTGATGGGAGTCAACTTTACGTGATTCCGGTGCATTTTCCACCCCCGTTTATCCCACTTTTAGCACATTCTCGGTGTTTTTAGACCGTTTTCGGGTAATATCGTGAGTTTATAGCACGGGGAGTAAATCCGTCGCTTTGATGGTTTACTACCTCTTTTTATTGATATTAACCTCATTCCGAGCACCTTTACCCTCCGGAATGGTTTGTGTGTCTTGTTCGATTATGATGTTGTAGGGCCTAGGTGACTCGAGGACCCGGAAGGCGATGTTTTGGACAAAGGGACATGTTCGTAGCACAAGAGTGGAGTGAAGAATCATCGACGAAACCGGAACCAGTCACTTCATGGGCATTTTAGCCACACTTGGATGCATTTTCTGGACTTGTGGTCTTCATATAAGTTGTAGAGGATTGAAAGAGCTTTCCAACGCATGTTGAATCACCTCATTTGGAGCCCTAGAAGTGAAGTTATGAGCAAAATACTGGAGCTGTATCCTGGACCGGCGTCCACCATACCTGGACTGGCGTCCACCATACCTGGACTGGCTTCCAGGATGCAAAAATCGGTTCAGAGAGTTGAGACTTTGAGTGGACGGGCGTCCAGAAATATGGACGGGCGTCCGGGAGGCCAAATTCAGACCAGAGAGTTGAGATGTGGGCGTCCATGGGTTCAAACGGGCGTCCACTCAAGAACAAGCTTCCATCTTCATGCAAACTCAACCGAATCGGCGTCCGAAGCCCCGGATCGGCGCATAGCTCGGGTCGGGCGTCCGAATTCCCGGCGGCGTCCGGGGCCCCGCTCGCTGTGAATTTTTCTGCTCTGCACTATAAATACCCCCCTTTGACCATTAGAACATCATCTCTCTTCCCTTAGCAAACCCTAGCCCCCTTCTTGCTCGATTTTTGTAATAGTTTGTAACACTTTTCTTTTATGTAGATCAAACATATCTTAGCTTAATCTTTTCATTTCTTAGATTAGATTTTCATTCCAAACAACAAGTCTCCTACTTTTTGGTGATTCTCTATTTTGTACCTTTCATCTCCAAACTCGAATTTGCTGCAATTTATGGTATATTTCCTCTCTCTTTTACTTGTTATGTCTCTTATTTACTAATTTCATTGCATTTTAATTAGTATAATGAGTAGCTAATTCCTTTCCATAGCCGGGTCATGTGAAATTTGGTGAAATCACCCTTTGGGTGATGAAATTGGGAGTGGGTAGTGCTTTTTATTGTTTTATCTTGCTTGTTTCATGTCTTAGAACTTGTTATAACGGATTTGGGCTAGATTGATCACCTAGGTCAAAAATCACACACATCACTCTTGAGAGTTGTTCAGAGAGAGGGGTGTGGGAAAAAGGTTCTAGTATCGCATTCTAGTGCGAGGTTACTCGTTTTCAACGTTTAAACGGCTCTCGTGTATAATTTGTCGTGTGAATGAATCCTTCTTAGGGAAGGTTAGTTGACTAGGCATAAGGTGTTGGGGAAGAGTTGTTCGAGAACCTAGCACCGGGATTAGGAGTTTGTACCCGTGGCGAATGTAAGAGTTCGTCGTTATTGCACACTCCCGGTTTCGTCTTTCCTTTGGGTGGATCTAGCTATTTTGATCATGGTTCGGCTATGTCCCTTAATTTATCGTTAAAACCTAGTAGGTTAATCTTCTCTCTTTCTTGTCTTTAGACTCGTTAAGTAGAATCACTTAGTGTCGTTGTAGTAAACAAGCACTTTAAAAAGATTGATCACCTAGACTAAGCATTACGTTCACTTTGGTACTTGCAAGCACGATTCCTTTGGGTTCGACCTCGTACTCCTGTAGCTATTCTGGCAATCGACCCGGTACACTGCCGGTTAGAGAGTTAGTTTACCCACGGTTTCGAGTCCTTTATAAATTGTTTTTGTTGGGTGAAATTAGCCTCAATCACATACTCCCACTGCATTTGGGTGGTTTGATATTCTGATCTGGTTCAGTAGTATTTATCAGTGTTATCCCCAACAACCAATGTTGGATGTGGTCTGATTCAATCAGATAGTACCTCCTTAAGTAACTTTACTTCAAGGTCCAATGTTGTTATGTTAACATTCCTTCAGAAAGGTTGTGACAGTTCAACCGTCATTATCCGATCTTAGGAATCTTATAACCAACCCATACTCATTGCATTAAGATATTTCACGAACAGTAACCATCTGAACGTGTGTGCAAAATCTCTAGTCCTACCTTCAAGCACAGGTGCTAAATGCCTCTATTTACGGAAGTGGGGTAAATGTAATTCATTCCTTATCCACAAATTCATAGGCATCTTCTAGGTAGACTTCTCAGTGTTACATAATAATGCGAACCATTATTTTGCAATCAATATCTTAATTAAGTTAAGCAGTGTATTGTATCATATCAATTACTATATAAGGCAACCCATGGTTTATCCTTTCAGTGAAATCGTTTCACTCGGAGGTAGCCAAGCATCAGTGTCAAAACCATGCCATAGCCTTTATCTGGGCATGGAATACTCATTTCTCTGGTAATATCAGAGATTCCTTCAAATATTTAGATAAACTAATCGGTGTTTCGAGTAGTCATTAGACAAAATGTCTATTACTCAAAAGCTCCCACTAGCTTGTATCCCTCATAAGACCCCGAAGGTCAATATGAACAAGATGTGTTACTTCTTCAGCTCTCTTTTCCTTCCCAGATGAAAGGTTACTTAGTCATTTTTCCTTTGAGATAGTGTTCTTAGACTGGGAGATAGGAATCACCCTTAGCTAGTCTTAAGATCTTATCTTTAGGATATACGCACTAATTAATAGATGATGAAGAATCGTTATCTTAATATGGAAACCATTTGTCTTTATAGCTTATGATGTGTTACATATACATTTTTCAGCATTACTTAGTGGTTCTGACTTTATCAGACAAAAGTCCGATTATCAAAATCGTATACAAATGTCATATTCGCTTGCTTTAAGGAAACTATATTATCGATTTGAAAGTGAATCAATTCGTCCCCACGAATCTGAAAACAGAAATTAAATTTCTGTGATATTCAAGGATTAAAATCTAAAATTTCTTTCCATATATCACTCCCACTATCTTAGCTGAAATAACCACCTGTTGTCTTTTCTTCATCATGAATGCTACCTTGTTTTTACAAAATAACTTAGCTTCTGAGTCAAATTACTCAGTTAAGAAAGTCTCTAAGGATTCATAGTTTAGTGATCCGAAATCACTTTCCTTAACCCTTACTTTCTTTCATTAATATTTCGGTTTAGCTTTTAACTTATTTAGTTTTGTTGACTTACATTTTTAGACATTTACCTTCCCATTCTTGGTTTTCTATAAAGGAAATGGCCGTGAACAAGCAGTCCATTTGAGTAGACACTACTCGTGAACTATGGGATGTCCAGTGAGATTGGTATCAAATCATTCTCGTCATCTTTCAACTAAATTTTAATTTATCTCTCGTTCAACACGAGTGACAGCAGTGACATACTTATCAATGTCACTTAAGTTTGTAGGTTCAAGAGGAACATCCTCTTCCGAAAAATTAATTTTGCATTCTCGATTATTGAGTTCAATGTTCTTGTTACTTTTCTACTTTTACGAAGTCATCATCAGTCAATTTTAATCATTTAAGTAGTCTAGATACCTAAAGATGATATGTAGTTGTAAAATAAATTATGACAGAAATATAAATCAAATCATACACCACAACAAATAATGATTTTAGGAATTATAAACATGATGTTATGCATGCAGTTTATCCTACCATTCCAAAGATTTAATCTCACACCTCAGTGCCGCCGTAGGGTAGGTCAAAGAGGTGACGATTAAATTGCGACAATCTCTCGCAACAATTAAACCACTGAGAATCAAACATCTCCTAATTAATTGTTGATTACCTTCCTTTTTCAGTCAAGATATTTCCAAAAATATCCTTGTGAGTGTGACCTACTGTTTCAGATTTTTAAGTATGCCCCGAGTATGCCGCCGTAGGGTAGGTTAGTGACCCGACGAGTACTCAAAATCCTATCCTTTCGGAAACTAAGCCTTGAATTTTGATAGCGGTGAAGGCCATCCGTCGGGGGCCGAAATCAAAGCGGCACGAGGCGTCACCATTCTCTCACATGCTTGTGTCAACAGTAGAGGCCATGGGGACGGTTGTCACCTTCCCCGCTCAAACTCGTTATTTTGAAAAATAGGTAGTCTTATTAGTATTTTCAGAATTTCTTCACAATCTGGAAAAACAATAAATCATGAATATTTAAATTAATCATCCCACTAGTTCATCGGTTCCAAATACCGTCTAACTAGTGTCATTTATTTACGACTTTCCAATTTCTCGGATTTATAAATTTTGTGTAGACACATCGCCAAGAATTTCATAATCTTGATACATTAAGACTTCATGATTTTTCTAATAATTCGAAAAAACAATAAATCATAAAATTTTAAAGCTGCCACTAGTTTATCGGTTCCAAATACCGTCTAACTAATGTCACCTTATTCCTGATTTTCCAATTTTCCAATCATTTAGAAAAATCTTGTGTAGACACTACACAACAAAAATTCACCAATGAATTTTTATAGTCCTAATTTTATCATGACAAAAGTTTAGGATCTCAAAATTTTCTAATAAATCGAAAAACAAAAAATCAAGAAAAATCAACCACCAACTTATTAGTTCCAAATACCGTCTAATTAGTATCCTATTTTTTCATGACTTTCCAAATTTTCGGTTATTAAATCCTATTTATGTAGACACTACATAATTTAAATTCTCAAATAATTTTAGATCCAAAATCAAATTTACCATGTGAATTTTATATCCCGATAAAATTCCGTTTTCCTTTAATTAATTTAATTTATTATTAATCTAAATTAATTATCGTGTTCATACATGTCTAATTAATGTCAAAATTAATTTTCTACCTGTATACATATGCTAGGAGTGGATTCATGAGTATGATGCATGACATGATTATATCACATAAATAATCACAAAAGAAAATAAATGCGAAAAATAAACCATTGAGATGGACCGTTGATACCCCCGTATCAATCTATTATAAAAAAAACTTTAAACCCAATTTAATGGATTTACTAATTTCTAATTTAAATAATCTGCGGCTGATCCGGATACTAATGTGCTGGCCGAAATCTTCACCAATATCCTTGTAGCCGAACTGGTTAGCATGCTCTTCCTCCTTGCTGTAGGTTGCGGGTACGACACCCATCAGCAGCGAATTAACCCTAGATGTTCACCTTGTTTGATCTCCAAACCGCTGTACCACTGACTTATTTGTTCATTGATGTCGAACAGAAACAAATAAAGCCGGCACCATCGAAAAATAACTATTATTCTAGGAAATTAAAATTACAACAATTTACATAATTTTCTATACCCAAGAAAACAGGTTTACAACAGATCTAACGGATAAACAATACCAACCCCAATCCATCTCGTCAACCATGAACTTTCAACCACGCATATATATAATAAACGTATAAAAATGCAATTTTTATTCAATTTCACTCATTATTAATTAATTATGCAATCAAGATCGCAAAATCTCTTTAACTTGGCTCCGATACCACATGCTGGATATACAGAAACCCGAATCCGGATCCGATCCATAGTTGGATCGTCAGATCTGATTCACAGCACCGATCGAGATGCTCGATCATGCACATCGGAAGCTACGAATTAAAATCGCATGTGATTTTACCACGATTTTAATTCACATAATTATTTAATACAACTACAAGAAGGACGAAGATTTACCCAATATAAGAGGATGAGCAATAGACAATAGGGAGAAGCCGCAGTCTTCCGGATTGTATCTCCAAGCGACGACTGGTGGATGTCGATCCTCATAATAGAACCTCCTTGAATATGCTCCAAGAAAAACTCTAGTTTTTCTTCTCCTAAGGGCTAGAACGAGAAACTAGTTTTTCTCTTCTTTTTCAAAAAAGGTGCGTCCCCCTTTTTTTCAATATGGCGTGAGTTTTTCTGGTTCAATTTTGTGTTGGGAGAAACTCTCTTTTTAATAGGAAAATAACTAATAATTTAAGAGTTTATCTTTTACACATAATTTTTTTTCCTTTTTGGAAAATAAAACCTTTATCCAATAGGAAAACAAATTTACTATTTATCCAATAAGAAAACTAATTTCTTATTTATAATTATTTAACACATAAATAATTACATTATCCATAAAAAAATTCTTTTCCCTAAACCAAAAAAATGTGGCGCCATTTTTAATTCAATTTGGGATAATAGAAAATGTCTTTTCTATATTACATATTATTACCAAATAAATAATATCCGCATATTCATTAAATAAAGCAACTATTTAATTTATTCTTGAGGTTCCAAAATATGAGAATTCACTCACGTGTTAGAAGCCAACCCGGGGACCATGAACCTATAACCAGTAGCTACAATAAATTGAATAAAATATTCATCGAACATAATATTTCTACTCGACTTATTAATTCAGGAATTACGCCACCATAAATCCGAAACTGAACTCTATCGATTATAGATATAACTTATTCTCAGATAGTCGAGTCAATAAGTGTCCATTGATATAATCAGTACATACAGACTAACCCTCCATAGACAACCCGTAACGAAGCGGGATTATTTCCGTAAACCTTCTTCATTACATATTATCCTTATTTACCATTAACCCATTAGTGATCAATTAGTCCATAACCAATATGAACTCGGCCGATCGATCAGTTTCTAGGATCAACAAATAAAGGGATTTTCTTTCTACCTCCCACAGGAAGGAATGGATTCCATATCTGTGAGACACACTCTCCTCACTCATCCCAAAATAGTGCCAACGTGAATGTGATTCGGACTGCGCCTCTTAGCAATCTTTAACGAACACATCAAACCCTATCTTGAAACAAGTAGGAGTATGCAATCTCTTCAGGATTAAGGTCAATCCATATATGATCATCTTGTGATTTAATAAGATTTCTCAATCACGGAATTATATGAGAAATTCAGATTAAATCGATCCAGTCCTATACGACTACATCATATATAAATGCCCCACTTAGATAACCAATATCGACGGTCCGGATAAGACGGTCACACCATAAAGTGTTCTGGGTGCATTAATGGTGGTTTAATCAATAGAACCCATACTTTGATTAAGTTCACCACGGACTAATAGTTCAAATGTATCACCATAAACTTAATCCTCATGTGTGATGTCACGGATTTTATCAACACAAAATAAACAAGTAATAATCCGGTTAACCTCAAGTATAAGGATCGTAGTAATAGCGGTTAATGCCGGGTCGATCTTACGGGGAACTAAACGATTGTGATTTCTAGTTTTTATCTAACTAACCTATGTCACGATTACTAAGCTAAATAGCGGATAAAACTAAACGAATGCGAAAATTAAACTTAACTAAAACGTAAAAGCTGGAGAAGAGATGATCTAAAGCCGGGAAGGATACGGGTTGCGAACCAATTTAAACTAACTAATCTAAGATGCGAGATAAAAGTAAACTAACTAGACAAATTCAAGCTTTTAAGGATTTAAATCAAATTTATAACGAGCAAACGAGGATTGATCCACCTATCCAACAAGCATTGATTTCCTATCTCGATTATATCGCGAGTTTTTATCTAGGTTGTGATTCACCTCACTAAACATGAACCCTAATTCCTTAGAAAGTTCATCTATTAATCTATTATCTTCCGATGTAAGATTAACGCGTTTTCTAACCAAAGGTGCAAACTTTGTGTTTATAATCTAGTAATCAAACCTATTAACTTCCGTTATGATAGATTCGAATTACTATTCTTATTCATGGTGATCTAGGGTTTATTAAGACTTCCATCAACAATAAACAATCAACACATGCACATCTTCCGATATAAGAGCAATTTAAACATGAATAAACATGAATAAGAAACAACCTTTATTAAAAACTCACAGTATAATCGAAGAAAGCGAAATCAACAATTGTTGGACGGCTTCACAATACTCGTTTGATGAAGCTTTTAGCCTCTGAACATCCTCAGCAACTCAAATTTGCAGAAACAGTGCATAAAAAGTAACTAGTTTTTAATCTAAACTAAGAGCATAAAAAATGGAATAAAAAGATGAAAAACGCAGCCTCAAGCCGCCCCTAGGTTTAGGGTTTTAAATAATGAGTGTATGATCCCTTTTTGTGGAGAAAACAGCCGCCTATTTATAGAGATTTGAGGCGGTTTCACTAAGTCGGCATTGCGGACGCCCGTACGAGTAGGGTGAACGCCCGTCCATTCTTCATATGAACTTCAAATCGGGCCGAGTCATGACCAAACGCTCGTCCGGACGGCGACTTCGGCGTCCAAACATCTGAATCGACTTCCCATCCCCGGACGCTCGTTCGGTTCCATCGACGCCCGTCCTTTGGACGGGACACGGACGCCTTGATCCAATATATTTGGATTTCGATTTCTTTATCTTTATCTCCTTTTAATTCAATGTAAATCATCATTATCTCTTCCTCTTTAATCAAATCCGACTTGATCATCTTTGAATCACCTCTTGAGCTCGAATTTGTGCTTCTATGACACATAAAAATATCGCAAAATGTAATATCGCTCAAATAATCATAAAAACATAATTAAAACACATAAATTAATCCTATGTTGCGAATAACTTATTTAAAATACCATTTGCTCGATAAATCCATTAAACGCTCGTTTCTTATACAAATTCATACAAATATGAGGGAAAATAACATAAAATATAGCGTTATAAATCGTATAAATTCACCCTTAACAACTCCCCCACACTTAGCTTTTGCTCGTCCCGAGCAAAACAAAGCAAAACTAGGCTCGGAAAAAGAACGGACATCTCAACATATATAACATATATCCAATAAATCAGAAGTTCACCAGTGCGTGTGTGCAAAACCATAGAAAACTTCCACTAAATCCAAACTTGAAAAACTCAAAGCAAAACTAGCTAATACCCCCTTGTAGACTAGTAATCAATGACACTCATAAGATGCACCCTACAAACGTGATATATCCCGAAAAGAATGACCGAATATATCTAGGGCCTTTCTGAAATACTCAGAGGACAATCCCTACGACATATCGACGTTTCTCTGCGGGGATAAGATAGACGATAACTTAGTCTTATATCAATTTCATACCAATTCTTTAGTTGATTTAATTATTTCACTTCAAAACGCACATCAGAATGAGCTCTTGCCCTGTCATAGCAGAATAGGATATTCGAGATATACCCTACCTTACTCCAATCATAAGGCAGCTATAAACTAACTGTCGTGAGCTTTTAGTCATCATAGTGGAATAAAACATTTCGAGATAATGCCTTACCGCACTCAAATCATCGACCAGCTTCCGACACACCCTTATTAATCAACTATTAACTTAACTTTTTCAAATGACATTAGTTACGTATTACTTATCACATTCAAACCTCTAGATATTCACAGTATATCATACTTGGAACTAAACACAAACTATCATAAATCTCACGATATATACGTAGCACTAAGCACATGACTTATAAGAAAATCAGAAATCACTAATCAAAAGGGGTATAACTTTATATATTAGCTCATCATTCACTATGGCTCGTGAAAAATAGTGTCGGGTGAAACAACTCACTTACTAACCATATGATATATAGCTGTGATGACTATAAAAAAAAACGAACATTGAAGTGAATTGCCTACTCGGGACAAAACAAAAACGAAAATGTCGGAGAATTTTCAAAAATTTTAGCTCATTTGCAAAGAAACATTACGAATTAAGCAAATGTGTAGATACATATCGAAACATTCCCCTCCCCCACACTTAAAAACTCAACATGTCCTCGTATGTTGTGCGGATCGGAAGGAAAAAGGAAAAGACTTAGGCGATTGAAACCGAAACGCGAATCGTCGGTCAGGCCGGAGCCTACCTAATGACACTTTAGAATGCGTAACCAGACAATGTAGCTCGTCGAAACCGCTAAAAATATACCTGCACGTCTTGACAACATGGAACCATCTCGGGGAAAACGGGGAGTTATACCAAAATGAAAAGAGATATCAAAAATGAATATAACGCAAAAGTGAAAACATTCAATACATCCAGAAAGTGTAAACACAGTAGAAGTGAAAGTACCGGTGCCTTATGGCTTACATGATCCATCGGGAAAAGTAACAGTAGTAATAGCAAAACTACAACGAATCATATAAGAAAAAGTATCAATAACATTTCTTCTTTTTCTTTGCACAGCAAAATAAAATCAAGACTGGCTCGGTGTCCCAGAATCATCGGGTGGAGGATCGGAGGAGGGTCCCAGAAGGTGGTGCCGTATCCCCAGTTTGCGCCGAGTCGGTGCTCCTCATCCGAAGATGTCTCGGGGTCGTGTAGAGCATACGCAATGACTGCTCGATCTCATCGGCAAAAAGAAAATCAACGGAGGTCGGATTGAACGTCCTTTCGTCCCGCGGTGCCGGCCCTCACGGATACAACGAAGAATCGATAAAATATTGTTCGTGTGTCCCGGATATCACTCGGCCATTCCCGGAAGCGTTGGCCATGCTCAACCGCATCTAAGCTGCGGGAGATAAGTAGGAAGGGAGGATGCACGAGGCGGTGCCGAAGAACCGAGCTCTGAGGTATCTCCGTCTCGGTCGTCCCGAAGGCTTGCCTTTTTCTCGGTTGGATCGGCCTTGGATTCTTCGGCTTGTGATCGCCTCCATACTCAGGCACACCGGCATCGATACAGAGACTGTGGATCAGGTGAGGGATAATCAAGCATCGGGTATAGATCTTCTGATTAATAGCCACCTCATCATATAACGCCTGTCCCACATCTACGTTCAGGCCAAATGTCAATGCGTATAACATGCCTAGGTCACCAATGTGAAAGTGCGTCAAGTTGTTCTTAGGCAACAACCGATTCTGAATAAACCGACACTGGACCTTCCAATCCTCCGTCCAGGTCGTGGTAACCAACTCCTTCCGGTCGCCTCCCGGCCTTAATGTCCATGCCACATCCGGACACACTCTAAGGCGCAACTCCTCCAAAGGATCCGCCCCCAAACTACGTACATGTACAATCTCTTCCTTGTAATCCCTACCCTCGAAAGCCGCTAAGTTGTATTTCGATTGATCACTTCCGGTGTAAAAGGGACTTCTACCCCTCGAACCACAACTACCTTCTTCCCCAAATCGGTTTCCGAACGGTTAGCATAAAATTCCCGAACTAGGGAGCTATTCACCGGGGTAGTCGGGATTGTCATCAAGGTTTCCCATTTCCGATCTTTGAGCAACTTAACGAACCCCGGATCGACTTTGGCCTCCAAAATGGCCCGCTCAATCAACATCGTCCTCGAGAAATAATGCTTTGTTTATACACATCGTGAGCTCAGGGTTCACGAACCGACGAGGTAGTGGCATAGGAGGTCTTGTTTTGGATTTCTTTCTAGGAGGGGCAGCCCACAGGTACAACCGGTTCCTCTTCTGGGTAGCATCGACGGTTGCCTCGGCCACAGACGAACCTCCACCTCTCTCGAACTCTAGGCATCCGTACCAAAGGCACATCGTCATCGGTCTCGAGTCGGAGGTCGGCTCATCTCTCAAAGTAGCCCTAGTTTGGGTGGCTCTAGGAGGTTGTTCTCGGATACTCACACCCCGGTTAGGATCGACCAAGGTAGGATCAAACTCCTTGCGTTTCTTTCCGGCCTCCCTAGCCACTTCCTTTCCATGCCTCTTAACCACGCCATTCTTATGAACCATATTCAAGCTTATTCTAACCAAAACACCCCGATTCACAACAAGATACCCGTTTAACATCCAAAGCGGGATTTCAAAGCAACCAAACCACAACCGCAACCATAATCATTACCAAACAACCCATTCATCACCCACCACAACACCATATCACCATAACGAACGAGAAAGAAACACCAAAACCGAGAAAAAAAAAAAAAACAAATTAAGGTAACATTCAAGAAAACGAGCCGACCCAAAGATCGAACTCACAAAAACGTGAATGAAATCTAGAAAAGTTGTTACTAACTTACCAAGTAGGGTGAGTAGATGTTGATTGAGGTGAAAACGAGTCCAAACAACACAGATATGGGCTCCAAAATCGATGTTTTTCTCCAAGAAGTCGGACTACAGTGGGGTCTGATTCTCCAAAAATATTGTGTGTTGGGGAAGTTGGTTATGAAAATCAAAGAGAGGGGCTCAAAAGCGGCTTATAGCACTTGGAATCGCTGAAATGGTTGAGAATTGATGATTTTAGGGCAAAAGGAGGGAAAAGTCGGTTTTGGTTTTTTGAAAAGATGAGAAATGAAGGTTCATCGAAGCGGGGGTATATATAGACGAGAGGTTGGACGCTCGTCCAACTCGGTGGACGGGCGTCCCTTTGGGAAGTCAAATGAGCTGGACGGGCGTCCGGTTCGGTAGAAACGCTCGTCCAAGAGTTTCAATCACATACGGGATTGGAGGGAAAATATCGGACGGGCGTCCGGGCTTGTGGACGTCCGTCTAAGGATTTGTTATAGCGGACGGGCGTCCAGTTTTCTGGACGGGCGTCCCAGAAGGCAAAAATTACAAAAATCATAAAATCCCATATAACCCAAATTCAAAAGTACATCTCTTATTAAACTTAATTAAAACGTCAAAAATACAACTTCAAATCAAACAAAGTACATAAAGTGACTAGAAAATAAGGAAAAACAAATAGAAAACAGTGGGTTGCCTCCCACAAAGCGCTTTTGTTTTACGTCGTTTGCTCGACGAAACAAATCTAACTAACGCTAGTCTGCATAAATCTCGTCCCAATCCACCAACCGGATGAGACGACGAAGCATATCAATAGCAGGAGGGAAATCATAGTCGTCTTGTACACCCCAGTCATCTCCAGCTACCTCTAAACCTCTAAAATGTGAATCCTGTAGTACCAGCGCTAGATCTGTCAGCATAGGGTCATTTAGGATCGTATATGGACGTCCTATAGCTTCCTGTAGCTCCTCAGTAGTGAAGTCACTACCTCCTGAACAACGGGGTACAATGAGAACATAGGTGATGGTCCTCGTACGGGTACTAAGCTCAAAATCTACGTGCAAGACTATAGTGCCCCCTGGTCCATCGGCCCTCTGCGTAATCGGTGGGATCCGACTAATGATGGGGAACTCCTCGGGAAGAACTCCGTAATCCATATCTAAAAAGAGCACTAAGCGACGGATGTAAACGAGAAAAACTCGGTCGGCTAAAACTTAATTAAACTAAAAGCGAAATAAATAAAACACTAATGGCGTGAACGAGAACCTAACTAATATACTAAGGGATATCTAGGATGCCTCCTAGTAGCGCTTTTGGTTAATGTCGTTAGCTCGACACCGTTGAAGCTAGCCTGGATCGAGGCCATTTGACTTTTACGCCGACCCACTACCTCGTGTAAGCTCGATCGGTAGTGTGGGCTGCGAAAAACGACATCTCACACATGGGGTGAAAACTTTAATAGCTCTCCACATACGCTTGAACTTCCCCATGGGTGACCTCTTCATTTCTCGAGTCCTACGATGACGCGCAGCGCGCTCCCTCTCCAATTCTTCCATATCCCAACTACCGGCTAGAACTTCTTCGGAAGGACCACTACATCCATCCTCGAAAACGGGTTGAGTGAAGACTCGTCGAATTCTTCGACTTCCGTAGCACCACACCCTAAGATGTCGAGGCAACGGACATTCGAAGGTCTCTCTGTAGGTTCACCAATATAGTGCTTGCACCCTCGGCCATTTACTCGAAACGGGTCACCACTATAACCACGAAGTTCTAGAACGCCTCCGGGGATGATTTGGAGAATCTCGAAAGGGCCGGACCAACGTGTCCTTAACTTTCCGGGAAACGAGATGTAACCTAGAATTGTATAGAAGAACTTGTTCGCCGACTAGAAATTCTCTCTTCTTAATCTTAGCATCGTGGAGTAGCTTCATCTTATCTTTACTAATCCTGGCACTTTCATAGGCTGGGTACGAATTCGTCTAGCTCATGTAATTGCGTAGCCGATGTTGTCCACAAGATTGGGAATCGAAGTTCGAAACTTTGTAGCCCAATAAGCTTTATGCTCTAACTCGACGGGCGAGATGACATGGTTTCCCGTAGACCATTTGATATGGAGATGTCCCCATAGGGGTTTTATAGGCGGTTCTATAAGCCCAAAGTACATCATCCAATTTCAAACTCCGGTCCTTTCTATGATTTGTTTACCGTTTTTTCCGGGATTTTCTTAATACTTTGGTTGCTTCTCTCAACGACCACTAGTCATCGGATGATATGGTGTGCCGGTTTATGACGAACACCATACTTTTCAAGGACTTTCTCAGAGGTCGGTTGCGAAATGCGTTCCTTCATCACGATCAAGGCACGTGGACATCCAAACCTCACGAAGATATTCTTCTTTAGAAATTTCATGACCGTTTTATGATCATTGTGAGGAGTGGCTTGAGCCTCCACCCATTTTGACACATAGTCCACGCGAGACTAAGATGTATTTGTTACCGCAAGATGATGGGAATGGTCCCATAAAATCGATACCCCATACATCAAAGACTTCGCATTCGAGGATGGGTTTCAAAGGCATGTCAAACCGCCTTGTCGAGCACCGGTCCTTTGGCATCTATCACAAGCTTTACGAAGGCTTCGTATCTTTAAAGATCGTCGGCCAATAGAATCCGGTTTGGAAGATCTTAGCAACCGTTTTCCAAGGACCAAAGTGACCACTGTGGGTCCACTATGGCATTGCTCGATTACATCGCGTTGCTCGGACTCGGGAACACACCTCCTCGGCAAACCATCCTTGCGGATCTTGAAGAGGTAAGGTTCATCCTAAACGAAATATTTCATATCGAGAGAAGAACTTCTTCTTCTCTTGATAAGACATTTCGGGATCAAGGTATTTGGCATGAAGGTAGTTGACAATGGCGGAGTACCAAGGAACATACGGAGAGCGGCCATCGATCAACATGATGTTCTCTAGAGGAAAGTAAAGATCTATGTCATCGGGATCACTCTTTTCCTCACTTAACATCCTAGAAACATGATCCGCCACTACGTTCTCTCACGCCCTTCTTATCTTTGATTTGAACGTCAAACTCTTGGAGGGTCGGTATCCAACGCAAGAAGCGCGGTTTAGCTTCCTTTTTGGTCATGAGATACCGCAAAGCGGCGTGGTCGGTCCACACAATCACTTGAGCGCCCGGCAAGTAACTACGAAACTTATCCATAGCAAAGACTACGGCTAATAATTCCTTTTCGGTTGTCGTGTAGTTAACTTGAGAAGGATTCGGTGTGTGACCGGCATAATAGATAGAAATTTGGAACTTTCCATTAAGCTTTTGCCCTAAGGCGCACCAACAAGCATAGTTGGATGCATCACACATAAGCTCAAAGGGTAGGTTCCAGTCTGGCGATATAAGTATTGGAGCAGAGATCAGTCTATTCTTTAGCTCCTCAAACGCGCGCTTGCAATTCTCATCAAAATCAAAAGTAACGTCTTCTTTGAGTAAAGTAGACAGGGGCTTGGCAATCTTTGAAAAGTCCTGGATGAACCTCCTATAGAAACCGACATGCCCGAGAAAACCTCGGACCTCCCGAACATTCTTAGGATAACTCATCTTCTCAATAGCTTCAACCTTGGCTCTATCTACTTCTATACCTCTGGCTGACACTTTGTGGCCGAGGACTATGCCTTCATCCACCATGAAATGGCATTTTTCCCAATTAAGCACTAAGTCCTTTTCCACACATCTAGACAACACCTGATCAAGATTATTGAGGCAGTCATCGAAGGATTGACCAAAGACCGAGAAATCATCCATAAAAATCTCCATGCACTTTTCAACTAGCCCGTCAAAGATTGCCATCATACACCTTTGAAAGGTGGTGGGGCATTACGAGAGACCAAACGGCATCCGCGTGGCGAATGTACCATACGGGCAAGTGAAAGTGGTCTTCTCTTGGTCAACAGGATCGATGGGTATCTTGAAGTATCCTGAATATCCATCCAGGAAGCAGTAGAATGCGTGCCCCGCCAGACGCTCAAGCATCTGGTCAATGAATGGAAGGGGGAAATGATCTTTCAGTGTGACCTCATTGAGCTTTCGATAATAGATACATACTCTGTATCCAGTAACGAGCCTCAATGCTATCTCTTCTCCTTTCTCATTCTTCTCAATAGTAATTCCACCTTTTTTGGGAACTACTTGAGTTGGTGATACCCACTCACTGTCTGCAATGGCGTAAATGATACCCATATCTAGAAGCTTTATAATTTCCTTCTTGACTATGATGACGGTCAAAATATACCCGTAAAAGTCATCAACGTAGACCTTAAATCGGGACGAATAATATATATTTTATGATAAATCACACGTTTATAGTTATTATTTAATGTTATGTGATTAATAAAATATAAATTGGTATTTATCCATATAACTTGGTATTTATCTATTAATAAGATATAATTTGGTATTTATCCGTTTTTATTATATTTATCCGTTATTATTTAAATATGATTTATTTTGGGATAAATATTATTTTGCAGAATTTGGATAATTATGGAGGATAAATACAAAAAGGAGAATTTAATCACAAGATAAATCCAAGAAAATCAAGATGCATTGAAGATAAAGATTGGATAAGCATGACAAAAGCCGGCAACCAATCAAATGATGGCGCCAACTTCCACACGCCATTTAGGGGGGGCGCATGTCACATTTTAATGATCGGCCGGGAGTTATCTCTTATTTGTTTGACATTTTGAAGTATATCTCTTATTTAGCTTGAACACCTATAAATAAAGAGGCATACTACACGCCATATACACACCATAGAAATACAATATTTTCAATATAGTTCATTGTTTTCTTTATTTTATTTTATGTTCGTTCATTACGGAGTCGTTAGAATCTCCGGTTAGAGATCGTATCGAGGAGTGGGAATCACGCTCGTCTTCGAGGGTAATGTCTACTCAATTATGCAATCTTTATTCGTAGATCTAATTTATTTCATTATGGAGTAGTCTTTTTGTGTATTGATTTCGTGATGTAGTTAATTATCGAACCCATGTTTATGTAGATCTGAGACGTAAAAGACGTTTCACGAGCAAATCTGGTTCAGATCTGAGCTTGTTGGCAGCGAGCTTATGTCTCGTTGGTAGCGAGATCGTGATGTTCTTGATTTGTCTGTGAACGGCTTCGACTACGTCAGGTTCTCTGCTTTGTAATTCAAACGAGTAATTAAACTTGATCAACTTAATTATTTGTCATCGTAATTTAACATGAGACCCAAAAAGTGATTGTTATTTAGGACAGAGATTGAATCGGTGTCTAAGAAGTACGCCTAATCATAGGAATGTTGCTTAGATGAGGTTACGGTTTATACCGGCATCCCTGGTTTCGTAAATGTGTCAGAAGTTATATGAGATGGAGACTAAAAAATGTGAAGTCACGTAATGGAGACACGATGATCTAGATGGCCTAACCGGAGCTAGATCTATTTTAGGGGATGACTCCCGTAGTCAGAATAATTAATCTTAAATGTCTTGTTTTGTCTCGTCGTCAATCTACATAGCATGGGGGAGTGATTACTACTAGCGTTATCAATACCGTTTGTCAATTATTTATAAAACTTATAAAAACAAGTGTCTTAGTGTCGTTGTGTCCTTTGTTGGTTTTGTGTTTCTATTGTGTCAATTTTATTTTGCGTTATTTGTTGGTCGTAGACCGCCTTTTATTTGCTTTTTAGTTTAATAAGTCGTATTTCATTTAAGCCGAGTCTCGTGGGATCGACCTCGACTCTATCTAACTATCTTGCGATTGAACCTAGTTCTCTTGCTAGTGTGTTATTTAGGTATCGAGTTATTTTTTATAACTTGACCGACATCAAGTTTTTGGCGCCGTTGCCGGGGACTCGTGTCATTAAATCAAATATAGCTTATTTTATTAAAAGTAAATTCGTAAATATTGTGAATAGAGTCTGTTTTATTTTCATTTTTTATAATTTAGTCTAGTAAAGGCCTAGCCTTTAGAGTTTTTAATTGTTTTATTGTTTTTTTTTATTTTATAGTACGCTACTCGGAAATCGAAGGAACCACTTGAGCCTTATAATCCTGAAATAGAGAAATTTGCAAGGCGAAACAGGAAGTTAGCTAGAGAAGCGGCTAAGCAAGGAGAAGAGGATCCAAATCTTGAGGAAAGCGAGCACGAATTGGAAGAAGGACATACCACCGATCACTCGAGCATTCGAATCGAAACGAAATGGCGGACATTCTGTCAATCCAAACCAGGTACCTAATCCTATTATCAATAATGCTAATAATGCGAACAATCTTAATGCTAATAATGGAAACCAAGCCCTAGTTCAAGGAGCGAGGCGCACTTTGCAAAGTTATGCAACGCCCACTATTGAGCAATTCATCCCCTGCTATCGTAGCACCGCAAGATCTTTGCGAAGTCTATCACCCTAGGCCTAATGTGATCCAAATGGTGACTAACTATTCCACTTTTCATGGAGTCCAAAACGAGGATCCTGGTGTTCATGTGACAAATTTCTTGGAAATCGTTAGCACCGTGAAACCAGAATTAATCCCGGAGGGGAACATTCGTCTTAAGCTTTTCCCTTTCACTTTGAAAGATAAAGCTAAGCAATGGCTTCTCTCTTTAGAGAAATTTGGATCTATCACTACTTGGGAACAATTGTTGCAGAAATTCATGAATAAGTATTTTCCCTTAGGAAAAACGTTTAAGTTACGCCAAGACATCTTAGGATTTAAGCAACAACCTGGGGAGAGTTTTGATCAAGCTTGGGAGCGTTTTAAGGAAGCTATGAGAAAGTGTCCTCATCATGATATCTCTCTTTGGCTTTTAATGCAAACTTTTTACCATGGATTGAGAGAAAGCGAGAAAATTAGAGTAGACGCCTCCGGCAATGGAGCGTTTGTTCTTTATCTCTGAGGAGGCACAAGGAAAGATGGAGCAAATAGCAATGAATAGTCAATGGGGAGGTAATGACATAGCTACTTGTGAAGATGGCCGTGACATATTTGATGATAGTGCATCTACCAAAATCTTAGAACAAGCATGCGTTATCAACGGTAAGGTAGATGGAATGCAAGAGCGGATGGCAAGAGTAGAGAAAGGGGCGGAATTGAGGTGACACCTCGAGGTGAGAATCTTTGGTACGGAAGAAGCCAATTATATCGGGGGAGGGTACAAGCCTAATCATAACCATCCTGGATTCCGATATAGCGACATTAATGCAGGAGAAAGGCCTAAACCGCCTACCACTTATGTACCACAGCAAACTAAAACTTTTGGTTGGGAAGCTGCGATAGAAAAAGCGAGTAATGTCGTTCGATAATATGGGACAACTTTCAAAATCAATGGCTGATTTAGCCACTAACTTTAGCCAATATTGTCAAAAGACCGATGCTAAGGTGACCAATCAAGAAGCCATAGTCCAAAATCTCACTCACCAAATAGGACAATTAGGCGAGCAAGTCTCAACTAGACCTCTCCGGAGGATTGCCAAGCAATACGGACAAGAACCCTAAGGATTTGAATGCGATCATGACTAGAAGTGGGAAAGAAGTAACTCCACCATCTTTGAAAGAGAAAGAGAATTTCGTAGAAAGTAAGGATGGTGAGCCACGCAAGGAAGCAAACACTTACGGAACCTTGCACGAGCAAGAAACCTATAAGGAACCTGCGGCCACAGAGTTGAGCTTTATAATAATAAGTACCCTATTTTCAACGATGTCGATCCTTCAACCCTACCTTATCCTCCACCCAAACCTAAGCCGAAGGTTGATAACAAGAGGTATAAGAAGTTCATTGATATTTTTAGAAAGCTACACATCAATATACCTCTAGTTGAAGCAACGGCCGAGATGCACGAGTACACAAAGTTCTTGAAAAAAGTTTGTCTCTACTAAGAGGAAACTCTTAGATTTAGAGACCATTTGCCTAAATGAGGAGTGCTCGGCCATTCTTCAACATAAGTTACCCGCTAAGTGCAAGGATCCGGGAAGTTTTCTCATCCCCTGCACCATAGGTAACGTATGTTTGAATAAAGCCTTGTGTGATCTAGGAGCGAGCGTGAATCTGATGCCTCTATCCATTTTTCAAAAGCTAGGTATGAAGGACCTTAAAAAGACTTCAATTACTTTGCAATTAGCGATCGTTCGGTTAAGGAACCTTGTGGAGTGGTTGAAGATGTGCTAGTAAGAGTTGAGAAATTTGTGTTTCTGTCGACTTTGTTGTCTTGGATATGGAAGCTAACTACGAAGTGCCACTAATCTTAGGAAGACCTTTTATGGCCACTAGTAGGACGCTTATCGATGTCTACAAAGGAGAGTTAGTGTTAAGAGTAAATGGAGATCAAATAGCATTCAACGTGCTTGATACTTATGAAAACACCCGATGATGAAGAGGATGCATGTTTCATGTTGGATTACGTTGACAAACTTGTCAATGACTTCCAACGGTATGAGGATATTAAGGATTTCCTCGAGGCTACCCTACGAGTTAGAGGATGAAGTGCCATATGAAAGGAGTGAGGAAGAGAAAGTGGTATGGCCGGGATGTAGTAGAGGTACACACTATACATGTTGAAGAGATGAAATCTACCGAGGTTGAAAAGTACTATCACGGACCAACATGGCATAAGTACTTTGAACTTAAGCCGACGAGTCAAAAGTTAAAGACCTCGTTGGAAGAACCACCTACCAATCGACATTGAAGCCTCTGCTGCACATTTGAAGTATGTATTCCTTCAAGATGAGACCTTGCCGCTTATAATTTCTTCGCCTTGAGTGAAATACAAGAAGAAAAGGCGATGAGAGTGTTGAGAGAATATCGCGGAGCATTTGGATGGACTATAGCTGACATCAAAGGCATTAGTCCGAGTGTTTGCATGCATAAAATCTCCGTCGATCCTTCAAAGAAAGCGGTGGTACAACCCCAAAGAAGGTTGACCCCACAATTGAAGGACGTGGTTAGGGATGAAATTATTAAGATGTTAGAAATGGGGATCATCTTCCCTATCTACGATAGTGAATGGGTTAGCCCGATCCACGTAGTTCCAAAGAAGGGAGGTTTTACGGTGCAAGCCAATGAGTTAAACGAGTTAATTCTGTTAGACTCATTCTTGGTCATAGAGTATGCATTGACTTTAGAAAGCGAATGATGCAACTCGTAAGGATCACTTCCCTCTTCCCTTCATTGATCAAATGCTAGAGGGCGAGTGGACATGCGTTTTATTGCTTTCTTGACGGTTACTCGGGATACTATCAAATTCATATCTCACCCGAGGATCGTGAGAAGACCACCTTTACATGTCCATATGGAACCTTCGCTTACAATAGAATGCCCTTTGGTTTGTGCAACGCACCGACAACGTTTCAAAGATGCATGATTTCTCTATTTCTTTGATATGGTTGAAGATTTCCTGGAGATCTTTATGGATGATTTCTCCGTATTTGGAGATGATTTCGATTCATGTCTCACGCGTACGGCAAGAGTATTGAAGAGATGCGAGGAGACGAATACGGTGCTTAAGCGGGAGAAATGTCATCTTATGGTTCCGAAGGTATAGTACTTGGCCACCGTATTTCTAAGAACGGTATAGAGGTGGATAGAGCAAAAGTAGAGGTGATTGAAAAGCGCCCCCACCAACCAACCTTAAGACATTGCGAGGTTTTCTTGGCCACGCGGGATTCTATCGTCGGTTTGTGAAGGATTTTTCCTTAATCTCTCGACCTCTTCGAATTATTGGCCAAGGATGTGCCATTTGTGTTTACTAACGAGTGCATGAGAGCTTTCAATAAGTTAAAGAACATGCTTATTACGCACCCGTTCGATTGCGCTTTGATTGGAATCTACCTTTTGAGTTGATGTGCGATGCAAGCGATACGGTTGTAGGTGCCGCCTTAGGACAAAGGAAAGACAAGATCTTTAGGCCCATCTACTATGCTAGTCGAACTTTAAACGCTGCTCAAAGGAACTATGCAACTGCGAGAAAGAACTTATTTGTTATCTTTGCGTTTGACAAGTTTAGATCTTATCTAGTAGGATCTAAAGTCATTGTTTGGATCGACCATGCGGCTTTAAAGTATCTTTTAGCCAAACAAGATTCCAAGCCAAGGTTATTAAGATGGATTCTACTATTGCAAGAATTTGATGTAGAAATCCGTGATAAGAAAGGATGCGAGAATTTGGTTGCGGATCATCTTTCCCGTCTCCAAATAGAGGATAAAGAACCAATGACCGAGATTGGAGAAACATTCCACGATGAACAACTATTCTCCATCACGGCCATACATGGAAAGGATGATTGCGGCTGCGGTATCTTCGCGTATTGAGGTTGTTAGGGAGAAGAAACAACCATGGTTTAAAGACTTTGTGAATTATCTGTCCGCGAAATACTTACCACCAAATCTCAACCCCCAAGAAAGAAAGAAATTCTTCAAGGATCTTAGGCACTACTATTGGGAAGAGCCCTATTTGTTTAAACTAGGATCCGACAATGTCTTTAGGAGGTGCGTACCGGAAGAAGAAATATATGATATCCTTAGACATTGCCACGCTTATGAGGCCGGAGGACATTATGGAGGAGACAAGGCTAGCTGCGAAAGTTCTCCAATGTGGTTTTTCTTGGCCGACCTTGTTCAAAGATGCGCATCAATATGCTAGATCTTGTCATTCTTGCCAGATGACGGGAAATATCTCGAGAAGGAATGAAATGCCACTAAAGAATATCCTAGAGGTGGAACTCTTTGATGTTTGGGGTATTGATTTTGTAGGACCCTTTACTTCGTCTTTGTCCAACCGCTATATCTTAGTTGCAGTCGATTACGTGTCCAAATGGGTTGAGGCCATTGCTTCGCCTACCAACGATGCCAAGGTTGTACTAAAGTTCTTAAAGAAAAATATCTTTACGCGGTTTGGAACCCCTCGTGCCATTATTAGTGATAATGGAAGCCATTTACGTAATAGGCCGTTTGAAAAGTTGATGATTAAGTACGGGGTTAGACACAAGTTAGCTACGCTTATCACCCTCAAACAAGTGGACAAGTTGAAGTTACAAATCGAGAAATAAAGCGCATTTTGGAGAAAAGCGTGAATACGACCGAAAGGATTGGTCATTGCGATTAGATGATGCTTTATGGGCTTACGGAATTTGCTTATAAGACGGCCATTGGTATGTCTCCTTATAAGATTGTTTTTGGTAAAGCATGTCATCTACCGGTTGAACTTGAACACCGTGCCATGTGGGCTACGCGTATGCTGAATTTTGATGAGAGTTTAGCATTTGGAGAAAGAAGGTTGTTAGAGTTGACTCGCCTAGAGGAGTTTCGTCGGAAGCTTATGAGAATGCAAAAATCTTTAAGGAGCGCACGAAGAAATTTCATGATAAAAAGATATTAGACCGCACCTTTAAGGAAGGCGATGCGGTTCTTCTTTACAATTCGCGTTTGAGACTCTTTCCTGGCAAGTTAAAATCACGATGGTATGGCCCTTATAGAGTGAGTAAGGTTTTCCTTACGGATTTGTCGAATTATTGAACCTTAAAGACCAATCCACCTTTGTGGTTAATGGACACCGTGTGAAACATTATGTTGGTCTTGGTCAAGGAAAGGAGGAGGAAGTCTTCACTCTTGAAGATCCCACCTATACTTAAACCATCGTTGAGTTAAGTCGAAGTGGCGACTATAAACTCGAACTATTTACGAAAAACTATCTTTTGTTTATGTTTTGTTTGAATAAAGTAGCATGCATGCTTGCTAAGGTTTTTTTCATCTCGCCAAGTTCCGATTCTAAGTTCGGAATAAACGAGGTTTTTTCCTTGATAGCCGACATGTGAGTTTTATAGTTTTAACTCTTTGGTTTTCCATGTCGTTGGTTGTATGAAATAAAGTGGCTTAAATTGTTTTTGGATATTCTATATCGATTCTTGCCACATTATTTTATAACCTCCATTGACATGTTATTAACGGTTTCGTGGAGCTTCGTTTGGTTTGCTTAAACGAGGTTTTTGTGTGCTTCTCCACGACGTGCTTGGTCTACAACTACATTTTGCATCTACTTGAGAGCCGTTTCCAGAGCTAAGTCTTTTTCTTAAAATCTCATTTTTCTTTGTCATTGGGGACAATGCCAAGTTTAAGTGGGGGGTAGGAGACTTAGCCATGATGTTATAATTAAAGATTGAATAAAACGGTGAAAATTGAAAATTTTTCTGAAACAAATGCCAAATTTATTATCTCGTACCCTTAGAATTGTGAGTTCTTATACATAGGATTAATAGGAAAGGAACCAAGTTGCATGATTACGTGATCATTTTATGCTTATATGAATGTCAATTTAAGGATATTCATGCCAACTATTGCAAGTAGTTATTTATTATTTGCTTACTCAATTTGAATCGACGAATACCGCACAAATCATAATAAATGCGAAGAGTTATGTGTACATTGCGTAGATGATTGGTTATGCGGACCTAGAGTCGGTATTTATCTGCGATGTATTCTTATCTTTAGCCATCTAAGCGGAGTAATAAGCTTGAGAATTATCGTGTTTTGACAATGAGTCAAACAACGGGCTTGTAGTAACATTACCAAAGTAGCCCCGCGCTTGTGGTAATATTCGATGCTATGCATGATCTAAGATAGGGGGATGCTCTAAAAAGTTTTCTTCCTTGAGATCGATAGTATTTGAAAAATATGAAGATATGAAAAGAATATTCAAATTTTTAAGAGGCTTGAGTAATTTTCTCGGTCTCCAAGTCCAAAAACCTTATGGATGACGCTCTTGCTTATTGCACCATGTCTTTAACCATTGCGAGGCTTAAGAAGTAGGAATGCTGATGTTGGTAGGTTAAGACTTCGAAGTTAGCATAAACTGTCATCTTGCCACGAATATATAAAACTTAATGCACATGCACACATCACTTCGATTCATGACGAGTAGTGAATAATGGGTACCTTATGAGCATAAGTGGTATGAGTTGACTCGAGTTTCTTGTATAGGTATGATTTGACCATGGAAAATGTGTCTTGGGGATTGACTTATTGATGCTTTGTTCGGGACGATCAAAGTCTAAGTGGGGGGTAGTTGATGACGGTCAAAATATACCCGTAAAAGTCATCAACGTAGACCTTAAATCGGGACGAATAATATATATTTTATGATAAATCACACGTTTATAGTTATTATTTAATGTTATGTGATTAATAAAATATAAATTGGTATTTATCCATATAACTTGGTATTTATCTATTAATAAGATATAATTTGGTATTTATCCGTTTTTATTATATTTATCCGTTATTATTTAAATATGATTTATTTTGGGATAAATATTATTTTGCAGAATTTGGATAATTATGGAGGATAAATACAAAAAGGAGAATTTAATCACAAGATAAATCCAAGAAAATCAAGATGCATTGAAGATAAAGATTGGATAAGCATGACAAAAGCCGGCAACCAATCAAATGATGGCGCCAACTTCCACACGCCATTTAGGGGGGGCGCATGTCACATTTTAATGATCGGCCGGGAGTTATCTCTTATTTGTTTGACATTTTGAAGTATATCTCTTATTTAGCTTGAACACCTATAAATAAAGAGGCATACTACACGCCATATACACACCATAGAAATACAATATTTTCAATATAGTTCATTGTTTTCTTTATTTTATTTTATGTTCGTTCATTACGGAGTCGTTAGAATCTCCGGTTAGAGATCGTATCGAGGAGTGGGAATCACGCTCGTCTTCGAGGGTAATGTCTACTCAATTATGCAATCTTTATTCGTAGATCTAATTTATTTCATTATGGAGTAGTCTTTTTGTGTATTGATTTCGTGATGTAGTTAATTATCGAACCCATGTTTATGTAGATGCGAGACGTAAAAGACGTTTCACGAGCAAATGCGGTTCGGATCCGAGCTTGTTGGCGGCGAGCTTATGTCTCGTTGGTAGCGAGATCCGTGATGTTCTTGATTTGTACGTGAACGGCTTCGACTACGTCGGGTTCTCTCGCTTTGTAATTCAAACGAGTAATTAAACTTGATCAACTTAATTATTTGTCATCGTAATTTAACATGAGACCCAAAAAGTGATTGTTATTTAGGACAGAGATTGAATCGGTGTCTAAGAAGTACGCCTAATCATAGGAATGTTGCTTAGATGAGGTTACGGTTTATACCGGCATCCCTGGTTTCGTAAATGTGTCAGAAGTTATATGAGATGGAGACTAAAAAATGTGAAGTCACGTAATGGAGACACGATGATCTAGATGGCCTAACCGGAGCTAGATCTATTTTAGGGGATGACTCCCGTAGTCAGAATAATTAATCTTAAATGTCTTGTTTTGTCTCGTCGTCAATCTACATAGCATGGGGGAGTGATTACTACTAGCGTTATCAATACCGTTTGTCAATTATTTATAAAACTTATAAAAACAAGTGTCTTAGTGTCGTTGTGTCCTTTGTTGGTTTTGTGTTTCTATTGTGTCAATTTTATTTCTGCGTTATTTGTTGGTCGTAGACCGCCTTTTATTTGCTTTTTAGTTTAATAAGTCGTATTTCATTTAAGCCGAGTCTCTGTGGGATCGACCTCGACTCTATCTAACTATACTGCGATTGAACCTAGTTCTCTTGCTAGTGTGTTATTTAGGTATCGAGTTATTTTTTATAACTTGACCGACATCAGACTACTTCTTGCATATGAGGGTTAAGCCTTCTCTGAGGCTGTCTAACTTGTTTTGCACCCTCCTCAGTCTTGATCTTGTGCATACAGATGTCGGGAGATATCCCTCGGATATCTCCCACCTCGCCATCCAAAGGCTTTCTCATTTTTGCGCAAGACGTTTAGCAGTTTAAGCTCTTCTATTCGAGATAGCTTGGCGAGAGATGATCAAAGGAAGCCGGTCACCTTCTCTCGAAATACATACTTAAGATGTTTAGGCAACGGCTTGAGAACCAAGTCTACGGGGGTTCCTCTAGACTTGATTTAAGATCCCCACTCCTCAACTCAACATCGTTGAGCTTACTTAGTGGCCCTACGCCAAAGCTTCTTCTCTTAGCTCGTCCTCGAATTCGGTCGCAACCGATCTAGATTAACCGCACCATGGCTATTCGGATTATCGATCAATCGCTCATATTCCGCTTCCACGACCAAGACGTGCTTATCCATGAAGTCATTGAAGTCATCGACGTCTCCTCAATGGAACGGCCGGTTGGAGATCCGGAAGGTACATTGATAGATTTTGAAACACTATAGCTCACCTCCGGTCACCAACTCGAATGGTGACATGCCCACCATCACAATCGATGAGGGCTCTAGGCGTAGATAGAAAAGGTCTTCCGAGAATCAAAGGGACATTTTCACTTTTCTCAATATCTAAGACGTACCGAGTCAACCGGAAAGGTAAACCTATCTATTTGAACTAATACGTCCCTTAGGATCCCCGAAGCTTTCTTAGAGGACCTATCGTGCGAACCGCAAGTTCATGGTGGTGGGTTCTAGGAGACTCTCGTAAACCAAGCCGATTGCAAACGAGACAATGGCATCAAGGCGATGGATGCACCCGGATCACATAAGGAGTTCGGGAAGACTAGGCCTCCCATTTGCAATGTGAGCACAAATTTGCACTGGGTCACCCCTCTTGGTTGGTAAGTCTTGATGATTTATCAAGGAACAATCCTCACCAATTTGCCTTTCCATGCCTGCCAATTTCTTTTTCGAAGACACAACATCTTTGATGAATTTTGTATACTTAGGCATCTCGACCAAAACCTCGGATAATGGCAAATTTACCTGAGGATTTTCCAAAAGGTTAAGCACCTTTTCATATTTCTTATCTTCACTCAGAGGGATGTTGTTCTTCCTCGGTGGAAATGGAAGCTTTTTAAGGTCACTCTCGGAAAACACTTTCTTTGAGGATGCACTTACGGCCTTGTCTTCCAGATCTTTCCACCTCACAACTTTTTCAGACGTCTTATTGGTCAGGGGATCAGCCACCTGACTCTCAACCGAATCTTCTTTTCTCAGGGGCTCAGCCACCTGAGGTGTTTCAACTCTTTCATCTCTCGGGGGATCAGCCACCCGAGTACGCTCTTGCAGGACAGGGGATAGTGGTTGCTCGACTTCCCCTCCTGCCTTATCAGTGGCAGGAGGGGCTAGTGGTTTCCCTGGAAGCCAGGGTGACCACTCAGCTGAGTGCCACTTCTTAAATTCATCGCACTGGCCTCCTCTTTACCGTATTGCATTGTTGGCACGAGGTCGGTGCATTGATTGTTCTTTGGTATCGGCCCGAGCAACCCGACCGCCTTTTGGATTCTTTTCCGTAAAGCCGGGCGTTGCGCACGACGGTCCGGAAGCTAAGCGCTCGGCCCGGTTGTCCTATTTGCCTCTCCAGGCTCTTGTTCGTATTCATTAGAAGTTGAATACTTTTGCTTTGCTCCTCCAACTTAGCCTCAAGATTGGTAGGTTGGGAGGGGCCTTGAGAGTTTAAGGAATTTGACGAATAGAAATGGCTGGGCCGACCTTGAAATTGAGAATTTGGATTGGAAGGCCAATTCGATTGAATTTTTGCGTAGGATTGGAAAAATTCGAGTTTTGATTCCGATTAAACCCGGGGTTTCTATTGAAATTGATTCGAATTAAAATTCGAATTAGGATTGAAATTTGACGATGTATTAAACCCTTGGTTTTGGAAATTGTTACAGGCGGGGCGATTGAACCTTTGATTGTTTCGGCCATAGAATGCATTCACTTCCGCATTCTCGTCCATTCATAGGACAGAATTTAGAAGTGTGCCCCAACTCGTCACAATTCGACATGTGACTTGATTGTACTTGTCCATAATCATGGACGACATTCACTTGATAAGGTGCGAGAGGGATTAAATTGACACCGGCCATTCATGTGGCCGGTCGACGGCAATTTTCACAAAGTATAGAACCCGAGGGTTCGTGGGAAAGAAGGAGTTTGATTCATCGGATTTGGAACTTGGGAAGTTGCCATCTGCTTCTGTAGCATGGCGATCAAACTTTGCATGTTAACTTCCTCAACCTTAGGAGGAGGAGGTGCTTGAATTGCTTGATAAGAGGGGGCGTAATTGTACTTCGCAATGTCCTCAAACAGTGCCCATCCCTCTTCAGGCGTTTTCTTCAGAAATGCCCCACCAGATGAACTATTGACCATGCCTTTTGTAAGCTCGGTCAATCCACTTAAAGAAAGTATTGACTTGCCTTTGCGGCGGCAAGCCATGGTGGGGACACTTCCTAAGAAGAGACTTGAATCGCTTCCAACAATCAAAGAACGACTCATTTTCTTTCGATAAAAAGTGAATATCTCGTTTAAACCGAAATTTTGTCTTTGAAGGTGGGATAATACTTCGACTCAAGAACTCTCTCTCGAGTTCAGCCCATGTATTGATGGATTCGGAGGGGAGAGATGTGTACCACTCTTTAGCTTCTCCTTCAAAGAAAATGGAAAAAGTTTTAGTTTGATAGCATCATCATTTACTCCTTGGATGCGTGTGGTGCCGCATATCTCCAAGAATGTGTGTAAATGAGTATGCGGATTCTACGATTGATAGCCATGAAAAATTGATGCATGCCGCATCATCCGGATAAGTCCCGGCTTGAGTTCGAAAGTTTGTGCGGTAATGGTCGGTAAGACGATAGCCGGGTTGACGATTCTCGCACCAGGCATGGCGTAGTCTGCCAACGTCCGTCTATCCTCAGCGGCCATTATTACGAGATCTTCAATTTCCCTTATTAGATTTTGTTCGATTCCTTGCTCGGTCAAACTTCCTTCGCCCGAAGGATCGGCAAAACGAAGTCTTCGCCTATTGGGTCGGACTATGGTCCGCTCGAGGTCAGGTGAAAAGAACAGTGGTCCTTTCTGACTTCGAGTTTGCATAAACCGACACCCTACTCAAGATGTTGAACCTAAAAACTAATAACTAAATAAATATTTAAAAGCTTAGACTAGAAATTAAAAACCTAAATAAAAGAAAGGGAAAGAAGAAAAGGAAACAAAATTATTGAAGAAAACAGGGCCAGACGGACGTCCAATAATTTGGACGGGCGTCCGGGTGAAGTTTGGACTGGACGCTCGTCTAAGTGAATAAAACAGAATCAGAGTTGATAATTTTCCAGCGGACGGGCGTCCGATATCCCAGACGCCCGTTTGGTAGCGGAAAAATTTAGAACAGAAGTAGAAAATTTGCAGAAAATAACAGAAAAGATAAGGGAACAAAAGAAAAGGGAAAAGAAACAGAGGGAGAAGATAGAGGGGAGAACTAATCACAAGAGAACCTTAGAAAAAGATCTTTAACCCTATCTAAACCCTAATTAACTAATTACCTAAACGTTTATGAATTAAAAACGGGACTCTAAAAATGAAATAACAAACGAGAAAAATAAAAACTAGACAACCGTCCGGTTCCCGGCAACGGCGCCAAAAACTTGTCACGGATTTTATCAACACAAAATAAACAAGTAATAATCCGGTTAACCTCAAGTATAAGGATCGTAGTAATAGCGGTTAATGCCGGGTCGATCTTACGGGGAACTAAACGATTGTGATTTCTAGTTTTTATCTAACTAACCTATGTCACGATTACTAAGCTAAATAGCGGATAAAACTAAACGAATACTGAAAATTAAACTTAACTAAAACGTAAAACTGGACAGAAGAGATGATCTAAAGCCAGGAAGGATACGGGCTGCGAACCAATTTAAACTAACTAATCTAAGATGCAGATAAAAGTAAACTAACTAGACAAATTCAAGCTTTTAAGGATTTAAATCAAATTTATAACGAGCAAACGAGGATTGATCCACCTATCCAACAAGCATTGATTTCCTATCTCGATTATATCGCAGTTTTTATCTAGGTTGTGATTCACCTCACCTAAACATGAACCCTAATTCCTTAGAAAGTTCATCTATTAATCTATTATCTTCCGATGTAAGATTAACGCGTTTTCTAACCAAAGGTGCAAACTTTGTGTTTATAATCTAATAATCAAACCTATTAACTTCCGTTATGATAGATTCGAATTACTATTCTTATTCATGGTGATCTAGGGTTTATTAAGACTTCCATCAACAATAAACAATCAACACATGCACATCTTCCGATATAAGAGCAATTTAAACATGAATAAACATGAATAAGAAACAACCTTTATTAAAAACTCACAAAAGTATAATCGAAGAAAGCGAAATCAACAATTGTTGGACGGCTTCACAATACTCGTTTGATGAAGCTTTTAGCCTCGAACATCCTCGCAACTCAAATTTGCGAAACGAGTGCATAAAAAGTAACTAGTTTTTAATCTAAACTAAGAGCATAAAAACTGGAATAAAAAGATGAAAAACGCAGCCTCAAGCCGCCCCTAGGTTTAGGGTTTTAAATAATGAGTGTATGATCCCTTTTTGTGGAGAAAACGACCGCCTATTTATAGAGATTTGAGGCGGTTTCACTAAGTCGGCATTGCGGACGCCCGTACGGTAGGGTGAACGCCCGTCCATTCTTCATATGAACTTCAAATCGGGCCGAGTCATGACCAAACGCTCGTCCGGACGGCGTCCACTTCGGCGTCCAAACATCCGAATCGACTTCCCATCCCCGGACGCTCGTTCAGTTCCATCAGACGCCCGTCCACTGGACGGGACCTGGACGCCAGTCCAATATGACTGGATTTCGATTTCTTTATCTTTATCTCCTTTTAATTCAATGTAAATCATCATTATCTCCTCCTCTTTAATCAAATCCGACTTGATCATCTTTGAATCACCTCTTGAGCTCGAATTTGTGCTTCTATGACACATAAAAATATCGCAAAATGTAATATCGCTCAAATAATCATAAAACATGTGACACACACTAAGTTATATGGCTACAAATGATACGACTTGGGGTTTTCAGTAGTGTATTACTTACAAGCACGAAGCAAGTAATAAGATGAGAAATCTATCATTTATTAATTATAAAAACAATTATAGAAATTGTCTTTCGGGCGCTACTTCCAACAATAACCGCACTTCTTGCAGCACCTATCAATAGTATGTCCTTCTTTACCCCAATGTGTGCATTGAAATTTCTTGTTTTGTGCACCAACATTAAATTGTCTAACAGTAGAACCTCCACCTTTACCAAAAGCAGGCTACAACTGGGTAACTAAGGCAAGAGAACCAGAATCTTGGGGCGCAACAGAGGTATTAGGAGCAGAAACAGACAAAGAAACACTTCTTAGAACTAAAATAGGCTACTTGATTTTCATGTTGCAAGGCCATGGAAAAGACAGTCCTAATATCAGGGATGGGAACAGTCATAATAAACCTGAGATTTCATAGTGATATACGAATCATTAAGGCCTTTCAAAAAACTAATCACAATGTTTGTGTCATAGTACTCTTTGTAGACAACTCTAGCATCACAACTACATATAGGGGCATGCCTGATAATAGCGTATTGATCCCAAAGAATCTTTAGTCTGGTAAAATAACTAACTACAATAAGAGAACCTTGTTTAGTAGTGTAGATGTCCTCAATCAAATTTGATAAATGATAAGCATTACCGGTACTAAACCTATGGATCAAATCTAGCCATACCTCTCTGGATGTGGGCAACCACATTAAACTCTGAACAATCACAGGATCGACTAAATTGATAATCCAAGTATGAACAAGATCATTGCACTGAGTCCATGCCTCGTAATTCTTGTCATCTTCTGGAAGTTTAGGTAAAGTTCCATCAATGAAATGCATCTTGCCTTTAGTAGAAATCACCATACTAATTGCTCGTTTCTAGCAAAGAAAAATTTATGCACCTCTAGGTACAGGTTGAACAAGAATAGCGGAAGGATTCTCCCCTGGATGAAGAAAATAGGGGTTAACAGTCCCTGTAGCTGTTGCATCTCCTCTTTGGTTTGCAATTGGAAAATAAGAAAGTAAAACCAGCAAGAAACCGAGAAAGATTCAACAGGAACAAAACGTTGAACACTTGACGTTCAAAAAGGAAAAACGAATTGAACAAGAATAGAGCGTAGAAGCCCTAGCTCTGATACCATGGTATGAAATGAAAATAACATAAAAGAAGAAGAAGAAGAAGTGAAAAAAACTGCAGAATTCTTATTCATAAAAGTTGAGTACAATGTGTTGTGCACCAACCTTATATATGTTGTCTGGTGTCTGTTTACAGAAGTGTAGCTGATAACTAACTTCCTAACTTACAACAAGTGCTAACCAAACTAACTAATTAACTAACATTACATCATACACTTGACATCAACACCATAACTACCCTATATCACCAACAACTTCAACCACCACATTATAGTAAGGCAGTGGTGGACCGAGAAAAATTTCTCTGTGGGGCAGTGAAACAAATTCGAAGAGCGTGTGTGACATTAATGGTGTTTTTATATTTTTCACCAGCAAAACTACATCGATATTCGAATCTCAGTGGGGAACTAGCCCTCACTCCTTTCCATTTGGGTCCGCCCCTGGAGTAAGGTTGATGGTGATTGATGTTTTTCCCATTGACTTTAAGTGGCGTTGGGCATATAAGTTCTGCATGTCGTTTTTCTTGGTCTTTGTATGTTATTTGTAATTCATTAGAACGAGGTCAAAGATATTGTGGAATTTTAGTTAGTATAACGAGATACCGATGTAGTGAGGTGGCATGTACTTGTTACCGTGAGTGCGAACCTTAGTGTAGTATTGTTAAACTTATGTAATGTCAAGTAGGGGTGGCATCGGGTCGGGTCCCATCCTATAACCCTTCAACCCAATTTCTAACCCGATAAGATTTGGGAAACCATTTTGCTCCCCAATCCCAAACCCGATAGGTGTCGGTACCCGACAATCAGGACTCCCGAATAATCGGGATCGGGTCGGGTCGGGAATAAATATCCCCGCAAAATATTATATTTTATTATTCGTCATTTGTTTTTGTAATTTCTCGTCAAAAAATCTAATGCATCATCGCTATCAACAAAAATATTCATACTTTAACAATTTCATAAAGATAAATACACAAGTTCAAAATGCAATACAATCGGTCCAATGGTGACCGTAAGACTTTATTATCATATAGTCATCGACCCACCAACATATTATTCATAATTCAAAAAATTAGACTAACACCAAAGTAGCGTTTTTATTATGAATATGCAACCTCAAACTTAAAAAAAATGCATAGTATCACTTGATTGATTCACTGCCACAAATTAAGGAAAACATTAGATAAGAATCAATCAAATTTTCTATATTTTTGCGGTGAGTGCGTATCAATACATAAATAAAAAATAAATAATTATTTTAGGAAAAAATAATAAATAAATATATAGAAAACAATTAATTTGGTCGGGTCGGGATCGGGACCCGTCGGGATTCAAACATTATACCCGGATATATTCCCGTCCTTGTTCGGGAAGGGAGAAACCCCGACAAAATCGGGTCATGAAAATAAGGCTCGGGAAAATAAGGGTTGGGAGAGGGATAGAAACCGGGTCAGGTCGGGTTTTAAGGGATTTTTGTCCAGCCCTAGTGTCAAGGTTATATCAAGCACCATGATATTTTTTTTATGGTATTAATTATGTATTGAGATTATGTTGAGTAATAGCCAAAGTCTTTCTATCGGTTCATCTTATGTATTTAATTCATTAACAATCGTACGAGGTTTTGTAATTCGAGATTATTTTTACATCGTTCTGAGGTTATGACCGAACGGTCTCAATTCATAAATTACTTGAGTTTTCGTATCGAATCGTTACAATAGACGTGAAGAGGAGACAAAAGTTTACCTATTATTATAGGTCTACACTGTAGGATGTAATATCGCCGGATGGATCATAGTCCACCCGATAACGCAGCGGAATAGTATAAGATCTAGATCTAAACAATCAAAATACATAAATACAATAAATCTAAACCTATGAGGGGTTTAGATTGCTTACCGGTTTATTGTGAATAAACGTCTAGAACAATCTTCAATCCAAGCTAGTTGAGAGTCTAGTTGAGAAGCCAAAGTCTTCCAACGTGTGTCTCCAAGCACCACCAAGTGGATGGTGTTTCAAGCCGCCGGACCTCCTCGATATGCTACCTTAGAAAACCCGAAGTTTTCTAAACTCGAAACCCTAGTATTATAGCCGAAAAATCTAAGCTATAATACTCCCACTAATTCGAAATTATGTGTGTTATAAGGCTTGGGAGAACTCTCTTTATATAGGAGAGTAATCCTTGTCCTCCAAGGATTTAATAATTAAGAGATAATTATTAGATTAATCCTTATTTTAAATAAAAGATAAATAAAATAATTATCCCAAACAAATTAGGATAAATAATATTATTAACTAATATTTCATGAATTATCAATTAACAAATAAAAGATAAATCACATATTAAATAATTATCCAAGAAAACTAATTCCTTAATAATCATTTAATAATAATTTCAGCCAACACCCTAAAATATAGGGCCAATCGAAATTCTTGACACCTTGGGCCGAGTCCACGAAAAATCTATTTTCCGTGTATTTAATTATCTAGTCCAACTAAACAATTAATCCACATATCAATTAAATAGTCCAATCCAACTATTTAATTATAATTGAGGTGAAACGACGAGAAAACATATGCTATGTTAGGAGCCACGTCGGGGACCATGAACCCATATTCAGTAGCAACAATAAATTAAATAATATTATCCGTCAGACCGAACAATAATATTCAATCTATCAATTCCGGGATTACACCACCATAAACCCGAAACTGAACTCTGCCGAATATAGATAACTTACACTCAACCATGAGTTGATAAGGTGTCCACTGATATAATCATTATATACGGATAAATCCTCCATAGACTGTTCGTTTCGATTCGGGATATCTCCGTAAACCATTCTCGAAACATCTTATCCTTATTTACCATTAACCCCCTAGTGATCAATTAATTCATAACTAATATAATATGAACTCCGTGGATCGATCAGTTTCTAGGATTAACAAATAAGGGAACTGTCTGTCTACTTTCCCGAGGGAAGGAATGGATTCCATATCTGTGATAGCACAGACTACTCACTCATCCTAAAATAGAGCCAACGAGAAGTGTTGGACCACATACTATGAAGTGATCCTTACCAACACATCAAACTCTACCCTAGTCTAAGCAGTCGTCTGTGATCACCTCAGGATTAAGATTAATCCATATATAATCATCTTGTGATTCGATAAGACTTCTCGATCATGGAATTATATCGAGAACTCAAATCAAATCTGTCCAACCCCTATATGATTATCATCATATATAAATGCCCCATTAGTACCCTATTACCGACGGTCCGGATAAGATCGTCACACCTAAAAGTGTTCTAGCGCGTATTATTAGCAAATTAATCTTGAGACCCGTACTCAGATTAATAAACGCTACGGACTAAGTTAATTTTAAGTACATCTCACTAACTCAATCCTCTCGTGTATAGCCATACACTGAGTTATGTGATTACATAAACGAGGTACTTAGGATTTTCAGCACTATCTTAATTATAAGCATATATACATATTATTAATTCTGTCCTAAAACAATACATAATTGTCTTTCAGACATTACACCTAACATACACTACTATTTCATATGTCCCGATCAATCAGATGATCATAAAAATAGGATAATTTAAATTGCCTATGCGTCCTTCTTTCAAACTTTGTTTTTTTTTTTTTTTTTTTTTTTTTTTGGGAAAAACAAACTTTGCTGTTATGCCGTTAATATTCATGCCGTGTACTCAAAAGAATTCCAAAACGAGTAGCTTATGATTTTTGTTTTAAGTTAAGGGTATTTTAGGCATTGAATTTATTAATCCTTAAAAAATATATGATAACTCTTTGATTTAAATTGAGTCCAAAGATCATTTTTGTTTTATGTTTTACCCCGTTTATGAGAGGTTTTTTTTTTTTTTTTTTTTTTTTTTTTTTTTTGGAGGGATTTCTGGGCAATTTTTTTCATGGTTACAAAAATACAAATTTTACAATGAACGTCGATTTCGACAATCCGCTGTCCCGGGCGCCCATTCACAAAAACCTGATAAGTCATTGATGTAACACACCGCCGAAAAAAAAAGGCCGCCGGGAAAAAAATTATTTTGTTAAGGGTGATTTTTTTTGAATGTCCAATACAATGGAATTAATAACTCATGATTTTATATTATTTTAGGATTGTGTTACGTTTTGGTATGTCTTTCCTACATTGTAGATACACATTGTTGATGGAAAGGATGATTTTAAAGAGATAAATTCGAGTGGAAAAGTTTAATCGAGTGTTTATATGTATCGAAGAGTTCTTTTTAAAGAGGAAAGTTGTAGAACCGGAGAGAGAGGATCTCACCGATTACGACTTACGAGGCCCGAATTGAGCGTTACCCGGATCGGGACAATACCGGACGGGCGTCCGTCGAGCCGAAACCGCCTTACTTTTCCCTATAAATACAGCGGCGCCCATTCATCAAAAACCCCCTTTTGGGAGGCTGGGGTGGCAAGTTAGATTAGGTTTTATTTCGTTCGCTTTTCTTTTCTTGTTCGAGCATGATAAGTCATTGATGTAACACACCGCCGAATCAAATCTATAAAGGCCGCCTAGGGAGAGAACCACAATTTGATTAATTCGTTGCTTTGTTGGATCGAGATTCATGTTTCGAGATGCTATATGTTAAGATTGGGCTCATTATAGAGATTGACAATAATTATTCCAACAAACGGAAGTTGAGGGATAATGTTGGGATTTCGATTTGTATCGATATTAGTTAAGGGAAGGTAAACTAATTAATGGCGTGATAAATCGGAAGAGGAAACGCTTCATTAGAAAAGCGATAACTTGTGAATGAGGTTCATGTATTGCACTTGTTGTTCGCGTAGATGTAGTTTTATTTATTTTGGACGACAATATGTCCAGTTTATTTTCCGTTTTAGTTTAGGTTTAGGTTTTTTGAGATTCGACAGACCCAATTCCCACGAGGATCGATACCCTTACTTATCCAACTTTACTAGGGGTGTTCGGCCGGAGATGTTGTAGTATAGGTTTTATCTTATCGCGGGCGGAGGTTCATGTATTGCACTTGTTGTTCGCGGACGACAATATGCTTTTTTTTGAGGACAAGTTATCAAATTTCATAAGTTATCAAATTTCATAAGTCCAGCTAGTACTTCAGTACAGGGGTGTCTCAAGAGGATCGAGAGCACATTTCTGACTTTTTGCAGATTCCCATTGGAGATGGTACCGGGAAGTACTTGGGTATGCCTTTTGTGATGGGCCATAATAAGCGGCAGGTGTTTGAAGAGTAAGCTTTTGTCTCCGGCTGGTAAGGAAGTCATGATTAAACCAGTTCTGCAAGTCATTCCAACTTTTATTATGCAATGTTTTAAAGTCCCGGTTACTCTGGTTTGGGAGTTGGAGCATTATATACGGGGATTCTTTTGGGGGGATACATAGGTTAGACGGAAAGTGCATTGGCGGAACTAAGAGGTCTGTTGTTTACCGAAGAATATGGGTGGCCTGGGGTTCCGGGACCTGGAGTCCTTCAATCTCGCCTTGCTGGCAAAGCAGGCCTGGCGGCTAATAACTTTACCCACGACATTGGCGAGTAGGGCGAAGTATCATCCGGGGACGACTGTTATGGTGGCTGGCCTGGGGCTCCGTCCCTCTTTCCTACGACGAAGTCTGTTGGATGGTAGAGATCTGTTGCAGTTAGGGCTGCGTTGGCGGATATGGGATGAGAGCTCCGTTTGTGTTTTTCATGATGCGTGGATCGCGTGCCTCCTACATTCCGCATCGCTCATGCTTCTCACCCGCTACCCACGAATATCGTAGCCCAGGATTTGATGTTACCGGGCAGGCGATAGTGGAACCTTCGTATGCTCCAGCAGTTCTTTCAGTCCTGGGAGCTTGATGCGATTCTACAGACTCCCATTGCTAGGCCTGCTCATCAAGATAGGCGTATATGGCATTACGACCGTTTGGCTATGCGATTGCGTGGGGCGCTTTCCTTCCCAGCCCAGGCGTCGACGTCAATCAGGGTGGATAGAGTGTGGCTAGATGTTAGGAGGGTGGAAGTTCCGCCACGTGTGCAGCATTTTCTTTGGAGTTGTTTGTAGGAGTGATTACCAATTGGAGAGAACTATCTAAAGCGTCAGCTTGACGATGGTTTGTGCTTGGCTTGCAGTTTGGAGCAGGAGACTATGCGTCATGTGTTGTTTGACTGTGATTATGTTCGAGCGATTTGGCAAGCTTCTCCTTTTGGAAACCAGCAGATGCAGTTGGGTTCGAGCTTTAAGGAGTATTTTGGGGGTATCTTAGAGCGCTACCCGTAAAGGATGTGTCATCGATGTCCATGCTCACGTAGAACCTCTGGAAGGCACGGTGTAATGCAGTTTTGATGATATGCCTATCTATATCTAGCGTGTTGTGGCCTCGTCGTAGGCCGGGAGTAAAGGGGTTCAAACGCTGGTTGGGAAATCACAACAACCAAAAACATCCAAAGATTCCGGCAGGGTAAAAGTGCTCGGGAAAGAGGGTCAATATCACTAAAAAGAGGCTGCCCCTAAAACGGTCTAAATCACCAAGAAACGTGCTAAAAGTGGGATAAACGGGGTAAAAGACAAGAGTACCGTCAAGATATTGCTAGGTTTGTTGGTGCAACGGAGGGAACCCATCACCCCGTGTCTTGGATTCCGCCGCCTCAGGGTTTTTGGAAGTGCAACACTGATGCTTCAGTGGCAGCTTCGGGTTCTGGGATTGGCGTGATTTTTCGTGATAATGCTGGTGCTATAGTGGCTACTTATTCATTTCATCTGGATCTAGGAGACTCGCCTGATCTATTGGAGATGCCAGCGATTTTGATGGCGATGAGAGAGGCTACCCACTTGGGCCTCCATTTGGTGATTTTGGAGAGTGACAACTTGGCCTGTGGGCAGGCTTTGATGCGGCCAGGGGAGGACTTGTCAGTGCTCGGATGCCTGGTTCTTGACTGCCAGACAACTATTTCTGGTTTGCCTTATTGTCATTTTTTTTGTCACACGTTCTGGAAATGTTCCTACCCACCTTCTAGATTGACATGGTGTGGTGACAGATGATCGAGTCTCTTAGGGAATCGCTCCTCCTTTTGATGTAACTTTTGCACTGTTGGCAGACTTGTCCTTATTAATATATTGGTTGGTTTTTTTAATAAAAATGATTTTTATATATCGGAGAGACTAGATTCACCCAATTTGTTAAAAAAAAAAAAAAAAAAAAAACCACAAAATTATTGATATGGGACTGACATTATTTTCATGACAAGACAAGTAGAAAGAGACAAAAATAAAATGAATGGGCAAGATCACATTTCAGTCCACATTTGGGCATTTACTTCGTTGAATGTAGCATTTCCATTTAAATATATGACGGTTTGTGAAAATACAACTTTTTGTTATTTTACACATATACAAGAAATTTAACGATTCAATGCATAGCGATGATATGAATAATAATATTTTCCACAACAAAGTCAAGGGCGCAACTAAAAAAAATGGTAAACTCTACCATTAACGGTCCCCTTACCCCCGATCCACAGGAAAGTAAGGAGAGGTTAATCGAGAACTAGTAAGAAAGCTCGACGTAGGCCGCTTTTGAAACATCTCGCACCGAAGGGTGTTATCAATCGGAAATCAACCCCATTACGGGAATCGAACCGCCGACCTCCAGCTTAGGTTAGAGGCTGCACTACGCACCCATGCCTTCACCACTAGGCTTTGCACCCATGCCTTCACCACTAGGCCAACTTTGTCCCATAATTTAGGAGTATGATCGCGTGCAAGGCACTTACTAGCAATAGGCAGAGGCGGCTTTACATGATGCTTTGGGGGCGCGGCCGACCCCCTAAAATAAAAATATTATGTACAAATCTGTAGAGATTTTTTTTATAAACGCATATATATGTGATATTGACCCCCTTATTTTTATGTATTGACCTCCTTTTTTTTTTTTATCCATTTCTCCATAATTATATGTATAGAATTGAATATCCAAGTATATGTGCGATACGGAAAAAAAATTTGATAAATTTCTGACCCTCATATTAAAAATCCTGCAGCCGCCCCTGGGACTAGGTCCATCGCAGGAGAGTACTGGCGAGTCAATGTCGAATCCCACAGATACTCGTAAGAACGCAAATTAATCAAGATTGAGTTGTCACATTAACAGTCTACGACTAACTATAATATAGGAAGAATAAAAGTGGTGCCAATAAACAAACAAGATATGCAAGTTCAACTGGAGCACACAAGAGTTTCTAATGCATCAGTCTAATTATGAGTTACTAGTTATTCCCCCCATAACATGCATTAATCATCCCCGTTGGTAAATTATAATTCATTGTCAGCTACAGGTGCAATCTCCTAACCCGGCCTACTTCCATTGTAAGGACGCAGACAATCTATGTGTAATTAACCTCCTTCGTTGGTTGTATTAATTCACACGCATTAAGTTTTAGAGTTGCCGGCTCAAGACCGAGAACCTCCCTAAGCAGCTATCGACTATGACTAGTACGTTCCTAAGGATCGATCAAGACAATGTCCGAACTAACACTTCACTAACAGTCCTTTCATGCTAATTTACTATGACATTCAAATAGTTGATCAGGCTACTAACATGTAAATTAAATCTTTCGATCAACGTAGCTAGTGCCGATTATCATTAACTATGATTTACTAGGTATTCAGATCTAGCGATATAGACCGTCGCATATCTGAAGAACGCAATCACTATTTCATGATTTCTTCACCAACGATTTATACATACATTGGGTAAAATAAACCAACTACTACATAATTAAACTGAATAAATAATCAAGTCATACTAATCACATAGAACAACGACAGATCTACATCTTGGAAAAGACAGAAAATCATACCCTCGAAGATGAGTGTAGACCTCCCTCAACTCTCTTCCTAGGAGGCGAATCCGTTGACTCCGTGACTAGAACTCATAAAATAAAATGAATAAAGAACAAAGAACTTTTATTGCATAGAACTTGTCTTGAAAATTGTACATTGAAATCTGAGGGCGAGACCTCTTATTTATAGCTAAGTAAACCGACTTAGATAACCCTAAAACTACCCCTCGTCCAAGAAAACACGTTTCGGAAGATTCTGGACTCTCGATGAGTCGGCGGCAACTCCCGATTAATCAGGGTCAGTTTTGTCCTTTTTCTTCTGCCGACTTAACTTGGAAGGTTCTGGAATACCCAACCCCAATCCTTTCGTTCAGTCCGCTCCAGAATCGTCCACAATGCTTAGCCCAATATTTCGTATCCTGAAAATAATCAAATAACGCACGAAACAATATCGAATAAGGGAAAATAAACGTTAAATGCAAAATACTTGACTCACGAACCCGACACATGACATTCAACGCAAATGGTTCAAAATTATAGATCGAAACAACTATTTTAGCTCGTAATGGATAGAATGTTGATGTCGCAGGATATACTATTTTAAGTGTCATCAGAGTAATGTTACTACAACCACAATATACGACAAATCTTATAAACTGATGTGGTTATGAGACTCACTCATGATGTGGTATTTATTTAACAAGGCCGGTCTCACCGCCAAATAATCTTACTAGCACATCATGTTGCGGTAGCATCACTATTTTCTTTTCTTTTAACAAATATATTATAACGCCCAAAACTCATGTCTGACGGTGCCACTTGAGTCATAATGAACTCGAAAAGTTAGGTTGACTATTTTAAGTCAAACGAGCACGGTGAGCTTAACTAATTACTGATCCATTATTACTCAAGTAGCGCATCTAGGGCCGAGTTCTAGGTCGTTACATTTTGTACCACAACAGGGCCAGTTATAACGAAATGACACAACATTAGAGATGGTAGGGTCACCTTTGGATACCCCTGGTAGGGTCCTTGCGAGGACCAATGGCGGTTCTAGAATTTTTTTCACGGGAGTCTAAATTCCTTTAATTGTAATTTTTTTCAGTGGAGTCCGTGATTTTTTTATAAATACAACTTAACTAAATCTCTTTTTGGCGGGATCCGTGCACCCTGTTTCGTCTACATAAACCTGCTCCTAACGAGGACGCATCTTCTTTAAGAAGGGGAGAATTTAATATAATGTTATACATTGGAAAACGCAGAGAAACAATATTAATATATAACGTTGAGATATAATGGACTCGATAACATTTTGTTACCATTTTAGGTCGAGCAAGGACGGTGAACCTAAATAATTACTGAATCCATTATCACTCAAGTAGCGCCGGTGAGCCCAAGTTTTGGACGCTACATGTAGTATCAGAGCAAACTAGCAGTTGGAACTAAGTGGCACAACATAGGAGATGATGAGGGCTAATTTTAGATATCTCTGGTAGGGTTTTTGCGAGGATGTCTCTTCTTTAAGATGTGGAGAATGTAATGTTTCACATTGGAAAAATTGAGGGAAAAAAATACTTATATATAATTTTGATCATAATTTACTCAATAACTTGGGTTAACCTGCATTAGTGAAAGTCAATAATTTTTGGCTAATAGACTAAAATTATGCCTCCCCAGCTGCATTAGTGAAAGTCAAAATGCCTTTGTCCCTAATCGTCAAATTTTGGATAGTTATATGATTGCTCATGAGTCTTTACATTACCTAGTTAACAAAAGAAAAGGAAAGGACACTTATATGGCGCTTAAATTGGATGTGTCTAAGGCTTTTGATCGAGTAGAATGGGGCTTTCTTTTTTACATCTTAGCTAAATTGGGATTTTGTGATAGAGTGGTGGCGTTGATTCGGGAATGTATAACCTCAGTCTCTTTTTCTTTCATTATTAATGGGGAAAGGGTAGGTTTTGTCCAACCTAAGCGGGGGATTAGGCAGGGTGACCCTCTCTCGCCTTACCTCTTCATAATTTGCGCTCAAGGGTTAAGCCATTTGTTGCATAAAGCTAAGCGCGGGGGCGGTCCCGGGTATACGCATATCTAGATATAGCCCAAGAATAAATCATTTATTTTTTGCGGATGACTCTTTATTAATGACTAGAGCTAGTGCTCATTATGCTTCTCACTTAACTACTATACTTTCAAAATATGAAATGGTGTCGGGTCAGGCTATTAATTTGGATAAATCCGCGGTCTTTTTTAGTCGGAATACATCTATTCAAACAAAAAATGAGGTTTTGGCTGTTCTTAATGGGCTCTCTGTTGTCAGTCACTCCAAGTATTTGGGGCTTCCATTAGTTTTCAGTGGGTCAAAAACCCAAATTCTTTCTTACGTAGTGGATAAATACAAAGCGAAGTTAGAAAGTTGGAAATTTAAATCGTTAAGTCAAGGTGGGAAGGCTATTCTCCTTTCCTCTTCGCTGTTTGCAATTCCAAATTTGGTCTTGTCGGTGGTAAAACTCCCTAAAGGCGTTACTAGAAAAATTCACTCTTTAATGGCAGATTTTTGGTGGGGAAACTCGAATAAAGACTTCTACGGGTATCATTGGGTAAAGTGGGACTCCCTGTGCATGCCTAAGGGTAGGGGTGGGCTCGGCTTTAGGAATTTGGAGATTGCAAACACTGTGGCTTTAGCGAAAACGCTTTGGAGAATTCACTCTAACCCTCATCTTCTGGTTTCTAAAGTTTTAAAAGGTAAATATTTTTATAAGTCCTCTATCTTTGATTGTAAAGTCCCTTCTGGTTCTTCTTTTGTTTGGAAAAGCTTAATGTCGGCACAAGAGTTTTTGAAAAATAGTACTTGTTTCATTGTTGGTAATGGAAAATCTATAAATGTTTGGAGCGACCCTTGGCTACCAAATAATTACAGATGTTTGCCCATCACTCCTAAGGGGAATAATTCTAATAATTTAAGGGTTAGTGATTTTCTGTGCAATAGGTCTTGGAATCGAGACAAACTATCAGAATATTTTTGGCCGGTTGATGTTAACCAAATCACCAATATTCCGGTTAGCCTAAACGGTGCGCCAGATAAAAGAGTTTGTTTATTCACAAGTAACGGAGAGTTTATCTCTAAAGCAGCCTATGATTTCTGCCTTCAAAATAGAGTTAGGCTTGAAAATAGTCCTTCGTCTTTGCCTACTAATAATTTTAATGACAAATTTTGGAAGCGAATTTGGGCTTTACAATTGCCTTTGAAAATTAAAATGTTTCTTTGGAAGTTGTTGAAAAGGGTATTGCCAACCTCGGAGGTGCTTCATAGAAGATTTGGCTATCGTGAATCTTTATGCACTTTCTGTGGGAGTGCGATGGAATCTGTTGAGCATATTTTCTTAGAATGTCAGTATGCTCAGAATGTTTGGAAGCTTGTGGGATTATGTTGGAATGTGTTTAAGTCGCCCAAAACTACTTTAGTGCATTGGTGGGATGTTATTTCAAGAGAAAAGCCTTCTAATACCTTCGCTGACAGAGTTACTTTATCGTGCTATGTTTTGTGGTATATTTGGAAGGCTCGTTGTAATAGTGTCTTTGATCACTCGTATTGGGCATTTGAGGAAACTGCCCAGTTTGCCGGTGAGGCTTGGTCCGAGTTCATGCAGGTACATAAAGAGGAGAGGGCTAATCTTAATCTTTTTTCTTCCTCTCCTGTCTTGCAGCGCAGGGTCCCCCAGTTTGTGGAGGTTCGTGCCTTTGTCGATGCAGCCTGGAAGCCGGATTCTGGTCTTGCGGGATATGGTGCAGTTATTCTCCAGGATGACGATGCAGTCTTGGAAGCTTGGTCTTCTCCGAGGTCGCAATGTAGTTCGGCCCTGGTAGCGGAGGCCCAAGCATTACGATGGTGCATGGAAAGATGCCTAGCTATGGGTGTAAAACGCATTGTCTGTTATTCGGATTGTTTAGTTTTAGTTAATTATTGTAATAGCTCCAAACCCCCCCGGTATCCATTTCTGTCATCCTTGAGGATGTACGGGTACTATCTAGTAAATTTGATTTCTGTTTTGTCTCTCATACTGGACGTGAAAGCAACAAGATGGCTCACAATCTTGCGGCTTTCTCGTTCAGTTCAGATATTGGGGTGTTTTGGCATAACTGTATCCCTGTTTGGCTTTGTAACGCTTAGTTTGTATTAATAAAAGCTTTCGTTTCCTGTGAAAAAAAAAAAAAAAAAACTTGGGTTAACTATTCTAGGTTAACCATGCAGTCTTATTTAGTTATAATATTCATTATAACTCAAGTAGTACCTCGAACCCGAGTTCTAACTTGAGCTGTGGCATGTGGGGCGTTAATACATATTTAGAAAGAGTTCTAACCTGAGTTGTGGCCTATGGACTTTAACACATACTACCTGCATTTCAAAATATAGTCATTCATTATCAATGCAACATTTATTACTTTTTTATCTATCTTACCTCTAATTTATTATCAATTCAAGAATTTTTCATTATTTAACAACTATTGCATTAATGAAGGTAATTGAGCATTTTAGACATTAACTTTTAAATTTATGATATCCAACCACTTTCTTAATCTGTGTAAAAACACGTAGAATGACTTATATTTTGAAACATATGTAGTATTTGAACATTTCCAGCCTACTGAGTGTTTTCTTTTTATGGATACCAAAGTATTTCTTCTTCTTCTTCTTCTTTTTTTTTTTTTTTTTTTTTTTTTTTGGGTTAAATTATAGATTCGTAAAAACAGTTGACGTCCTAATTAAAGTAAACTTGTAAAAAAGAAAACCACTAGTCCCACCCCAACTAAAAGTCCTGATTCAGCCTTCCAACAAAGTCTATATATGTATACATCTAAAGCTAAAAAGAATAGGTGCAGCTAGTTAATTGGTGATCAAAATTCAATGGCAAACCAAACAATATTCTTGAACAAAGCAACTTTTGCCTTTCTTATTCTCCTCATGCTTGCTATTGGTACATACTTTTTTAACTTCTCAATCCTTATTAATTAATGTTTCAAATTCTTGTAGTCGTCCCGAACATGAATCGTTACGTTGTTGGTGCTTTCGTGGCACCACGTAACATCTATCTCTCAACCATGCATATTAAGGTTAATGTTCAACTTTCTAGTGGTCGAATATCTGTGTTCAATTTTTGAAAAATCCGACTTACTTCATTTGCGAGTTTTGATTTTTTTCGATTGTCGAAAAACTCATATATATATATTATATATATATATATATATATATATATATATATATATATATATATATATATATATATATATATATTGCCATCTATGTGAGTTGGGGAAATTTGGGGTCACGTGGCCCCTACTGAGATCCTGAATATATATATATTTTTAAGTATTAAAACGATATACTTTTGTTGATAAAAACATATCGTTTAGTCAATAAAAAAATATAGTTTTAGGTCATGGTGACCCTACTGGAATAAATTTTCAGTATAAAAATATTGTTTTCGAATCCAGAGACCCCACTGAAACAAATTTCTAAATCTACGCCACACATAATATCATTCAATTCACAGTTAGTTTTTCAAGAAAATACTTAATTGCACGCAGGGAGCAGCAACGGGGAATGCGTAAGGTGCAAAGCAGTTATGGGCATATGCGACGGTGAATGCGATGATAGCTGCTGTTCCGATAAATGTACTCGTTTCTACGGAGGGTACCCAACCACCTCTGCTTGTGAAAGGGACGGGGCTCCGCCCTTGACCAGAATCTGCTATTGCTATTACAACTGTTGTAGTTATCCTTAATTCTCCATATTTTATATATTCCAGATACATGTGAAAATAAATGATTTAATAATACAAGTCGATACCATGGAATGAGGTTCCTCTCCCACAGACCTTCTCATGTACTTGGATTCGGAATATATTATCGAATATATATACTTGTAAGTTTTCAAGAAAAGAAAAAAGGATCTTGCTGCAAATTTTTTTGTTTCCACGGGCTAGCTAGCTTTCATTTTCGTTTTTATTCGGTAAATTAACTTTATGCGTGATTTGCTTGAAATTAATCACATGCAACCCGGAACGTAATATCAGAAACATGATTTAGAAATTTTCTTACGTAAGAAACACGTACGGTAACAAATACTACTCCCTCCGTTCCAAAATATTTGAGGCGATTCTTAAAAATAATTTTATATATATATATATATACTATTTAGTAGAAATCGTGCGATGCACGGAGAACGTTAATTATTAATTATTAATTTTTCATGAACTTATACATTCTGCAAAAACTTTTTGTTACCCATTAAATTTTAATGTGGAAATATTGAACTTTCAATCATAAGCATTAAGGAAGTATGATTTTTTTGAATTGAATATGATTTTTGTTTTTGAACTATACAACAAAAACAAAAATGCGTGTGTTTGCAGCATCAAACCGCACTATTCTCGTCTCGTTTCTAGACGGCTTAATTTTTTACGCATAGGTTGAGTCAAAAGATGTATACTGCACTTGATATTTTTTGGTAAGAAGATAAGAAGCATATATAGGTTTGCTTCTTCAACCCGAAGGGTCTGCCGAATTACAAAATTTCTAGCATTATAATTTTTCAAAAAGAACGCAAAATTGAGGGGAAAAGAAAAAAAAAACCCATATAAATGAGGTAATTCATTCGCAAAAAAAATAAATCAGGTAATTTAGGAACACGTGATACATTAAAATGTCGTGTAAATTAGTACACCAAGTAGCAAAAAAAATGTAAAATGAGTTTCATGTATATAACTCTTCTAAGAAACATAAAGACCCCAAATCGTCTTCCGTATGGAAAAACTTCAACCCAGTTTCCCCTAGCAGGCCATAAACGTAGTGAAGCTTTCAAAGTCGACATTTTTCATTTCTTTTTAGAACATAATATATGGTGCATCATTAGATATAAATGCAACATCAACAATATAATCAACATTCAAAAGAAAACTAAGACAATCCAATATGATAGAAAAAAATTTGTGATAAGCAATCTACGGATTCCAAAAGCTTACCAAGAGTTGTGCACAATCTAAGAAATTATCCGGGAAAGAAGCCTTTTTTATTCCGCATATTACGCACTTGAGAAAGGATTTCAAATTAATAGTTATAACAATCTACCAAAACAATAGACTACATATGTGTTTCCTTCTCAGAATCTGATCCACAAAGACAATAGCTTGAAATTAGCACATCATTAGTTATTAGTGACCAATCTATCCAACAAAAAAAATGCAAAACAAAGAAATTGCAGACATGTGGCTACTGCTAAAAAGAACACTAAAGAATGCAAACAACTTAGATTGAGGTTGACAAAAATAAAAATGATGGTGAGTCCAATGCGTCTTTTTTTTTTTTGGGTGCGTTACTGCAAAACTGATTATGGCAAGTCCTTCCGCTGTACAGATTAGCAAAGCAAGATGACAAACATATAGCCAGAAAGAGACAATGCATAAGCAAAACTATTGGCATTTAAGACTAATCGATTATTTTTTCATAACAATCATGTACTCCGCAATGTTACTCATGTCCATGAGAAAATATTCAGACTACTTAAAGTATGTCCTCTGAATGTAAGACCATGTGCAAAGGGAGAAACACCACCAAAAGCAAAACTTCTTCACTGAATGTAAGACCATGTGCAAAGGGAGAAACACCACCAAAAGCAAAACTTCTTCAAAGGAATGAAAAAAATAAACGGAAAAGTTCAAGATAATTTAAATAAAGGTTGTGCCACTTATATTAGTTAGGTTAACGGTACGCAATACTTTAAAAAAAAAACCTGTTAACGGTGATAATTTATGCCTTAGGAAAGAATTGTATACCATTTTTCTATTTGGTTTAGGAACAACTGCAGCAGATTTATTATCAGGAAAATGAGATAGCTTAAGAAAAGTGAGAAAGCCTAAGTAAAGCAAGTTTTTAGGAATGAAAAGATGGGTAGGTTTTGGATCACCGACAACAACGGATATGCAATAAAAAGTGGAAGTTCTTCATAACTCACAACCTAGTAAGCTATGTGAAGGAATCAAGTTTATATGGAAAGAATCATTAAGGAGTGACACAATTAGCCAAATTAAATAATATCATGCCTCATATAAAATTGAGTATGTTAAGGGCTGAACCAAAACGTTAACCCCAACTATTTCCCGGATAGTAAAGATTCAGTTGTATCACCGTGCATCACATTAGAGTAATTTCACTGAAACAACTCCAAAAAAAAAAAAAAACGATTATGATAAAACATGTTAATGAGTTTAAAACAGTTTGTGCCACAACAAATAGAACCTTTCCAAGGTTAGAAGTGTTGTTGCTACTGTTATGAGCATGAATCAAGATGTATGAATAAAAGCCTTACCGATGATCTTAATCGGTAATCTCATAGACGCACAGAAGTCCAGAATTGTCCATTTGTGTCATCCATATATGTACTTCACCAAAAGTCGAGTAACAAAAGGCAAATATTCTTCACTTGTATCCTTTAAAAAATATATGCAATCCTGAAAATGAAGCTCATAAGTACACCACAGTGCATACTTGTGTTGGGATGTTCTCATATAAATGTCATATATCGGGTCATATATCGGAAGTGGTAGTTAGTCGGTATGGCATGATTAGTGAATTTAGCACCTGAAGTCACAAACATCAAACATAAATTAGAATTGCTACCGTATTTGAGCATTTTTATTTAATTACAGAAAATGCATATGAAAAAGGTATTTCCACCAACTTCTGATTGAAACCAAGGAACTACAAAGAAACAGAAATCTACCAAGTATGAAGCTTAATTTCCTCAATGCAATTTCCCGCTTTTGCATCCTTGACAAAAAAAAATGCTACTGCTTTGAGTTTCCTAGAAAATCAATGTGTTAAATGCAGGTAAACTAATACTCAATGATTCCCAATAGAAGATCATACAAATCATCACCAAAAAGCTAAATCACAAACCTTCAGCATTTGCGGGATGCTTTCATTTGAAACTCGATTTAGAACATGGTAGCTTTGACTTGCTGCAGAGTCTTCAAAAGATGAATCCTTATTTCCCCAGAAATTACCACAAATTTCATTAGAAGAATACCTGCATGAATGTCTCATCTTTTAATAGATCAACAACAATTGAATTTACAAATGGAATCATCAAATATCATTTTCTGAGAAGGAATCACACTTGAACTCCAAACTTTATCATGACTTAAACTACAGCCACCCCATGAAAATAACATCAGTTTGTTTTCTTCAATTTCCATGTATGCCTCTGTCATTTTTCTCTTTTAATATCCACTCACAAACACAAAAAATATTAGTAAACAAACTCAGAACTATGATGTAAAAGAAAGAAAATTGATGGAATTCAAAGGATTTTTTCAGTCAATTATTTTATAAACAAATTAATGCTTACGATGTTGAAAATTGCTTCAATCTTTCAAATCACCGAATCAAAACATCATTCACATGACTCGTCTTGTCTTTCAACTCAAGTCTTTTTTTAAGAATTCTGCAACCTAAATCTGCAACCATATCAAAACTTATCATATGTTAACGTGATATATATAGAATAAAACTCCCTGGAAAATTCGAAGTAATTCGTCCAATGAAAAAAGCAATTCGTCCAACAAAATGGTATGTAAAATCAGAAATATGGATGGAAAGAAAAGGCCAAAACAATAGAAACGTCCTGGACAAATCAGTAACAACCTAGGGAAATAGTGTATTCAAAAAAATTGAAAACCTTGCTCATTCATATTTCAATCCCCCGGTGAATATCGGGACAATAACTTACTATGAAGAGGTTGATCCAAATCAGCAGATCGGTGAAGATCTCTTCTCATCCTCAACCACTACTCCAACTGTGCCGCTGCTTGAAGCTTGTGGAGACTATAAGGATCGTGAGGAGTATGGGAGTTTATGGAGCAGATCATGGGGAGTTTTTTTGTTATTTGTTTTTTATTTCGGGAAGAATGTCGTGGGCATCGTGGGGTAGAACGGAAGAAAGGTTTGGGCGTGTAGGTGCTAAAAACGGGTCATTTCCGGGTCAATCGGCCAAAACGGGTCAATTGGCAGTTAATCGATTGAAAATATAATATAAGATATATATATATATATATACTAGCCACAAACCCGTGCATAATGCACGGGGCGATAAAAAAAATACAATTAAAATATGGTTATGTATACATAAATATGATTATAATATGTCAAATATGATATATGCACTCAAAAATCAAACATAATTCATCGAAGAATAGTTTCAATATCACATGACAAAAAAATTCCCATCCCAGGTAATTTAAAAATCTACACCACAATGATGGGAATAATAATAAATCATCATTGTAACTTGCCAATCATCAACAATTCTTCAAACATGTTCGGAAAAGCAAAAACACCACAAATATACGCAAAAATAAAGTATAGAAACAAAGGTAACAACCATGCTTCTTGTTTATGAGGTTTCTTCATTATCTTATTTAAGTACAACATTAATTAAGTACAACATGTGACGGCGTACTTTCTAATCTCTATAGACCATAATCAAGTTCACAATTCCAAGTAGCGAGAAATAAAACCTTAACAATTTGTGTGTCCAAAGCAAGTACAATAAACCCTTTCTTTTAAAGTAAAACTAAACTAACAAATTGCACTTAGCGTAATGATATAAACTAAACTAAACCCTTTTGGATCGACTACTTCAAAATTTAAATGAAAGTGCAAGTTCATCATTTACCGCATAACACACACACAATAAGCATAATGGTTTCACCTTGAGTGCCATTTTAATGGGTTGGTGTGTGTCAATATGTCAAGCCCTATCTAACACATTTATGAGGTCTTGGACCAGTCTTGTCATGCAATCTATTCTTCAAAGCACCTGCAAATTAAAGGGAATAATATATAGCGTTCTCACAATTTTACTATTTTCGAAAGCTCAATGTCCTATTCAAATATCATATGCACAACTCAAGAAAAAAGGCATTACAAATACATGGCTAAAATTCATGATAAAACTCTTACCCGGCTACTTGTAGTACTTCGCACGGCAATCAATCATTTCCATCATTCTTAGCAACATCCTCAAGCCCACCTTTCCCTTACATATCTACTAAGCAAACTCTACTAAGATGGCTTTGTTGTGGAGTGGTAGCCTTCTCTTGTAGATTGATGCACCAAATGGTCATTTGATGTGCAAGCTAAAATATTTTTTTGATCAAATTTGTAAGCAAACTTCTAGACTTCCCGAGAATAAAGAAAACAAAAGTATTGGAAGAAAGAAAGTTTTGTACCGATAGGCAAACATAACCATGGAAAGTGCTTCCCCAACTTCCGGTACCATCTTTCCTTAGACAATTCTCGCCAAGTTCTTATGTTGGTTGGCGTGGTCCTCTCGAGAAAGTGTGAATGGCCCGGATAGATTTGGAAGAATTTTCTATCATAATACTTGTCAAATACCATAAGTTCAATAAGAAATCCAAATAAGACCCTTAAATGTCTATTAGGAGAAAGATATTTTCTAGCATTGACCCTAAAACACTACACTTACTGTCTATTACATTCCTTCTGAACCGAAAGGCATCTCATTAAACACAAAAAGCAACCAAATCAAATCATGAAGGAAAGAAGAAACAGAAGATAACTAACCTGATTTATGTGAAGAAATCGAGTAAAGGTCTATTGAGAAGGAGTTCAAAGTGGATTTCCTATGCATTTTCCATCCCCCACGTTGAAATCCACAATCCTATCCCTTATAAGAATGCTCAGACCAAACAACCAACCATAAAAAACAGTTCCAATCAATAACATATTGTTAATTTCAAGTGCATATAAGAGTTTTAGACCTTAATTTTATGAAAAAAAACAATTAAAACATGTGTCGTAACAAAATCGATGTTGAATGCAGACCTATTTGTGAAAGAAGCGGAGCACTAAGACGAAAACATACTATTTTCATAGCAATGAAAGACAGGAAACTCCGAACCCGAAGAATATTCAACCGCCGGGCACGGATTCATCAATTGTTCATCACCAATATATGCACTTGAAATTAACACGCATGTTGTCGGTGAACGTCAATCCTTTACATAGTCTTGGTAGAAATCGTTGTGCTCATCTTCTTTCGTTGTGCTCATAGTTACAAATCTTATTGAACACCGATCAGTCTCCTATAGTAAATAATCTACAAAACCAAAGCAAAACCCTCAAAACATTATTCTAAACACCACGTGAAAAAAGTACTAAGAATTTGGAAGTGAAAGAATCTAAGTAAAATCGGAGATGTAACCTTCACGGTAGCCCGAGAGGGAAGAATTATAAAGGGGATTTATGACATAATTGTTGCCTGATTATGCAAAGAAAATGGAAGATAATTATGCAAATTGTGTGTGTAGGCCTGAATATGTTGACATGAGTACATACATACCAAAAAAATCAAGAATGTACTCAAATACACAAATTTACATACCTCCCAGAATTAAAAAAGTGGATGATGGAGATTTTTAAGATGTGGGTTATATATTTATAATACGTGAAGATCCTATACAACTCCATCTGATTTAATCACCAAGGTGCTGAGTTGTCATATCAGTCATACATGAGAGTAGCCGCTTTTTTAAGTTTTCTACTCTTGCCACTGTAACAATTGCCGAAAATTTTTCTTATTTCGCACATGCATTTTTTGGGCCTTGAGCTCCAAAGCTTGTATTGTGGCCTTCAACATCAGAACCACATGCAATTTTCGGGCCTTGAGCTTCGAACTCGTGCATCTTGCTATATTATTGCTGTAAAAAACAAAAACGAAAATCTTCGAGTATCAGCACTGATGCTTACCTATATTACAAAGAGTAGTGATAATGTCACAACAAAGTTCCAAAACGCACTTTTGAACCATTGATTATGATGTGAGACCTATTGATTCAAATGGTACCCAAAAAATCAATGGAGGACAAAATTGTTGTGGCACTTTATTGTGCACATTTGTTGTGGAATAATCATCTCTCATATTACCTCAAAATCACATACATGCTCCATTCAAGAAAATAATTACCTCAAAAGATTTCATTGTCTAGATAATGTAATTCCTTTCTTAAAAGTAATTTTTTCACATATCCGAGTTTCAGACGTATTTACACTACTTTCATATGAACTAAGCTCATCAAAATCTAGTGCGAACCTGAAATAAATCTTTTATGAACAAACTTTTTTTTTCAAGAAAATAAAAGTAAATTAGCAAACTATCCATCAATCACATAGCACAGCAAATGATTCTCTTCCATTATCCATGGAATAGAGATTTGCAATTGTATTGAAAAATGTCAACCAAAAAGCAAACACATCAAATCATTCACTTGAAAATTATATATTAGAATAAATGAAAGTCAATTGGAAAACCTTAATCAATGCAAGAAGGGATACGGAAAACAGTTACCATCCGGTGGTAAGGATAATCGCCGAAGCTTAGGAAGTCCGATCGTCCCCATTTTTCTAGTCCCCATCCGTCGGCTTTTACAACCTGCAATAGCCTATATGTAATCCATTTTTCAGCATACTGGAATACTACGATAAGAATACTCGAGTGATTTTCAGCATTAAAAAAATATAATTAACAATAGAATCACTTGAAAAAGAACCCAAAATCATTGATGGAAGAACGACCCCATCCTCTATCATCCTTATGCAAACAAATGGTATTCAAAGGATCAAACTTACTTTAAAGAAAAATGTGAATCCTTAAAGGATTGCGTGCGGCCTTAATTTTTCTTCTCGCATGCATCCTATATCTTTGGCAGTCTCTCCCTGCAAAGAAGCGGCGAATTTTTTTTACTAAATTGAAATATGATCTTTATTCCCTTATAATAAAGAAAGTTAGAAAAGATGGGGTCCTTAAAAAGATTTTATCTTAAGTAGATTTGAATCGATGGATTCGTAAAACCATATTCCATGATTGAAGAGATATAAACAAATCACCTTTGAGCATTACACCACCAAATCCAAATACAAAATCCTTTTCGTATAAAAAATATGTGCAAAAAAGTGAATCGAGGGAAAAAAATCCAACCTTGAATTGTCATACCTCCTTTCCGAGTTTCACTCTGAGCATGATCGTACACATCAAAACCACAGAAATCATAAGAAATAATAACTGCTGAATGACTGGACATTAAGCCTCCTCAATACGGTTTGTGTGCAATCCGGATACAGTAACAACGAAGCAGCTAATGAATTTTGAATGAAAAAAATATATTGCAGATCCAAATACGAAATATATTGCAGATACAAAATCGAAACAATATTTGTGAAGAATAAGCCTACCCAACCCATTGGATTGTTTGGTCCTCCTTCAACCGAATACGTTGCTTAGCTCCGGGGAGATTCGAACGGCATGCCCAAAATTAAAACCACGTCAATTGTATTTTTTTTTGGGCAAACTCCAATAAATAAATAAAAACCGACAATCTCAATCGGATTGAATTTCGAAATTTGAATGACTCGAATTGGATTTCGAAATTTGAATGAATATGTAACGTAGGCAAAATTTTAGGAGGATATTATGTATTTATTTAGGGGATATTATGCATTTATTTTGGGGGAATGATTCCTGATTTTTTTTTTTAAAGGAAAGATCCTGCATTTTTATAAACAAATCGTCTTTGAGCATTACACCACCTAATCCAAATGCAAAATCTTTTTCGGATAAAAAAAATGTGCAAAAAAATGAATCGAGGAAAAATAAAACCAACCTTGAATGGTCAGACCTCCTTTCCGAGTTTCATTCTGAGCATGATCGTACACATCAAATATATTACCAATAACACATCAAAACCACAGAAATGATAAGAAATAATACCTGCTGAATGACTGGACATTAAGTCTCCTAAATACGGTTTGTGTGCAAACGGGATATATTAACAACGAAGCCGCTAATGAATTTTGAATCAAAAAAATATTCTGCAGAGATATAGATCATTCTTTAATCATTTGACAAATTAAAATTAATTAAATCAAATGATTTTTTTTTCTAATTACGTTACCTAGGGTTAGCATCAATAAATCTGGGCCTTTTTTTTCTTTTTTTTTGAAGATCTTGCTTCTTTTCTTCCCATGGAAGGCCTTGCCGCCGCCCGCCGGTGTATGGAACAAAGACAGAACGCATGAAATCATCCCCCTCATCGGGAATCATCATTATGCTCCTACACCAGATGAAACAGATCTAAAAAATGACAAAAACAGATCTTTTCATCCAAAATTTTATATCTTCTTACCCACAAATTTAACAAAGCAAATAAAAAAACATACCTTCAGTCCACGATTCTGCTAAAAGACCATATGGTTGATTCGGATTCTGAGATTCAGCGAGTAGTGGAGATTCTAGATGAAATCAATAGAAATTGGGAGAGACAAACGAAAGTGTAGACATGAAATTATAGGAGGTGACGTTAGGAGGATCGTGGGAGGTTGAGATTGAGGGATAATTGAGAGGCCGAAATTTTAGCTAAGCAAAGGAAAAGGGATTTGCGTAATTTCTTCAGTTTCAGAGACGTGAAAGTTTAGGAGTGTTGCGGTTGTGAGAAGATAGTGGGGTTGGAGTACAGATAGTGCGGCCAGGGGAGTTTGAACGTGGGGGGAGTTTGAGGGGGGGGGGGGGGGGGGGGGGTTAGACGAAGCTGAACGTGGGAAGGGGGAGTTTGAGGGGAGTGGCCGAGTGGGGGTTAATTATTTTTTTAAAGAAAAGATTTATTATCCGGGTTTGGGTCGTGGGAAGCGGGTCAGACGTGTGTATTTTCCGGGTCAATAACGGGTAATTGGGTTAAAACCCTTCCTCTATATACATATAGTATAGATATATCAATACGCCCCTCAAGTGTGTTGAATTACCATCTATCCCAAAAGCTTAAACTAATCTAAGGTTATATATATCTCAATACGCCCCTCAAGTGTGTTCATTTTATATATCCCAATACGCTAGCCTATAATAAGGTAGATAATTAACATTTTATATATGTCTCAATACGCTTCTCAAGTGTGAGCATATAGAATGTAGATAATTAAAATTTATATATCTCAATACACTCAATACGCCTACTCAAGTGTGTTCATTTTATATATCTCAATACGCCTCTCAAATGTGAGTTTAAGTTTGAGCCTAAAAAAAGTAGATAATTAAAGTTTTATATATTTCAACACGTTCAATACGCCACTCAAGTGTGTTCATTTTATATATCCTAATACATCACCAAAAGTGAGCCTATAAGAATGTAGATAATTATAATAATTTTATATATTTCATTAACAAAATTTTTTTAAAAAAAAATTTGTGCGCGTTTGTAGCGGGGTTTGACCTCTCATATATCTCAAATACGTTCAATACGCCTCTCAAGTGTGTTCATTTTATATACCTCAATACGTCACTCAAGTGTGAGCAACCTATAAGAAGGTAGATAATTAAAAGTTTAGATATTTCAATAACATAATTAAAATTTTATATATTTCATTAACATTTTTTTTTGTGCGTCTTGGGCGGGGTCAAGCTCGAGACGCACAAACGCTACGATCACGTTAAATTATCATCTCCCAAAAGCTTAAGTTGATGAAAGTTATATAATTAACATTTTATATATCCCAATACGGATCGGCCTACGGGACCCACCACCATCGTCTTGGTGCATACTTTCTGCCGTTGCAGTATCACTCCCTTTATTTATCACCGTTCATCTATTTATCTAAATAGAATAACATATTTTTCATCAATATGCAAATTTTCCTTCGAAATAGAAAAAAAGAGAAAGAGTGTGTAACGTCTAGCCCAGTTTAATTAGAGTAGAAAAGAAAAAGAGAATAGACATAGAACCGATGTACCTCAAAAAGGCTTTTATTGAAAGGGAATTCAACTGAATTTTTTTCACCTACATAATGCGCTTTTATTGAAAGAGAATTTTATTCAAATGAGGTTTTTAGCACAACTTTAAGGAACAGATAAATGTCTACGTCTATTTTGTAATGTCTTCGGATTCCGGACCTGGTTGCGTTAAACGAGTAATAAATAATCCGGTCAGCTCCTTAGAACGTCTTCATCGTTTGGTCTAAAATAGTTAATCCGAGTTGATAAGATATTTATGTCTCACATTTATATACGGGTGGTGAGCAGGCTATGGCGCGTTATTACTTTACAAATATGGGACTTTACATTGTGCCCTCCATAAGGGTTTCGTCCCTACCAGATGAATCTAAGGGTGACCCACGCCGTCTCTTACGGTGTGGCATTTAGATCCGTCTGATAGTCGGCTATGAATATCAATAATTAAGGGCCTCTAGACGTCTTCGGGTCAGCGAAATTTAAATGAATAATAAATAATCCATTCACGGTCATTTGTTTAGATCATCGTCGTCCTCTCTTGCCTAAAAAATTGCTTAACCCGATTTGACAAGACTTTTATGTCCAAACTTATATAGGGGTGAGCAGATAATTATTTTACAGATGTGGGCTTACATATTTCATATAAGGGCTAAAATATAAAATTAGGTAAAGGTAACATTATAAACTCTTCCGAGCTGTAGATAAATGGACAATCTTGTCTAGCTCTCGGCTAGCTTTTTTATAATAATAATATATAATGTGCCGTTAAATAAAAATAAAATAAAATAAGATAAATGGACAAAGTCTTCATCGGATAAACGCATGAAAGATAAGCACATCTTTTACGTTCATTCGTATCTCTCATGATCAACCTATTCTCAGTTTGTTTGGACTATTTTGAACGTCTAAACATTAATCCTTACCCTGAAAAAAAAAAAAAAAAAAACATTAATCCTTATCACTCCCATTTTGATCTTCAACCTTATTATTGGGATAGTGGACTGTATTTGTATGATCGGATGGACTGAATTAAGATTACTAATTATGTCGGACTGGATTATATAAGTATTTTTGGTGTATCGAAAATAAAAACGGGAAGAGCTTAGCACCCCCGAGCCGACCCCTAAGTCCGTCCTTGTTTTGATCACTGTGCAGATAACTAAATATAACATTGGGAGATCTGGGCTGGCGGCGGTAGATAAATAAATTAACATTAGGAGATCTGGGCAACACAACCACCGATGAAGCGGCGGTATCATGATTTCGCAGTCGGTTCATTTTATCAGACACTCTCCCTATCCCGTAATACTAATCCTTTTGGTTTTTTAAACTTATCCCATTTTATAAAACCTTCTCACATCCAATACATTATTAAATGCATTGTTTTTACCTGCACATTAAACAATACAATATTATAGGTCACTCCTTGAAAACGATACAATATTTTGTGTCGTGTGAAATTAATTTCTGAAAAACACCATAATACGGGACGGAGGGAGTACATGATAGCGGAGAAACGAAATCAAACAGGTGCTTCGTACGAAAACCCAAATTTGCATAAAATAGTTGTTAAAAAATATTTGAGCACCAAAAATAGTTCAAAGTGTTCTTTTTATGAGAAAATTCTCATTTTCTCGATTCTGAGCTATCTAACATAAAAAATTCAGCTACTACGTTTGATCTATGAATTTCCTACGATGAATAAACAATGCTACGTCGGACACATATGTAATAATGAGGAGGGGCGGTCAATTTAACATATATATATGTGTTTATTAAAATAAAAAAAATCTACTATTTATACACAGGAAATCGGCCGCACCCAGAACCCCTATGTAAAGCCGCCCCTGCATGAGACCTATAAATAAAACCCGGTGATGTTGATTAAATTGTAGGTTTTTGTCCAGAAGGACAATCTAATATATTTATTAGGCTACAAGTACATGGATGATTAGAAAGGACAAAAATCAATTAATTTTCGACGTGTTGGGTCGAGCTTCTTCTCCGGAAATTTATCGATTTTTTTTTCCGTATTACACATATATTTACATATTCAATTCTACATATGTAATAATGAGGAGATAACAATAGGGGGTCAATAAATAAAAATGAGGGGGTCAATTTAACATATATATGTGTTTATTAAAATAAAAAAAATCTACTATTTATACACAATATTTTTATTTTAGGAAATCGATTGTTACGACGCGTTACTATATTTTACGGGTGTTCATTATTACCCGTTACTATGTAAAGCCGCCCCTGCATGAGACCTATAAATAAAACCCGGTGATGTTGATTAAATTGACCACTTGTATCCACAAAACTGATCGCCCGGATTGATCTGAAGATAATTTTCCTCTTCAATGGTGATGGTGGCGTCGATATGGGGAGTTAAAGAGGAAGGATATGTCACACAATGTAGGAATGATGGGATGGGAGAAGTCCTCCCTCTAATTTCAATGTGATAGCCTTGGACTTAAAATTTTACTTAAGAAATGTTGTGGTGGTTTCAAGAAAAACACTTGCAGTACAGACTTGTTTTGATTTAAAGAGAAACACATACACTTAAACAAGGCAATCAAACAAAGTTACACAAACTATACTCTGAATCAAGGACAGAGGCAAGTAGTATACCTAGGCCCTAGGGGGCTAAACACACCCAGAAAAAAATATTACACTAAAAAATATATATAGTCTAACTCGATCCATAAAATAATCTTAATCCAGCCCGCCCGACGAACCGGATATAGTCTATTAACCTACCCAAATTTCAAATCCTGGCTCCGTCCTTGCTATGACTTTCCTCTTGAGGTACAATTATAAATTAAATAATCCTGGCTCCGTCCTTGCTAATATTTATTATTTATTGTTTATTTATCTAAGCCCATCAAGTATCATGAATAAATAAAGAGAAAGTTACATATTTAGGTTGCTTTGTTCTTCACCGGACACGCTGAATCAAAGGATAATATTGTCACGGCCGATAATTTAGGTTTATTGATGATTCAATCCAGTATATGTAATTAATTACATATACAATTACGATGCATATATTTATTTTACGATGCATATACAATTACGATGCATATATTTATTGCTACGTATGCGCTAACTCATCTTTATAGCTATTGTATCGAATCAATATTTTATCATTAAACGTATGATTAAATTAGCTCTTTTTTCATTTAGTATGCATAATTATGCTATTATGTGTACATTGAGTGGACGGTTAAATCATACATTATGTGCCGAATGAATGATATACACAGTGTGGCTAGTTTAGAATAAATAAATTCTGTTGCGCACTTTTGGTACTCTTTGGCATCTTTGATACATTTAAGAGCACTGAAATTATATTTGATCAATTATAATCAAGTCTTCCATTTATGTTACAACATCATTATTTGTTGTCTGTTATATGTACCTGTAAAACGTACATATGTATAGTTGGGAAGATAATGATATAATCAAACATTTTGTATAACATATATAATGATTCATCACATTTAGTGGGTAATATATAGTGACACATAAAAGTATTAATCATATTAGTTCCTTAAAATATTTAATCGTATTTTGTTAGTGATTATGTAGTGTCCTATGAAAATATTAATCACACATGCACAATGTGAGGATATAACATCGAAGTGATAATTATTGGTTCATATAAAGTTTTGACATATCATAAAATTTTGATCTTTAAATTATTGAATTTTGCAAAAATTAGAAATATGCTTTATAGTTGTGTCAAGTTTAGAGTGATGCCACAGCAGCTCCAATTCTTGACATATAAAGACTATTCACATCATGTTTAGTGATTAGATCGTGACATATTTATTTTGTAAGTTCAGTAAGGCAATACACATGTATACTTGAACCATATTTAAATATTACATTGCACATGTTTATGTCAACATAGAGTTTAGTTGACCTCAGTATCATTGTCAACACTCGAATGTCAATGGTGTCTAGTGTTGGGTATAGCCACATCAGCCTAACATGATGATGCATAAATGTTTTAAACACATTATGATTAGTGATTGAAAATTTTATTGATATTCAGAGGAATTGACAAATGGTTCAAATTAAGGGATATGTCAATTTAAGGAATAATTTGGCTTTGACCCTAGTTAGTTAGTATAAGCAACTTTTATGTTGTATTAAGTTGTTAGCTTTTAAGTGTAGCCCTTTTTTATTAAACTTATCTTAATACCACTTTTGCTGAAAACTCATCTTATCACCACAATATAAAGATAAATGGGGTGTATATTACGAAGGTCAAGGATATCCACAGATACCTTATTCGTCTTCTTTACAAAAATATCACTCAATTATGTGTGAGTATCACGACATTATGTGAAGAATTTATGGTGACTACCCACAGGAGCACCTTATTTTCTTGTCTATACTCCACTCTTATGTAAGTGTAGTTTAAATTAGCCTCATTAAAAATTTTGTATCTCAATTTAGCCACAAGAAGTACCCAGCTTCTTGAAATAATACATATAGAAGTTTGTGGACCTTTGATGCTCCCACCTTTGGAAGAGGAAAGTATTTTATCACCTTTATCAATGATTATTCAAATTATTATTATATATACTTGTTGCATGATAAATCTCAATCTGTGGACACTTTATAAATGTTCATAACTAAAGTCGAGAGACAACAAGATATAAAAGTGAAAATAATAAAGTCAGATAGAGGTGGTGAATTTTATGGAAAGTATGACGAAACAGGACAACATCCTGGACCTTTTGAAAATCTTCACCAAAAGCTAGGAATTATTGCTTAACGCTTGGATCTCCATGGCGGAATGGTGTAGCCGAAAGGCAGAATCATACGTATATGGAAATGGTTAGATCTATGATGAGTCATGTTGATGTCTATATCATTGTGGATGGATGCTTTACGCACAGCTGATTACATTTCAAATAGGATACCCAGCAAGGCAGTTCCAAAGACACCTTTTGAACGGTGGAAAGGGTGGAAACCTGGTTTGAAACATCTCCAAATATGGGGTTGTCCAGCTAAGGCTAGAATTTAGAATCCACAAGAAAAGAATTGGACTTTAGAACAGTTAGTAGTTACTTCATCAGTTACCCAAAAAGTCCAAAGGATATAGGTTTTATTGTCCTAACCATATTACGAGAATTGTTGAAACCGATAATGCTATATTCTATAAGAATGGTGAAATCAGTGGGAGTGATAAAATTCGTGATGTGATCATAAAGGAATTAAGGGTACCCATCCCTTTTAACCCTATTCCGAAGTATTGAGAATCTCTCTATTGTTGAACCGTTAAACAATGAAGAAAATCCAATAAATGATCAACAAATCCATGATGAGATCATTGCCAATGAAAATAGTAATGAAGCACCACAGGAACCAGCATTAAGAAAATCTCAAAGATAATGAGATCTGCTATTCCTGGTGATTATATTCTTTATCAAGTAGAATATAAACAAGGGATAAGTAAAGATGCGGTTTCGTTTTCACAATCCATTAAGGAAGTTATTTGTAGCAAGTGGATTGATGCCATGAAAGATGAATTGAAATCTATGGATGAAAATCAAATATGGGAAGTCGTTCAATTACCTTCAGGACACAAACCAGTTGGCTGTAAATGGGTCTTCAAGACTAAGCGCGACTGTAATGGAAATATTGAATGATATAAAACCAACTTGTTACCAAAGGTTTCAATCAGAAAGAAGGCGTTGATTATAATCAGAAAGAAGGCGTTGATTATAACGTTCGCTTTGGTACTCACAAACACTTTTCCCTTGGGTTCGACCTCGTACTCCTGTAGCTATTCTAGCAATCGACCCGGTACACTGCCGGTTAGCGAGTTAGTTTGCCCACAGTTTCGAGTCTTTATAAATTGTTTTTGAAGGGTGAATTTAAGCTCAATCATAATGCACCCAGAACTTTTCAAAGATGCATGATGAGTGTCCCGGATTTTATCAATACAAAACAACAAGTAATAAACCGGTTAACCTCAAGTGCAAGGATCGTAGTATGGAGGCTAATGCCGGGTCGATCTTACGGGGAACTGACGAATGTGAATCCTAGTTTTTGCTTTAAACTAACTATGTCACGAATCTAACCTAAACGAATAACTAACCTAAACAAATATGCAGAAAAAGTAACTAGACAGAGGATTGCTCCAATGCTAGGCAAGATTGAAAGCGATAAAAACTTAACTAAACTAAAGTACATAAAAGTAAACTAAAGCTAAACAATTCAAGTTTTAAGGATTAAATCAAATTATAACGAACGAACAAGCACTTGATCCACCTATCCTATCAACATTCAATTCTAATTCGGATTAATTCGTGATCTCTACTCAAGTCGTGATTCACCTAATCGAAGGCATAAACTCCTACTCTCGTAGACAAGTTCGTTTCCTAATCTTTTATCTTTCGGTGTTAAATATTACGTCTTTCTAACCTAGGCGTGAAATCTTTCAATTTCTAATCTAGAGATTTAATCTAATAACTTTCGTTGTGATTAGATTAAAGGTCTAAACTTTTATCATGGTGTTCTAAGGTTAACATGACTTTCATCAAGCAAACAATAAACAGAAGCACGGATCTTTCGATATAGCATGCAATCAACATATAAAAACATGATAAAAGTAACAACTTTAATAGATACTCACAAAATAATCACGAACTAGAGATCAAAGCTGTTGAAACGGACGGCTTCACAACGCTCGTTCAAGGAGGATTTAGCCTCACAGCATCCTTATGCAAACTCGAATTGATGGAATAAAGAACATAAATCTAACTATCTAATCTAGATGTTTTATTGCATAAAAAGCTGGAAAATAAAGGAGTAAAAACGCAGCCAAAGCTGCTCCCTAGGGTTTAGGGATCGAATTGTTATTAGGGTTTGGGAAATCGCGCCTATTTATAGATTTTTAGGTCGATTTCGAGTCGGTGCCGTGGACGCCCGTCCACAACCTTGGACGCTCGTCCAGCCTCTATGAACGGAGAATGAACGCTCGTTCGAACGCGTCCGAACTCTCGAATGTAAAATACGATTACGGACGCCAGTTCACTTTTATGGACGCCCGTCCACTACCTTGCTCTAGTATTTTGCTCATAACTTCACTTCTAGGGCTCCAAATGAGGTGATTCAACATGCGTTGGAAAGCTATTTCAATCCTCTACAACTTTCATCAAGACAACTTTCCCTGAAAGTGCCTACCAGTGTGGACAAAATCCCCATGAAGTGCCTGGTTCCGGTTTCTTCAATGATTCTTCACTTAAACATCTTTCAACTCTTCCATCTTCATGTGATCATCGTTTAAGCTCCTTACTCATCATGAAAACGTACCTAACAACATGATAGAAACATGCAAAATGTAACATCATACGAATAAACATAAAACACCGATAAAATCACGTAAATATCTCGATTTTGCATTTAAACACATTTAAAACTCTTTTACTCAATAATTCGATAAAACCAACACTTTTCTATAAAAAGTACTAAAATACCAAGGATATTGTTACGGGAATAACGTCATATAAATCATGAATTTCACCCTTAACAACTCCCCCACACTTAAACTTTGCTCGTCCCGAGCAAAACAAAACAAGATAAAGGCTCGGAAAGAATATAGACACCTCAACACATATACCACATAGTCAATAAATTAGAAGTTCACCATCGTGTGTGTGCATAGCCATAGAGAACTTCCACTAAATCCAAACTTGAAAAACTCAAAGCAAAACTAGCTAATACCCCCTCGTAGACTAGTAATAAGTGACACTCATAAGGTGCACCCTACAAACGTGACATATCCCGAGAAGAATGATCGAATATATCTAGGGCCTTTACGAAATACTCGAGAGGATAATCCTACAACATATCTATCGGTTTATACTTGGGGATAAGATTAACGAAAGACTAAGTCTTATATTCATTTCATAACCAATTTCAAGTTGATTTAATTACTTCACATTTAAACACACATCAGAATGAGCTATTGCCCTCATAGCGAGAATAGGACATACGTGGTATACCCTACCTTACTCAAATCATAAAGCGACTTCTTCGATTTGTCGTGAGCTTTTGGTCATCATAGTGGAATAAAACATTTCGAGATAATGCCTTACCGCACTCAAATCATCGACCAGCTTCCGACACACACTATTGATTTCATTATTAACTCAACTTTTTCAAATGACATTAGCTACGTATTACTTATCACATTCAAACTTCTAGATATTCACAGTATATCATACTTCGGAACTAAATACAAACTATCATAAGTCTCACGATATATACGTAGCACTAAGCACATGACTTATAAGGAAATCAAAAACCACTAATCCAAAAGGGGTATAACTCATAAATATAGCTCATCATTCACTATGGCACGTGAAAAATAGTGTCAGGTGAAACAACTAACTTACCAAACATATGATATAAAGCATAGATGACTATCGAAAATAACGAACATCGCATCGAATTGCCTACTCGGGACAAAAACAAAAGTGTCGAAATTCTATTGAAAAATTAAGCCTATTTTTGCACAGCACCATCATATATTAAGCAAATGGTAGATACATAGCGATCATTCCCCTCCCCCACACTTAAAAATCAACATGTCCTCATGTTGTGCAGAATGAAAAAGAAAAAGAAAACTTAGGCGATTGTAGTTCGAATGGGGCAATGCGGAGGTGGCGTACGTCCAATCCGAAATGCTTGAGGGAATCGATGGGCGCGTGGACCATCCACCGGAAAAGCGGCTTCATCTAAAAGCTCGCAATTGCTATCACAAATATCCTGCACACTTGAAAACAAGACAAGATCTCGGGGGACAAAGGGGGAATATAACATGGCAAAATAGAGATAAAGAGAAGGATAAGGTGAAATCGAATCAACCGACAAGGCAAAATCCACAATTACCCGAATTAGACTTAAACAAAACAAATAAATCAAAGAAAAGAAATAACATAATAGAGAGTTCTAATATAATAAGGGATATCTAGGATGCCTCACAGTGGCGCTTTTGGTTATTGTCGTTAGCTCGACACATTTGAAGCTCAGCCTGGATCAGGCCATTTAACCTTTCTGCCAGCCACTACCTCGTGTAAGCTCGAATCAGTAGTGTGGCCGTAGAAACAGCAGCGAACACATGGGGTTAAATCTTTGAAAGCTCTCCATACCTTTTTAAGTTTCCCCATGGTTGCATTCTTTCTTCTCCGGTTCCTCTGATGACGTTTAAGTTGTCGCTCCCTTTCAAACTCTTCCATATCAGCACTACCTGCTAGAACATCTTCAGATTGAACACAACCGTCATCCCCAGAAAACAAATCGGGTGAAAACTCGTCAAAGTGGTTGACTTCGGAGGTCCCACACCCGAGGATTTCGAGGAATTTAACAATCAAAGGCTTTTCTTTATGTTCACCTATATAGTGCTTGCACCTCGACCATTAACTCGGAACGGTTGATCACCATAACCTCGTAATTCTAGCACACCTCCGGGAATGATTTGGAGAATCTCGAAAGGACCGGACCAACGTGTCCTCAACTTGCCGGGGAAACAAATGCAACCTGGAATTGTAGAGTAACACTTGCTCACCGACCTTGAATTCTCTCTTCTTTATCTTGGCATCGTGGAGGAGTTTCATCTTCTCCTTACTAATCCTGGCGCTTTCGTAAGCTTGGAGTACGAATTCATCCGGCTCGTACAGCTGCTTTGCGGGCGGTGTTTGCCACGGGATTGGGAATCGAAGTTAAGAAACTTCGTAGCCCGGTACGCCTGTGCTCTAGCTCGACGGGCGAGATGACATGGTTTCCCGTAGACCATTTGATATGGCGATGTACCCATAGGGGTCTTATAGGCGATCCTATATGCCCAAAGTACATCGTCCAACTTCGGACTTCGGTCTTTTCTATGACTATTCACCGTCTTCTCCGGGATTTTCTTAAGACTGCGGTTGCTTCGCTCAACGACCACTAGTCATCGGATGATATGGTGTGCCGATTTTATGGTGAACACCATACTTCTCGAGGACTTTCTCCAAGGGTCGGTTACAAAAGTGTGTCCCTTCATCACTTATCAAGGCACGTGGACATCCAAACCTCACAAAGATATTCTTCTTAAGGAATTTCATGACCGTTTTATGATCATTGTGAGGAGTGGCTATTGCCTCCACCCATTTCGAAACATAGTCGACGCAGACTAAGATGTATTTGTTACCGCAAGATGATGGGAAAGGTCCCATAAAATCGATACCCCATACATCAAAGACTTCGCATTCTAAGATGGGTTTCAAAGGCATGTCAAAACGCCTTGTCGAGTTCCGGTTCGTTGACACCTATCGCAAGCTTTACGAGAAAGCACGTATCTTTAAAGATCGTAGGCCAATAGAAACCGGATTGGAAGATCTTCGCAACCGTTTTCCAAGGACCAAAGTGACCACTGTGGGTCCACTATGGCATTGCTCGATAATCTCTCGTTGCTCGGATTCGGGAACGCATCTCCTAAGCAAACCATCTTTGCGGATCTTGAACAAATAAGGTTCATCCCAAACGAAATATTTCATATCGAGAGAAGAACTTCTTCTTCTCTTGATAAGACATTTCGGGATCAAGGTATTTGGCATGAAGGTAGTTCACAATGGAGGAGTACCAAGGAACATCGGGAGAACGGCCATCGATCAACATGATGTTTTCTAGAGGAAAGTAAAGATCTATATCATCGGTTCATTCTTTTCCTCATTTAACATCCTAGACACATGATCCGCTACTACATTCTCACCGCCCTTCTTGTCTTTGATTTGAACGTCAAACTCTTGTAGGGTCGGTATCCAACGCGATAGGCGCGGTTTAGCATCCTTTTTAGTCATCGGATACCGCAAAGCGGCGTGATCGGTCCACACGATCACTTGAGCACCTAACAAGTAACTACGGAACTTGTCCATAGCAAACACTACGGCCAATAATTCCTTTTCGGTAGTCGTATAGTTAACTTGCGAAGGATTCAACGTGTGGTGGCGTAATAGATAGGTGGAACTTTCCTTCGATTCGTTGTCTAAAGGCGCACCAACGGCATAGTTGGATGCATCGCACATAAGCTCAAAGGGCAAGTTCCGGTCGGGTGAAATAAGAATTGGAGCGAGAGATCGGACGATTTTTGAGCTTCTCAAACGCGTGCTTGCAACTATCATCAAAATCAAAAGTAACGTCTTCTTTTAGTAAGGTAGACGGGGGCTTGGCGATCCTTGAAAAGTCCTGGATGAACCTCCCATAGAAGCCGACATGTCCGAGAAAACCTCGGACTTCCCGAACATTCTTAGGATAACTCATCTTCTCAATAGCTTCTACCTTGGCCCTATCTACTTCTATACCTTTGGCGGACACTTTGTGGCCAAGGACTATACCTTCATCTACCATGAAATGGCATTTTTCCCAATTAAGCACTAAGTCCTTTTCCACACATCTTGACAACACCCGATCAAGATTATCGAGGCAATCATCGAAGGAGTGACCAAAGACCGAGAAGTCATCCATAAAAATCTCCATGCACTTTTCAACTAGCCCGTCAAAGATTGCCATCATACACCTTTGAAAGGTGGTGGGGCATTACGAGAGACCAAATGGCATCCGCCTGTGGCGAATGTACCATAGGGGCGGTGAAAGTGGTCTTCTCTTGGTCAACAGGATCGATGGGTATCTGGAAGTATCCTGAATATCCATCCAGGAAGCAGTAGAATGCGTGCCCCGCCAGACGCTCAAGCATCTGGTCTATGAATGGAAGGGGAAAATGATCTTTAAGTGTGACCTCATTGAGCTTTCGATAATCGATACATACTCTGTATCCAGTAACGAGCCTCAATGCTATCTCTTCGCCCTTCTCATTCTTTTCAATAGTAATTCCACCTTTTTTGGGAACTACTTGAGTCGGGGAAACCCATTCACTATCCGCGATGGCATAAATGATTCCCATGTCCAGAAGTTTGATGATTTCCTTTTTAACAACTTCTTGCATGTGAGGGTTGAGCCTTCTCTGAGGCTGTCTAACTCGTTTTGCACCCTCCTCAGTCTTGATCTTGTGCATACAGATGTCGGGAGATATCCCTCGGATATCTCCCACCTGCCATCCAAAGGCTTTTTCATTCTTGCGCAAGACGTTTAACAATTTAAGCTCCTCTATACGAGATAGCTTGGCGAGAGATGATCATAGGAAGCTTGTCACCTTCTCTTAAAAACACATACTTAAGATGTTTAGGTAACGGCTTCGGTACCAAATCTACGGGAGGATCCTCTAGACTTGATTTAAGATCGCCACTCTTCAACTCAACATCGGCGAGCTTACTTAGTGGTCCTACGCCAAGGCTTCTTCTCTTAGCTCATCCTCAAAATCGGTGCTAGCGGTCTAGATTAACCATACCATGGCTATTCGGATTATCGATCAATCGCTCATATTCCGCTTCCACGACCTTGACTTGCTTGTCCATACGGTCATTGAAGTCATTAAATGACTCCTCAATAGAAAAGCCGGTTGGAGAACCGAGAGGGTACTTGAATGGATTTAGAGACACTATAGCTCACCTCTTGGTCACCAACTCGAATAGTTACTTGCCCACCATCACAATCGATGAGGGCTCTAGCTGTAGATAGGAAAGGTCTTCCAAGAATCAGAGGGACATTTTCATTTTTCTCAATATCTAAGACGTACCAATCAACAGGAAAGGTAAATCTATCGATCTGGACTAAAATGTCTTTCAGAATCCCTGAAGCTTTCTTAGAAGATCTATCGGCGGGCGAAGGTTCATGGAAGTGGGTTCTAGAAGACTTTGTAAACCCATTTGCTCACACACGGACAATGGCATTAGGCGATGGATGCACCCAAGTCACATAAAGAATTTGGAAAGACTAAGCCTCCCATACGCAATGTGAGCACGAATTTTCCGGGGTCACCTCTTTTGATTGGTAAGTACGGATAATTGATCATTGAACAATCCTCACCAATTGCACGATCCATTTACGCTAACTTCTTCTTCGAAGAAACAACATCCTTGATGAATTTAGTATACTTAGGCATTTCAACCAAAACTTCGAGAGTGGAAGATTAACACGAGTATTTTTCGGCGAGATTAAGCACCTTTCCGTACTTCTTATCTTCATGCAATGGGATGTTGCTCTTTCTCGGTGGAAATGGAAGCTTTTTCAAATCATCCTCGGAAAATACTTTCTTCGAGGACGAACTAACCGCTTTGTCTTCCACATCTTTCCACCTCACCGTCTTATCATTCTTTTTATTAGTCGGGGGATCGGCCACCGACGATCATTTGATTCATCACTCCTCGGGGGATCGGCCACACGAGGATTCTTAATTGATTCTTCATTCCTCAAGGGATCGGCCACTCGAGGAATCTCAATTCTTTCACTATCGGGGATCGGCCACGATGTCTTTCAACTTCTACACCTCTCGGGGGATCGGCCACACGAGTACCGCTTGTAGCCAAGGGGATGATGGGTGCTCGACTTCCCTCCCTGCCTTATCACCGGCGGGGAGGGGCTAGTGGTTTCCCTGGTTGGGGGGACCACTCGGTTGAGTACCACTTCTTAAGTTCATTGCACCGGCCTCTCCTCCACCGTATGGAAGTGAAGGAACCAAGTCGGTGCATTGGCCAAGATTCAATTCGGTATGAGCTACATGACCACCTTTGGGATTTCTCTCCGTGGAGTTTGGCATACGCACGATGGTCTAGAAGCTTCTTTGGTCGGCCATTTGCTTCTCAAGGTGCTTGATCGAATTCATCAACAAGCTTGGATATTATTATTTTGCTCCCTACGGAAGTTATTGTTCTGCTCCTTCAGCTCCTTCTGATAGGAGTCCAATCTAGCTTCCAGATCATCAACGTGAGATGGACCTTGAGAGTTACGAATGTTTTGAGAGAAAGGTTGGCTGGACCGACTTTGAAATGCAGGATTTGGATTGTTAGGCCAACTTTGATTTAACCCTTGATTTGGATTGGAAGAATTCAAGTTCGGGTTCTGATTAAAACTAGGGTTTCGATTGAAATTCGAGTTTTGATTGAAATTTTGATTGAAATTCGGATTTAGATTTTTATTTGGGTGGGAACCCTGGTTTCGAAAGTTGCCTTGGCCAGTGAATTGATTACCAAACCTTTGATTTGGCTGGCCATTGAAGGCATTGATTTCAGCGTTCTGTCCAATCATAGGACGAAACGAGCGATATGCCCATATCGTCACATACCGGCATGCGACTTGGTTGTCTTGTCCACGATTACGGGACGGCATTGACTTGATAAGAATTGGGGGGCATGAATTGACACGGCCAACCATGTGGCCGGTCGAGAACAATTCTCGCAGTACAGAACTTGAGAGTTCTGTAAAAATGAAGGAGTCTGATAACTCGGATTTGGAGACGTGGTAAGCGTAGCCAGCTGCTGCTTCAACATGGAAATCTCGTTCTGCATTTTCACCTCCTCGATCCTAGGAGGAGGTGGTGGTGCCTGAACAGCTTGAAAGGAGGGGGCATAATTATATTTGGCAATGTCTTCGAACAATGCCCACCCCTCTTGAGGCGTTCTCCTCGGGAAAGCCCCACGATGAACTATTGACCATGCCCTTGGTGAGCTCGGTCAATCCACCGAAAAAGGTATTGACTTGCCTCGCAAGTCTAACCCATGGTGGGGGCATTTACGAAGAAGAGCCTTAAATCTCTTCCATGCCTCAAAGAAAGATTCTGTTTCCGCTTGATAGAAATTGTATATTTCCCTTAAACACTGGCCGTTTTGTCTTGGCGGTGGAAAGTATTGGCTTAAAAATTCTTTTTCCAATGCGGCCCAAGTGGTAATGGATTCCGGAGGGAGAGAGCTATACCATTCTTTAGCTTCTCCCTTCAATGAGAACGGAAACGAGTGTAAGTTTAATCACATCCTCACTCAAACCTTGAATGCGTGTCGTACCACATATCTTCAGGAATGTGTGTACGTGTGTGTGAGGATTTTCAGTAGGGAACCCGTGAAACATTGATGCATGTTGCATCATCCGAATGAGGCCGGGTTTGAGTTCGAAAGTTTGTGCGGTAATGGGCGGTAAGACGATAGGCCGGGTTGACGATTCTTGCACCGGGCATGGCGTAGTACGCAATGTCCGTCTATCTTCGGCGGCCATTATTACAATTTCTTCGATTTCCCTTTGAAAAGATAGCTCAAACTCTTGATCTTCGGCTTTTCCTTCGTCAAAACGAAGTCTTCGCCTATTGGGTCGGACTATGGTACGCTCGATGTCGGGGAGCAAAGTAATGGTCCACTTGTGACTACGAGTTTGCATAAACCGATCCCAAAATCAAGTTGAGAGAACCTAAATCTAAGGAAAGGAAACCTAAAAACTAATAAATTAAAGACACGATATCTAAAAGATTAAAAACCTTAATCTAAGATCAAAAACCTAAAGAAAAGAGAAGAAAAGAGAAAGATTAAGAAAGAAAGGGGGACGGACGGGCGTCCACTTATGTGAACGAGCGTACGCCGGAAAATAGGCGAACGAGCGTCCAAAGCTGGTGAACGTTCGTTCAAGGATCGGAAAACGCTCGGAATGAAAATTTTACGGTGAACGAGCGTTCAAACTAGTGGACGCTCGTCCATAGGCAAGATCTTTCGAAACGAAACGATATCGAACGAACGGCGGGAAAGCATGGGAAAAAGAGACGAGAGGAAAGGATAACTAAACCTAGAGGAATCAAAGACTACGAAACTTAACTACGAAAAATCCTAATAACCAAAACTATAAACTACCTAAGAAAATTTAAAACGAGAAAAACGAGAAAACACTAAAAAGAGGGAAAAACATGTGTTGAAATCTTTAACCCCAAATTGGAAGGGAAAACAGTGGATTTTGACCTCGAAAACGGTGTCGGACGGCCTTTGGCCGTCCGTCACGTCGTCGGCGTCGGAACGAGCTTTCCGAATTGGGGTCCTGCGCGCCAATCCGACACTCGAGCCGAAAGTTACGGCCAAAATACTATCAAGTGCTAAAACGGACCCTTTTATCCTAAAATTTGATCGTGAAAGGTGCGGAGTCGGATGATTCAACCTTAGATGTCCCCTAATCAATGTAAGAACGAGAAAAGATAGAAACAGACGGTAGAAACAAGAAAAAAACCCGAAACAAGAAAACGGACGGGCGTCCAATTAATGGACGGGCGTACGCACCGGGTTTAGGGACCGAACGGGCGTCCAAAAATATGGACGTTCGTTCAAGGGGTCAAAAACGATACGAGATTGAAATTTTCACGGTGAACGGGCGTTCATAAGTATGGACGCTCGTCCGGATGCAAAAATTTCGAAACGAACGAAACGATTGCAGAAACAGAGAGGGATAAGAGAAAGAAAACAGAGCAGGAAAAGGAGGGGAAGAAACTAATCACAAAAACTTTAGAAACTTCAAACCCTAAAAATCTAAACCAAAAACCTAACTACCTAAAGGTTAAACTAAAAACAAACCTAAAAAAAAAAACGAAACAAAAACAAATCTAAAAACAGAAAACGAAAAAGACAAACAAAAACAAAAACTAGGCAACCGTCCGGTTCCCCGGCAACGGCGCCAAAAACTTGTCCCGGATTTTATCAATACAAAACAACAAGTAATAAACCGGTTAACCTCAAGTGCAAGGATCGTAGTATGGAGGCTAATGCCGGGTCGATCTTACGGGGAACTGACGAATGTGAATCCTAGTTTTTGCTTTAAACTAACTATGTCACGAATCTAACCTAAACGAATAACTAACCTAAACAAATATGCAGAAAAAGTAACTAGACAGAGGATTGCTCCAATGCTAGGCAAGATTGAAAGCGATAAAAACTAAACTAAACTAAAGTACAGAAAAGTAAACTAAAGCTAAAAAATTCAAGTTTTAAGGATTAAATCAAATTATAACGAACGAACAAGCACTTGATCCACCTATCCTATCAACATTCAATTCTAATTCGGATTAATTCGTGATCTCTACTCAAGTCGTGATTCACCTAATCGAAGGCATAAACTCCTACTCTCGTAGACAAGTTCGTTTCCTAATCTTTTATCTTTCGGTGTTAAAGATTACGTCTTTCTAACCTAGGCGTGAAATCTTTCAATTTCTAATCTAGAGATTTAATCTAATAACTTTCGTTGTGATTAGATTAAAGGTCTAAACTTTTATCATGGTGTTCTAAGGTTAACATGACTTTCATCAAGCAAACAATAAACGAAGCACGGATCTTTCGATATAGCATGCAATCAACATATAAAAACATGATAAAAGTAACAACTTTAATAGATACTCACAAAATAATCACGAACTAGAGATCAAACTGTTGAAACGGACGGCTTCACAACGCTCGTTCAAGGAGGATTTAGCCTCCTAGCATCCTTATGCAAACTCGAATTGATGGAATAAAGAACATAAATCTAACTATCTAATCTAGATGTTTTATTGCATAAAAACTGGAAAATAAAGGAGTAAAAACGCAGCCAAGCTGCTCCCTAGGGTTTAGGGATCGAATTGTTATTAGGGTTTGGGAAATCGCGCCTATTTATAGATTTTTAGGTCGATTTCGCTGAGTCGGTGCCGTGGACGCCCGTCCACAACCTTGGACGCTCGTCCAGCCTCTATGAACGGAGAATGAACGCTCGTTCAGAACGCGTCTGAACTCTCTGAATGTAAAATACGATTCTGGACGCCAGTTCACTTTTATGGACGCCCGTCCACTACCTTGCTCTAGTATTTTGCTCATAACTTCACTTCTAGGGCTCCAAATGAGGTGATTCAACATGCGTTGGAAAGCTATTTCAATCCTCTACAACTTTCATCAAGACAACTTTCCCTGAAAGTGCCTACCAGTGTGGACAAAATCCCCATGAAGTGCCTGGTTCCGGTTTCTTCAATGATTCTTCACTTAAACATCTTTCAACTCTTCCATCTTCATGTGATCATCGTTTAAGCTCCTTACTCATCATGAAAACGTACCTAACAACATGATAGAAACATGCAAAATGTAACATCATACGAATAAACATAAAACACCGATAAAATCACGTAAATATCTCGATTTTGCATTTAAACACATTTAAAACTCTTTTACTCAATAATTCGATAAAACCAACACTTTTCTATAAAAAGTACTAAAATACCAAGGATATTGTTACGGGAATAACGTCATATAAATCATGAATTTCACCCTTAACAATGAGCATATTTACAGACATGGTAGAAGAATGCATTGAAATTTTTATGGATGATTTTACAGTTTATGGTAGTTCTTTTGATGAATGCCTAGATCATTTGGAAAGAGTTTTAAAGAGATGCATTGAAACGAACCTTGTTTTAACTTATGAGAAATGTCATTTTATGGTTTGAGAAGGTATTGTGTTATGCTATGTGGTGTCATCTCGTGGTATTCAAGTAGACAAGGCCAAGGTTGATCTTATCACTTAATTGCCCTATGTCACGGATTTTATCTAAGCAAAACAAACAAGTAATAAAATTTTTAAATCCGGTATTCCCCAAGTGTAGGGATCGTAGCATAGCGATTAATACCGGAGTCGATCACAGGGAATCGGGGTATCTAGTTCAATTAATTTTCCTAAGATTGATACTATTTATTATTAATAAACCTAAACTAAAACGGAAAATAAACTGGACAGAGGATTGTCAGTCCAAAGCCAGGAAGGAAAGTTACGAACTTAACTAATGAAAATAAAATCTATTCTAAAAACTAAAACGAAAATAAAATTCTAACTAAGCAACGAAGAACAAGGCACAAAGGTTTTCAATTAATTTTAACGAAGAACAAGCAATGATCCACCTATCTCGCAACTCTCAATTTCTACCCTAGATCGTTTAGTGAAGATTTAATAAAGATGTGGTTCACCTATCAAAGGTATGAATTTCTACTCTCGTAGATAATTCGCCTATTAATCTTCTATCTTTCGATCTTAAAGATTAACGCTTCCATAACAAGGTGTAAGATTTCTCAATCTAGCAACCCAGAAATTCAAACTAATCAACTCTCGTTATTTTTAGGTTAAAAGTCCAATCTTTAATATGGTGATCTAGGTCTAACAACGATTCTCATCAAACGTTAAACATCAAATAGCAACCATCTCTCAATATAAATTGCATAATCAATAAAGCACATAATAAAGATACAAACTTTAAATAAAAACTCACAAAACAATCCAAGATTCGAAATCAAGTTGTTGCGAGAGATTGGCTTCACACGCTTGTTCTAGGCTTAGCCTTAGCTCATCGTTTATATGCAAATACTATAAGTAAAAAGTAAAAGAAAAGATGTTTAAAGTGGGGGAAAAACTCGGGAAAGTCGCCCCAAGGGGCACAGGGCGGCCAGGGATCGAATTGTGTGTTTAGGGTTGGAGAAAACGCGTCTATTTATAAGTTTTAAGGTCGGTTTCAGCAAAGGCGGTGGCTGGACGCCCGTCCAGTGCCTCTGGACGCCAGTCCACCTGCTTTGAAATCTTCGAGTCGGGCCGAGCTGGATTGGACGCCCGTCCTATGCAATTCTGGACGCTCGTCCACTGAAAATCTGAACATCCTGAATCAAAAGCTCCTCTTGGACGCCCGTCCACTACTTCTGGACGCCAGTCCACTGGACGGAACATCAAACGTGCGTTCAGCTTTCAAATCTTCATTCCAATCCTCAACTTGCATCTTTCTCCTTCCATTAAACCTTCAATCAAGTATCTTTTCAGCTCCTTCAATCCCTCTCCATGACATGTAAATGTACATTCAAAACCATAAAAACATGCAAAGTGTAAAACCATAGATAATCACCAATAAAATCACGAAATTAGCTCAAGTTTACACTTAAAGACTTTTAAAACTCATTTGCTCAATAATTCGATTAAACCCTTAATTTCTATGCAAATTATATGAATATGGGGGAAATCATTATAAAATATAACGTTATAAATCATATAAAATCACCCTTAACACCCTACCCTCTAATGTTGAAGATATTCGTAGTTTTCTTGGTCATGCAGGATTCTACAGAAGGTTTATAAAGGATTTTTCAAAGATAGCACAACCATTGTCTCGGTTGTTGCAATAAGCGGCGCAATTTGAGTTTGATGAAAAATGCAAGAAGGCGTTTAATGATATGAAGGATAAGCTCACCTCTATCCCTATCATACAACCCCCAGATTGGACTTTACCATTTGAGATAATGTGTGATGCTATTGATTATGCTCTGGGGGTAGTTAGGGAAAAGGGTTGGAAATTTGACCCATGTGATCTATTACGCATCCAAGACGTTGAATTCAGCGCAATGCAACTATACCACCACGGAGAAAGAGCTCCTTGCGGTAGTTTTTGCTTTTGAGAAATTTAGGTCTTACCTACATGGTTCGAAAGTTATTGTGTTTACAGATGATGCGGCTCTCAAATATCTTTTATGCAAAAAGGAGTCGAAACCATGGCTGGTTTGGTGGATTCTTCTTCTACAAGAATTCGATTTCTAGGTAAAAGATCGCAAAGGTGTGAAAAATTTTGTGGCGCATCATCTGAGTCATTTGGTTCTAGAGGAGGAACCAATGCCCATCATTGAGACCTTTCAAGACGAGCACCTTTTCGCATTGCTAGGTAAAGGAGGTAAGGAACCGTGGTATGCGAATATTGTGATTTTCTAGTATCCGGTGTTTTACCACACGACATGAACGTTTCTAAGAAAAATAAATTGAAAAGCAAGTCAAAGTATTACATGTGGGATGACCCCTATCTGTGGAAAATTGGATCTAACCAAGTCATTCGCAGATGTATTCCTGATGATGAAGTTCATGATATCCTCACTTATTGTCATAGTCTTGCGTGTGGTGGTCATTTTGGTCCTAAAAAGACGGTTTTGAAGGTTTTGGACAGTGGGTTTTATTGGGTAACTCTTTTTAAGGATTGTTATCAATTTTTTAAAAGTTGTGCTAATTGTCAAAAAGTCAGTAACATATCTATAAGAGATGAAAAGCCTCAACGTCCTATCTTATTCTGTGAAATTTTGGATGTATGTGGATGGATTTTTATGGGCATTTTTTCTCAATATTGTGGGAATCTCTATATCTTATTGGCCGTGGATTATGTTTCTAAGTGGGTGGAGGCTAAGGCCACCCGGACTAATGATTCTAAGGTTGTGTGTGGTTTTCTCAGATCACAAATTTTTAGTAGGCTTAAGACTCCCAGGGCAGTGATTAGTGACCAAGGAACCCATTTCTGCAACCATGGTGTCACGGCCTTGATGTTAAAGTATGGAGTACACCATATGGTGGCTACCACATACCACCCGCAAACCAATGGACAAGCGGAGGTCTCAAACCGCGAGATAAATAGCATTTTTGAGAAAGTTGTGAATCCAAACAGCAAGGATTGGAGTTTGCGTTTGGATGACGCTCTCTGGGTGTAACGCTCGGACTATAAAACCCCATTGAGCCTAAAGGAAGTGGGATTGGAAAGGAAGTTACAACTTCAGGAGTTGGAAGAATTGAGATTGGAATCGTATGAGAATGCTCGCATGTATAAGGAGAAGACAAAGATGTGGCATGATAAGCTCATCCGTCATAAGGAGTTTCATTCGGGTCAGAAGGTGTTGTTATTCAATTCGCGTTTGAAACTTATGCCGCGTAAACTCAAGTCACGATGGATCGGACCATTCGTAGTGGTAAGTGTGTCTCCTCAAGGCGTAATTGAAATAAGAAGTGTGGACACCGACAAAACTTTTAAAGTAATTGGACACAGGCTTAAGCCGTACATTGAGAGTTGTGAAGTGTCTACGGTGGAGGAGATTGATTTGATTGAGCCAATGTACGACTAATTTTTGAGATCATCGCACTAGCCAAAGACGTTAAATAAAGGCGCTAATTTGGAGGCAACCCAACCTAAAAAAAATAAAAAATAATCGATTTGTTTTGTTTTGAGTTGTTTGGCTCTGTAGATGTTCGATTCATGAAGAAGACAATAAGTAGTGAAATGCAGTTTGGTTTGGACGAAATGATATGATCTTACCATTATTCGCTATAGGAGCTGTCAATTAAAAAGTGAAATGCAGTTTGAAAGAAGGATATGGGTACACGATCATACCGTTTGAGAAAGTATGCACGGTAAGTCTGTAATTCTTCTAGAATTGATTGTACAGGTTCGTGTATATATTTTATTTATCAAAAAGAATTGAAAAAAGAGGCATGTTATTATATTTCTTTTTAATAAAAATCTATTATACTCCTTTCGAGAGATTTTATGGTACAACGGTTGTAGGAATGTTATACCAAATGGCATATATTAGAGTCTCTCATTTTTACTCTCTTTCACATAATACACTTTTATCGTGTGTGAGAGGTTAGAAATGAGTGGTTGTAATGTATGACACTTGGTACAACATTCCTACAACGGTTGTATTTTAAATTTTCACCTTTCGTGAACAAAATAACCGGAAACCAAACCAACCGGTTGAACCAAACTGGACTAAACCGAAAAAGCGTAAACCATGGTTTTTTGGTTGGTTTTTGTATTATAAAAAACCAAACCGTAAAAAACAATTTGGTTTTGATTTTTTAAAATAAAAAACGGACCGAACCGGATATATATATATGTGTGTGTGTGTGTGTGTGTGTTTTAATATTTACATGTGTGTATATATACACATATGTGTGTGTATATCTATATGTATATGTCTATGCATATCACTATTGATTATGAGGGCCTTTAATCAAAGTCGGTTCTACTATTAAAAAAAATGTTGAACCCCAACATTAAGGGTCCCCCCACCCCCGATCCTACAGGAATGTGGGGAGATGTTAATCAGGTAACCTAGTAGCTCCAACATGGGCTGCCTTTACAACCACTACACTGAAGGGTGTTATCAATCGGAAATCAACCCCTTTACGGGAATCGAACCGCTGACCTCCAGCTTATGGTCTAGGCTGCTTTTACACACACATGCCTTCACCACTAGGCCATATCCAGGGGATAAGTCGGTTCTACTATAGTGTACATGTAGAGTGGTGTACGAGTAGATTATCCCCCTTAATTATCACTACATATAAATAAGTAATACCTCAAACCATTATCTATTAATACTTGAATCAACTACCTCACATACTTAGGTTTTGGCCCCAGTCTTATAGGACCTATGACAACATAAAACAAAATAGTTTATGTGGCTTTATTTGATCATACTAAATGGAATGTATGACAATATAATGTTGGGTGTATGTATATACATAGTGCACACACACAGACAAAAAAACCGGGAAAAACCGGAACCAAGCTGATCCAAACCGGGCCGAATAAAATTGTTTTACCTAGCTATGGTTCGGTTTTGGTTTGTGAATTTGAAAACCGTAAAAATTAGTTTGGTTGTAGTTGAAAGGAATCGAACTCATGACCTACAAGAAGGAAGAACAGCGCTTTGACCAACTCAGTTAGAGCACTTTTTAATTGGTTTGGTTTTATAAGTGATTAAAAACCGAAAAACCGGACCATGTGCATTCCTACACCTTCCGTCCCACCCCACCTCACCCCACCCACCCCCTCCCCCCAAATTCCCCGTTATTTTTTTTCCCAATCAGCCAAAAGCCCAAAACCCTGCTTCCCCTCCCCAACTCCAACAGCCGTTCAAAAAAAATTGCAAATTCAGATCATATTTTTCCGGCACCGATCATCATGTGGCCAAGAAGCAGATAGTGCCATTACAACATGTAAATTTTGAATCTCCTCCCATTCCTTCAATTGATGAGTCCACCCCTCTTTCTCGCCAGTCTCCTTCCCCATCGGATACCCAGCTGCCTCATCGCAACCCATGTCGAAAGAGACCACAGCTAGGCACTCAATCCATTAATAAAAAGCTGAAACCGGAGCTTTGGGTGACTCCGCCCGCCATCCGTCACTGCCAAAGAATTGGAACTGCCCGCTCGTTCACCACCTTCTGTTACCTCACCTAACTCTAAAACCCCATCTTCCAGCCCGACAGATAGCTCGATCAGCCACAGGCAGAGCTACACTCCCACCGTCTCCTTCCTCAATCAAAGGGTGCTTACAATTTCCTAAAAAAAAAAAAAGTCACACAGAACTTGGCTACTAAACCTTTTGTCCCTTGCAAATTTCTTGATACTAATGTGTTGGCCAAATTGCGAATTTTTGAGGAGTGATTATGTATTTACAGAATATTGTTTCGGAAATTTTTATGTCATTTGCCTATGCTGCTTACACCGAGTCAACACAAGACTTTTACACCACTTTCCGGTATGCACCACCACTAGATTTTACTCCAGATACCCTGGATTTGATTAACTTTCGCTTGATGAATCGTTGGTTTAAGTTGTCTTTCAATGAGCTGAATATTGCATTAGGATTCCTTACTCCTAATTTAGCATCATAGACTTCGGAGTATGCTAATTATATTTGTGATTTTTCTGATGAATTTTCTTATGAAAGATATGGTTTTTGGCATGAGATAAGCAATGACAAAGCGGTTTTTAATTTTAAAGAGTCTAAAACTTATTTCATTAAAGAGCCGGCTTTGCGGATCTCCATAAATTGTTGGCACATATTTTCTAGGCTAGGAATACAGGGTCTAATGTGTGTACCAAAGCGGAGTTGTGTTTTTTGTGGTTCATGAAATTTTGTAAGTCGGGTCATCACACAATTCAAAAGCATGGTCGAAAACAAGTCAACAAAGAAAGTAAAAGGCTTAATTCTAGGGTATAGATGTGCATTATAATTTAATTGATCTAAATAATTCAAACTTGTGAGTCGCTTGCCCTATTGAGTGAATCAACCTTCCTTGTCTCGTTAACCGCCATATAGTGAAAGATAATAATGGAATTCTAGTGAAAGATAATAATGGAATTCTGGAGTTTAAACCTCTGGGAGTGTCTGTTAGGGAGAAAACTAACACTGCAGGTATCGAGGCATGACGTGAGGATGAGTTGGAGATTTTGACCGTCCGAGACCGTTTGAACAATTTGGAGGCGAAGCTAGATGCTATAGCTCGTACACAAGAATGGAGTTTGTCAGATAACGTTGTTCTCAAGGGCATGGCACAACAGTTACTGGCTCAAGAAAACGACCAACCATCTCCACCATCGTCTTAGGGAAGTCCCCATTTTTATTTTTTTTTTTTTTATTTTTTTCCTTTTTTTTGAATTGTGTGATGACCCAATGTGCAAAATTAGTTTTTTTTATTGCGTTAAATGCACCACAAAAAACACAACTCCGTTTCGGTACACATTAGACCCTTTATTCATAGCCGAGAAACTATGTGCCAACAATTTATGAAGGATCCGCAAAGTCTGTTCTTTAATGAAATAAGCTTTAGATTCTTTAGAATTAAAAACCGTTTTGTCAGTGCTTATCGATCTCATGCCAAAAACCATATCTTTCATCAGAAAAATCATTAGAAAAATCACAAATATAATCAGCATACCCCGAAGTTGTGCTAAATTAGGAGTATGGAATCCTAATGCAATATTCAGCTTAGTGAAAGACAACATAAACCAACGATTCATCAAGCAAAACTTAATCAAATACAGGGTGTCGAGAGTAAAATCTAATGGTGGTGCATACTGGAAAGAGGCGTAAAATTCTTGTGTTAACTCACGTAAGCAGGGTAGGCAAATGACAGAAACTTTTCCCAACCATTATTCTGTAAATACATAGTCGTCACTGCCTCTAAATCCCAATTTGGCCAACACATTAGTATCAAGAAATTTGCAAGGGACAAAAGGTTTAGTAGCCAAGTTCTTATACTTGTCTGCCTCTTTTTTGTTGGGAAATTGTAAGCACCCTTTGAGTTTGAGTTGAGCAGGAGACAGTGGAAGTGTAGCTCTGCCCGCGGCTGATCGAGCTTTCTGTCGGGCTTGAAGAGGGGCTTTAGACTTGTTGGTCATATTGTGCATAGCCATCAGTCTAGTTGCATCATCACATATTCTTGCCATTTGACTCGAACATTAAGGATAATGTCGGTTTCAAGTGTGTGTGTGGGGGGGTGATGTATTATTTTTATATGATTAAATTTACGTGATTTTATTATGTTTTGTTGACAAATTCTATGTAAAATATCTAAAATTATGATATAATTAGTATAAAATATTAATCTTTGTAGTTTAGTATAGTTAGTAGTAAAAGTTAGTATTTATAATAAAAAGTTGTAGTTTTTGTACCGGTTTTAGTAACCGGAATAAATGTGTCTATTTTACACGGGTATTTTGTGTTTATTTCATTGCGAGAATCCTAAGATGAAGCTGAAATCTCGAGTATCGACACTTTTTGAAGTCAATACAAGTCGGTGAAAGGAAGTTATAAAGCGTCAGCGATATACATGATCAAGGGAATAATTGTTTCTAAATCTCGAAAAAGGACGTATAATACAAATGGCTCATCGAGAGTACGTTTTACGAAGAAGTGGTCTTGATGAAAGTTGTAGAGAATTCAACGAGCTTTTCAACGGAAGTTCGATTATGTCATTCGATATCGAGAATTCAAGTTACGATTTTTAGAAGATTAGCTTGTGTAATTATATATAATTATATATATAATTACACGGCACAAGTAATGATTATGAGTAACATGGGGGAACATGCGAGGACAAGTTTGTAATGATTAGCATCATTACACCGGACCGATCCGGCAAATTTTCGGGACCGGTCCGGGAAGGGAAAATTCTATAAAAGGGGAGCATCGAGAGAGTTCATTTGGGGGTACCAAATTATATATATAAACCATATTCTATATATATAACTCTTTCTCTCTTTCTTTTATAGTTGTAAATAGGCCTTATGCCAAAATAATGTAGTAGTAGTATGGTAGTAATGCTCGGGAAATTCTCGAAGGTTCGGTGTTCTTTGAAGTCGTTGTAAAATCCGGAAAAAGACGATTTACGAGTCGGCGGTTGTAATCGGGTAATTTCTATAATAATTATGTTTATGTTTATTATTTTCTTCTTTTTAGTTTTTATAATGTTATTAGGCTAGATCTAATAACTAACCAAAGTTATGTAATTATATTATTTTGATCTTTTCGGTAATGGAATGATGTTAAAATAAAAATGACTAAAATTGAGTAAAATGAATCTTTTTCTATTTCGCTACGTAATGATAACATATTCGGAATGAAGTAATCAATCATAATGAATACTACATATAACCTGGCGATGAAGGCCCGACCGGAGAAGTCGGGATATGAGTAAAAATAGAAAAACCGGAGGGTAAAAATGGCCGTACGATTAACGGAATCCTATTTCCTACCCGGGGGCGATTTGTCCTAATAAAACAAATCTTATTAAAATTTGTACTCGAGATCTTAATAATGTTAAAATCACGAGTTTAATTGAAACTACACCGTTTGTATTAAATCGATCCGCTTGACAACCGGAGCCTCTTGAATAACATCGGCCATTTGACAAATGGAATCACCTCTTTTATCCGGGGTAGATTTGTACTCGGTACTGTTTTGACTAACTAAGTTTAGCATGGGGCAGTTGTGGACCTTGGGTGATGACTTTTGACATATGACAATTTCATACGCTCGTGTGAGGAGGAATTGTTGACATTAGGAGTACACCGTTTCATTCACTCAATTGGACCTAAAAAGGAAGATCGAACACATTCCATTAAGCGAAAAGATCATATAATTTGATTACATATACTTTGGTTAGTACGGTTATATATTATATTTTGGTATCTATATATTTATATATATATATATATATATTATATTAGAATAACTTTTAAATTACGCATTTATTTTATGTTGGTTAGAGTAGTAGTAATCTGTGTTATAAAATTGCGGTTTAGATCGAGTTAATAGCGACTCTTTGGTGTTTAACCACACTTAAAAGAATTACCACTTTTTTTCCACGAGGATTCGACACACGACTCACCACAATCACTACAATTTGACCCGGTACACTTTGCCGGTTAGGATCCGTCTAACCTAGAAAAGGTCTGTCCCCTTCTTGACGCCGTTTCTAAGGTCTGGTTTGGTGACGTCAGCTTTCTGGCGCCGTTGCCGGGGAGACAAAGTCGCTATTTTTTTTTGTGTCTATGGTTACTACTTGTATTAGCTAAAAATTCTCGAGGATAAACCAACACTCTTCTTATCACATTTCTTTTTTTTTTAATTTTTCGTTGGTATCTACTTTCTTTTAGTACCAATTTTCTTCTTCTTTAAAACTCGAGCATTTTTCTATTTTCGTTAGTTGATGACCAGAAGTGGTAAAGCCTCACTTACTCCTTATAAGCACGATATAAACGCTTACGAAAGGCGGTTGCGGATAGAGAGTAAACGTGGTCAAACCGACTTAGGACTCCTTGGAAAATCTCCAACGGAATCATCTTAATAAAAATAAAGAAATGGTGAAGGTAGTGATGAAACAAACGAACAGAGGCTAGATCATGCTTTAGGGCATGGACAAAACCCTGTTAACCCTAATAATAATCAGAATAATAATAATAGGAACAATCAAGATCGGAACCAGAATAATCGTAACAATCCGCCAAACCCGAGACCTATACGTGATCAAGCTTGTAAGGAGAAACCGGACTAATAATCCCATACTTTTACCGAATGAAGGAGCGAATAATTTCGAAATTAAGTCTCATCTTTTTGGTTTAATTGACGCAAGAGCCCAATTTCTAGGAGAAGATGATGAAGATCCACATCATCATCTCTATCTGTTTGAAGAAGCTGTGCAATACGACCAAAAGTCAAGGTGCTCATAAGGAATTAACGAGGATGACTATGTTTCCTTTTTCTTTAAAAGGAAGAGCCCGAGATTGGTTTATGTCTCTTCCACACCACTCGTTAACTAGTTGGGAGGATATTCAAAGCGAATTTACGAAACAATATTTCACTCCGGGACGGAATTTGGAATTAAAAGTCGAGGTTGCTAATTTTAGACAAGGATGCGAAGAAACACTTGGGAATGCGTGGGAAAGGTTTAAAAAATTGTTAAGAGCTTGTCCCGATCATGGTTATTCCTTGGATATGCAAATCCAACTTTTACGTCGTAAATTAAGAAAAGATTCACGTGCGGATGTAGATCATGCATGTGGTGGTTCGTTAATGATGAGTGAAGCTCAAACAGTTTACGATGCTATAGAAAAGATTTCCAAAAACAATAGAATGTGGGAAACCGGCTCTAGCACTAGAAAAGTAGCTTTTGCAGAAGGATGTACTTCAAATACGGAAGTTCTAGCACATTTGGAGAATTTAAGTAGAAAGTTTGATGGATTACAACAAGGTAAGAATCAAAATTCGAGAAAATAGTACTCCAATTTGAATACTCAAATTATGATAATGTGTCATTAGGGAAAGAAGAACCAACAGGATATTCAAAAGAGGAAGTGAGTTTTCTTCAGCAGCATAGGAATTTGAATAATGCATATTCAAACTCATTTAATGCTATTAGAAGAGACCACCCAACTTTTAGATGGTACGAAAACCCTAGTAAGCCGGGACAACCGCCGTATCCGGTTCGGTATAAGAATATGAATAATAATCAAGTTTATCAAGGAAATACATCTAATCAGAATTTACAATCATTACCAAGATCCTATCCTCAACATACCACTCAAAGTATACCGGTAACTCAAAGTTCAAATCAACTGCGAAGGGGTTGAAAAATGGGAAAAAGCGATGGAAAATATGATGGGTGTAGTATCTACTCAAGCTAAGAATATGGAAACAATGATGACTTCTATAGGTTCAGTCAGTAAGGACATGAGTACAATGAAAACATCTATGAGTGGACATGATACCAGAATGAGAACGATAGAAGCTTCATTAAGGAATATGGAAGATCATTTGAGTAGGGAAGGTGAACGTAACAATAGTAGACCTCCTGGAGGATTACCAAGTAATGCGAAAGAAACCCAAGAGAGGTAAATGTTGTAGTTACGAGAAGTAGGAAACTCTATGGTAGTAATGGAGTAGAAAACTTCGGGAATAATGAAGTAGAAAATGATTTAAATAACAATGAAGAGACTAAAGATGAACTTGAATTTCTTGATGAGGAAGAAGAAATCATAGAGAAATTCTTGAAAAGGAATAGAAGTTTGGAACTTGAGAAGGAAGGTGAAAAATGGGTAAAAATCCCTAGAATTTTGAAAGACCCCATGGATAAAGATTTAAGGAATCTGTTTAAGGAACATGTTAGAGTAGAAGATAAAGAAAACAAGGATGAGAAACGAGAAAGAGCGAAGGAATATGAAGTAGAGATTGATTCGGGGAACAAATTAAAAGAAAAAGGTCAAGAACACGAAACATGGCGATCAAGTAATACTCCAAAGGATAAAGGAAAAGAGAGAATGACTTCGAAACCCAAGGTTATAGATTTAGAGTCTTTACCTTTTCCACCTAAAGATCAAATTAAAAAGATTAAGGCGATCGAAGTATGCTCGTTTCCTTGATACTTTTCGTCATATTAATGTTAATATCCCTGTTATCGAAGCTCGATAAATATGCCTACCTATGGAAAGTTTTTGAAGGATATACTATCAAATAAGAAAAAATTAGAGGAATATGAGAATATATGCCTAAATGAAGAATGTTACGCAATTTTGCGGCATAAGTTACCACCTAAACTAAAAGATCCTGGAAGTTTTACGATTCCGTGTGAAATTGGAGGCTTTTTGTTTAAGAAGGTCTTATGTGATACGGGAGCTAGTATAAATCTCATGTCTTATGAGGATTATAGAAAGCTAGGCATAGGAAAGCTTACTAAGGCGAAATGACTACGCAAATGGCGGACGGATCGATTAAGTACCACTAGAGGAATTATTGAGGACGTATTGGTTAAAGTAGACAAGTTCTATTTTCCGGTAGACTTTGTAGTTATGGAAATGGAAGAAGGATTTTCGAGCGCCGCTTATCTTAGGACGTCCATTTCTAGCTACGGGGAGAACTTTAATCGATGTTCGAAAGGAGAATTAATTTTGAGAGTCAATGAAGATGAAGTTGCTTTCAATATTTTCAAAGCTATGAACCATCAATACACATCACCGAATCATGTTCTTTTATAGAAGATATTCATTTGTCTATGATAATCGATTACCAACTTTTGAAGATAGATTAGAAGAATGTTTAACTTTATCTATCTATAAAGAAGATGAGGAAGACATTGAAATGAAAGAGATAATCCTTTCTCTAGATAAAGGAAGTTTTACTTTTAAACCACCATGGCATAAGTATTTAGAATTAGAACTAGAAGGACCAGTTCTTAAATCATCAATAGAAGATCCGCCTAAGAATGCGGAATTGAAACCGTTACCTTTAAATCGAAATATGCTTTTCTTGAAAATGATAACCTTTTACCGAGTTATTATTTCATCAACTTTAACGGAGCAACAAGAAGATCAATTACTAGGAATGTTGAAAAAGCATAAGAAAGCTTTTGGATGGACGATTCTTGATATTCGAGGTATTAGTCACGAGATATGTGTTCATAAGATAATTCGAAAGAAGATGCTAAACCTTGCATTCAACCGCAACGCCGCCTCAACCCGAATTTACAGTTAATCGTTAAGAAAGAGGTTATTAAGCTATTAGAAATGGGAATAATTTTTCCTATATCGGATAGTGAATGGGTAAGTCCAACTCAAGTTGTACCAAAGAAAGGAGGTTTCACGGTGAAAGAGAATGATAAGAATGAATGGATTCCAACAAGGGAAATTACGGGATATCGAATGTGCATTGATTTTAGAAAACTAAATGATCATACTAAGAAAGATCATCATCCACTTCCATTCATAGTACAAATGTTGGAGCGTTTAAGTGGTCATAAGTATTCTTGTTTCTTAGATGGTTATTCGGGATATTCTGATTTTCATTGCGGCGGGAGATAGGGAAAAGACTACTTTCACTTGTCCTTATGGAACTTTTGCGTATAAAAGAATGCCGTTTGGTTTATGTAATGCTCCGGCTACTTTTCAAAGATGCATGATGTCTATATTTTACGATATGGTTGAGAAATTCTTAGAAATTTTTATGGACGACTTTAGTGTTTACGGAGACTCTTTTAATGGTTGTTTGTTACACTTAGAACGAGTGTTACTTATTTGTGAGGATACCAATTTAGTGCTTAGCGGGAAAAATGTCATTTAATGGTATCGAAGGAATTGTACTAGGTCATAGAATCTACGAAGTAGGAATTGAAGTTGATAAAGCTAAGGTCGAGGTAATCGAAAAATTGCCTCCACCGGTTAATCTAAGAACATTAAGAGGATTTCTTGGACATGCGGGATTTTATAGGAGATTTATTGCAGATTTTTCAAAGATAGCAAAGCCTCTAAGTCATTTGCTTGAAAAAGAAGTATCTTTTAATTTTGATAATAAATGTATGGAAGCATTTAAGACCACGAAAGCGAAGTTGATTCTTGCACCGATATTGGTGGCACCAGGACGGGATTTACCTTTTGAGATTATGTGTGATGCAAGCGATTTATTTGTAGGAGCTGTTTTAGGTCAAAGGTATAATAGAATTCTCAAAGCTATTTACTATGCATCTCATACGTTAAATGCGGCCCAACTAAACTATGCAACTACGAGAAAAAGAAGCTGTTAGGTTGTAATTTTTGCCTTAGATAAGTTTAGATCGTATATTGTTGGCTCTAAGGTAATAGTTTATACGGACCATTCGGCATTGAAATATTTGCGAGTAAGAAAGATGCGAAACCACGTCTTCTTAGATGGATTCTTCTACTTCAAGAATTTGATATTGAGATTAAAGATAAAAAAGGAAGTGAGAATGTAGTAGCGGATCATCTAAGTAGAATGGAAGCGAGGAAGAAATAGGAAATGAAATTAAGGATTCGTTTCACGATGAACAAGCTTGTTTAGAATCGATATGCCTTCAACCATGCGGTTATTAAAGAAAAGAATTCCTTCTAAGGAAAATTCACCTTGGTTTGGAGATATCATTAACTACTTAAACTTTGTGATTACATTCCGTCTCATTGGACTTGGCAACGAGAAAAGAAGTTCTTTTATGACTTAAAATTTTTTATTGCGGGAGGAACCGGATCTTTTCCGTAAATGTTCGGATGGAATAATCGAGAAAATGTGTGCACGATAATGAAATTTTAAGTGTTTTATCGTTTTGTCATGATCGTGAGGCGGGAGGTCATCATGGAGGGTGGAAAAGCGCTTTTAAAGTCTTACAATGTGGTTTTTATTGGCCTACACTTTATAAAGATGCGTATACATATGTTAAATCTTGTGAGTCTTGTCAAAAATGGGGAAATATATCTAAAAAACATGAAATGCCTATGCAACCTATTTTAGAATGTGAGTTATTTGATGTTTGGGGTATAGATTTCATGGGACCTTTCCCTATATCTTTTGGAAAAAGATTTATTCTTGTAATGGTAGATTATGTTTCGAAATGGGTAGAAGCTGAAGCTCTTCCCACTAATGATACCAAAGTTGTTATACGATTCCTTAAAAAGAATATATTTACACGTTATGGCATTCCGAGGGCTATCATTAGTGATAGAGGTTCACACTTTTGTAATAGACCATTTACCAAGTTAATTGAAAAATATGGTGTAACGCATAAATTAGGAACGCCTTATCATCCGCAAACCAGTGGTCAGGTAGAGGTGTCAAATAGAGAGATTAAAAGAATCATAGAAAAAACAGTGGATTCAAACCCGTAAAACCGGGGCGGTAAGACAAGATGTTGCGTTATGGGCATACGAACAACTTTTAAAACTCCAATTGGCTGTTCTCCCTACAAATTAGTCTTTGGTTAAATCTTGTCATCTCCCAGTAGAGTTAGAACACCGAGCATTACGGGCTATTAGATTTTTAAATTTCGATCTAAATTTGTCGGTGATCATAGATTACTTCAGTTAACAGAATTAGAAGAATTTCGCCTTGATTCATATGAAAATGCTCGAATCTACAAGGAACGCACGAAATCGTTCCATGATAAGAGAATCTATAGTCGTGAGTTCCATGTAGGTGATCGAGTGTTATTGTACAATTCACGTTTAAAGTTGTTTCCAGGAAAGCTTAAATCAAGATGGACGGGTCCATTTAAAGTAACACGAGTTTATAAATGCGGAAATTTGTTGAACTAGCGATGGGAATACAACTTTTATAGCCAATGGTCACGGGGTGAAGCTATTTACGGAAGGTGAAGAAATCTCTCGATAAATGAAGTAATGTTCTTCGATCGACCCTCCGAAAGACTAAAAAGCGATTACTTTCTTAAAAAAAATTTGAAAGTATCAAATTACCGGGTTTTATCTTTACTTTTATATGTCTAAACTAGTTTCGTCTTTTACCGGATAGACGTAAAAGAACTGGATGTTTTTTTTAGATAGATTAGGAGTTTTTGTTTTGCTTTTAAAGTTTGGTTTTAATAGAGATATCGCCTTTACTATAGAAGCCTTAGTTTTTGAACAGAACAAGCAATTGTTGAGAGAGAAAAAATTGAAAGAAGTTTGTAATGGTACGTCAAGAAGCTCGATAAAGAGAAGGGCTAAGTTTTTAAGGAAGTGCAGAATCTGTGGAAAAATTGAACACAGTGGGCGATGTGGGAAAAATATAACTCAATCTCAGAGTGAGTGTTTGAATGTAATTAAGAAGGGAACGATTAGGTGGTTAACCGAAAATCCCGATGGACTTCAAGACTTAATTCAAACGCTACATTTCTAGGATATAGTTTGCTTGAAAGGTATGTTAGAAATGCGGAGTTTGTAGAAATTGAAGAATTAGAAACCCCGTAGGTTCAAGTCTTTTATTGTTTTTAGTTTTATAAAATTTTTGCATAACTTTGAAAATCTTATAAAATTGGATCTTTATAAAATTAAGGAGTTTTATAAAAGTTTTATAAAAAGTTTTTTAAGTTTTTAAATATTTTATAAGAATTAAAATAAATTTATTGAATTTTTATAAACTTTTAAATAAGTTTTATAAAGATTTTATAAATTTTAAGAAATTGTTATAAAATTTATAAATTTTATTTTCTATTTTTATTAAGTTTTTATTGAGCTTTATAGGTTTTATATAAAAAAAAAAAAAAAAAAAAAAAAAATTGAAAAAAAAAAAAAAAATTGCACATGGACCGATCCGGCCATTAATCCGGACCGGTCCGGGACAAGGTTAACCTAAAAACGGGGAAACAGCCCCTTCTTCTTCATTTCTCCTAATTTTTTTTTTTTTTTCTAAAACAGGCCGCCCCACCCCCCAAACCCCACTAAATCAAATTTTTTTCAAACTTTACCACAAATTCACTCCACACTACACTACCACTCAATTTCTTTCTATTTTTATCTCCTCTCTTCAACACAAGTGAAGAATTTGAAAAAGATCGAACACAAGCTCCATTTCATCCCGGAGGCTTATACGACTTTTCCGGCCACTTTTCACGGTTTTTGTTCATTATAAGGTATAATTTGTTTACTCTAGTTATCAATTTCATAATTTTTATAATTTTTAGATTTATTTTCAAGCTTGTTTTGAATTTTTCGTGTGTTGTGACATTTTATTTTGTGTTGTTTTTTTGTTGTTTTGCCAATTCAATATCGTAGAATGGCCTCGTCCGGTCGAAAAATCTCTAAGAAAAGAAAGCCTAATATTCCAATAGAAGTACCGGTCGTAGAATTAAAAGATTTAACACCGGAAGAAGAATCTGTTAGTTTCTTTGCTACGGCTTCACCTCGAAGCTAAGAATGCTTATAGGAATATCTATAGTAAATGTGGAGTTGTGTTGGAAAGAGGCTTAGATTTTGATGACTTAGGAGAGGAGGTTAGGCGTATTTTTGCGAGACGCCAATGGTTGGATTTTGCAGCTCAGAGGACAGGAGAGATCAATACTACCTTAGTGGCAGAATTTTATGCAGTTTTGTCTACTTTGACACCCACGAGGGTAGTATGATAGAGTCTATTCCCCTTAGGTCTAGACATGTTTCTTTTAGTCCGGAACGATTAATCTTTGTTTTAGGGGTAGAAGTTTTTCCGGATGAAGAAGATTATAGAGTTTGTTTATAGATTAGATGATCTGCTATGTATGAGCGGTGCCTCACAGAGCTCGAGAGGGAGTTTGATGCTACGGCAGATTGGGTGGACAACGAGATTTAATTATGGGAAGTGTTTTAGAGATGCGAGGGCAATCAAAAGATTTTTGAGCCATACTCTCATCCCACTACCAAACACACCGCCTTTGGTAAAGAGGATTTATGCATTACTTGGGCGATGATTCATGATGTTAAGGTGGATGTGGGGAAGATCATGTATAGAAGGGTTTTCGAGTTTATTGTTCTTGCCAAGGCGGGGAGTCACATGTACTTTCCTGGCTTTATTTCGGATTTATGTCGTAGATCGGGAGTTCCTTTCTGTCTAACGACAAGTTGATGATGGCGGATGAGTCCACGATAGGCCCTGAGTACGAGGAGGTCTCCAGAGGGTTCGATAGACTCGATAGTTAGACGTAGTACCCCTCCACCAGTTCCACCAGTTTCGGCATTTTCATCTTTTTTTCGAGCAACACGGACTTCTCTCCCAAACACCATTACATACGATATGTTTCAATCCTTAGTATCGAGATGTAGCCCGAGGACGAGGCTAATATGGCTTTGTTTCTTTGAGCGAGTAGGCGGTGGAGTGATGATTTACGTAGAGGGATGCGAGACATGAGCGGATGCATCTTGATCCTTCTTTCGATAGAAGCGCCTATCCGCCTGTCAATCTAACCCGTATACGTTACCGGAATGGATAGCACCTATTCCACCATCTCGAGCTTTCATCATATGCCAAATCCTTTTGGAAGCCGGTCTAGTGGTCGGGGTGTCTTTTATACGGGTTCTCGGGGTCTTTGTTACATCTATGGGGGGAGGATTTTCGGATTTTGCAAGGATGACGTCAAGTATGAGTTCGATGGATCTCGACAGTTCAGTTCGGATCACGACTACGTTTCCACAGCCAGTTACGTCATCGGTTCCAAGTATGAATGATCCAGTTTACACTGCTGACGATGATGATGTTGACATTGTTTGATTTTAAACAACTTTTATTATTTCTAAACATTTTATGATTTGTTTAATTTATTTTACGTATTTTAACTTTAGTTGATAAGTTTGCTAGTTTAACAAGTTTTCGATTTCATTAATCATATTTTGTCGTAGTCGTAAATTTATTTTTAATAGTATTTAAATATTTCATAAAAAATATAATAAAAATCAAAAATCTAAAAAATATATTTATCATTCGCGTGTCGTATTCGTGTGTCGGTGAAATAATATTTACACTACCTTTATAGCCTCTCAAATAGCTTGAAGTCTATTAAAGTGCACAAAGAAAACTTGAATTTTACAACCTTCATACGGTAAAAATATTTTAAGGCCGGACCGGTCCGGCCATTTTCAGGATCGGTCCGGGAATAAAAGCTGCTTTGAGTCATGTTGAGAGTTCTAATGTGCAGCCACGTACACTCTCAATTTTGTCCATTTAAGGCGAGAGTAAACAATCTACAAATTCACTCTTTTACTTTTACCTTTCTATCTCGTGATTTTTTTTTTTTTTTTTTTCATCTGTTTCAACTAAAATGTCAAACCGATCATCACCATCGGTCAATTCATACGATCCGAGAGGAAGTTGATGTTTTTGTCCCGGAATCTAGAGCTTCAAATGTTCATTTGTTGGTGAATGCGAGGTTTGCAAATTCTCTATATTGATGGAAAGGGGTATCAATTTTGAAAAAATTGATCGGTTCGGAAGGATTTAATTCGGACTCAAGGATGGAAAAAATTTGTTAAGCAACCTCGAGGAAGAATTAATGTTTCTATTGTTAGGGAATTTTATTCGGCTCTTTCTCTTATTACTACGGTAGATCCGTCACGACTTATATCTGTTCGTGGTACACTTATTCACTGTCACCTCGTATTATCAATCATATCTACGAGATACCGATTTTCAATCAAATCCATAATCTTCATTATGAATATCAATGGGGATTAGGGAACTCTTGTCATGTTGTTAACTATGTCACGGAAGCTTTTCCGTATACGTTTCCGAGTTCGATCAAAATTACGACTCTACCACTTCGGCTACTGCTGCTCGTACGAGAGCATGGAAACACTTCATTAACTCACGAGTCTATCCGACTAGTGACTTTGCATGGGTTAGTGATAGTGAGATACTTGTTGTTTGCATTGATAAGCTTGGAGCTTATGTGGATTTGGGGATTTTGATTTTTAGGACGACGATAAACTTTGCGGTAGAACGGTATAATAATGGAAGGCCGATGCCTTTTGCTTGGTTAATTTCAAGGTTATGTATTCATTTGAATGAAGTCCACGAAATTGCTTCGATGAGATATATCCGTCTCGTGATTGTCGTAGAGGATTGCTACCGGTAGAGAATCCGGGTTGTTCGTCAACTATTTGAGATAGTTGTTAGTGGTTTTATTTAATTTAGTTTAAGTTTGGTTTGCTTTAATAAGTTAAAGTTGCTTAAGGTTAGTAAGTTAATAGTCGGTTTGTTTTATTTTTAGTCGTAATAGTTTCTTTTTGCTTAATATATATGTTGTTTGATTTTAATATATGTGTGTTATCGATGTTTATAACAATCATCTATAATTTTAATTTAATTTTCGAACCTACTTTTTCATACTTATTGAACATCGGGACGATGTCAATTCGTAAGTGGGGAGTAGAGTTAGGTTTGAAAATTTCATTAAAATTTTCGAAAAAAATTTAAAAAAATAATAATTATAAAATATAACTTTTTTTCATATAAATTAGTACTTTAATTACTTATTTCTTAGCTTTAATTTTTCTTGAATAATTTAAGATGGTTAATATATGAATAAAAATGATATAATTCGAGAGGATTAATTTTTGATTTAGTAAAATATATTAGATATATAATGAATATGTTTTATATCTTTTATAAGATTTTTAAGATTTTGAGTATGTATAACTAAATAATTTTTATCAAATATTTCTTTTATGGAATTATTCAAGTAATTTTTATATTTATAAATAAATTTTTAGATAATTTTCTTTTCAAGATTAATTATGAATTTGGAATCAAAATTAGGAATGATGATTTTTGGCACCACAAAAATATAATTATAGCCAAATAAAATTTCCAATTTTTGAACCCACCTCGACCTTTTAAAGAGTGATCAAGACCTCGCTCGGAATTTTAGCCATTTTGATTAAACTAGAAATTTCCGATCTTTAGCTTGTTTTGGTCTACATTTCTTTGACATTCTTCGAGTTTGTACGTACTTATGAGAGGAGATGATGACGAGAAAAAGTTAAGAGTTGAGAAAAATGGTATATCTTTGAGATTGGAATGAGTTCGGATATGTTAGTGTTTTATGGAAAATTTTTTAAGAATTAAAGCACCATTTTTACACAGAATAAATCGAATATCAAGTATCTTCCCTATCTTTGATCGACCAAATATATGTCTGATGATATTAGTCCAGCTAGGGGATTCTCTCGAAATGTCCTATTGCGAGAATGAAGGCATAAGTCGAATCAAAAGATCTCAAGAATGATTACGTGTTTAAGGAAACCGGACTCGTAATTTTAGATCGAAAGAGTAGTACTCCGATCAATCTTGATGAAGCAATGCTTGTGAATTTGATTATTTACACACACTCACGCTTTAGTTCTTAATGTATGTTTAAAAAAAAAAAAAAAAAAAAAAAAAAAAAAAAAAAAAAAAAGAGAGAGAAAATCTGAAAAATAGTTGGAATAAAAGGATGTTACTAATCAGAACTGTTTTTGATCAAGAATGTGAAGACGTAGGTACGTACGACTTACATCTTTCTCTTTTTGATTTCCTTTTCTATCTTTTCGATTAACCAATGTCCTATCCTAATATATTAAGCCAATGTGTCTTCTATCTGACTTAGTTAATGATTCCAGAAATTCGTAATAATCGAGATAGAAAGTATTTCTAATATTTTATTTATATTTCTGAATTATTGCATGCATGTTTCCATCTAATTCATATTTGATACTTAATTCATTTAAGTTATATAATCTCCCTTTCTTAAATTTCTATAAAATTTATAAATTATATGTTTGTAATATTGACGATATATATTACTTTTGAAATTTTAATCGATCAATTATATTATACGGTTATTTATATATTACCGCTTATTTTTGCTCGAGGACGATCAAAAGCTAAGTGGGGAGTAATTTGATGTATTATTTTTATATGATTAAATTTACGTGATTTTATTATGTTTTGTTGACAAATTCTATGTAAAATATCTAAAATTATGATATAATTAGTATAAAATATTAATCTTTGTAGTTTAGTATAGTTAGTAGTAAAAGTTAGTATTTATAATAAAAAGTTGTAGTTTTTGTACCGGTTTTAGTAACCGGAATAAATGTGTCTATTTTACACGGGTATTTTGTGTTTATTTCATTGCGAGAATCCTAAGATGAAGCGAAATCTCGAGTATCGACACTTTTTGAAGTCAATACAAGTCGGTGAAAGGAAGTTATAAAGCGTCAGCGATATACATGATCAAGGGAATAATTGTTTCTAAATCTCGAAAAAGGACGTATAATACAAATGGCTCATCGAGAGTACGTTTTACGAAGAAGTGGTCTTGATGAAAGTTGTAGAGAATTCAACGAGCTTTTCAACGGAAGTTCGATTATGTCATTCGATATCGAGAATTCAAGTTACGATTTTTAGAAGATTAAGCGTGTAATTATATATAATTATATATATAATTACACGGCACAAGTAATGATTATGAGTAACATGGGGGAACATGCGAGGACAAGTTTGTAATGATTAGCATCATTACACCGGACCGATCCGGCAAATTTTCGGGACCGGTCCGGGAAGGGAAAATTCTATAAAGGGGAGCATCGAGAGAGTTCATTTGGGGGGTACCAAATTATATATATAAACCATATTCTATATATATAACTCTTTCTCTCTTTCTTTTATAGTTGTAAATAGGCCTTATGCCAAAATAATGTAGTAGTAGTATGGTAGTAATGCTCGGGAAATTCTCGAAGGTTCGGTGTTCTTTGAAGTCGTTGTAAAATCCGGAAAAAGACGATTTACGAGTCGGCGGTTGTAATCGGGTAATTTCTATAATAATTATGTTTATGTTTATTATTTTCTTCTTTTTAGTTTTTATAATGTTATTAGGCTAGATCTAATAACTAACCAAAGTTATGTAATTATATTATTTTGATCTTTTCGGTAATGGAATGATGTTAAAATAAAAATGACTAAAATTGAGTAAAATGAATCTTTTTCTATTTCGCTACGTAATGATAACATATTCGGAATGAAGTAATCAATCATAATGAATACTACATATAACCTGGCGATGAGGCCCGACCGGAGAAGTCGGGATATGAGTAAAAATAGAAAAACCGGAGGGTAAAAATGGCCGTACGATTAACGGAATCCTATTTCCTACCCGGGGGCGATTTGTCCTAATAAAACAAATCTTATTAAAATTTGTACTCGAGATCTTAATAATGTTAAAATCACGAGTTTAATTGAAACTACACCGTTTGTATTAAATCGATCCGCTTGACAACCGGAGCCTCTTGAATAACATCGGCCATTTGACAAATGGAATCACCTCTTTTATCCGGGGTAGATTTGTACTCGGTACTGTTTTGACTAACTAAGTTTAGCATGGGGCGGTTGTGGACCTTGGACGATGACTTTTGACATATGACAATTTCATACGCTCGTGTGAGGAGGAATTGTTGACATTAGGAGTACACCGTTTCATTCACTCAATTGGACCTAAAAAGGAAGATCGAACACATTCCATTAGCGAAAAGATCATATAATTTGATTACATATACTTTGGTTAGTACGGTTATATATTATATTTTGGTATCTATATATTTATATATATATATATATATTATATTAGAATAACTTTTAAATTACGCATTTATTTTATGTTGGTTAGAGTAGTAGTAATCGTGTTATAAAATTGCGGTTTAGATCGAGTTAATAGCGGCTCTTTGGTGTTTAACCACACTTAAAAGAATTACCACTTTTTTTCCACGAGGATTCGACACACGACTCACCACTTTATCACTACAATTTGACCCGGTACATTGCCGGTTAGGATCCGTCTAACCTAGAAAAGGTCTGTCCCCTTCTTGACGCCGTTTCTAAGGTCTGGTTTGGTGACGTCGGGGGGGGGGGGGGGGAGTTGTTTTGCATTCTTTGCTTGTTATTTTTGGACTAGATCATGCATTTGTAAATTTTTTATAGCCAAAAAAACCATTTAGATTTGCATATAGGACTCTTTAGTACCAAGAATACACATACTTGACTCCATACGAACCTCTTCGTTTCTATGTGAAGTAATCAAACGGCAATCAATCGATGTACGTACACACTCCTATTGATGCACACTCACTTTAACATTTGTTTATGAGTTTTTGAGTGATAAATCCATTAAGCCCTAACGAAAGCCACTTAAAAAGTGAGGTTTACTTGGCCTAAAGAGCGCCTTTTGAGTGGTATCACACTTGGATCGAGTGTTCTAGAACTTGCACTGAAATGCATATCGAGACCACGTTTCATCGGAGTCTATGCATTAAGATGATAGAGGCACCTAGATTTAACCCCTTTGGCCTACTTTTGTTAGCCTACCCTCATGTTTTCCCCCTAGTTAGCCCTGTCTGGCCTGACCGTTCCTTTGCTTAAGCTCAGAAATTTGAACCGATAGCCGTTTCGATCATTATTTCCCCTCTTTTGTTTAACCCTTTTTGTGTTGAAAGGTATATGGATGACCTACCGTTTGTCTGATCCACCACTGTGTAGTTAATGTAACGGCCATGCCCCCCCCCGCCATCTTGGATATATGGATTTGTAAATTTTTGAAAGGTATATTTTTGGATATATGGATTAGTAAGTCTCTGTTGACTTTGAGGTTAAATTTTTGAGCAGGCGGTATATATGGATTCAGAAGAAAAAAAAGGTGGAAAAAAATATTTGGTGAAATAAAAGGAAAATCAGTGTGTAACGACAAACATTTTATAATGAGAAGAGAAGTTTGTGGGAAGTATGGGCCATTTGGGTGAAGTAAATGTTTTGAGTAGAGGGTGGCTTGTAGTGTGTTTGTAATAATGTGGTCATTCATATAACTTTTCAACACTTTAGCCCTTATTTTATCCTTTTCTATCCCACCTTTTGTATGTCCCTAGCCCTGTTACAACCTTTAAAGACCTCTTGATTGATGTGTGGTATTCGAATTTATTAGTGGTGAAGACTTGATTGATGTGTAAGCCTATGGTAACACCTTTCTTTGTGTTGATTTTGAGTGTGAGTGAATTGTTCCGTTACTTTATTCGAGTGACTACCCATGAGGACAAGTTGGGGTTTCTTTGGCTTTACCATTCTAAAAGTTGTGAACTAATGTGATAGGGTGAATTGTATGAACATTAGTGTGTGGAATATGTTGTTTGATTGCCCTTTGTTTTAAGTTACGACATATGAGATGAATCATAAGGTTGGACGTGTGTCATGTTTTTGGGTATTTTCAGTACTTTGCATACATGTTAGGATCATACATTTTGCATTTTGCATTTCATGGCTTAGTTTAGGTTAGTACGATGCTCGGGGACTAGCATCGTTCAAGTGTGGGGGATTTGATAGAAGCATATTTGGTTGGGATTTTATTGCTTTTTCAAAGTCATTTCTAGGGAGATATGCGCTTTTCTGGGGTGTTTGGTGTTGTTTTAGAGGATTGACAACGATAATGACTTAGAAGAGTGTTTGTGTCGTGGAAAACGTCAAAGAGAAGAGGAGTAGAAGGATGATGTTACCGTTAAAAGAGAAGAAAATTGTTTCACGTTTTGACGATTTTGAAATGTTGAAAAAAGAGTCTGGAAATGAATCATGCTATTATCCCACTTTGCTGCCGGAATTTGCACGTCACATCTTAAAAGGGAAGCTTTTTACTGTGGAAGTAAAACTCTAATTTCTCATAGGCCGGAAGCTTTTATATTTTTTATGGGTTAAATCCTCATGTTATTGGTTGATCATTAAAAGGGTCATGGGACCCATTGGCCAAGAAAAAATTGACGCGGAAAGCATGATATGTATTTTGATCATCGGAGGGGATATGATCAATCAGCTAGGGTACGGACCAAGAAGGAGGAACGGCTGAAACCTATATTTCCCTCCATTTTGTGTGATTAAACTACTGTATGAATTATTTTGTATATTCTACGATAATAGTTAGTTTCTAATTTCGTTTATTGCAGTTGAAGTATTATGAAAACTTCGATATAATTGACTTTGAGATCAAATTGTGCTTCTTTCTCGTTGATTTATTAGTATTTGTTTAACTTCTGCTAGAATTTCTTCACAATTATTAGTCACATTAATTATTTCTGCAGGGTAATGATATAACTAATTAATCGTTTGTCAATTGAAACGATAAGTCCATAATTGCTTATTAGTTTTAATATACTGACGTGTGGTATGATAGTTCTTGTTCGCTACTAGTTAATCATCTACCACGAAGATGAAGAAGCTAAATTAAAATTAGCCCACATGTATGGTAATATTCAAAACTGGGTCTCCCAACTATTAATGCTACCGGAACACCAAACTTTTATGACCGTGTGTAGGACTGTCTTTCGGTAAAAGTATAATTAACGACCGTGTTTTAATTATCGAATTTAGGAGACTCTGGTTACTTGACGCATGTCGGTAACTATAACTGGTTTATTAATAAAGTAACGAGTATTTTTGCATCAATGATCATTTGAGGAATCGAGATGGAAATAATCAACTTCAGCTGGAGCATTCCTATTATTGATTTTCGTCACTACTTGATATCCCAGTTGTCTCGGATATTAGAACAATTTATTTTAGTTATTACACTTTTAGTTAATTCACCACAACTTGGATTTTCATATTTTTGTTCTGAAAGAAATAATCTTCCGTTCCCTGAGAATTCGATCCTCGATTCCTTGTTTCCAGTATATTCATTATAGAGGTTGGATGTATTTATTTTTTGTGGTTTAACGACACACCAACTATTTTCCTTAATATGTGTGTATTTTACAAAACGAATGAAGTATTAAATAAGATGCAACTCTTATTCGGCAATCATCGATCCCCTCCCCCTCCCCCCACCCCAACCCCCACCCCAAAAAATAAAAAATAAAATAAAATAAAAAGCTCACATTCTTCGACGAGTCTAGCACTTTTTTCAGTACTTCAAATATTTTCATAAACACATTTTATGTCTAAATTATTTTACGTCTACACTACTATTTCATATATATGTAGACCACACACATGCATGAGAGATGAGACCATAAATATTGAGGAAGTCATTTGCCTTTGCGCCTTTCTTTTGATTTTTCTGTTACTATTCCTACCGTGTACTCAAAAAAAGTCGAAAACGAGTAGACCATGAATGTGTTTGCAGGGTTAAGTGTATTATTATTATTATTATTATTATTATTATTATTTTTTTTTTTTTTGGGAAAGACAAAGTGTATTATTGCATACATACTCCTGTGTATATACTCTTCCGTCTCATAATATAAAGTCTTTTAAATTTTTAGATTTTTCTTATATTATAAAGTTTTCTTACGATCCAATACAATATTAATTGAATTATTTTTATTTTCACACTAAACAATTCAATATTATTAAGTCAGTCCCATAAAACAATATAATATTTTGTCTTAAAATATTAAAAAACAAGTCATTTATGAGATTTCTTAAATGGTATGAAATGGTCAAAAGACCCAATATTATTGGACAGATGGAGGATGGTGGATCCAGAAATATGTTTCAGTTGGGTCATCGGAGGTTTTTGTTGCGAAAATTTATTCTATTAGAGTCATCGGCGAATCTTAAAGCTTACATTTTTTAAGTACAAAAAACGTTTTTTAACAACAAAATTTTATCATTTTAATACTAATATTTTTTTTATCAATATCTCGTTGATATACATACCTCCGCCTACGGGATGGAGTAACGACCACCGGCGAGATTCGAGAAATTTTTTTTTAGTATTAAAACCCCACGTTGATATATATACTCCGACCCTGGGATGGAGTATATATTATTAATCGTTGATCCTTCCATTAATTTGGTCGAAATTCAATGGCATACCACCAAACATTCTTGAACAAAGCAACTTTCGGCTTTCTTCTTGTCCTCATGCTGGGTACTACTCATTTTCTTTATTTTTTTATTTACTTGTCAATCCTGGAAAAAAAAAATTACTTATTTTGACAAAGTAATAAAAATTTGCATGTCTGTTTACAATTAATGTATTTTTCTTTTATGAATGTGACACTTTTGATGTTGGTGAGATCAGATGTGTTTCAAAACACTTCATTCTAACCAACTATTTACGGTTTGTTTTAATAAAATATTAAAAATTGCAGTCATCAATGGAGATACAGGAAGGTGCAAAACAACCCTCGGCATATGCGATTCCGAATGCGACAACGGCTGTTGTTCGAATAAATGTCTCCAATTTTACAACGGTTTACAGCCCAACGGTGGTTGCGAATCATACGGGACGAGCCCTCAGAAAATCTGCGTTTGCTATTATGACTGTTAAAAGGTTAAAATGAATATGATATACTTATTATTTTATGACGGATACAAATGAGTAAGAAATTTTAAATATTGGTCTTCCTGCAATAATTGTAATTTCCACCCCCCCCCCCCCCCCCCCGCCTATTTTCAGTTTCCTTTTTATTCGGTAAAATTGATACATGATTTGTTTAAATTAATCTCTTCTATAATAAAATTTCTAAGCAAATTATAATGATTTGTATGCTTTGAGCATAAAAAACAGGGCGGACTTATGTGGTTAAGAAAGGGCATGTGCCTCCATTGAGATCTGGAAAAAAAGAATTGTTATATTAAAATGATATAGTTTTGTTGCTAAAAAAGATTTAAAAAACATTACTAATGTCTCAATTGGATGTTTGAATCTGCTCTATTGCACCTACTGGGAATTTTTCGGGTCCAACCTGACTCGAAAACTAAATTAAATTTCTGAATACGAACCTGAGAATGCTGTTAAATTTTTGGATACGAACCTATGAATGCCATGAACTGAAACTGCTGATAATTTTTTTTTTCGAATCACGATGCCTCGACTTAATCATTTAGTGCGGAAACTGAAACTTGAAAAGACTTATATTTGATACATATTTAAATCATCCTTGTGCTACAACTATACAACATGCTTAATTACTACATCTTAGGTTTCACGCAACAACATAAATATTAGAACTTCTACTAACATAATTTCTAGTTACGGAGAGCTTCATCATACATCGAAAATACTAGTACTTGTGAATATCTATAACTTTGTCATTACGGATGATGAAGACCACCATGAACTCACGGAAGATTAGATAATCATTGAAGATAGTACCCCAGTTCCAAAAAAAGTCTACTGAGATGGGAGTAGTAGGGACAATAGCTACTTTCATTCTTGCCCGGCCACCTGATGCTACGTACTAAAGTTAATCATCTGTATGGTGGTAATGTAAAAGGTAAGATGTAACGCTCAACAAGGAAACATAGCATCAAAGAGTACTAGACCACCAGTGGTCATGGTAGAGTTCGAAGTTGTGTTTCACGAATGTGAAAATGTATAAGTAACAATATCATATCAAACACAAAGCATGAAACCAAGGTACTTAAATACCATTACCTTGTTACATAAAACATGAAGTATATAGAGAAGGGGTGAGTGCAGGAGATTCAAGCCTTGTATTTGCTACAGATTTGTGCCTTAGAACTTGGATGAGAAGAGAGGATTTGAGAGGAGAATATAAGAATGTGCTTAATTAAGGAATGGAAAGTGAAGAATATGGAAGCCTGACTCGTTTTAATGGGCAAACATGAAGGGAGGGGTTGCCAAAACTGTAAAGAACTGCTAGGAGGTTGCAGGAACCGAAAGGATTCATGTTTTTGGTTCAGAGCGCGCCGGCGCTGCACCTGCAGTCTGCAGCCAGCGCAACACTAGTCATATGTTGGCCTAGCAAATCGGTTCAGGCTGCCATCGCCTTGACCTTTGTGCTTTTACTCTTGACTAGGTTGAAATCTCTGCTTATCAGGGTAGCCCATTAGTATCACAAATAGCATCCATTTTAAACGTTGGAGACTCAGAGTTGGATTCGTCATCTTTATCTACATTATTGTGCCTGTATGTTATTGGAAATTTCAATACATTTGATGCACAGAAATTTGCCATATTCTCTAACAAGTTGTTTACTAATGCTGGACATAAATACGATACCACGAAGATCTTAACACAGGATTATATGAAGGTCGAAAATTCCAGATTCACAGAAGAGTTTCATTTTTCGGCTAGGAGGGTAAAAGTGTATTTTAATAAGTTAAAGGAGTCTGTTACTTAGTTTTTGCTTATTTCCCTTGTGTGCGCGCTATGTCGTCAATTCCCGGAGTTTCCTTTAGTTTGTTAGAAGTTTCCCCCCTTCTCCCCCTTATTTTCTGCATCTTACCTTTCTTCTCCGATTTCCTCTTCTCAATCCCTAATTTGAGTCTGTATTTTATGGCTAAATTACAATTATGGTTCTCTAACTAGACACATTTTTCGATTTTGGTCCTGGTTTTTCTCCGGCGACAATTTTAGTCCCGTAGTGGTTTTTTTTTTATAAAAATAGTCCTGAACGCCGGAAAGACCACTTACAGGACTAAAATTGTCGCCGGAAAAGACCAATTTTAGTCCTGTAAGTGGTCTTCCCGGCGTTTAGGACTATTTTTGCAAAAAAAAGACCACTTACAGGACTAAAATTATCGCCGGAGAAAAACCAACACTAAAATCGAAAAACGTGTCTAGTTAGAGGACCAAGATTGTAATTTAGCCGTATTTTACTGTAATTTGGAACTTAGTTCGTGCCAGTAAACAATGGCTAAAACAAAGATGAATACATGCAGACGATTGAAAGCTTTAAGAGATATATACCAACGTGACCTTATTCCGCGCGCGCACAACATAAAATAAAAATAAAAAAATAAAATATAAAAAAGTTATTTTACTCTAAATTTTTTCTGCACTTTCAGTAAATGCAAAAGACATACAACAAGTGCCTAATCTACAGATAAACAAAATCAATAAAAATGCAGGAAAATATGGAGGAAATCTACCTAAAAATAACAAAATATTAAATTCGAGATTTCTCTGATCCTCCTGAAAGCAAGAGGTATTGCATGGCATCATAAGGTTTAACACAGATTTTTCAAATCGCATTCTGAAAAACCGTAAGCATTAGGTATATAAAACCAAACAACATCAACTCTGTACCAATGAATATACAAATCAATTTACTAAATAATCACATCCAAATTACTTAGTAAACTGATTTGTACATTTATTAGCGAAGAGTTGATGGTGTTAGGATTTATATTCCTACTGCTTACAGTATTTCAGAATGCGATAAGAAAAATCTGTGTTAAAAACCTGATGATGTCATTCAAGGCCGATGATCCAAATCCAGAACAATTAAACCGATCCGAAAAAACGGAGCTCCGGAAAAAAAGTGACCTTGGCTTCTTTAATTCACTTTCTGCAAAGCTTCAAAAAGAGGGCTTTTGATTCTTCTTCTCCTTCAAGTACTGCAACATTCACAACCAAGAAAATAAATTAGAGGGATTATACAAATAAAACTTAAATAAATAAATAAAAAAAGGTAACTGAAAGGATCAGGGTCTCCTACCAGTCTACCTACTACCACCTCCAACTACAAGTCATATGGAAGTTAATTTAATTTCTTTCTTTCTATGGACTTGGGATTTAGATATAGATATAATAAAATTACTTTAAATCGATGCATTACTTTCACACATTATTATTTTTTTTTTTTGAGAGAATTTTTCACACATTATAAGAGACGTAAAGTGCTGATAAATTTCCACTTGTTAAAATGTGTTTTTTGTTTTGTTTTGTTGTAAGTTTCAATGTGTATTTCAAGTGTCACACATATTCATTATAAAGTAGAAATTGTCCCTATCAAACCTTAGTTGACGTGAAAACTTTTTTTTTTTTTTTTAGGGAAACTTGAAGAAATATGTCCGAAAAATTAAAGTTTGGAAAAATATGTTTGAAAAATAAATATTTGAAAAATATGTCTGCTTCCGACGCATGAGTGCCGCACAAGCACGGTGGCGCGATTAGTGATTTCGCCTCCAAACGCTTGAGAGCGTTGTTGAATTGTTGAATACTTGAATTAATATTTAGTAATATGTGTATATATATATATATATATATATATATATATATATATATATATATATATATATATATATATATATATATATATATATGTATGTATGTATGTTTTGGGTATGAAAATGATGAAATGAATTTGAATCTTAGAATAAAAATCATTTTTCGGTCGAATTTTTTTTTTCGTGTTAATAGGCCCTATTTTTTTTCTCCGCCTAAGGCCTCTCAAAACGTAGGACCGGCCCTGCACGGTGCGCCGCATTAGTGCTGCATGCGCGCCGCATGAAACGAGACATATTTTTTCCAAACATTAATTTTTCGGGCATATTTCTTCAAGTTTTTTTTTTTTTTTTAAGGTCACTCCTTCCATTCACTAATACAACCAACAAATTAATCATAATATCATGTCACAATATTATATTGTGCTCGTTGAGATTTATTAATTACATACGTAAAATTTGGGGAAAAAAGGTCATTAATTCTTGATTTAGGGGTATTAATCACTTGTTAGGTGGGCTTTGTTAATAACTAGCCTAAAGTGTTAAGGTAGTGGGGTTTGATTTCCTACTTTCGTTATAATTGTTCTCCCAATTGGGAATAATTAAATGAAATATTAATTCGTTCTTTGTATTATCTATATATTTACTTTTCGCAAAAAATATTGTACCCGTATCTAATACTCTTACTAATAAATTAATAATATCCGTCCCATAATATAAGTAAGTCCTTTTCTTTTTTTGTTTTTAATTATTTACGTAATTTAATGACGGGCCGTTTCGTCACTATAAACGTCTTTTAAAAAACATAATAAATAAAGTGTGTAAAGTTGTTCTAATTTTCATTATATTTCCCCTTATTATTTGTATACACAAAATAATCTTATAATTTTTTTTTCATTATAAGTATTTCTTTAAAAATTTATTTAAAAAAACCTAAACCATAGGCGGGCAACATTCCCACCAAAATCATTCCTAATTCCTTTTTTTTTCTAACATTCCTAATTATACACAAAACCTAAAAGATTTTCAGATCCAACCAAAAACCTAGAAAATGTTTACGCCTCCTCCGACGACTACTAGCTACTTTCTACCACCACCGATTTCGGCCTCTGTCCAAACGACCCCAAATCAATGGTCTTTCTGACGACCGCCCTTCTCCGTCATCTCTGATTACCATCCTCCAACATCTGAATTCACTAATTGCAGACGAAGTGGGTCCAAACCCTTCACTTTGAACTAGCGACGTGAAGAAGCTGGTATGTAGATACTTCGCTCTTGCAATCCAAGCCAAAGATGACCTCTCTGGCTATCTTCTTCGGTGGTCACTCCTACAAAGGTTGCAGGTCATGTCATCGCAGGTATTTTCCCCCAATTCATTTCCCCTCAAATAAGAATAAGAAAGCCCCTATTTTTACTGAAGGTTCCTTTTTTGTACTATAAGGTCCCCCCGATTAATCTTTTGTTAACTGGATTATTCACAGTAAGAATGTGATTTACTTTTTTATCTTTAATTTGGTGTTGTGAAAATATCTTCTTTTCATTATTTTTGTACTTAAGAAATCCATAGCTTCATATGAAAGATGGTATCTTTTACGAAAGATGACCTAGTTGTTACTATTGTAAAGGTTTTGGTGTACTCATTAGTGATATCAGGTACTTTTTGGTTTCGAATCTTCATTTTTCAAGAATTAATCAATCGCATTATTCAGAAAATGTCATATCGAACGGTTGAACTGAATAGTTTGTTTCGTATTTTTTACAGGTATACGTGCAATGTCGATGTCAAGAGACAGGTTAATAAGGGAAGAGGATCTGGCCGAGGTGTATCTTCGTAACCGGGGTGTAATTCACACCGGAGGAAACACATTTGACTCATTTACGCCTTTTCGGTGTTGGAGCACACCGCTGAGGAGGACTGACATAGTAATGGGATTGGTTTCTGTAGGGAGTAATGGTATTCAATGTGTTTCTACATTAACTTGTGTCAATATTCTCAGTATGTTGTGGTGCACTTCTCATATGCTTTAGCAGATTAACTTGAATTCAATTAAATGATGCTTCTGACTCCATTTCAATTTGTTGTTTAATCCATAACAGTTTGATTTTTTTTATTTCAGCATTTTCTCTCATCGTAGGGGTTTATGTTAGTATATAAGGTCTTTCTGATCATTTAGTTGTTGCTAGTAGTTGCGAGAAGATGTAGAATTCTATTTGATCTTACACCTTTGTTGTTAGATTTGGACTACACATTCTCAATTTCTTGATGAATTTGGTACTTGCAGGCATTTGAAGGAACTTTTCCTCCTTTCATAATTGTGTTTTGGAGGGATTAACATTGGAGGTTGGTTCTTCAATCGATTTGCAGAATATGCCTTTCAATGTTGCTGGTTTTCCGTGGGTAGCTTCTAACCCCAGTTCTATGGATTCCATGAGGCTAAATTCTGGTAAGCTCCTCCCTGCAATTCAGAATTTGAAGAAAATGAATTCTATAGTTTTTAATGTGGATATGGTTGATGCTATTGTCGCTCCAGTTGCTGAAGTTTTGATACCCATTGTGTTGTTGATTCTCTTGCTTCTTGTGTTGTTGATGGACTTTTATATAAACTGAATTTCTACCCCTTGCTGTGCTAAACTTGCTACATCTCATCCTGCTAAAATTTGCTGCAATATTCATATTTGTGCTGCCCTGCGACTCTGCCTCAAAAAGACTCCATATGGATGAACCTTGAACCTTGCTAAACTTGCTAAAGTGATTAACCTGCTGCAGAGTTGTTGTAATCTGTTTGATCTGTATCAGCTATCTGTTTTGTGGAATGAATTTGTGATCTTTGAGCCCTTGTCTATTTGCTGAATCTGTGCTGCTGATCCAAGTATTGGTGCTTGCCTGAGTTTGAACCTGTTATAGTTGTTATCTGTAGTGTTAGGCACCTTTAAACCGAGTTGGTGTTTCATATGCTATAGTCCTGTACCTGCTGCTGTTCATAAAGCTTGGCTGAATCCTTTTGAGTCCTGAACTATGTTGAATTAGTTTTTGATTCTGTGTTTCAGCTTTGTAGTGGTGAAGAGCTGTGTATTTCTTCTTGTAATCTGATGTACTCTACTTGAATATTCTTTGTTTTGATACTTTCTGTATTAGTACATTGATAAGGCTAAAAACGTTGTAATCTGTACTTGAACTTCTTGTTTAAATTACATATACCAGCACTAAATTTGTATCTCAGTTAGTTTGTTGAATCTGTTACAACCCTTTAAACTCGCTTGAATAGCTTTGCAACTGTTTCATACTCCATTGTTGTGCTGTGCATCGAAATGACCTTGTATTTTTATTTGCGATCGATGTATATTTTGAACTCGAATTTTTGGCAACTTCTTGATCCGTATTCTATTGATCTAAACTTGTTTGTAATTTTCTTTTGTTGACTAAGTTTGTTGTCATTATCTAGCTCCTTGATCATCAGTTTGCAAATTTAGTTGATATACCTTTTGGTGAAGTAATTTGAACCTGTATCCATTTGAATTAATTTGCAGCACCTTGTCTTATCTTTTGGTTAAATCATCTGCTAATTAATCTACTTATATCTTGATAATTTGAATATGCTTAATAGGTTTTGCATCAGCATCTTGATCATATGATTTTGATCAAAAGTTGTTTGATTCTACACAGTTCACTAAAATATAGTTTATAATATATTGATTTGTAATAAGTGTTTTGATCGCAAATAATCAATCTATTTGATCACTTTGGTTATACAACACAAGTGAATAGTTAATTAACTAAGCCTCCGCACTTAATTACTAGTACTTGTGTTAAGTAAGAAAAAGAGATTGAAAAATCACCCAACACTCTATTCATCCCCCTCTAGAGTGTTTACTTGCGCATTATCGATCCAACAATGAAATCTTCGAAGCATGTTCTGCCTGGCACTGTGAAGCTAACTTTGAAGAGTAATCCTTCTGTGGGTAAGGAAACTCCTTTTGTAGCTAATGCCTTTGAAGCTCTCAATCTTGATCATGTTCATGTTGAATGTGATGATTTGGTAGATGCTTCTGTTAAGGGGAAAGACATTTGTTCTGATTCTGTGCAGCAGGCTCCAACTTCTGGGGATAATGTGCAAGAAAAGGTGTTTAATAAGGGTGAAAAAGAGACTAAAAACAAAAGTACCCCCTAAGGGTAAAAAGGACTTCAATTCTGCTGCTAATGGTTCTTCATATGATACCATTGCTCTTGTTTTTCTTTATCTGTTTAGCTACTTGCTGGTGGCTTTATGTAATTATTTTGTGGATTCATACTGTTTGGGACTTGCTTGAGCAGCTCCCCCCTTTGCTGAGTTATTTTTGGGGATTTGCAGGACTGATTTTGTTGTTCTCTCAGAAAAATCCTCTTAAATCTATAAATTGGAAGCCACTTACACCAACCTATATGAGGGTCGTTTGGCAATAGGATGGTGAGATGCATTTTGTGGATTACTATGTCATTTTTGCAATGCTTTTTTGTTATTTTTGAACATTTCATTCATTTTGTCCTTGCTTAGGTTGTGCTTGGAGGTGGTCAAGATGCATCAGATGTTACGACTGATCTTCGTGTTGGGAAGATTGAGCCCAAGTTTTAACAAGGTGATATATGCTAATAAATTACATATATCTTTTTAGTTTCATAGCTCATGGATCCTTAGAGTTCATCCTGCTTGTGCCATTTGTTAGATTCTTCAAGAAGGAATTGGTGGTGTTAAAGGTGACTTTTGACCAATAAATGCTTTTGGTGATATTGTCAATCTTGTGGTTTGCACAATATAACATCTTCTACCGTGGTTAAATTATGACATCTTTTTTTTTTTTTTTTACGGATATTGTCTTTCTACCGTTAACACTTTATATAGACTTTGTTTTGTAATTGGTAAATCGAAACACAAAAAATATATTTTATTCATTTTTTTCGGTATAGGAAATGACCATGATACAAATCACGAGTGAGAACACAAGTTACTACACTTTTACATTTCTTGGTTTATTTAGCTTAGTCTGTCTTCATTGAAGATATAAATATTCTTCTTTAATTTCTGCAGAAACCTACTTTCTTCAAAGGGGTGACAACCATGTCATTGCTAGTTGGATCTTATGAGGTGACGACAACCATGTCATTGCTAGCTAGTTGGATCTTATCAGATTGATGCATTCAACAATTGAAAGGTTTTTACTTTATATGTTATAGTTGTCCATGTTGTCCATAACGTCGCAACTATGTATATTTTGCATAGACTAATCCAAATGGTTCAACATACAGCAGAGTGGTATATTTAAATGTATTAATTAATATTTTAATATTTGTTCATAATGACCAAATGGATATTTATAGAAACAAGGATTTAATGATGGTGAGATTGTAATATAACAGCAAATTTTATCGTCATTAAAGCATTTATTGTGATGGTATACCCGGTCATTACATGTCTTTTGTTGATAATGGCCATAGCTTATTAATGAGGGGTTTCCACTTATTAATGACGGTAATATCCATCATTAACTGGTAGAAACCTACATTCAACTTTAGTTCAATTGAGAGGAAAATAGTATAATAATGAGTAAATTACTCGTCACTAGAAATATTTTTATTGAGAGTCTAATCACGTCATTAAATCTTTGATATCTTTTATGACGAGACGATTTGCCGTTATTGAATGCTTTAACTAGAAGGGCGACAATGAGGGGGGCATGAGGGGAATTTCTCATCATTAAAAATCTATAATGACAAGAAAATGGCATATAATGGCGAGAATTCCCGTCATTAAAACCTGTTTTTCTTGTAGTGAAATGTAAGTCCATTTACAAAACCAATAAAGCATTTATTACATATTTCTCCTTCTACCCCTCATTATTATATACTCAACCACTTTTTAATATTTTGCATTAATATCAATGAAATGTCATTTTAGTCTTTTTAAACAAAATTAATGACAAATAACAAATTTAACCAACTTTCATAATATGTGTGAAAATGCCTAAAAGGACTTACATTTTGGAATGGAGGTAGTATTGTTTTGTGAGAATGACTTATATTTTGGGACACCATTAGAAAGCCAAAAAGACTTATATTACGGGACGAAGGGAGTAATTACTCCGGTCATATCAATAGACACTTGTCAAAAAAGGTGAAATAGTATGTATATATTACTCTATCCGTTTTATATATATATATGTCGCAGAGAGAAGATTCACACAAATTAAGAAAGTAGTTATTATGTCTCAAATATAGTGTTGAAAATGAATTTTTTTATTGGAGATGTAAATATTTTGTTGGTAAATGTTTTTTTAGTAATGAAAATGTATTTTTTTTTATTGGAGATGTAAATATTTATTGGTAAAGGAGGAAAAAATAATAAATGATGCCTTATTGGAAATGTACAATAGCAGATAAATAAAAAATAGTAAATTGTGAAATGTAACGGATAAAAAAACGGGGGGTAAGTATTAACGTTTTATCCGTTGGTATCCAGAGAAAAAGACGGTCTTATTTACATCACAATGATTTTACCAGTAAATAATACTCAATTGATGATTTAATAATCGAGTAAGGTCTATCAATTTTTGAAAATCATTTTTTTTGTCGTTTCTAAAAATCACACATGTACAAGGCATAACACGAAAAAGAAAAAATAAAATATAAACAACTGATTTCTAGCTCAAGTGTTGAATCCAAAACATATCACTCTGTGACGCCCCGTTCTAAGATACCGAGTCATTATCCGTAAAGAACGTCCGACACGTATAATATTAAATAAATATAACATTATACTCAAGCCTTACGTAATCGTATTTAAATTAAAGTGATGTGGAAGATAAATAGACTTGGGTAATAAATGCCAGATCCAAAACCGGGTAACAATGTTGTCAAACTAAAGATTGAAAGGTATCTTACAACATACGAGCTTGTTTTACAATGCCAATCCAAAGGGAGAAACTTATCTTACAAACAAAGGTACTTATCTTACCGAAGACGTAACAACTCTAACATTAAGTGCCGGGTGCCCCACTTCAGGCCTAAGGGCAGATCCTAACCCCAGGTGGGAGATCGGCCCCGCTCTCCCGACCACCACGGGTCGACTAGGTCGCCGCGGAGCTGGGCCAGTATAGTTTGGGCCGAGGCGGCCTGGGGGGATCGACGCAGGTCGGCCAAAGCCTCATTTATATGATAGTTAGCCCACGTGCTTATAAGATAATTATGGGGAGATCCTAAGGATCCTTTACCCATTAAGACTCTGATTTTTAATGTATCCATAATTATCCCTAAAATCATAGGGATTTACATGTATTAATCCTCAGGGAAATAATATTAATAATAATATTAAGTACAACTCCTTGCAGGACAAGGATTGAGATGAGACATCCTCTATATAAACAACCCTAAGGAACTACGAATGACTTGATTCCTGAAACATAACAGGATACGTAGGCAACTTGAGAGAGACTCTCAGGCTCAGTCTAAAATCACCCCAAAATCATCCTTGATTCAATCATCCCTAGATTAAATTGACCCGAAATTATACATGACAAAAGCCAGCATCGTCATTGCCGCTAGAAGGAGGGCCTTTCTATCGATGATGGATCAAGGAGTGGTGGTTCGTGATCAATTTAATGCCAAAAACGCAGTCTGATCGGTGGTTGATTGTCGGAAATTGAACCGTTGAAACAAGATTTCCACCGTTCATATTCAAGGATAAGGAGGGACTAACAAGCCCTCCAATTTTGGTGACGATCGGAGCCCGTTTAGATGCCCGATCGAAGCCGGAAAGTATCTGCTGTATCACCAAAACGCAGTCAGATCGACGGGTTATTTCTGGAGTTTCAACCGGTGGAACAGGATTTCCACCGTTCAGATTCAAGGATTAGGAGGGAGGAACAAGCCCTCCAAATTTCATGCCGATCGGAGTTTTTTTGAGTGCCCGATCGTCGGAAAGAAGTTGCTGCTGTATTATAGAAACGCAGCAGAACCCTAATCTACAGGTTCCAAGTCGGCTGAATATTCCCGACAATTGAACCGTTGGAACAAGATTTCCACCGGTAAGATTCAAGAATTATGAGGATCAAACAAGCCCTCAAAATTTTAGGCCAACCGGAGTTCGTTTGATTTCCCGATAATGACAAAGAAGTTGCTGCAGGGCAGCAAAAAAGCAGCAGGATTCTGGACAGCAGCTGCCAGATCGGCGGCTTATTCCCGGAGATTGAGCCGTCTAAAAAACAATTCCACCGGTCACATCGAAGAAAAGTGAGGGAAGAACGATCCCTCCAAATTTCGTGCCGATCGGAGTCCGTTTCGAGGTCTGATTGCCACCGGAAAGACACTGCTATGGCGCCCGAGAAAGCTGCGAATTATCTACCGTATCTAGCTATCCACGAAGCGAGTTCTCGAGCTCCAAGGATCGAGCCGAGCTCTTTAGCTCTCCAGGTTCTTACAATCGTTATTTGAAATTCTTATACGCTTTGTAAGCCTTTGTTATATATGCAATGTTTTTTATCACAATCACATTGCACCACAAATACTCGAGATATCGAGCACCGGCATTCGAGCTCTACGGACTCGTCCTGCCCTAAGACCGAACTCGGCTCGGCATCATATTATATAAGACCGAGCTCGGCTCGGCATCATATTTGGAGCTCTTTCGAGCAAATCTTTTATAAGACCGAGCTCGGCTCGGCATCATATTTGGAGCTCTTTCGAGCAAATCTTTTATAAGACCGAGCTCGGCCTCGGCATCATATTTGGAGCTCTTTCGAGCAAATCTTTTATAAGACCGAGCTCGGCCTCGGCATCATATTATATAAAAACGAGCTTGGCCTCGGCATCATATTATATAAGACCGAGCTCGGCCTCGGCATCATACTTGGAGCTCTTTCGAGCTCGGCCTCGGCATCATATTATATAAGACCGAGCTCGGCTCGGCATCATATTTGGAGCTCTTTCGAGCAATCTTTTATAAGACCGAGCTCGGTCTCGGCATCATATTTGGATCTCTTTCGAGCAAATCTTTTATAAGACTGTGCTCAGCCTCGGCATCATATTATATAAGACCGAGCTCGGCCTCGGCATCATATTTGGATCTCTTTCAAGCAAATCTTTTATAAGACCGAGCTCGGCCTCGGCATCATATTTGGAGCTCTTTCGAGCAAATCTTTTATAAGACCGAGCTCGGCCTCGGCATCATATTTTGAGCTCTTTCGAGCAAATCTTTTATAAGACCGAGCTCGGCCTCGGCATCATATTATATAAAACCGAGCTCGGCCTCGGCATCATATTATATAAGACCGAGCTCGGCCTCGGCATCATACTTGGAGCTCTTTCGAGATCGGCCTCGGCATCATATTATATAAGACTGAGCTCGGCCTCGGCATCATATTTGGAGCTCGCAACTCCATAATGGCAAGACCATTCCACGATGTTGGCATGCCAACAACCTCTGCAAATTACGTGTCTAGGACAGGTTCCAAACTTTATTAAATTGCTTAATTTTTTCAGTTTTAATTTTGCTACTCTGTGTTATCACACTCATATTATTTCAATAGCAAATATCTTTTTCATTATACGTGATGGCTTTGATCAAGTTTGCAAAAGTTCAAACTTCCCAAATCTGCTGGTCAGATATTTCGAACTGAGTACTGTAGGTCAGACTCTCAAAGTTTGCAAAAGTTCAAGCTTCCCAAATCTGCTAGTCAGATATATCGAACTGAGCACTGCCGGTCAAACTCAGAAAGTTTGCAAAGGGAAAGCTTCCCAAGTATGCAGGACAAATAAATTTTAACTGAGGCCCGCAGGTCAGACTCAGAAAATTTACAAAAGACAAACTAATTAAATCCGCAGGACGGACTCAGTGTAATTTCTAAGTTCACAAATGATGAACTAATTAAGTCCGCAGGACGGACCAACCAAGCTCTGCAGGTTAGGCTTTAAGTTCACAAATGATGAACTAATTAAATCCGCAGGACGGACCAACCGAGGTCTGCAGGCCAGGCTCTAAGTTCCCAAAGGATGAACTAATTAAGTCCGTAAAATGGACCAACCGAGCTCTGCAGGTCAGTTTTTATAAAGTTTACAAAGGATAAACCGTTTGAATCCGCAGGACGGACCAACCGAGCTCTGCAGGCCAGGCTCTATGTTCTCAAATGATGAACTAATTAAGTCCGTAGAACGGACCAACCGAGCTCTGCAGGTCAGGTTTTTAAAGTTTACAAAGGATAAACCGTTTGAATCCACAGGATGGACATCGGAGCATCAAAAAAAAAACTAAGGCAAATGCTTTAAATTGAGTATACCATCCAAAAACTATTAAGTTATTGCATGGCATACTGGAGGGCTGGAAGAGCATATCAGATGAGCAGACAGCCGAAAAAATTGCAAGGAAAACAGCCGTACCCATGTTAGGTTTATACAAAGCCTTGTAAGGAAAACCTCTAAAGCACCATTGAAGAAGCGAGACTTACCTATTTTATGACCATAAGGCCGGTATCAGCCAACTGCTGATCGGACAATTTATTCGACGAGGGTTATGAGACTGAAAACATGTTCTCAAAAACCGTTCCACCTCAGAAGACGTGGGCACGGGTGACAGCGTCATGACAATAACTCTGCCACCTGGCAGAGTAGGTCATTGTAAAATTCTACTACAAGTCTAGATGACAGTGACCGAACAACACCTATAACAGATCCGACCTCACAACAAGTAGTTCAGTCAGATCTCGGGGGCTTATGACGAGGGTCGGACTAGCCTTCGCCACGTGTCATCTATATAATGGCCAACCATTAAATGAAGACATAACAACTCTAACATTAAGTGCCAGGTGCCCCACTTCAGGCCTAAGGGCAGATCCTAACCCCAGGTGGGAGATCGGCCCCGCTCTCCCGACCACCACGGGTCGACTAGGTCGCCGCGGAGCTGGGCCAGTATTGTTTGGGCCGAGGCGGCCTGGGGGGATCGACGCGGGTCGGCCAAAGCCTCCTTACCAAGCTTAGCGTACAAGCCAAAATGAAAGTACAACATGTTTTAACGTAATTAAAGAGTATGAAGCTTCAAATACGATAGTATAATGAAAAAAACATGATAACAAATCTCCAAGCATACCAATGCCCACTCAAACATCATCATAATCCGGATCATCCTGCAAAACTTCTCGAGAAGAGAAACATCTGAAAATGCAGATATGGTAAGTACATTGAGTTCTTAGCAAGAGGTATAAGCTATGGAACATATAGTTTTATAATGCTAGGAAGTAAAGACTTAATTATTTAAGGTTATCTTTATGAAATTGACAAACTCTAAGTATCACTTTATTCTCATTACATGTTGTGAGTTTCCTAGTTGTTTCTAGCTTAGCTTATATGTGTTATACGAGGAATTCAAGGCACTCTTGTTTTAGGAGCACTTATCACTCATCAGGGTGAAACAAACTAAAGAATCGCTCCAACGGTCTCGAAATAGTCCCGTTAGTGTGTGTGTTCGACAGAGTTGTCCACTTTGACTGACCATCGTTGTGATCGGCGGAGTTTGTCCACTTTGACGGACCACATAACACATCGCGATATTATACCATGCCTCACCAAGAATTACAAGATATTTATGGCACGTTTAGATAGATGGAATGAAATGACTATGTTGGAATGGAATGGAATGGAATGGACTTGATTCCATTACTACGTTTGGTGCACGTTGAAATGGAATGTCGATGGGTGATGGGTGGTGGCGGCAGCGGGATATGAGAGGTGATTACGGTGTGTGGTGGCAGAAGCGGGTAGTGACATCGACAGGCGACGGCGGTGAGTGGTGATCGTGGTAGCAGTGGTGGCGGGTGATCGGTGGTGACGGTGGTAAGTAGTGATCGTGGTGGCGGTGAGTGATCGGTGGTGACGGGTGATCGCTGGTGATCGTGGTGGCGGTGGTGGCGGGTGATCAGTGGTGACTGTGGTAGGTGGTGATAATAGTGGCGGCGGGTGATCAGTGGTGACGGTCGTGGTGGCCGTGATGGCAGGTGATCGGTGTTGGATGGTGATCGTGATGGTGGGATGGCGGTTGATCGATGGTGACGGTGGGGGGTGATGATCGTGGCGGCGGGTGATCGGACGGTGGTGAGTTGTGATCGTGGTAATGCATTCCATTCCATCCCATTTTTGATGGAATGAAAATGACCCGATTTCATTCCATTGGAATGAAAAAGATTTTCATTCTTCTTATTCAAACACGTCAAAATGATGGAATGGAATGAAAAAAGAATTCCATTTCATTCCATTCATGCAATACAAACACGCCATTAGTATTTCAACTAGGAAAATATGTATGTTATTAATCATTACCTAACCACCTAAGTCATCTCAAGGAAAAGCTCACTTAACAAATCTAATCATTCATCTTAGACATCTAGACTCTAGCCAAGACTAACACATACACTTACATTAATAAATACTAATTCATCAAAGCACAAGGTCAATTCTAATCTTCGAGCGGTCCCGAACTTCATCTTTTTGAGAATTCATCCGGTGTCGGAACTAATGCATCATAAGCATATTCATGACTTTGCTATGTTAATTTATGTTGTTTATACCATATTAGGAAGTTTAGATACCAATCCCAACTTACCAAACTAAAAAACACAAAAACAAGCAAAACAACACTCCAGGACCTTAGGCCCACGCCCAGGAAATCATACCATGGGTGTTGAGAGTTTCCTGAACTCTCTGTACTCATAATTAGCCAGAGCACCTAGCAAACTGTATGCCAGTTCCTAAGGGGCTGGCAACACACCGGTGTTTTTGCCTTTCAAACATCAAAATCAAGGCTCTTAAGCACCAAAACAACATCATACAAGCAGCAAAACATGCTATACACTCTATATATCAAGTAATAATCCCTAAACAAGTCATCTACAACAAATTGGAACCATATTACGTAATCTAAATATCATAAAACTTGACTTGATCAATATGAAAACCCTCTTATATTGAATTCAAGCCAAACCAAAGCAAATTTTGAATCAACAACAAATCCTTGAAAACCTTCAACCAAAACCTAAAAAAGCATCATCTAATCTTGAATTAACTATGGACAAAGATTTCTAAACTTGAAGAACTACAAATTGATCAACTTACAACCTTAGAACAAAATCAGAACTCCAAGATTCCAAAATTAGGCAAAATCATACCTTTTCAAATCTCCGAAACTTTGATAGCAAAACGTTGCTTGTCTCACGAGGATTCCGAAACTTAACTCTAATACGAAATTCTTCAAACGGTTGATGAGATACCAAAACGTTACTTCGTGGTCCTAATTCACCACACATAATTTCGGTATACATGAACATACCACATAAAAACCTCCATATATAATAATAGACAAAATTAGATCCTCCAAGAATACCTATAGAAGGGTGATTCATTTTTTTAATTTTTTTTCTCTTTATTATAAAAAACAATCTACAAAGTTCTCGGGCCTAGAAGACACGTATATGATGAGCATGACACATTCGTCAGGACACATGTCATTTTTTAACATGCTATGCGAATACTATATAGCGAAAGCTCAGCATGTAAGATTTCTATGTACCTGCCGACGTCGTCTACCTCTATCTTTCCCCTCATTTCTGCATAGAAACAAACGATCCGGATCCCTGTTCATCACCCGAAACCGTATTTGATAATGGCATTGGAGTGGGTAGTTTTAAGCTATGCCGCCGGAGCAGAGGCTATCATGCTCTTGCTCCTCACACTTCCGGGTCTAGGCCCGATCCGAAAGGGGTTACTCACCGTTACCCGCAATATCCTTAAGCCGCTTATGACTGTGGTCCCATTCTGTCTATTTCTTGCATTAGACATCTACTGGAAGTATGAGACCCGACCAGGTTGCGAAAAGTCCGAATCTTGCACCGCATCGGAGCATAACCGTCATCAGAAGTCCTTGATGAAGTCCCAGCGTAATGCACTCCTGATTGCTGCTGCTCTTGTTTTGTATTGGCTGCTTTATTCTGTTACTGGGCTTGTTGTTCGGCTCGAACAGTTGAATAAGCGGGTCGAAAAGCTCCAGGCTCAGGATTGAGCGTGTTCGAATCGGATCTTTTTGGGTTTTTCTTTCACAGTTTCTTGAAGCTATTTTGTTAGCTTTGTTTCCTATTTCACAGTTTTTTTTTTTTTCCTTTCTTGTTTAATCAAATGTTGTATCAGAGAAAATTTATGTTTGCTGCTGTTTCAAAGTAATTAACCTCACTTTGCTTGCTTAAGCCTTTTGAGCTGTATTCATACTATAAGTAAATAATACTTGTTTCACGAATGCTAGAAATTTTTGTGCAGTAGTCTTCATTATTGTTTGAAGATGAAGTGTTGAAAGAGTAGTTTATGCAATGTGTAATATGGATTACTCCAACAGATGATCCAGATGAAAAAAGAGGCTCCATTTGATGTTCTTATCATCGTTAAAGTCTTAAAGGACATTCATGCTGTTTCGGGTTGTATACGAGGGTTGTAAAATTGTACATTTTAGCAAGAATCTGAACCTTATTAGGCATAGTATGGCTTCTTTTGATAAGAAACTTTATACTCCAGCCGTCTGTTAGTAATTTTCCTTCATGGATCTTGCCTATAATCCCTGAAGAGAATAGCGTTAGTCCGCTTGACTTTCTCTGTCTCGCTGTACTTGTAATTTTGTACTTTTTGTCTTCTCATCCGTTGGGGAAAAAAATTGATTGGATGAGAAGGAACCGATGATTGAGTCGATTCCATGATTATAAATTCTTAAGTCATTTTCATTTTGGGTGAAACAGGTTTACTAATTCTCTGATTTCCAGTTAGTAAGAGGTCTTTTGAACTTAAAAAATAGACCCTAGAACCTAAATAGAAGCTAAAAACGTGTATCATGAGCACGTGCTCTAATCCTCTGAGCTACATGCCCCACCTCGTCTTTAGTGGATCTGTTCTGGGGAGTGATTTGGTTGAGTATCGATGAGCCAAGGAATTTATGTCAAAACACCAAATCCAAATAAAATTGGATCTTTTTTTTTTTTTTTTTTTCCTTAAGGAAGTGCATATCTTATCCGGATCTTATTTCACAATAATAATCAATGAATTTCTTTCGTTTTGAAAAAAAGGAGAAAAAACCATAGATGTTCTTAAAAGCAACTTGTCTTCATTAAATTTCTAACAAAGTTCATTTAAATGGTCCAAGTTTCTACTACTTCATGTCAAAGAAAAAAAAATTCTTCTACTTTTTTTTTGTGACTTTTAACTATTTACTTAGGGTAAGGGTTGGGGTTGGGGTTGGGGTTGGGGTTGGGGTAATTTTGATGCATATACTCTGTATTATAGCGCACCGTCAGATGATTGTCATCTATATAAATTAACAAAACAGTTTTTGTTTTTTCTACACGCGTGGCAGTTATCCGACAATCTGTTATAATAGAGAGTTCGTGCATCAAAATTTTTCAAGGGTTGGGGTTGTTACAAAAAAAAAATAAAAAAAATGCTACTGGCACAACGAAATAACAAAGCAAAATATCGATGACACATTGGGATATCTTGTTATGATTTGTTATGCACGTCGTATCTTTAATGACAATAGAATGACCCATGTTGTTAACATTGATTTCCATCTAAATTATGCTTAAAAGTAAAGATTCATGTAGTTATTTTTTGCCGGTTTGTATTGGCATAAATTTTTTATTGTTGACACCATAATTGCTTCCTGTACTCAAAAAATTACTCAAAGATATTTTTTTGCAAAATAACGTCACTGACGTTGGTTTTCGATAATAACATCACTTCATTAACATTAAAGTTTATAAGAGTGTCATGGATAAAAAAAGTCAATCCACTATTATGTCATTTTGTCAGTCTGCGACTCTGCGCCACTTTATTTTCCTTTCTTTTTTTTTTTTTTTTTTTTTTTTCTTTTCATTTTCCATATCGTGGGAGCTGTTCCATTTCCCCACCGGTCCACCTTATATTCTTTATTTATTTTTTCGTTCATTAATTTGCACTTTTTCATTCCATAAAACAATATTGGTAGGATTAAGTCTAGGAATTTGTGCCTTAAATTTTTATATTTTTTTTTTAATTTTGTGAAAGTCCAGGAATGTGTGTCTCTATTTTGTGTAGTATTATCTCCGTCCCAAAATAAATGTCATATTTTAAGGTTTCACACATATTAAAAAATGTAATTAATGTGTTGTATTTTATATTACATTGACATATTTACCCTTCATATTTGTTTTGGGGTATGAAATAATTGCCATAAATAAATGTTGGACCAATGTTATCTTTGAAAAATATACATTAAATGATGCATTGGTAATATAAAGTGACATTTTTTATGAGACAACTGTTTTCTAAAATGTGGACACTTATTTTGGGACGGAGGTAGTACCTTAAATTTTTAATTTTTTATTAGGACAATTTTCAAATCTTTTTTTAAATAATATGATAACATAATACTAAGTGTTATAAAATGACACATCTTTAAAAAAAATATACGTTTTCAGAAAAAAAAAAAAAACACATTTACCCATTTTCTTCTACTCGCACTATTAACATTTTTTTGTTTTTCTCATTATTTTTTTGACGAAAGAGATTTTTTGTTCGGGATTCCGGTCGGGGTGGGGCAACCATCCCTCTTAAAGGAAAATATATGAATATGGGCAAACGACCCCCTTAATACATTTTTTTATTTTTATCATTTAAAAATTTTATACACTAAATTTTGATCATTGATCAATTATATTTCTTAAATATTGACCATTGACCCATATATGTGTGTGTATATATATATATATATATATATATATAACTAAATCATTAGAAAAAAATATAATGTACTGCATTCGATCCCTTACTCGTGTTGTTTAATTCCTACAAACCTCCCTTAGTGTTGCGGGGATGAGTATCGAACTCTAGTTCTCACTAGTAAGTGCAATAAACGTTACCGTTAGTCCGATTCTCTTTTCTCCCTCATTTTCAAACACACAAATTTTTTCATTTCTATTTTTTTAAATAATTAAAATTTCACCATTTTTGTTCATTCTATTCGTTTTGATACATCGTTTCATATCATTGTATCATTATTAATATGATTCGTGATCGAAATTCACAGTCACTAGTCAATTTTGAACAACATTAAATTTTGATAGTGAAGCAACAAATTTCAGACATTACGTCGGAACATGGTCATGTTGCTTTTATAGATAAATTATATTTGTTTCTTGATCTTCAATATAATATGCGCATTTGAATATTCAAAAAAAATATAAAAAAAATATGACAGCATGACATCTCCCAAATTTATATTTATATTTTATCCTTCATCCTAACTACCCATATATATACTAAAGTGTCTATTAGAAACCAATATTTCATTTAATTGTATATTGTTTCCATACATACACCTACCCTACCACTTAATGTTTGTATGTTCATTTCATATTTTGAAAGATAAATTTATTATGTAATAATGGTATATATGTCTATTAATATTTAAAATACAACACATTAATTTTTTTTAATATGTGTACAAAATAAAAAGTAATATATTGACGGAGGTAGTATATTATAAGGACATTTTATTATACAATCGATTTCATAATTAGGTCGGATATATAAAATAATTTGATGAAGGAATATCATTTTTGGAGTTATAGTATTTTATCTTGTTATCAAAATGAATATACATATAGTATAGATATACACACGTGTGACTATATATACTACAACTCTAATGCTCAATGCTACTATAATGTTGAATTGGTAAAGGGAAAGTATCACAATATTATGGAAAGAGAAATAAAGCTTTTCATTTTTTAGATTCCCACAATGGACCTTTCAGAAAATAAAAAAATAAAAAAAAATAGAAGAGACCGACAAGATTACAGCATAGTCAGTTAAAGTAACTAGGATGGAGAGAGAAAGAAATTTTACATTCAGATCATTGTATATGAAGCACAATTCCTCCAATATATATATATACAATGATCTGTTTAGTCTGTGCGTAAATATACAATGATTTGTATATATATATGTTTAGTCTGTACGTAAATATACAATGATCTGAATGTAAAATTTCTTTCTCTCGATAATATATATATATATACTAGCAAAATGCACGTGTGTTGCACGTGTTTCAGTTAGACGTAAGGTGTAAAATTGAAAATTAACAATAAAATTTTATATAATAGAAAATGCTATCGATTTAGTGGTTGGCGCAAGGAAATATTGATATCAATTTTTTTTATCGATTTAGTTGTTGCAGGTTCGTTTGTTGCTAGTATTGCTCGATTTGTAATGTGCTATGCTGAATATGCCTTCTGTGTACAATTGATTAGACAATTTTCTGATCCTCATCATTATTTTCATCATATTGAATGACAATTTCTTTAGGTACTTTTATCTTCACTTAAGAGTTTATTGGTTCTTCTCCACATCTCACTCATAAGAATTCGATGAATTGTAAATCCCTTCTTGCTATCATATTATTAGTTGGTGATAGTTTTTCCATTATCGGGCACAAAGTATGACTTCATCAAACTTTCCTCTATTATTTGTAGTATTATCTGTAGTATTATCTCTTTAGTAATTCTACATTATTCATCCCATATAATTGGACAAGCTCTCTTTAGTAATTCTACATTCCAATTCAGAGTAGTATATCACACACTCTTGTTTTTTTCGCATTAATTGGAATTTTAAGGTGTGAGTGAGTTGTTCGACCCTTAGGCATAATTCCTCCTGCAACTCCTGATGTCGCTCTTGCTATTGATATCTTATGTCTTCTTTGATTTGCTAGCAATGCTCTGTATAAATATGTTTTTCTCGTGCAACCAGGACCATCAATGAAATACACCGTACTTTGTCCTTTATTTACCTTATCAACTTTTTTTTTTTGAAAAATACTTTGTTTTTCATAATTAAATTTTAGCTCCGTATCAAAATCTTCTTAATGAACATCTATTGATAATTCATCACAAAGATCTTTATGTTGATTTTTTGTAATGATGTTATCTTCTGGTAGACTTGGCAAGTTATACTTAAAGTCTTTACCCATACTTTCTAGAAAGTAGCTTATAGACCGTAAAGTTTTATTCATAATCAAAGTTGTTAGCTTTATAGAGTCTAGCATAAAATCTTCTGACATTGGTTCCCAATACATATCGCATTTGTACGCTCACAATAAACTAAAAGAGTTGCAACGGTATTCTTAATGCAAGAGGCATTTGGAAGGCAATGGCTCCACTCAAATATTCTGAGATTCTCTTATCATATTCTAGTAAACATTTTTTTCCACAGCTTATTTAAAAACTATTTCATTTATGTTGTTCACTTTTTGTAAATCTTCAAACGACGTCGCTCGTCTATATTGAACGGGCAGTAATCTAAGATAATATATTTCTCCTTCAGTTGGATTTGCACCATTTGTGTGGTCAATAACATCTTTATGTTTTATCTCTCTCCAATACTTTTGTGAGCTCATTCATATAAAGAATTATGGAATTTCCCAATACAAACATTTTTTTGGCCTTTTGTTGTGTGTGGATAAGGGTAAAGAATTTGTGGACATCATTTTTTTTATGCAAAGTCATTTCAAACAAGATGTTGATTCTTCTAATATGAAACACAATTTACCCCGTGGTGATGAAGTTGGAGAGAAATAACGGCCGATTTCATGTCATTCAAATGAAACTCAAATATTCTCATCATTGCTTCTGAGCAGGTGCCTATCTTATGTTTTGAGATCTTTTCATTTCATCAATAATAAGACCGTAATAGGAAAAATAAACTAAACCACGATCATAACCTTTATAAATATACTTGTATATGTACTTTACCTTCACAATTCATTATGAATGTCCGACTTTATATTTTGTTTGAATGTGCTGTTCTCGCTGGAAAGAAGAAAAAAAACTTCACAATTCATTATAATCATTTAAGCTCTAAGAAATGAGTTTTTATAAGTTTTCCTTGGTCCTAAGATTTTAGTCATTAGTCAATAGTGAATTTATCTATCAAATTCAACATTCTACCTACTTATGTAACTTCAATTGCATCCTAGAATAACAACTCTAACCACTATTCACTTATTGAATACAAGCTACCATGTTATACAAGCTATCATAAGTTACATAATAGTACTGTAGAATACAATTTCCCATCTGACGGTGAAAATGAAGAAGATCTGAGTTATATAATGAATAGCGTTTGTAATGTGCCATTGACATCATTTTTGTCTAGTAAAGAATCTTTTTGTTTTTCCATTGACTCCATAACATTCTGAGTGTATCATGATCATACTCGTTCGCTTCTCTCCGAGTGTTATCATGTTCCTACTCGTTCGCTTTAGGGGACTTTGATTTTGTATTTTTCAGGTTATGATATCATCAATGGTTACAACTTATATTTCTTCATTTACATTTGTGTTCAAAAATGTGATTTCACTAAAGGAATATACAACAAAATCTATGATATAAACTTTAAGGTGTAAATTAACTCAAATCAATCTTCTTCTAATTCCTCGATTCTTTTACTTTTTGGATTTTAAGATGGCGTTGTTGCTCTATCGTATTAGTAGATTTAGATTTCTTTACCGTTTTTACAAATCGAAACAAGGAACAATTATTAAAAAAATGATATTTCAATACGATTTTTTTTGTCTTTCATTCCAATTTCTCTTGAACCTAATTCACGTATCATTTCTATTCACAACACTTCTTTCATCACTTTTTCGTTTTCTTCTGGTTTCCATGACACTTTATTATCTTGTTGCGCCCTTTTTCCGCTCATTTTGGATATTGTGTTTTTTTAAACTTCCTTTTGTAAAACATCTTGGACAACTTCAGTGTAGATTCAATTAGTATAAATCACTTGAATTAGTAAAATAAAGAGGCAATAGATAAACATGTATATTATATAAAGAGTCATGTACCCTTCATTATGCCTTTATTTTGGATGAATCATAAGAATAAGGTCAATGATAATTCTACAACAAAGTCAACATATTTTTAAATCATGGATAATGATGTGAGACATATTGATTTTTATAACTCTCATAATAATCAATGGTGTAAGAGTGGATTTGTGACATTTAATCGTGATCAATTTGTTGTTGAAAAAACATTTTCCTCTTAATAACACCCTAACATATTGATTTTTTTTTTCTTTTGTTAAAATTATCTTTGACACTTATTAAAAGTTAAAGAATAAAGATTAAAGGTGAAAGATAGAGGTACTATTCCGCCCCAAAATATTAGTCCCTTTAGTGCACCAGATTATCCACCATTTTAGGTTTGCACACAATAGATTTTTATTTTTTTTTTATATTTTTTTTTTATATTACTTCAGAAACGTAATAGAATTTAACAAACTCGCAAATCCAGAACAAATTATAGTATGTCCTCGCAAATGTAAGTCCTCGCAAATTATAGTATGTATTTTCGGGGTTTTTGCTCTTTTTTTCACCATTGGAGAGTATTTATTATATTTTTCTTTCTTTTACCCCGATTTATTATATATTCATATATTTTTATGACTATTATATCAATGAGAATCAAAGGGTATTCTTAACTTTTATCATTAAAATTAATGATACTTAAGCATTTTTTATTCCGTGTGAAAATGTCTAAATGAATTTACATTTTAGGACGGATGTATTATTATAATAATATATTTAACCAAATTATTATGTTTATTGAGATTGAGATAAATTTATGTTGATAAGCTATCCGCCAACAGTAATCAAGATAGACCAATAATAAAAAAAGGAAACTTATACTTATCTTTTTTTAGCTTTATCGTTTTTTTTTTCTGAAATAATTACCGTGCTTTTAAATATATGTGTTTCTTATCTTAATTTTTTAGCTTTCACGTGTTGATGTATCAAATTTTTTATTAGTTAATATATTTGTTGGAGGGAATATAAAAAAAATATTTATTGGAATAAATTAATTATGTAGAAACTTTTTTTTAAGTGGGAAACACTCGAGGGGGAAACACTTTTAGGGGAAACACATTGGCTCTTTTAATATAGTTAATGATTAATGATATATATATACACACTCTCACACACACACAAAATGTTTAGTATGTATATATACAATATTCGTAAAATCTAACCATGTGTGTGTGTGTGTGTCTATATATAAAGATATACAAATGGTTAGTTTTTTCGAATAGAGTTTTTTGCGTTGTGATGCCTAAAATAAACCTAACCACGTGTTTACAATAATATTTAGACAGTACAACACAACAAAAAATATTCAGAATAACCTAACCATTTGTCTATATATAGACACATTGTCAGGTTTTTCCGAATATTGTGTTTGTTGTGTCGTGTCCCACGGGAGACTCAAAAAAAATTCGTGTCTATACGGACACGACATTAAATACATGTATTACGGTGACCACGATTATATAATTTATCTATGCTATCCCGCATAACGTATGTATATATGTATATATCATGTGTATATAATATGTCGTGTGTATTTTATGTATATGTTTCTATTATGGGTTGGTAAATCCGTGTGCGTGTTGTGTTGAAATTCTTTATCGAAAAATTTCATCAATATATAAATAGACGAGTAAGGATAGCCACAACGCATTTACACACAACGGATTAGCAAGACAACAATCATCTATGCGCCTTCATTGTTGTGGGACCTAGATCAATCAATTAAAATCCCACAACAATGAAGGGCATAGATGATTGTTGTGTCAATCCGTTGTGTAAATGCGTTGTGACTCTAAATAGATTGTGATATATAAATAGACTGTGTTGAATTGCTCTCTCGCCCCGTCAATAAGGATTTCTAATTGTTATTGCCGGATCCCTCCAATATTATGTACATACGAAGACAATTCCTCCAATATTATATACACGAAGCACAATTTCCGTACGTAACAAGTCCGGAAAAGCCGTTCGCCCCATCAATAGCATCCTTTGATGTTATATACGGAATTTAGTCATTTCACACACATAATAAGCCCGTGAATTGCCCTTCCTGTATATATATTGTAGGAACACATGTTTTCGGCCTCGGCAATAAAATTCAACCTATAAAAAAAGTCAAGCCTTTTGTTAGGCCTGAAAAAAAAAATTTCCCATAATAGTTGTTTAAAGTAAATGGTATGGGTCCCACTCCGCAAATGGAGCTCCCAGGTAAGAGTGAGAGTGACCCCTGTTCTTCTGATTTCTGCATAGAAAACAGTCTGCTATTGAATTTCGGGAAGAGATTGTAATAGAGTTCAATTTGACAATTGCCGTTTCCGCCATTGTCCCTGTTCTTTGCAACTACTGGAGGCTCTTTCTATTATCCTCCTCATCATCACACCTTTCATCGGCAAGTTCTTCTGCTTTCATTTTCTTTTTATTTTTTATTTTATAATTCGTAGGGGTCTCTTCACACGGTTGGACCCAGTGATGTGGTCCTGATTATGTGGCCATTCACTTTAGTGGAGGTATCTATCAATCTATCATATTGCAATCCTCCTAAGTCCTAACACAAGACATCTGTATCGCACTTTGTTTAGTGGTACCCCTTTTTGTTGATAAGCTTTTTCCTCCATTATTTGACAAAGAAAAAGATTCTTTTGAAAGAGATACAATCACTACCCATATTGCATTATTGCTCACTTTATCACAAGACTGTAGTACTGAAATTGTGTTACTGAACCTGTATTGTTTGTTGATTCCTTGTTTTCCACATTATTGGGCTTATCTTTATTATTCCAAACAATATCATCAAACATTGCTAAGATTTGTCAAGTTATTCACTTGGATATCTGAATGGAGGAAGAGGTATTTAACATTCCCTCATATTTCCAATTGATTTATGACCACCTCTCAATTATTCAAGAGCATTTCATGAAGGATGATAATTTGCTAAACCCAATTCCTAGGCCGGTCCGGTTCAAAGCGGAAGTCGGATTCCTGAAAACGTTTTCTTTTTGCCTTGAAACTTGGAATTCTACTACTACTGATGATGAAGAAATCATGGAAACTTTGAGATCTATGATCGTTCCTCTTAAAGTGATATGGCAGGAAGAACAACACCAAGGATTATTATCTCTTCTCAAACGCATGACTGGAACGCAGCCAATCGACCACCAAGTTTGCCGATCAGCATACTTTGAATTGAAAACCAAAGTTCAACAGAGTAAACTACTAATTAAAGGTTGGTGTGAAAATCTAATGCAATTCAAGTTTCCAGTCTCTTACAGCTACAGTAGAATCTGGTATTTGATTCGTTATCTGGAGAAGAATCTGGACGATTTATCCAACACGCACAAAGTTGCCAAAATTGTTCAACTGAAGAAGCCAATCGGTATCTTGAAAGCCAAGATCGTATTTCTTGAAAAATCATTGAGCATCTGTAAAAGTTGCCCATATGGGTTGGATAACAGTGCAGGGCAGCAGTTTCTGAATTTTATTGGTGATTTTACCAGCAGTGCAATATGCTTAACATGTTTGTATTGGACAAAAGAAGCCAATGAAGAAATCGCGACTGAAATGAACATTGTCCTTTTTGATATGTTGCAGAAGTTCATACCTTCCGCACCCGTTATTACAACATTGTACATTGGCATCCTAAGGTCATACGATTTCCAGCCATCTGATTCTTTTCATCTCGAAAAAGCCGTTGAAAGCTTTGTTGATTTTTTCTTTGATCACCTGGCTACTACTTTAAAGGATGATTTTGTTATCCTTCGAGACCGGCTATTATTTCTTTTCACATTTCTCACCGATCCTCCACGTGAGAATGTAGATGAAGAAGGTGTAATCAACAGCCAAATTTCTGCTCTTTTCCGTGAGGATGCGTATCTCTTATTGAGTTTTGTTGAGATGAAAGAAGATTTCCGTCATAAAAAGACACTTCTAAATGATTTTGTGATCAAGATTGATGTGAAATTACTAAGATCAGACAACTTTACTCCGGATTTTCAGATTCTTGGATCAGATCAGAAGTAGAGAAAATGGAAGACATCTATTTTGTTTCGATTCAAAAAGAGTTCTCTTTGATTGAGATGCAAGCCAAGTTGAAGTTTTTTTGGTATATTCGACCCGGCATCAATTGAAGTTATACAGAACGGAGCTTAGATTCTTAAGGGTGTTTTTGCTATGTTTTGGTTCTTGGGATGACACTGATGATGACATTAAGGTAAGATTAAGCTCTACGATCACTTCTCTCCAAAGGATATGGGGACAAGAAGAAAAAGAAGAAAAGGGACTTCTGCCTCCTCGCTTTCATGCAATACGTACAAGCGAAATTGAAGATTGGATCCGTGCAAGGGAAAAGAAATGGTATTACAGGAGACATCACAAATTGGGATCCAAAGAAATTAGAATCACAAGTTGATATAATAAGTACAGGCGACATCACAAACTGGGATTCAATAGATATAGAAATTGAATATGAAGTAAGCAAAAGAGAAATGGCTGATTGGCATCAATTGGCTTTAGAATTAGAAGGGAAAATCAAGCAGTCGAAACTAGAAATTGAAGCATGGTGGGTGGATTTGTTTCATTCATCGTTTCAATGCAAGCCTTCAACAAGTTATAAGATCCAGAAGTTTCTGGATTCTATCCTCGAAAATCTGAACGATCTTGTCAAGTATAAGGCTAAGCAAATTGTTCCATTCAGAAAGCAAATTGAAACCTTGAAAGATAAGCTTGTATTTCTGAAGAATTTCTTGAGACTTGCTGCTAATTGCATATGTGGTAAGGAGTTGGCAGAATTCAAAATGTTTGTTCAAGTCTTTGCTAATGATGCAGCATGCCTAACGTTTCTTTATTGGGCTAAAGACGGAGATGATAACATTGCATCTGAAACAAATTCTATGCTATCTCATACGTTGCAAAAGATCAAACCGACCACACCCGATGTTGCCAAATTGTACTTTGAAACCCTTAAGGCTATATATGTGCAGCAATCTGATTCTATTATGTTCGGACAAACTGCTTTGAGCTTCGTCGACCTTTTCCTTGAGGATCTGGTGACTCCTCTGAAGGATGATTTTCAAATTCTTCGAGACGATATCGTTTTTCTTTTGACATTTCTTAACGATCCTCCTAATGAGAATGCATCGGAATCAATTTGCAGCCGAATTGATGTTTCTTTTTGGGAGGGTGTGTATGGCTTGCTCCCCTTTGATGACATGGAAGGTGATTTCTCCCGGAAGAAGACGCTTCTAAGTGATTTTATGATGACAATTGAAACTGTCAATGCTAATATTAGACATATTTACGGTAAGTTTCCAGATTCATCTGTATACAATTTTCCAAAGGTTATTTCTCCGCGATTTCTGGATTTTCTCATACAGAATCTTAAGAACTTGAAGGAGAAAATGATTAGTGACCGGAAGTATGCGCCTTTTGCGAAATTCATCATTATAAAAATTGAGGAAGAATTGGCGTCTCTATGTCCTTTCTTCGATCATATATTTGACTTGCAGATGGAATTAAACGAAACATGGCTAGAAGTTGTGAGTTCGTTATATCTAATTGAACATGTCATCAACTTGTGCATCAATTCATGTTTTGTCTTTGATCATCCAATTTGGTATCATATGGCTTATCTTTCTGAAGTCCTCAACGGAACAAAGGTTCTTAAAACAAAGCTTGAGAATATCAAAGAGAACACCATGTATAATGCAAGATGTCTCCCCTGTTCAACTGGTTTTATGAGTACACCCTCGGAACATGCTACACATTCAGAAATCAATGAAATCGTAGTAGGTTTCGAGAATGAAGTAGAAATAATAATTGGCATGCTTACACGAGGGCATATGTCACTTGATATTGTTTCAATTGTTGGCATGGGTGGATTGGGAAAGACTACTTTAGCCAAAAAGGTTTATGGTTCCTCATTAGTAAAGTGTAATTTTGTTGTATTTGCGTTTTGTTCAGTTTCTCAAGATCATAATACCAGAAAGATGTTACTTGACATTTTATGTGACATTAACGGGGTTGACGACAAAATCAATGACATGACTGATGAGGACTTGGCTCACCAATTGTGGAAGTGTTTGAGTCGTCGAAAGTATTTTATCGTACTAGACGATATCTGGTATGCGAGTGCTTGGAATAAGGTAAAAAGCTCATTCCCCGATGACAAAAATGGAAGTAGAGTTATGTTCACAACTAGATCTCGTGAAGTTGCTGATATTTGCAAAATCAGTTGTGGCCCATATCAACTACGTTTTCTGTCTGAGGTTGAAAGTTGGGAGTTGTTGCAGAAGAAGGTGTTCCGTAATGGCATTCCACCACCATATCTCTATGAGATTGGAAGGTTAATTGCCAAAAACCGCAAAGGCCTCCTCTATTTGTTGTTGTAATTGCCGGTCTACTTGCTAGAACGGAGAAAAGCCTGAGATGGTGGAGTGAAGTAGCAGAAAGGGCCGTTTCTTATCTTTCCGAGGGATGTAAGCAAATTTTGGAACTAAGTTACAAGCATTTACCCAAGGATTTGAAGCCATGCTTTGTGTATCTTGGAGCTTTTCCGGAAGATAGTTTGATTAGGGTTAAGCAAGTGATACTGCTATGGATCGCTGAAGGATTTATAGAAGAATCCAGGACAAAAAGCATAGAAGACGTGGCAAAAGAGTACTTCCATGACCTGGTTGACAGAAGCCTTATCATGGTTAGTACGAGAAGCTCCACTGGTGAGATAAAAACCTTTCGAGTTCATGATTTGATACACGATTTATGTCAAACGAAATGCCGAGAAGGGAACTTTTTCCAACTGAACCACGGAATTGCATCATCTAGTTCCTCAGACCCTGTACTAAATAAACACTATCGTGTTTCCACACAAAAGCAAATCGATGTCGAAATTTCTGCTGATTCGTCACTTTCAAGTGCACGCTCTCTGCTATATTTTCGTGGACAACGTGATGATTTAAAAGGTTATTTCCCTTTAAGGGAGTCTAGACTTGCTCAAGTGTTGGATTTGGATCTCTTTATACTTGTGCAAATATGATATACAACAACTTACCTCTGCAGTTAATCTGAGACATATACAGGCTACATGGATGAAATCGGAATATCTATTCCATCATCAATATCCAATCTCTGGAATATAGGTTCTTTAATGTTGACTTCGTTTTCTAGTAGTATAATACAGTTACCAAAAACTTTCTGGAGAATGAAAAGTCTAAGGCATGTGAAAATCGACAAATGCATCCTTACATTTTCGGATGAGACATATCATAAATTGGATAAGGTGGTAAGCTTTTCAAAACCATTTTTGTCTAGAGTAAAAGACGTAAAACGGCTTCTCGGAAAGGTTACCGGTTGTTCGGAAACCGAGCTGCATTTGCAAATACATCATTATGATGAAGAAACATTGGACTTTGGTAATAAACTTGAGTCGCTAAAGCTAACACAGACTATGGAGATAATTCCATGCACCATCAACTTCCCTTCAACTCTCAAGAAACTAACTTTGGGAAGTTTAAGCTACCCTGGACGGCTATATCAGCAATTGCGGAACTAAAGTGTCTTGAGGTTTTGAAGCTACAAGGGATTTCCTTCCCGGGGCCAAGATTTGAGATGGAAGATTTGGCATTCCAAAATCTGAAATTCTTTGAATTGGATATTATGGATTTGGTGGAATGGAATGCCTCCACAATTGAATCCTTGCCTTGTCTGGAGCAACTTGTGATTGGATGACAAGACTGGAAGAATTACCGCCGTGTTTCGGAGAGATTTCAACCTTGAAAAGGATTGTTGTTAAATTTTCCCCAAAACTTACGAGTTCAGCTCATAGAATCCGGGACGAACAAATGGAACTGGGGAACGACTTATTGATGTTGAAGTTTCTTGTTTTCTAGAATATTGTTGTTACATGTATTTGTTTTAGGTTAAGGAAATAACTTTTTTGAAATAATGCTATATGCCATAAGTTCATAATTGAGTCCAAGATCTTATCTTCTTGAATATAGGATCTTTATTGTTACTCGATCTTCATGCCATGTTTGGATTTCTCAAGGTAGTATCTGATGCTGACACAGTTTAGTATGACAGGAATGATTACAAGAATTATGAGAAGCCAATCCAAGAAAATTTGCATGCCATTGATAACCGACTGTAAGATTTTTCATTTTCTAGGGAGAAAGGAGTTTGGGGGTGGGGTGCGGGGGTGCGGGGGAGAGGTGTTTCTTGCAGATGAGGCGGTTGCATATACTCTCAAGGCCAAATTTCTGCCTCATTGCATGTCACACCTATTTTTTAGTGACACTTGGCTTCCCGATTTAAAGCAACATATGGGGTGAATAGGTACCGCCGCCAATATATTGGTGTGATAGACATTGGGGCAGAAGTTGGCATAGTGTAGGAGATATGCAGCACGAGATCGGACTCTGTATGCATTTTAATTGGAAGTTTTTTTCAATATGTTCTTCAAGCAGAATCCATCCTATTAATTCATTTTTTCCCATACTAGGGATATGTCCTTTTTATAATGGTGACCTTTTGATTCTCATTTTTGGGACGTATAGGGGGAGAGTGAAGAACTCAGGGACGACGAAAGTGAAATATGCAGCTGCTTAAGCTGATGTCAGCACAAAAAGCAGGAAATATTTTAAAGAAGGTTTGTATTTGTTGGTGGCGAACGCGAGGCACAAGGTTTGCTCCTATGATTCATAGAGATGCATATGATTTAAATTAATTTTGTAAGAATTAAAGCAATGAGAAAAAGTATTCTTATTATTAGAATAAACGCTCATTACAACTAAGAGACCATCTCACTTCTATTTATAGAAGAGAGGTCCAACGGTAATAAAAGGGAAAAAGCAGGAAACACTGTTCCAACGGCTCATCTGCTAAAAACAAAAGGAAAACAGAGGGGATTTAGCCACTAATTTATATGGATATTAGGGCTAAATTAAGGAGATAAAAAACTATAATTATTATAAAAGACTGAATAAAACCTATAAACGACCAACCATAGAAATCTTATTCTAACACTCCCCCTCAAGCTGGTGAATGTATATCAATCATTCCCAGCTTGCTAAGGAGATAATCAAAAGATTTCTTAGGTAGCCCTTTAGTTAGAACATCTGCCACTTGATCTTGAGAGTTGACAAATTTGAGTTTGATCAGTCCACTGTCCAGCTTTTCTTTAATGAAGTGCCTATCAACCTCAACATGCTTGGTTCTGTCATGTTGGACAGGATTGAGGGAGATATCAATGGCAGATTGATTATCACAGTGAAGTATCATAGGTGTCTGTCTCTGAATTTTTAGGTCATCCAGAATAATTTTCAACCATAGGAACTCACAAACACCAATAGCAAGAGCCCTAAACTCTGCTTCAGCACTTGATCTAGACACCATCCCTCGTTTCTTGCTTCTCCATACAACAGGATTGCCAAAGAGGAACACACAATGGCCAGATGTGGATCTTCTATCATCAATGCAACCAGCATAATCTGAGTCGGTATAAGCCTCTAGGAGTGTATGATCACCCTTTTTGAATAGGATCCCCTTGCCAGGACAACTCTTGAGATAGTAAATAATCCTTTCAGCTGCATTCTGGTGGCACCTTTTAGGACAATGCATATATCTGCTCACAATATTGATAGCAAAGGCAATGTCAGGCCTTGTATGAGACAAATAGATTAGCCTCCCTACAAGACGTTGATAAGCAGTCTTGTCTACTTCCTCATCTTCTGCTGCAAGGTTGATTCCATAGGTAAAATCAATGGGAGTCTTCATTGGTTTACACCCTGTCTTGCCACAATCCTTCAGAATATCCAGAATGTACTTCTGTTGAGAGATAAAGATCCCTTGATCAGAGTACATAACTTCAATTCCTAGGAAGTATTTGAGCTTTCCCAGTTCTTTAATGTCAAACTCTCTGCAAAGAAAGTTTCTTAGTTTTGCATTCCCTTCAGCATCATCACCTGTGATGATGATGTCATCAACATACACAAGGAGAATAGATCTTTGGCCTTGCAAATTCATCTTAATGAATAATGTGTGATCCCCTTGGCTTTGTTTGGCCTTCTTCCACTCTCCTTCTTTTTCTTCTTTTTCCTTTGGAAACCACCATGATGCTTGCCCGGGATCACATCAACTTATTAAAGTAGTAGTGAATCTGCCAAACCAAGACCTAGGGGACTGTTTTAGGCCATGCAAGGCCTTCTTTAACTTGCAAACCTTTCCTTTCTCAACTTGAAAACTAGGAGGGATATCCATGAATATGGTTTCCCCAGGTCCCCTTGGAGAAAGGCATTTTTCACGTCATACTGATTCAATTTCCAGTCAAGGTTGGCAGCCAGTGACAACAGAATCTTGACTGTATTCATTTTGGCCACAGGGGCAAAAGTGTCAAAGTAGTCAATGCCATGAGTTTGGGTATACCCCTTGGCAACTAATCTTGCCTTATATCTTTCCACGGTCCCATTAGACTTATGTTTGATGGTAAACACCCATCTACAACCCACAGTCTTAGCACCTTTAGGGAGATCAACAAGATCCCATGTTTTGTTCTTATCCAGGGCTTCCATCTCATCTTTCATGGCTCTTGCCCATCTTTCATCAGAAAGGGCTTCTTGTAACCTCTTTGGTGTAGGACTATTCATGAGATTTTTCATGAACTTTCTTTGTTTTTGAGAAATCCTGTGGTAGGATAGATAGTTTTTCATAGGGTACAGAGGTTGTAAGGTACAAGCCCTTACACTCTTTCTTATGGCAATAGGCAAATCCTCAGGATTGCTATTGCTAGTTTCAGTTTCAGAGTTACTGGGGTTACATTGTTCTGTGATGGGGAAACTAGGTTCTGTGGACCCTTCCTCATTGGGAGTGGTGTCAGAATCTTGTAATCTTTTCCAGTTTTTCCTGGTGTAAATGATAGGATCCTTTTCTGTGGTATCCTCATTGGACACACTTCCATCAGTGGTAGATGTGTCAACAATGGGTACTATAGTAGGAACATGATCATCATCACCAGACGATATATAAGATGGATCAAGAAGAAAAAACTCCTTTTCATGATCAGTAGTAGGTAACTCCCCCTGAATAGAGGACTTGTCAGAGTAATATGGACACATTTCATAGAAGGTCACATCTTTAGATATGATATACCTCTTGGTAGGAGGATGATAACACTTGTATCCCTTTTGAGTGTTAGAGTACCCAATAAAGATACATTTTAGAGCCCTGGGGTCCAATTTTCCCTTATTTGGAAAGTGGACACGAGTAAATACCTCACACCCAAAGATCCTAGGTGGTACACCCTCAGATGTTAGAAATGAGGGAAAGAACTTTGTAAGAGCCTGTATAGGGCTCTGTTTATCTAGGACTTTAGTAGGCAATCTATTGATAAGATGAGCAGCTGTGAGAACTGCTTCACCCCAATAGGACTTGGGCACATTCATATGGAACAGAATGGCCCTAGCAGATTCAAGCAGGTGTCTGTTTTTTCTTTCTGCCACCCCATTCTGTTGTGGGGTGTGAACACATGATGACTCATGTATGATTCCTTTTTCTTCCATAAAAGGATTGAGGAATCTGTTAAAGTAGTCTCTTGCATTGTCAGACCTCAATCTCTTTATCTTAGTATCAAACTGAGTTGTAATCATGTTATAAAACACAGAAAAAACATGTGTATCAAAGAACATAGAAACTCCTTTTAAGTTAGGCTTCGTTATTTTATTCATATCCTCAGGACTCGACAATTTATACAAACAGAAAACCAATCTACGATACGAAGAAATTAGTTAGGCAAGACGTGTCTAAATCTAAAAAATAAATGCCTTATAATATGGCTACATTAAAAAGAATAATAGTAATAACTAGAGATATTTCACTAACTCCCAAATCTCCCTAATAATAACAGATCAACGTAATTATGGTAATTGAGGAAATCCCCCTAATAATGACAGATTATGGTAATTAAGGAAAATATATTTTCTCAACACTCCCCTCAAGTTGGGGCAAAGATGTCTATCGACCCAACTTGCCCACAAAGCACTCAAACTCGTTTCTTTCCCAAAGCTTTAGTTAAGCCATCCGCAATTTGTCGTGTGGATGGTAGAAAGGGCACACGTAATGCTCCATTCTCCAGCTTTCTCCTTAATAAAATGTCCGTCTATTTCCACATGTTTGGTCCTATCATGCCGTACAGATCATTTGCAATGTCAATTGCCGACTTGTTGTCACAAGATAGTTTCACAGACCGGATATTTCGCTCCAATATCCTCCATTACTTGCTTGATCCACAGCCTTCACACATCCCTAATGCCATGGCCCCGAATTCTCGCTTCAAAGCAGTTGCTTCTTGCTACAACAGCTTGCTTCTTGCTCCTCCAAGTGACTAGGTTTCCCCATACATGTGTGCAATATCCCGTTATGGATCTCCTCTCCTTGGTGCAAGTTCCCCAATCCGCATCGCATATACGCAACACTCCCGTCGTCACACTTCTTGAAGTACAAGCCTTTCCCCGGTGTAGTTTTTAGATATCTCAACAACCCTCTTGTCGCCTCCATGTGAGCTTCATTTGGTGAGTGCATAAACCGACTTAATGTACTCACCGCATAGGATACATCCGGTCTTGTATGTGCTGTGTATATTAGTTTCCCAACTAATCTTTGATAGCTCCCCATATCCACCGGACCACCTTTTGCACTTCCCAACTTCAAAGTTGCACTCCATGTATGCTTGCCGGTCTTGCACCTTCCAAGCCTCGTTTCTTTTAGCAAGTCTAGTGGTGTAGTTCCTCCGTGTTAAGTACTAGACCCTTGGAAGACCTTGCTACCTCCATCCCCGTAAAGTGTCTCAAGTGGTCCCGCATCCTTAATTTCAAACTCGCCGCAAGTCTCCTTTTTACCCCCGTTATTTCTTCCTCATCATTCCCCGTTAGAATTATATCATCAACATATACAATCGAGCAAATCAACTTGCCCTTTTCTGACCTTTTTATAAACAAGGTATGGTCTGATCTGCCCTGTACAAACCCTATCTTCTTCATGAATTTCATGAACCTGTCAAACCATGCCCTTGGACTTTGTTTGAGTCCATACAAGGACTTGGTGAGTCCGCATACTCGTTGCCAAAGTCTTCACTAAAGCCCTGGAGGAGGATCCATATACACTTCTTCCTTCAACTCTCCATGAAGGAATGCATTCTTTACATCCAAATGCACGAGAGGCCAATCTAGGTTAACACCACGTATAGTAGAATTCGATTGTGTTGAGCTTAGCCACAGTGAGAAGGTCTCGAGTAGTCAATTCCATGAGTTTGTGAGTAGCCCTTGGCTACCAACCCGGCCTTGTGCCTTTCAACGCCGCCATCGTTGTTGTATTTTACCACAAATACCCATTTGCACCCCACCTGTCTTTCTCCCTTCGGCAATAGTACAGCCTTCCTGTGTCCCATTCTTTTTCGTGCCCTCATCTCTTCAAGAACTCGCTTCCTTCCACTCGTGTACCATAAGAGCTTCATGAACATCCTTAGGTATGGTGGTGGATGACAGCCGGTGGTAAAGGCTTTGAACGATGGTGACAGATCGGCATAAGATAAATATCTCGGCTATAGTGGTGTTGTGTACAACTTCGACCGGTTTTCTAATTGCTATGGGAACATCAAGAAGAAGTTTTTTAGCTTTAGTTCGGGAGAGTCGAGTTTGTTTCGATGTTATCAAGGTGATTTCGTGTTACTTTCTCGATGTAGCATCTCGTGTGTTTCGATTCTTCTAGTTGGTTGTCCGTTTCAATGACTGGATCAGGAGATGATAGCTGTGTAGACTCTTTGTGTGACTCACCTGCCTTCTTTGGATACTTCCTCACATAGGTTTTACCTTGGAAAGGTCTTTCTTTGAGAGGCTCTGGAGAATCAGAATTTCTGATCTCCTTTTCATGGCAATCTTCCTCACAATTGTCCATTTGTTGTCCGTAACGAGAGTCCATTTCGTATTCCTAGGTTCTAAACTCTAGAAAATCATAGGAATCTTCAAAAACATTTTCGACACACTTGTAACCCTAGTCTCCCCCGAAATTGAGCCTTGTCAAAAAACATGTTTTCTTCAACAAAGGTGACATCCATGGTAACTATACATTTCTTAGTATTTGTGTCAAAACATTTGTAGCCCTTTTGTGTGGGGGAGTATCCCGTAGAAAACAACACCTTTTTGACCTAGGATCTAATTTCCCCCGGTTATAAGTGTGAACATACACCGTGCACCCAAAAGTTTTCAAAGGAAGTTTGCCTATTAGTCCGTTTTCTGGAAACATACTTTGAAACATGCTCAGTGGTGTTTGAAAATCTAAGGTTCTAGATGGAAGTCTGTTGATAAGGTATGTGGCAGTCAGAACACTCTCTCCCCAGAATGTTTTTGGACATTTTGAGGTAAACAACAGTGCTCTGGCCACCTCCAATAAGTGTCTGTTTTTTTCTCTCTGCAACTCCATTTTGTTGTGGAGTTTTGACACAGGAGCTTTGGTGGATTATACCTTTTTCAACTAGATATCCATCTAAGTACTGGTTGAAGTACTCTGTTCCATTATCACTTCTCAAAATCTGAATTTGTGTATGGAACTGAGTATTCACCATCTCATAAAACTGTTTAAAAATTATTTCCACTTCTGACTTTTCTTTCATCAAATAAACCCAAGTTAAGCGTGTGTGATCATCTATAAGTGTGATGAACCATTTTTTACCATTAAAAGTGCTTACCCTAGATGGATTCCCATACATCACTATGAATCATAGTGAATGGCTTTGAGGGAACATGTGGTTGGGCAGATATGGTTGCCTGGTTTGCTTAGCAAGAATACACACTTCACAATGAAAATTTAAATCTTTATTGCCAACAAAATATTCAGAAAGAGTTTTTTCATATAATAAAAACTAGGATGTCCTAATCTCCTATGTAGAACTAGACTTTATTCTCGGATTGACCTGCGCTTGTGTGGTAGCCGCCTCTCAAAAGACTCTCCTTATGTGATTCCATTCCAGATTCCAGCACATAGAGTCCTCCAATGATCTTACACTTGCCAATCATCCTCCCCAAGTCCTTGTCCCGAAACGTACAACCATCCTTTAAAAACAAGATCACAGCTTCGATCGAAGTTAACTTTCCTACCGACAAGAAATTACATGTCGGCTAGTGGACATGAAGTACATTTTTTAAGGTGATATTTTTTGATACATAGATGGATCCCTTCCCGGCAATAGTGGTAAAGGAACCATCTGCCAATCTGATTTTTTGGTTTCCTGGACAAGGGTAATAGTTTAAAAAAAGTTCGAAGATCCAATATGTGGTCGCTGCCCCGCAGTCAACTATCCACTCGGTTTTACGACCGACTCCTAACAAAGATAAGGAAAATGGTTACCCGACTCGCCAGGGAGCAGCTTTGGTTTGGCCGACATTGAGATTTGTGAATTAAGGATCTTACTCAATTGCTCTAGTTGAGCCCGAGTGAATGGAAGCATTCCCGTTGTAGTCGAGGTCCGTAATCAAATGACACCGGTTGGCCTTCCCTTGATCGAGTTTGTACCTTTGTTTCTCCAAGCTGGCTTCCCATGTATGCCCCAACATATGTCTTTTGTGTGTCCAGTTTTCTTGCAATGTTCACACTTTAGTTTCTGCTTGTCCACCCTCTTCATTGAGTCGATCTACTAGCCACCATTGCACCCGTCCACTTCCCGCCCTCCCCCGTCCTATGCATCACTTTCCTCCTTGATTCTTCTCTCCTTACTTCGAGAAGGTCTCTCTCAAGGATGGTAGAGGATTCCTTCCTAATCCTACCCCCGACCTCATCAAGATCCGGATTGAGTCCCGCCAAAAAAAGAGTATACTCTCTCATTTTCTTCCCTCTTGTGGAACTTCACACCGTCACCGTGCACTCCCATTTGTCCTCACGAGACAGATCCAGCTTCTTGCCACAGGGACACAATGTCATTATAGTAGGCAAGTGACATTTCTATCTCCCCGTTTTAGGCTCCACAGCTTGGTCTTGATCTCATATATTTGGGATGAGTTTTCCAAATCTCGAGTACATCTCCTTTATCGCTTCCCGCATTTCTTTTGCCGATTTCAAGAACATGTGGGGTCTAGCAATGTTTGGCTCCATAGAGTTAAGGAGCTGTGCCCTCACCATTGAATCTTCAGATTTCCACGTTCTGAGTTTGGGATCATTTTCTGGTGGGGCAGCCTCTTCTCCAGCCAATAATCCCAATTTCCCTTTCCCATCGATGGTCAGGGTGATGGTTTGTGCCCATTCAAGATAATTCTTGCCATCTAACTTCCTGGCAGGGAGTAAGATTGGTCCAGAATTTTTGGAATTGTCATCACTGGTTAGGAGATTTGCATTCTGAGTCTCCGTTCCAGATGATGCACTGTCGGAAGGGATGTCCCCAGAGGTGGGAGTCCTTTCTCCGGTGAGTGCTGTCCGATAACTCATCGGAATTAATTTTGGCTAAGAATTTTTTGTGTAAAGAAGCTCTGATACCATGTTAAAAGAAGAAACCCTTTTAAGTTAGGCTTCTGTAATTTTATTCATATCCAGGACTGACAATTTATACAAACAGAAACCGACCTACCGATTATTCGCATGTGTCTAAATCTAAAAAATAAATGCCTTATAATATGGCTACATTAAAACAGAATAATAGTAATAACTAGGAGATATTTCACTAACTCCCAAATCTCCCTAATAATAACAGATCAACGTAATTATGGTAATTGAGGAAATCCCCCTAATAATGACAAAGATTATGGTAATTAAGGAAAATATATTTTCTCAACAATATGATTTAAGAGATTGAGGGAGGCCATACCTGAAAAAACCATAGAAGAGGATGGGTTTTCCAAGGTATCTAGGAACCTCCTCAATTTCTCAATCTCAGATTGACCAAGAGAAGGGTTTAGACCAGTAGGAGCCTGATCTGTCCTTTGAGAATTGTTTTCAGATTTATTGGAGTTCACAGCATGTGCCAGGGCATTGTTCTTGCCTGGTCTCCTATGCAACTTCCAACAAAACTCCTTTGTGTGTCTGCTCTTTTTGCAATGAGAGCAAAATAAATTGTCTCTATCAGATTTGACATTCTCCTTTTGAGGAGGATACTTCTTTTCTGGATATCCTGATGACTCATTAGTCTTAGGATGTCCATTTCTGTTCTGTCTAGCATAAAGAGCTGAACTCTCAGTATGTTCATTTCTGTTCTGTCCAGCATAAAGAGCTGAACTCTCAGTATTGGTAGTGTCAAGCATGACACCCCTCCTACCCTATTCTGTTCTTACCATAGACATGGTTTCATTCAGAGAAGGTAGTTCAGTTTTGCCAAGAAACTGCACCCTTATAGGGTCAAATTCCTGGTTCAGACCAACCAAAAAAGAGAATATTCTTTCCCCTTCAACCATCTTTTTAAGGGTAGTAGCATCATCACTATCCTTCATTTTGATGCATTGATAGTGATCTAATTCCTGCCACAGTCCTTGGAGAAGACTAGAATATTCAGTGATAGATTTATTCCCCGGCTTAGTGTTCTGAATTTTTACCTTTATGGCTTTATCTCATAGATTTGGGCTGCATCCTTGACCTTAGAGTAGGTTTGTTGTACATGGTCCCATATCTCCTTGGCGGAATTCAGAAACATGCATGTATCACTAATCTCAAGGATCATAGTGCTCCACAACCAGGACATCACCATCGAATCCTTCTCATCCCAGCTAGCAAACTTGGGGTCTGTAGGATCAGGTCCAGTTCCCAGTAGATGGCTTAGTTTGCCTCTACCTTTCAAGTAGGTTCTGACAAACTGAGACCATTTAAGGTAGTTCTTACCATTCAGCTTATAAACAGCTTGAATGTTTGAAGTTCCCCGGAAATTATGGGGTTTTCAGAAGAAGAAGATGAATTAGTGGCTGCACTAGTTGCAAATGACTCGGCCATTGATCAAGAAGGAGCTGAGATTTTGAAATTTGAATTTTTAAAGAAATCCCAGAAAGAAAAGCCTAAAGCTCCGATACCATGTAAGCATTAAAGCAATGAGAAAAAGTATTCTTATTATTAGAATAAAAGCTCATTACAACTAAGAGACCATCTCACTTCTATTTATAGAAGAGAGGTCCAACTGTAATAAAAGGGAAAAAGCAGGAAACACTGTTCCAACGGCTAGTTGGACAGTGTTTCATCTGCTAAAAACAAAAGGAAAACAGAGGGGATTTAGCCACTAATTTATATGGATATTAGGGCTAAATTAAGGAGATAAAAAACTATAATTATTATAAAAGACTGAATAAAACCTATAAACGACTAACCATAGAAATCTTATTCTAACAAATTTTCATACTTTGAATTGTAGCTCAATGTACTTTCTGTTTTTCGTTGCTTTTATTTCACAAGGCTTGATTTTCGTTGTTGTTGTTGTTGCTATATGAATCTGCTCTGAATGTCTTCTATGTATGTTTCTTTGGTTCAGAGTGCCGGAGCTTGTATATATTCTTGGTGGTGAGACAGCCATAATTAGCCCAAGAAAACTCAAATTGGCTTAAAAAAAACCTGTACATCTCTGATCGGTAATTCGACCCAAAAAAAAATGGATACTTGTGGTCTCCAAAATCCTTCTGAGTACCACTGCCCGAAAAGCTTTAACGGAAGAAGGCTTGTTAAGGACTGGACATGAGGGCACTGCCCGAAAAGCTTTGAAACCAATGATGAGTACTAAATGGCTGATCAGATTCTCCAGTAAGGTAAACCTTGATAACGTTCGTTCTTCTCTTACATGTTTCATCGATTGTACTCGTGCGTTTATTTATCAAACAAATCATTGGATTTATTTTACTACTAGCAAAATGCACGTGCTTCGCACGTGTTCAACTAATGTATTATTTTTAAAATACTTTTTAATATTGTATATTGACTATACGTTTAATTTATAAAATAAATAAATGAAAAAATATAAGTTAAATAAAGACAATTGTTATAAAATGATTTTATGATTGGTAGATTATTTTAATTCTCTTACTCGTGCAAAATGAATCAAACTTGCCATGTTACGTTTTCATTCTTGTAAATATGATAAGATTTTTTAGTTATAAAATCATGTATTTTATTGGTGGTATATAATGAATATTTGTCTTTGTTGATCAATTTCGATGACAAATTACCTACCTTCAATATATGGCTTTTTCATTTGGTTATTACTTTGAGGATTGCTAGGAGTTCCTTCTCATTGATGAACAATCCCATCTCCTTTGAGTTGAAGGACTTGCTTAGATAAGTACATGTTTCTTGTTTTGCTGTAAAATAACCCCTAAGCCTTTGGCACATGCATATGTATCAAAGCAAAATGAAATTCCAAAATCTATTAAGGCAAGTGATGATGGTTTGCACATGGCCTCCTTGGTCTCAAAATCCATTTTTCTTGAGTGGTCATTCAAAAGTTTAGCAATAATCCCATAATTAGGCATAGATCTCATGTAGAAACATGTTAGGCCCCAAAAAAACCTCTCGGCACAGTCACATTAGGGTTGGGGCCAATCGACGGCTTGAATCTTGCTTGGGTCGGCATGCACTTTACCCTCATTTATGATATGAACCAAGTATTCCACCGTGGTTTATCCGAAAGAGCATTTGGACAATTTAGCATGGTATTGGTTCTTCATCAAAATTTCTAGAACCGCTTTAAGATGTTGTATATGAGAATCCATGTCAGGGTTGAAGATTAAGACGTAATAAAAAAATACCAGCACAAACTTCCACAAGTAAGGTCTTAACGCATCATTTATACTTCTATGGCATCACTTTGAATTCAAATTGGTCATGACGAAAGTCTTCTAGACATCATCTTCATTCATCAAAATCTGATGGAATCTAGACAAGTCTATTTTTCTGGGATGAGTTAGTTCATTGGGCACATGATTCAAAGCCTATTACTGTATCAAATTGAGTCTCCCTAAGAATCTATAGGCCCAATTTCTCCATTTCTTAGTAAAGATTTTGCAACTAATCATCTTAAGTTGAGCTTCTTTTGTGTAACTTCTCAACTTAATTTGCTCTCCGTCATTAGTGAAAACCTCCTCTGTTTGTTGAAGTCAAAGACCATATGATTGTACATTTTCATCCAATTCACCTCTAATACAATACTATAGCCTCTCAACTTGATCAATCTCACATAATGTTGGAACTTAACCCTTTCCATGATCCATGGCAAGTTAGGACACTTAAATTCACTCATCATTCTGTTTCCATCTACTACTGTGATTAACATTGGGTGATTTGGTTTTGTCACACATTGCACCTCGTAGGCAGTTTGATGGTCTATGAAAGTGTGAGATGCATCACTGTCTATGAGGATGGTAATTGGCTTTTTTTCAAGAGGCTTTTGATTTTGATGGTGTTGGAGGTGACATGTCCATATAAGGTGTATAAGCATAATTGAGTAGGCTAAAATGGTCCAGCATCCTATACCACATCTTTTTTTATCCCTATTGTCCATTGCAATCTCTCCTCAAACTCCATCCTCATGTACCCAAAAGTGTATGTGTTTCTGCTTGCACACTTGACCAAGGGTGTAATTTTCATCACACCCCAAACAATACCCAATGGCCCTCTTCTTCTACAACTCCTTAGAAGTAATTGCCTTATGTATCATTGGTTTATTCTCATTTCCGGGTATTTTATCAGTCATCTTAGTGGTAAGTGGTGAGAACCTAGATTTTCTAGGGTTATAGTAATTTTTCTGCACGTGCATGTCATTCAATGCCATTATAATATATTCCAGGCATATGGCAATATCAATGGCAGCAAACATGTCCTCGTGCTTCATCAATCTCGCCCTAGAATCAATTTCAGTCTTAGGGCCTATTATAAAACATTTGATGAAGTAAGTCTCTGTCTACATAGGATTTTGTAGCTGCACCAAGCTTTTTAATTCCTAAAACTCCGATACATATTCCTCTACCATGGTGCTTTGTCTGAGTTAATGAAATTCATCTACTTCCAGCTCTAATGGTCTACCTCCTTGTCGTTTCATAACTTATTCTCTCATTAATGCCCAAACAATTGCTGGAAAACTCAATCTCAGATTGTCAAACCACATATAGGCTTTTTCTTGAAAATGCATTTCTGCTAAGCCTACTCTCTAATCATCCAAAACATCATGCATCTGGAAGTATCTTTCACTACACCGTATCCATTCCTTAAGTGATTCTCCATTAAACCAGAGGAAATAGACATTAGTAACCTTAATTTCCGCCTGAAATTTCTCATTTCTAGCTAATTTGAAGTTGGCTTCATACCTATGTGGCGTAGGTAGCAAGTTGTCTTGAACTGTTGGGTGAGTTCCAGTCTGATGAGACGACGATGAAGGTGTTTGTGAAAATGTATGACCCACACCATCAGTCTTTTTCATCCACGCTTGTAACATAAACGTTAGGGAATCCATCCGAGCTTGAATCGAAGCTTGATTCACTGTCATAGATGATTGGAAAGCATGCACGACGTCAATTTTCACATTACATTCGTGCAACTCCTCATGCAAACATGAGCATCTTCTCCCAACCAATTATGGTTCTCACAACTTATCTATTGCCTTCAAATGTGTACTTTTAGACATGGAGATTCCACAAGGACAGTATATGACTTTGATACCAGATGTTAAGCTTTTGGCAATTCGAAGCTAAGGTAATTGTCTTCCAACAAAATATAGTTGTTGGGATAGAGAGAAAATAGAGAGATAGGGAAGAAGAGAGTAAAATAGAGGTTTTATTATTGACAAACTACGTAGTGTATTACAACCTAAGAGCTCAGATCTATAGTAGCTGGCTCAATTCAGTCCAAGCACATTATCACTAAGCTTACTACTATTCGTTCTCTATGGTTGATGTCATCATTCCGTTGGATGACATCAGCAGTTATAGCTCGTATGCCTAGGTTCCTAACATCACCACATAACGATACCCACTAACATCAAGCAGATAGCTCGTATGTCCAGGTTCCTAACATCACCACATAACGATACCCACAAACATCAAGCAGATGCACATCAACACCAAAATCATCATGATCAAGATACTTTAGTCTCTGAATTCATAGTAGCTAATAGTAAAAAAATTGAACATCAACTAAAAGTAAATTAATTGATGCATTATCATTAGTTTGACCCATCTTACGAAGATGTGCTACGATATCCGGCAGGAAAGTAGACCACTTCCCAAGGAAATCGGGATGTTCAATTACATGAAGAACTTCCAATAGGACTGGCTCATCCATTCCTAGCTTGAAGGGGCATGTTGAATTGATAAAATATGAGAATTTCCGTTATGAGTTCAATTAGATGAATTAGCTAAAGAAGAGGAGGTTAAAAAGCTTCATTGAGGAAAATATCAAACACTCCCTCCAGACAAACTCTGGGCCCAGGATTGGATTGACATGGTAGAGATTGAGAGATTTATGATTGGCAGAAGTTTTTGGATCTCTTTCTTCAAGAGTAATTCCATCCGGCCAAGCAATCAAACAAGGCCAGTCAATTCTTTGAGTTAAGGCAAGGTTCTATGTCCGTAATGGAATATCAAAAGGAGTTTTACAAGATGGGAAAATATGTACCAGAATTCTGAACTGTTAGAAGAGGAAGGTGGCTCACTTGATGGACATATTAGCTTATGACATCATACACAATATGGTTGGAATAAGGCCATATACAATGGAATATTTGATTGGCGAGGCTCTAAAGCTTGACACACAAGAATCTAGAAAATAAATAATATTTTTTTAATTCAATTTAACCAACGAATTTGAGTCAGGATATACATAGTAATTTTAATTCTAACATATTTGAGTCAAATTTTGAGAAATTCATAGATCCAATACCAATTAGAATGTACATTTGGTACTTTCTCATTAATCAAGTCACTAAAATTATCAACATTCGGCATAAAATTGGGTCGGAATCATTGAGAAAAAAGTAAGGGCAAAATCGAAAATAAAATGTAATGTATTAAGAATTTTATAGGATGTAAAATTACTCTATGCAAAAGTATCAGTGTTATTTTATAATTTTGAGTAGTATAATTTTATTATTATATTATTGAATGACATAAATGAAAATAACTCCACAATAAAAATATTGGTATAAATCTTGCGTATTATGGTGTGATAAAGGAAAGAGAAAATTAACATCAAAAGGTATTCTTTATTTTTGTTTTTTTTGAGAAAAATATATTCTTTATTGTATCATCTATTAACTAATGTTATTCATCAACTTTATAAATAATAAAAAAGAGATATAAATAAATAAAAAACAATTTACAAAAATCTAAACAATAAAGTGTTTTTTTTAGGGATAAACAATAAAGTATATTAAGTATGTTAATCAACATGGGTATAATCTAGCGGGCAAGGACTTACCGTACATATATATATTAGTTGATAATAATGAAAAATAAATTATACTATATAACAGATTGTAAAAGAATCTAAACGATAAAGTAAAGCTAATCTTAAGCTGGGTACAATCTAGCGCATTTTTTTTAATAACAATCATAAAAATAAATTAATAAACAATTTAGGGGGAAACACCGAGAGAGTACTTTTTTTAAAACATGGTTTTTTTTAAACACCGACTTTGGTGAGGATAAACACTTTACTTTTCGGGCTCGGCTCTGCTGACAAACACCTCATGATGCACTTTTATTATGAGCAGAGTTAGATTAGCAACATATGGGGTGAATAGGTACCGCTGCCAATATATTGGTGTGACAGACATGCATTGGGGCAGAAGTCGGCATAGTGTAGGAGATATGCAGCACGAGATCGGACTCTGTATGCATTTTAATTGGAAGTTTTTTTCAATCTGTTCTTGAAAGCAAAAAAACAACCCTTTGATTTTCATTTTCAGGACTTATATTAGGGAGAGAGTGAAGACTTTCTTATGTGCTCGATTTATTCTAGATCATCAAAGGAAGATTGTTCTGATCCACATATGAATACCAAAGCGAAGGCCATGATCAAGCATATTGAAGAACATGCAGATTTATTTGCAAGAAGGGCAGAAATGTAATTACAATGAATTTCTTAGCATTACTTCATTATATCTGTTGTATAAATATACTTCTGAATTCACCATATGATTTACATATACTGCATAAATACAATTTCTGCTTACCGTGTATTTCTTATTACCATAGATGAATCTACAGGTTAGTGCCCTGTGGAAAACTTCAGCACAAGAAACGTGTCTACACCAGGGGTGGATCCATGTGGTTTAAGGCGTGCCCCACTGATATCCGGAAAAAAAATATTGTATTAAAACGATATAGTTTTGTTATTAAAAAAATGAAACACACTACTAATGTCCCCACTGAATATTTGAATTTGCTTTGGTGCCTCTATTGGGAAAGTTTTCTAGGTCCGTCACAGGTCTAGATTCTACATGTATCTGAGTGAAAGTTTGGGTTATTGAACGAAAAATTATAGAATACAACCATTATATGTTTGTTTTATCAAGTGAAATGTATTATAGCATTTTATTTTTACTCTCTCTCGTACAATAGTTGTGTATTATGTGAAGGAAAGTGAAAATATGTGATTCTAATGCATCCCACTTGATACCATCTTCAATTTTTTTGTTTTTTTTGTTTTAATTTTTTGTTACATAGAGCGGCCACAGGCCCAAGGGGAGAGGGAGGAAGACTATTCACTAGGGAGGCAAAGGCTCCTAAAATCAACCTCCATCATGGTCCTAAGACTTTCTGGAGGCTCTTGCACATTAATGACAGCATGCTGAGCATCATGGTCAAGTCTAGCAAGATGATCAGTAGCCTTGTTAGCTTACATATGCTTGAAAGATATCCTAACATCCCAACTTCTATCCTTCATACTGATGATATCCTGGATAATGACCAGATTGTCCTCACTTTTGCTTATGTTGTTGATGGCCAAAACAAAAGCCACAGAGTCAGATTCAATCCACAAAGCAGGAACAATGTACTCCTTAGCAAGCCTCATAGCCTCCCTAATAGCCATTAATTCCCTAATGTAGATAGTGTTTTTGCCCATAGCACCCCATGAAACCTCTAACCCAAAGTCCTTCAACATCTCTGAAGATCCTCAAATAGCTATACCACTTTTCCCATCACCGACATGATTGATCACACTAGCATCAGTATTTACCTTCAGGTGGGGGATTCTAAGCAATCCATTGAATTTCCTTATGTTTAACAAAAAGAAAGTTAGTACAACACACATTACTATATTTCTGAGCACAGAAGAAAATGGATTGACAGATTCAAATACAAGTAATCATTTTCCTATCAAAGATAAGGCATTATTGTCCTTCCAAACATGCCATATAGTAAAATAAAAAAAAAATAAAAAAAAAGAGTGCTTCTGTGACCAATAAACCACTCATTTCAAATGACACTATTATCACCAATATTAATATTTAACCACTCCCTGCAATCAATACTGTCATCCACAAACTTCTTAAGGAAATCATTAGCCTTCAAGATCCCATCCCTAGAAGGGCATTTTCTGAAGAGATGATTATGATCTTTAGGATGAAGTTTGGACCTCTTAGAAAGGCTGCAATTAGTCATCTTCCTTTAAATTTGAATTTATTAGTGAGAACCCTATGACTGGCAAGATAAATAAATAACTTTATTTTATTAGGATCCTTAGCTCTCCAAAGTTTCTTCCATATCAAATTAGGGTTTTCACTAACAATATCCTTAAAGATGAGAGAGACATAACCGGTCTTCACACTATACCTGCAAGAAATATGTCTAGGACAACTCCTGCAATCCACCATGTTAGTTCAATAAGATAGAGGTTTACCTAGGATTTCATTAACATATTCTATCAGGAATATGAGTAGATATATAAAAGAGATCTCATGTTCAATTAACAATAATATCACTAATAGGTTTATTGAAATCACTTAAACAAATATTATTATCCAGAATGGTATCCAAAGAGTCTGAACCTAACCAAATGTCAAACCAAAGGGAAACATTAGAACCATCTTCCATCCTCCATCCTAAACTATCTTTGACCTTGGAAAAGGCTCAAATAATATCTTTTCAAGAAGGAGAGTCGGTACATTTAATTTTTTAACATCCATAATGTCCTCGTTATTGAGATAAAGAGAGAAAAGAACCCCTTCCCAAAGAGAATCAGACTGATGAATAAGATCGGCACCAACTTTAGCAAGCAAGGCAACATTATCAAACCTATTTTTCGTGATACCTAGATCACTAAACTCTTAGGCTTAGTAACCTCATCCCAGTTAAGGAGATGAATCCCTTCCGTGATACCTAGATCGCGACAACCCTAGCCCAGTAGCCCATAATGCCGGAGCACAGCGAGAAGAGCCGGGCAAAAGAGCAACCTTAGGCCCACCTCAAAGTACTCTTTATGGACGGTGCAGAACCCCTCCGGAGGGTTGGGGGCAAAGAGTTACGGGTCCGAAGGTAACGTAGGAGCATATATTTCCCTATTGACCCCATACAACTCACAGACCTCGTCCACGTCTTCTTGGTGGAGAATGGATTGGACATCTCTGCCATCAGCAATGGCCATCTCAGAAATATAAGGCTCCAATGGCTGGGGAATGAAAACAACTAAAGAAAGGCTACAAAGCTAAAACTGCAAAAGAAAGAGCACTTACTTGCAAAAGTGGGCTTGAAGATTGAGAGGAGAATAGCAAACAGCAATGGGAGGCGGATCTTCTGCATTAATAATTGATGAAGTGAAACGTTTGATGTGACGAGGTTATAACCCCCCACTCGCCTAAAAAATCGCCCATAATTAGAGCTAGTAGGAAATGATGCCTCGATTCTTAGGACAGTTACTGAGGCATCATAACTAGATTTTCCACCTAGAAATTTGAAGTTCAAAACCTATAAGTTAGATAACCGATCCAAGATACCACTTAGGCAGATCCAAGCCGACCAACCAAGGCTCGGCTAGATCTCGGGGGCTTATGACGATGCCTAGAATTGAACTTACCCACGTGTCACCTCTTTAGTAGCCCAACGCTAGGTATAGGCAGAGAAAGGCTGTCTAAGGGGTCGGAGCTCCCTGCAGCCGTTCTGGGGTAGCTCAGATACTCTCCCCAAACTCTCTAGGTCGGCCAATGCTTAGAGCCGACCTCCGAGCGATATAGGCACGGACATTATCCCGACTTCTATAGTCCGGGATAATACTTGTGTTCGGACCTACACACAACCGATCTATAAGGTCGGCCTAGGTCCCTCTCGAACCAAACCCTTTGCACACATTCTGAATCTAATAAATATGGGAAGAATCCCTCCCATTTAATACTCTAATCCTTACATTCGAATGTACCCGCAATTATCTCCTAAAACCGAGGAGATCAAACAATCATTATCTTTTTCCTTAGAGAACACGCCAATCAGAGTCCATCTCATACGCGCAACACGCTAACTCTAGGGCTCAATCCCCTCTATATAAACGATCCCTAAGGAACTACGAAGACTTGATTCCACTCCACGCATTGGATGTGTAGGCAGCTTGATCACTATCAAGTGCAGTCTAAAACACGCCAAAATCACCCCCCCTCCATTCATCGTTTTCTGTGTTCTAGGAGCTTCATTAGGTTATCCATAAGAGTCAAAATACCCGAATTCCATAAAGACGATTCTTGGAATCGTCATAACTTTTTAGAAGAAAATGTATTTTCAGGTCATTTTAACACCCTTTATTTCATGTCAGAAACTTTTTACAAGAAAAGGTTATTTTAACACCACCCTTTATTTCACGAGGGAAAAAAGGCTTTTGAATGGTCGTAGAGTATGTTTGGACGATGCTGATAAACATGTGGATGGTGACCAATGTAACATTAAAGCTATATAATATTTGTTGATAATATAATATAATGGTTTAGTTTCAACTATCATCTGATGTAAATGTTTTTCTTTTTTTGTATGTTTTTATTCTCAACACTTCACAGGAAGTTCAAGTTCATACATTACGATGAATGATATTACCATCAAAGTGAAGGATATTGATTAATGAAAGCTATGTTATGAGTTTTTTTTTTTCTTTTATTTAAAAAATTCTGCTCAATAATTCTCTAAATTACAATAATTCTTATTTGTTAACTTTGACTTGATTGTTTTTTCAATTGTCAATACTTGTTAGAATATATATGCAATATATCTACAATATGTAAAAGGGTATATATGTAACTTTACATTTTAGGGTTTTGGTGATATTGTACTATTAAATACGTCGCTTATGTGAATAATACAGATTATCTTTTTCCCAATAATTCTATGTTTAACATGGTATCGGACCCTCTCTAAGTTAGAGAGTCTTTTTTTTTTTCCCTCTTGTTCTTCATCACCGAGAAGAAAAAATCGATCTTGTGTGTGATCGAAGACGTGTTCTTCGATTCTTTTTCGGTCCACATTATCAAGGGCGTGTTCCTTGATCATTTCTGCTGCTGTTCGCGTGCGGTTGTGCGTCGCAGTGTGCTTCTCGATAGCTTTTCCGGTACGGATAGATCGCCGGCGTCCTACTTGTTTTTTTTACTGTCTATTGAAGCTCATCGTTTGTTGTTGCTGCTCATCCTTTGCTAATTTACTGTTCGTTGTTCTCTTCAAAAACAAATTAATAAAATAAAAAAAAAAACAACGCAGTAGCAAAGTTCCTCTTGTTCAACGTCTGCCTAGCTAGCTAATTTGTTATTCAAATTTGGTGTGCTGCTTGTGCATCGATCTAGTCAAACTTGGTGACTTCTTCCAATTTGGGGAATTATTTGACGTACAAAAAAAAAAAAAAAATTGTTCACAGCCGAAGAACCCTGGTTGGGTTTCTTCCCTTCATCATTATCAAGCAGTTCGTGTGGCTGCTGTAGGCATCCGCTTAAGGAGCAATTTGTGCAAGTGCTTATGTTCCTCTTTTGGGTAGTTCGTTCCGCCTGGCGTTGCCGGTGTTGGATGTAATATCGCCGGATGGATCTAGATCTGCCCAATTACGCAGCGGAATAACAAGGATCACGATCAATATAAATTAAAACATATAAATAAATAGATCTAAACTACAATAAGGTTGGATCTACTTACCAATCGAAAGATTAGATCCGAAGATTGAGAAGCCGAGATCCAAATAGTTGAGATGCCACAGTCTTCTGATGTGTATCTCCAAGCAACAACCGGTGGATGTTGATCCTTGATGCTTGACCTCCTTGATATGCTACCCGGAAAATCCCGAAGGTTTTCCCAACTCTAAACCCTAAGCTTGGCAAAAAATTCCAAGCTTATTTTGTGTGTATGTATGCGTGTAATATGTGTCATCAAAAGGCTTAGGAGAACTCTCTTTATATAGGAGAGAAATCATTGTCCTCAAAGGATTTAATAATTAATCAGATAATCAATCATAATAATTCTTTATTAAATATAAGATAAATCTAATATATTCTAAAACTAATTTAGATATATATAATAGATAATATCTAATATATCCCGATTAATTATTTAACAAATAAACAATTAATCACATGACATGTAATTATCCAAGAAAACTAATTCTTTCTAATTACAACATGTATGCCACACGCCATTCACCCCTAAAATTAGGGTTTCACACGCCACACTTAATTATTGGCCGAGTCCACGAAAAATGTCTTTTCCATGTATTTAATTATTTAGCCCACTAAATAATTATTCGCACATCAATTAAATAGTCCAACTACTTAATTATCATTGAGGCCCAACGTCAAGAAACATATGCATGTTAGAAACCACATCGGGGACCATGGACCTATAACCAGCAGCTACAATAAATTAAATAAAATTATTCATCGAATAGAACAATTCTTATTCAATCTATTAATTCCGGGATTACGCTACCATAAACCCGAAACTGAACTCTATCGATTATAGATATATACTCACACTCTAATCATTGAGTAAAAGCGTCCATTGATATAATCATTACATACGGATAAATCCTCTATAGACTGTCCGTTTTGATTCGGGATATTTCCGTAAACCCTTCTCAAAACATCTTATCATTATTTACCATTAACCCCTAGTGATCAATTAGTTCATAACTAATATAATATGAACTGGGCCCATCGATCAGTTTCTAGGATTAACAAATAAAGGAACTGTCTGTCTACTTCCCGCAGGAAGGAATGGATTCCATATCTGTGAAGTCACAGACTACTCACTCATTCCAGAATAGAGCCAACGAGAAGTGTTCAGATCACATGTATCCAAGTGATCCTTAACTAACACATCAAACCCTACTTTGAACTAAGCAGTAGACTGTGATCACATCAGGATTGAGATTAATCCATATATGATCATCTTGTGATTCGATAAGATTTCTCGATCACGGAATTATACCGAGAATTCAAATCAAATCGGTCCAGTCCTATATGATAGACATCATATATAAATGCCCCACTAGGTACCCTATACCGACGGTCCGGATAAGACTGTCACACCGTTAAGTGTTCTGGGCGCATCATTGGTATATTAATCACGAGACCCATACTCTGATTCGCCACGGACTAAATAGTTTTAAGCATATCATCACTAAATCAATCCTCGTATGTATGCCATACACTGAGTTATGTGATTACATACCGATATACTTAGGGTTTTCAGCAGTGTATTAATATAAGCATAAATGCAAATATTAAGATGAATTATAAATCCTGTCAAAAACAATTACAGAAATTGTCTTTCAGACACTACACCTAACAGCCGGCAACATGGGCAGTTCTCGTATGGCTAATATGCAAGATGTTAGGGAACTAGATCGTGGTAGCATTCCAACTTTGACTGATGACCAATGGGCACATGTTCTTTTTGCTCTCAACGGCTTCAATTCCACCATTGTAAAATTGTCGGGTACGTACAGTGTCAAAGATTGGACTATTAATACAGGAGCATCCAATCATATGTCTGGTAATATTGCATTGTTTACAAATTTGTGTGATGTGTCCTCTTCTGTGGGCTTGCCTGATGGTACCAATATTACTGCTTCGAAGCAAGGCAGTGTTGTTTTAGATGGCCTAACTTTAAATGATGTGCTTTATGTTCCTACACTTGAGTGCAATTTGTTGTCTGTGTCTCATTTACTTGCACGCCAGAAATATATTGTTATTTTTACTAGCAAGTTCTGTGTTATACATGACCACACTTTGAGAAATCTACTTGGAGTAGGAGTGCTGTGTAATGGGGTCTATATTTTCAGGCCAGTTTCTATCCGCGGTTCTCAAGCCAATAAAGTGGCAGTTACCGATACAAGTTTTTTATGTCATCGGCGTTTGGGTCATCCCTCCATGACCATTCTTTCTTTTTTACCTGGTACTATTAGTAGTGGTTGTTCGAATAAAAGTTGTGACATTCATTGTCAAATTTGTTTTATGAGTAAACAGCCTCGCAACTCGTTTCCTCTAAGTTCCAATACAACCTCTGCCATTTTCGATTTGATTCATTGTGACATTTGGGGTCCGAATAAGGTCGTTTCTAGTTGTGATGCTCGTTTTTTCCTTACCATTGTTGATGATTATTCGCGGGCTACTTGGGTTTATTTGATGCTTGGTAAACATGAAGTGGGAACATTAATTCGTGAGTTTTATCAAATAATGAAAACGCAGTTCAATAAAAAAAATTCAGGTTTTGCGGAGTGATAATGGCCAAGAATTTTTGAGTTTATATCCTTTTTTTGCTGACAAAGGAATTGTGCATATCGGTCTTGTGTTGATACTGCTCAGCAGAATGGTCGTGTAGAACGGAAGCATAGGCACATTCTGAATGTGGCTCGGGCCTTGCGGTTCCAAGCCAAATTGCCCAAGTATTTTTGGGGTGAATGTGTCCTTGCTGCTGTGCACTTGATTAACCTTACTCCTACGCTTGTCTTATCTAATAAAACTCCTTATGAGTTCCTCTTTGGTCGCCCTCCTTCGTATGATGTTGTTCGGGTTTTCGGTTGTTTATGCTATGCGGCTAATAGGCCTCGTGTGAAGGATAAGTTTGACTCGCGGTCTCGTTTGTGTATTTTTGTTGGTTATCCTCTTGGTCAAAAGGGATGGTGATTATATGATCTTGCTACACATGAATTTTTTATGAGTCGCGACGTTCAGTTTATTGAGGATAAGTTTCATTTTATTGCGTCCCTGCCTGATCCAGCTCGTCTTCAATGGGAGGCATATTTTAGTCAACCTATATTATGGGATGATTCTGGTGATGTACCTGACATCGCGACTTTGCCAACGGAACCTGTCACTTCGGCCCCTGCCCTTCCGGATTTTGACCCCTCGTCTCCATTAAGGGGGCGTGTGGCCGAGCCAAGTTCTTCCCCGGATGGCGGCGTGCCAACAACTAAGAATTTGGGACGTGGTCAGCGAGTGAAAATTCCCTTCACGAAACTTCGGGACTATGTTACTCATACGATAGTTCAACAGAATGAAGACCCCCACTTACCTGCATTTTCGTCTTCACCGGGCTCATCAAGTAAACCTTTTGACATAGCTTGTTATGTTGATTATAATAATTTTTCTATCCGCCACCGGTGTTTTTGTCTACGGTTACCAAGGGTCGTGAGCCCTCTACTTTCCGGGAAGCTGTTCAATTACCCGGATGGCGTCAGAACATGCAGGAAGAAATTGATGATTTAGAACGTAATGGTACTTGGTCTTTGGAGGTTCTTCCTCCTGGTAAACATGCCATCGGTTGTGATTGGGTATATAAAATTAAATACACTTCCACTGAGGCCGTCGAGCGTCTTAAAGCTCGACTCATTGTTCGTGGTAATCGGCAAGTTGAAGGAATTGATTATAATGAGACATTCGCCTTGGTGGCCAAGATGGGAAATGTTCGGGTTTTCTTATCCGTTGCGGCCGCCCGCAATTGGGAATTGCACCAAATGGATGTTCATAATGCCTTCCTGCACGGTGATTTAGATGAAGAAGTTTACATGCAGCTTCCTCCGGGTTATCATGCTTCCTCTCCCGGCACTGTTTTCCGGCTGCGTAAATCTCTCTATGGGCTGAAACAGGCTCCTCGGCTATGGTTTTCCAAGCTCTCTGATGCCTTGAAGACTTTCAGTTTTGTCCAATCTTATGCGGACTACTCTCTGTTTAGTTATACTCAGGATGGGGTTTCTCTACATGTTCTCGTTTATGTCGATGATTTGATCATTGCTAGCTTTTCTCATGATGCACTTGTTCGGTTTAAACAATATTTGAGTACCTGCTTTCATATGAAAGACTTGGGTCCTTTAAAGTATTTTCACGGTATTGAAGTGGCCTGTGGCCCCGAAGGCATCTTTCTCTCTCAACGCAAATATGCGTTGGACATTTTGACCGAGGCTGGTATGTTGGGCTTACAGCCCATTGATACACCTATGGAACAAAATCATCGACTTGCCTCTGCTACGGGTCATCCGTTTGCTCATCCGGACCAATATCGTCGTCTTGTGGGTCACCTGGTTTATTTATCCGTTACCCGTCCTGAGTTGAGCTATTCAGTGCACACTCTGGCCCAATTTTTGAGTGATCCTCAGATACCGTATTGGGATGTTGCGCTTTGTGTTTTGCGTTTCTTGAAAGGGAGTCCTAGCCAGGGTATTTTACTACGTCCTATGGATGATTTATACTTGACGGCTTTCTGTGATAGTGATTGGGCCGCTTGCCCCTTGACTCGGCGTTCTTTTAGTGGCTACTTAGTGTTTTTAGGCCGTTCCCCTATCTCTTGGAAGACCAAGAAACAGCCTACGGAATCTCGTTCCTCTGCCGAAGCCGAGTATCGTTCTATGGCAGTTGCCACATGCAAGTTGAAGAGGTTGAAGTCCTTATTTTCTCTTGGTATTTTACATCCTCGGCCGATGTGCTTGTTCTGTGATAGTCAATCGGCTCTCCATATCGCCAAGAATCCAGTCTTTCACGATCGTACCAAACATATCGAGGTCAAATGTCACTTTGTTCGCGACGAATTGCTATCCGATAACTTGGCCACGTCTCATGTTCCCACTAGTCACCAACTGGCCAATATTTTGACGAAGGCTCTCGGCAGGCAACAATTTCGTTTTCTTTTGGGTAAGTTGGGCATTTGTGATTTGCATGCTCCAACTTGAGGGGGCGTGTTATAATATATATGCAATATATGTACAATATGTAAAAGGGTATATGTGTAACTTTATATTTTAGGGTTTTGGTGATATTGTACTATAAATACGTGGCTTATGTGAATAATACATATAATCTTTTTCCCAATAATTCTACGTTTAACAATACTTTTTTTCAATATCAGATGTTGATGCATGCCGTTGTACTACAAATTTTTTTTTGTTGCATCAATTGGACGGTTGGAAAGCATTTTTAAATGTATTTTGGACATGTAATTGAAGACTTTGAAGTATTTTGGTTCAATGTTTTGTACGAAGAGTATGGACTATAGACTCATGTTTATTTTGTTAATGATTTAGAACTTGGGACTTGGAAGACTATTTCATCTTATTAATTAGTATGTTGTTTTTTCATTACATATTTATTTTATAGCACTGTCAATAATGGTAGTTGTCTTATTTTTATTGAAAAAAAAGGTCATTTTTTTTTATGGAAAATAAAATACAATTTGAAAACCAAAACTGAACCGAACTGTAGCTGTATCGGTTCAGTTCAGTTCAGTTCAGAACAAGGACCAGTTCAGTTCAGAAAATATAAAAACCGTAGCTACAGTTCAGTCCAGAAAATTGCTAAACACTGAACAGACTGGACTATGTACACCCCTAGTCTCCAGTGTATCTATTCCCGGGCACTAATTTTAGGGTGGTCCAGGTGCAAGTTTTGGACAACCAAATCATCAATTTCAACATCATTGATTGGTGGTTTATTTTTCAAGGTAGGGGCCAATTGTAATTATAAATTTTTTTATTAGTTATGATGCACCAAGTAGGATTTGCACCATGACGATTCTAAAATTTGTGGTTCCCGGGAGGGGTTTGATTGAGTATCGAGGAGTCAAGGAATTTATGTTAAAACACCAAATCCCAATGATCGAAAGTGGATCTTTTTTATCATTTATTTTTGAGGTTTTTTTTTCCTCTTTTTTTTTTTCGTTCTTGAGGAAGTGCATATCTTATTTGGGTCTTATTTCACAATGGTAATCAATGAATTTCTTTTATTTTGAAAAAGAAAAAGGACACCATAGATGTTCTTAACATCAACTTATCTTTATTTTTATCTATTCTTACACATTTTTTACACATAATAGTATATGGTTGGTTTTAATAAATAGATAATTCCGTTAATAGAATATGCCTGATGGGATGCTGTAGTGGTAAATTTAAATACATAGAATTGTTTGGTAAGAAAAAATATTCTATTCCATTGTCTAAATATATAGACAATAAGATAGATAAAGTCTACAATTTATTCTCTATACCATCACCATTATTTTACATCTTCATATATTCCCCACTCTTTTCTAACATTTTTCCAACAGATTATGGCTACAATACACCCACTATGGTTACTCTAACAAAGTTCCTCTAAATGGTCCAAGTTTTCTTCTACTTCAAATCAAAGAAAAAAAAGGTTTTCTTATACTTTTTGGGGACTTTAACTATTTACTTGGGGTTGGGGTAATTTTGCTGTAGAGACTCTCCATTGGAACGCACCGTCAGATGACTGTCACCTATATAACCAAACAAAACAGTTTTTATCTTTTTCTACACGTGTGTCAATAAATAGGACTAACACATACTCCACATCAAATTTAGAGGCCCTTATGCTCCAAACCGCGACTATTGCTCTTTTATATATACTAGCAAAATGCACGTGCGTTGCACGTGTTGGAGTTGGCTACATTGATATATTTATATGAAATTTAACAACACAATTTAACGTTATACATTGTTAAGTAAGTGTTTAACTCATAAAATAATATTACAGTGTACAATGATAACCTTGTATGAGTTTATTGTTTCAATTGTAGAATAGACATCAATACAAACAGAATCTAAGCAACATAACTTTATAAAAACATATATTGTTACAAAATAATATAAACAAGCTGAAGCATAAAAGAATGCATACTGAAAAAACCTCGGAACCGGACAAATCTCCGGACATGTTCGAGGGCTGGATTTAAAGGTAATCTGAGACCTCCCACCAATCGTTCTTTGTAAATGGTCATAAAACCTTCAAAAGGTTTACAGGCCTTCTCATCAAATGATGGGAGGCGAGTAAATATCTTCAGGTTGATATCCATTCCATCAAATCTCCTTTATGGCAGCGTCAACGGTAAGGGAGGATCGAATATCCTCCACACAAAGAAATACCAGAACATCCTTAGTTGAGTTTGTACCTTTCTCTTGAGCGGGTTTAGTACTTTCATATGGACCCAAAACTTTTGGAATTGAGGTACCTTAATCTTCAATAGAAGCTGTTGAGATGTCGGAGAGGATTTCGGTTTCAGAAGAAAAAGAGAATTACTTTGTTGATGGAGATTTGAATTTCAAAGGACATCTGAAAAACGTATTCATGTCAGAGACCTTTGGATTCATGATTCTTAAGAAATGCCACATAATCTCCAATCAAACCCAACATATGACCTTCAACCTAGCTTAGGACTATGGGGCTTTTACGTGAGTATGACCTGACGTCACACACGTTTCACCTAATGGGCTACATAAGATCCTGTTACCATATAGGCCATATAAGTTCAGCCTAATTTAGGCCTCATACTCTAGATAACATCGATGAAGATGTCTCAGTCTGATATGAAGTGTCTCACAACTCTCGTTCTAGTGATATGGTGCAGGATCACCTCGGTCCTGAACTCTCAGCTCGGAGCAGGTCATCATCACTGACTTCAAGTTTTTAAGATGACCGGCCAGGTCATTTAGCAGACTATAACTGCCACAATAATGCCTTCATTATTTCCACCCCATTATGGCACTAACTGTAAACCGTCCTATGATTTCAGTCATGTCTCTAATCATGTGCTCCAAGACATCTTCTCCAGAAAGGGGATCATATAAAACGGATTCACTCCTCTCAAATTCGGAACTCTATTAATTCCTTGATCTCAAATCCTCGGGGTACTTAGGCAATCAATCACATTAATTGGCTCATATATGTTTCATAAAAAAATCCACCAGTCAAGTAATTGGATTATCCTTACGAAGCTGAATTACCCGCATAATGATCTGATTTCATCATTGAAGATTTCATACATCATCAGATACTATTGTGGATTTGAAGATAAACATAAAAGTTTTCCTAAAAAAAAACCGTAAAAGTGTAAGAAGTCGAATATATATAAAATAAAACAATAGCAATTTATAGAAATGCAAAATTCTACTTTGGAACTCAATGCTTAATGATGCAGTTGTTGATATTGTGTTCTCTCATTTTCATGTGCCATCCTCTTCCATAGCATAAATTGAGTCATTAATAAGTGTAAAAACTTTGTGTGCTTTCATTATTCATTAAAAAAAGTCATCATTTTTTTATAGAAAAACTCATAAGAGTAAGTATGAAGTTTTTAATGAAAATAAATGAATAATGATAATGAAGGAATTTAATATTTACGTACCAGAATATAAAACTTGTTTGTATATTATATTATGTTTTTGTACATTTGTGGGTGTCTAGTTGATCTTTGAGTTTGATCCACACCTTAGTTGTTGATATTGAAGTTTCCATGAAAGTGCAACATATATTTGTTTGTGAGAGAGCACCGGTTGAGGCAAATAAACTCGATCTTACAAATGGTTTCGTTTGTCCTTGTCCTTTATTGATCGTCATTGCAAAAGCAAAAACGTATAGGATATTGCTTTATTGTAAAATGAAACGGGTATCCTTCGTTTTCTGCCGGTGAGAATGAAATATGTAGGATTAAAATTTGATTTTCATAATGTTGACCAACTATGATTTTAGCATGAATCATGTTTCTTTTGAACCATTTAAATATTATCCTTGTACGATTGCATAACCCTCCTGCTAGATCTAAGTTCATTAACAACATTTTCAGTGAATACTTTTTCAGCGTTAATTTGTGATGAGGCTATTCTTTTGGTGTCAAAGTGTTGAGAGAATTTTGTTGATAATAATCATTAGTATTAGCCTTATCAAAGCTGCTGAAACAATATCCATCCTCTAGAAAGATTGATATCAATTTTTCATTCAACTCATCAACATACACATAGTCGTGGCTAGTATTGCTCTTCTTGTAATGTATTCTGCTGAGAATACTTTCTAATGTATAGATGGAAAGATAGAACTGATTAAATGATTTTGGAAACCTCATCATCGTTTTCATCATATTCAATAATCATTTCTTTTGGTAACTCTATGTCTCATTTAGTGTTTGTTGGTTCTTCTCCACAACCCACCCTTAATGAATGTTGACTGAAGTGTATATCTCCTCTTGCTCTCATATTTTTGGGAAGATATAATGTTTCTATAATTGGCTACAAATTTAACTTCAACAAGCTTGCCTATATTGTATGTAGTATCGTTCATTTGGAACATGATGCACTTGTTTAAAATCACCTTCAAATACAATCATCTTTCTTCCAAATGCATTAGAATTTATCTTGATGTCCTTTAAGTTTCTGTCAAGTGTCTCAATCGCTCATTTCTTTGCCATTGGTGCTTCATCCTATATGATTAGTGTTGGAAATAAAATTTATGTTTTGATGATAATTCATCATACTTATTCAAAGTGTTATCTTAAACTCATTGATGAAGTGCTGAAGCTAGCTGTTATAGTGTAAAGCTAAAAGATGTCTAGAACTGAATGTTTAGGTTTTACTAGAGTCTGATATTTGTATAGGTTACATCAGACAAGCACTGTAATAGTTAGTGTGTCGTAAAACTGAAAACTGGAAGTCATTCAGAAAACTGGAAATTGTCAAGATAAACAAACTGACTCAGGATACACCAATAAGAAAATTGAAGAACTGAGGGTCACAGACTCAGTGTAGAAGATTGAAGAACTGAGGGTTCAAACTCAGTTATGAAGATTACAAATCGAGACTGTAAAGTTAGACTTCAGGCAAGATTGTGGTGACCTGAACTGACTTTATGGATCTTGTATGAAGACCTAAGAATCATAAGGATAATGAATTCTTGGAAGATAATTAGTTATGGTGTACTCTGATTAAGTCAATTATAATCAGTTGAAAAACTGGAGTACTGATATTTGAAGAAGAGTAAAATCTCAGTTAACGCTCCAAGTCGGTCACGAAACTGACAAGTGATAAACTAAGTTTTATATGTCAGTCATCCAAAAACTGATAGTACAGTCGAACGTTATAAAGGAAGCGATTCTATTGGATAAAATACTGACACAGCAGAACGGTCATAAATTATATCCGTTACAAGATAGACGTTGATACAATTCAAATTCAAGCAAGATGAATGTAGAACCTCACACTATAAATAGAGGACTTTGCACCAAGGAAAAATATAGAATTATTAAGATCAACAAGCATTTTGTGCACTAGTCTCATTTATTCGAATTGTTATCATCTCTGCGCTATAACAAGATCATATCAAGTATTTCTTCAAGTGTTCAAGCTACAAAGAATTTATCAAGAATCAGACACTTTGAAGAACCACAAACAAGAATCAATTTATTGATTCTCAACCCAACTTTGATTCCACATCAAAGGTTTAGGCTCGTGAAGCAAACCGGGAAGGTTTTGTCAAGGACGGTTGTTACAAGCGGATCGGCGGTACCGTGTTTGTGGTGGTAGCTGGTGAAGAGGCATACGTTACCCTTCAAGGACCAGAGTTCAAGCAATTGAAGAGCAACAATTCTACCTGTTCTACAAATGTTTAGATAGTGAAGCTAGGGATTAGCCAAGGACTATTGTTTAGGACTTTTTGTAATAGTTCACCTCAAGAAGTTCTAGTGGAATTTTCCTCCGCACTATAGGGGAAGAGAGGACGTACAGGATTACACCACCTGGAACCTCTATAATATTCGCCTCATTTACTTTACGCATTTATTTATTTACTCAGCATTTACTTACAACATTTGATAGTTGATTGTTATACACTTTACAGTTCACAAACTGATATTCATCAGAATTCAGTTCACCACACTCAACTTTCACAAAAAGAATAACAAGATCAAGAAAAAGGCTACAATAATATCCGCTTCCAGTTGACTCAGTTTTACTTAAGTCAGTTTGACTTAAACTCAGCTTAGTCAGCTTAACTCCACACAAGTTTTAACTGAACCATAATTTGTCTTAAATCCATTTTAGGAAAGTTTTTGGTGACAAGTTTATTCACCTCCCCTCTAAACTTGTGTTAGCCTTTCCAAGGGACCAACAATTGGTATCGGAGCAGTGTTTCTTTAACAATATATCATTTGCTCTATATCTCCTCTAGTTGTTCTTATTTGAAAGCTCAGTTCCAGTTAATTTACTATCAGTCTTCACTCACTCACAATGGATAACAATCAATATGCAAGACAGATGCTTATGTGCAACATGGACAGATTTGATGAATACAAACGTCGTATGCAGGCTTTTCTAGCAGCTACTCATGATGAAATGATGGACGTACTCACTAATGGACCGATTCAGATCACTTATATGTAAACTGATGGTGAGAGACAAGTTCGAGTTCCAAAGCCCAAAAGTGAATGGACTAGTGATGATCGAAAGCGAAACAATCTCAACAACGTTGCTATGGACTTTATCCTCAGAACTCTTGACAGCAACATGTATTTGAAGGTGAAAGAATGCACAAATGCTAAGGAAATGTGGGACAAACTTCAGTTAGTTTGTGAAGGAACTGATTCAATCAAGGAAAATAAAATTTCTGTTGCAAAGCAAAAGTTTGAGAACTTCAAGATGAAATCAGGAGAGACCATTGACCAAATGGAGACAAGATTCAGTGCTATCATGGATGAATTAGATCTACTCAAATTTGAGTACTCAAAGAAAGTTATCAATACAAGAATCTTGAAGGCATTACCAATGTGTTGGAAGATGAAGGTCACTGCTATGGAAGAATCTAGGAGACTCGACATAGAGGACTCATTCAAAATCTTCTCAGATTTGAAAGCTTATGAATTCAGTGAAGATTTTACAAGTACAACTGCAATAATCAAAGCTCTGGAAGAACCAAAGACCACAGCACTTGCAGCATCATCAAATGACAATCAAGAAAACTCATCAAGCAATCTTCAAGATTTGGATGAGATGGAAGAACAGATGGCTCTAATGATGAACAGAATTCGAAGGATGAAGAGTGGACACCCAGTCATTCAGAAGTTCATCAAGAGGAATCCTGAGAAAAGAAAAGACGATGAATATCTCTATTTCAACTGCAAGAAACCTAGACATTATAAAGCTGAATGTCCAGAACTGACCAAGAAGACTCCACCAAGAAGAATTGGTAGAAGAGCACTCTTTGCTGGAGATGAGTCAGATTATGAAGCTGGTACTGAAAGATTATCAGATGACACAGCTTTAATGGCACACATGGAAGATCCAAATGAGGTATGTGAATCCAATTCTAAATACTCTTCGGCTCAGATTTCCATGCAAAATGCGTGTTCTTCGACTGCTGACTCCAATCCAAAAAATCTAGAATTAGAGGAAACACTTGACGAATTGATGAATCAGCTAGTAATTATCCAAGATGGTTATGAATCAATTAAAGCTGAGAAAGAGAATCTAATTCTTGTTGAAAGATTGAAGTATGAACTAAAAATGTTGAAACTGACTAAAACTGATAAAGAAAAGATTCAGTATCAGTCTACTGCATCAGCAGCAGCAACCGAATCATTTGCTCAATCGAGTTCAATTACTGGATTCAAATCAGGAAAGCCGTATGGGGACAAGACGGGTTTTGGATTTGATACACATCAATCTTCCAAAGATAAAACTAGCAAGCTGCTAAACCTAGTACCAAAACTGGTATTAAGTTTGTAGCTGAGCGACTTCCACAAACTGAGAAAATTGCTGAACCAGTAAAGCCAGTATCACATAGGATAAATCAGTTTTCTAAGAAAACAACTGTATCTACCAACAAAGGTAAACCAAATGGTAGATCAGCTGTATCCCAAGAAAACCGAACTGGGAAATCAACTGCCAGATCCACAAAAACCAATCAAGTCAAGAACCGAAAAAATTACAATTAAAGTAAATCCAAGAATGTCAATCATTCAAAGATTCACACATTCAGGGGGAAAGGAAGACTATATCCTACTGATGATGATTGGAATTTTACTGCATCTACTAATAAAACTGATAATAGCAATCATTCCAGACAGAAAACTTATCACAAGTTTCAGTCCAAAACTTAGCAGAGAGCTAATCTCAGTTCTCAGAAAAAGTCCCAGTACCAAGGTCAGTCCAGACCTCAGTACAGAAGGAATGATGGTTATTATTAATCTAATAATAGAAAGCATGATGGAAATAAGGTTCAGTCAAAAGATCTGAGAGATCATATAAATAAGACACAATTCAAACATAGATACTATGGGAATGTGGCTTACATATATGAAAATAAGTGCAACAATATCCGAAGAATACCTAAAGGATATATTCCCAAAGTTGTACTGACAACTGACCCCCATGGACCAAAACTGAGTTGGGTACCTAAAAATATTTAATTTTTATTGCAGGATATATGGTACTTTGACAGCGGGTGCTCTAGGCACATGACAAAGAGCAAAGACTGTCTCAGTAACTTTATTGCAAAAGATGGACCAAAGGTTAATTTTGGAAGTAAAGACAAACCTGGGTACACCAAAGGTTATGGCAACTTGATCAGGAATGGACTTACAATCAAGAATGTATCTTATGTAGAAGGATTACACTACAACCTACTCAGCACCAGTCAATTCTGTGATATGGGATACAAAGTTACTTTTGACAAAGACTTCTGCATTGTCGTCAGTGAATCAGTATATCAAGTTGTTTTAGCCGGAAGAAGGAAAGAAAATATGTATGTAGTAGATTGGACAACAGCCGTTGCTGAAACTTGTTTGCTTGTGCATACCAAATCAGAAATCAGTTGGCTATGGCACAAGAAACTGAGTCATCTTAACTTTGATGACATCAACACACTTGTTAAGAAACAGTTAGTCATTGGACTACCAGAGATCTCATATAAGAAGGATAGCTTATGTGATGCTTGTCAACAAGGAAAGCAAACAAAAGCAAGTTTCAAGACCAAGTCTCAACATTCAACAACCAGACATCTGGAATTACTACACATGGATTTATTTGGACCTATCACACCGATTAGTATAAGTGGAAATAAGTATACATTGGTGGCAGTAGATGATTTTTCAAGATACACTTGGGTAATCTTCTTAGCCAAGAAAAGTGAAACCAAGCAAAGACTTACAGAATTACTCAAGAGACTTCAGAATCAAAAAGGAGTATCAGTTGTGAAGATAAGATCAGACAAAGGAACTGAATTCCTCAACAGTGTGATTATTGAATATTGTGAAGAAAATAGTGTTTTACACCAACTTGCTGCCACAGGAACACCTCAACAGAATGGTGTAGCTGAAAGAAGAAACAGAACACTCAAAGAAGCAGGAAGGATTATGATCTGTGAAGCAAAATTACCGGAAAGATATTGGGCAGAAGCAGTTAACACAGCTTGTTATACACAGAACAAAGCTCTCATGAATAAAAGGCATGAGAAGACTCCATATGAAATTTGAAATGGAAGAAAACCAAATGTTTCCTACTTTCATGCTTTTGGAAGCAAAGGTTTCATACACAATAATGGAAAAGATCAACTTCATGTTTTTCAGCCCAAAGCCGATGAAGGAATTTTTCTACGATATTCAAGTGTCAGCAAAGCTTTTAGAGTACTAAATAAAAGGACACTCAAGCATGAAGAATCAATTCACGTAGTATTTGATGAACCAAACTTCCCTGGTGAAACAACTGAAGACAGACCAGAACCAGTTTCTCAGTCTCAGTTACCAGTCTCGCCAGAATCAGTTTGTGTTGACATTGGAAGACTACAGATTTCAGAATCTTCAGATCCAGATCAGTCTCAGTTTCCAACTACTCAACAAATCCCACCTGAACTACATGGTTATGACTCAACTGAAGAAATCCAAGAACCAACTCTTGTAGAACCAGACGAACAAATTGTAAATCCCTTGATGCAAGCACCAGTTCATCAATGGATGAGAGATCACCCTGAAGAACAAGTAATTGGTAACACTCAAGCTGAAGTTCGAACAAGACATCAACTAGATGCAATGATTGCATGTTTTCTATCTCAATCTGAACCGAAGGAAATAGAAGAAGCTTTGAAAGATCTAGATTGGATACTAGCTATGCAAGAAGATCTGAACGAGTTCAAAAGAAATCAAGTATGGGAATTGGTAGAAAGACCAGCTCATGTGAATATCATTGGAACCAAATGGGTTTTCAGAAACAAACTTGATGAAGATGGGAATATCGTCAGAAACAAAGCTAGACTTGTAGCTAAAGGATACTCTCAAGCAGAAGGCATAGACTTTGATAAAACTTACGCACCAGTTGCAAGACTAGAAGCAATCAGACTATTTCTTGCCTTTGCAACTCATAAAAAATTCAAAGTTTACCAGATGGATGTTAAAAGCGCATTCTTGAATGGAATTCTTGAAGAAGAAGTATATGTTCAACAACCACCTGGATTTGAAATCAAAGATCAAGCTGATAAAAAGTTTTCAGACTAAGGAAAGCTCTTTATGGACTAAAACAAGCACCAAGAGCTTGGTATGAAACTCTATCTCAGTTTCTAGTAGATCATGGATTCATCAAAGGGACTATAGACAAAACATTATTCAGAATGAAGAATGGAGTAAATACTCTGCTTGTTCAAATTTATGTTGATGACATAATTTTTGGATCAGAAGATGATCAATTATGTGAGAAATTTGCAAGTTTGATGAAAAGCAAATTCCAAATGGGTATGATGGGAGAATTGAATTACTTCCTTGGATTACAGTTAAACAATTAGATAATGGAATTTTCATTCACCAAACCAAGTATACAAGAGAATTTATCAAAAAGTTTGGTATGGAAAATCAACTGGAATTTCTACACCAATGGGGACCAACATCAGATTAGATGAAGACAAGAAGACAAAGATGTTGATCAAAGACTTTAGAGAAGGATGATTGGAAGCTTCCTCTATCTCATATCAATTAGGCCAGATATATCATTTGTTGTTGGTGTATGTGCAAGATTTCAGTCAAAACCAAAGGAAAGTCATCTCATAGTTGTGAAAAGAACTTTGAAATATCTGAAAGACACAGATGGAGTTGGAATTTGGTATTCAAAAGAAGGAGAATTCAAGCTAATATCTTATTCAGACTCAGATTATGCAGGATGCAAAGTGGACAGAAAAAGCACATCAGGCACATGTCAGTTACTAGGAATAGACTTGTGTCATGGTTTAGCAAAAAGCAAAACTCAATCTCAACTTCTACAGCTGAAGCTGAATACATAGCAGTTGGAAGTTGTTGTGCTCAAGTTTTATGGACTAGACAGCAATTAAGAGACTATGGGATAAAAGAAGGAATAATTCCCATAATGTGTGATAACACAAGTGCAATTGCAATCACTGATAATCTGGTTTTACACTCAAGGACAAAGCACATTGATGTGCGTCACCACTTCATAAGAGATCATGCAGAGAAAAAGAATATCACAGTTCTTTATGTACCTACTGAATATCAGTTGGCAGATATCTTTACAAAGCCATTGGACAAAGAAAGATTTGCCAAATTAAGAACTGAATTGGGGATAATCAAAGTTAGTTGAAATCAGTTAAGCCAGAAATTCGTCAAGGGGATTAATCTTTGTTATGCCGGGTGCGCTCACTTAACAGATTAGTCATTGACATCAACAATTTCAAACTGATCGACTAAAACTGACTGACCTTACTGAAACTGAATGATTTGACGAAACTGAAAGTTATTTCAAAAACTGACTTCAGCATCAGTTTCTATTCCAGTCAACTTAAGTCAAAGGTTGACAAGATAAAAGTGACAGCGGTTATATCGCATTTAATAACGGCAGTTTACTTTTGTCAGAATATGATGCGTATACACCCCATTACTGTCAGAACAGTACATGCCTTGGTTGCCAAAACCATCATGGAATTTGAAAAGTTGTACTAACCAACCGTCAGAACACTACCCCTATATATTCAACCCCCATTCACACTTCATAAAAATCAAAATCGTATTTTTCAAACCATAAATCATCTCAAGTTAAATCTGTGTTCACACCCAGACATGGCCACTTCAAAGAAATCACAAGAAGAAAGATTAATAACAGAGCTAGATGAATTGTCATTCGACATTTACGAAGCTATGTGTAAAAACACTCTGTTAGCTAGTTACATCTGCGAGAAGATTCAAAAACAACCAGGATTAAGAAACATTCTGGAGGTTACCTTCAAATAAAAACGTGATTTGGAAGGTATTTTGCAGTTTTGGCAAAACATGCGTTTGGTAAGAGACTCCTTAATGACAACAGTTCGTGGCGATCGCATTGCTATCAATGAAAGAGTCATGAGGTCACTTTTTGGCTTTGCAAATTCTTCAGTGACATCAACAGATTTGTCTACTCTACCATTGAATAGGGCTGCATTTTTAAAGCAACTAACTTTTTCTACGGAACCAATAGAAATTGGTATTCATGTTGGCAAAATCAAGCCAGAGTTTGGACATCTCAGCAGGTGGCTCAGCAAGCATGTCATTGGAAAATCCAAAGGAATCAGTACACTATCTGAAGAGAATATTTATTTGATGAACATAATTTGGGACGAAATAGAGTTCAATTGGGCAGGTTATGTAGTCAATCAAATAAAGAAGCAACACTTAGCCGAATTAGACAGTATACAAAGAGCTCAAGCTGAAGACCAAGCAACTGTTGGTAGATTCCGACTGAAGAAAACACTCAGTGGAATCATTCAATTTTATCTGGAAAGACTCAAGGAAGGGAAGCAAGCAAGGCAAACTGCAGCTAATTGATGAGAGACAAATTAATGATCATTATTACGACATTTTACCCCAATATTGATACCCTTTTGAGCATTATTGTATCAATTTAAGTCATAAATACTAAGTTTTATCAAAATGTATAAGTAGTAATTATTATATAAATTATCGTGTTTTTATTATGTTTTTATAAATTTTGTACCGGTTTAGTAACCGGAGTGTCGTGTCGGATTTACGTTTGGTGTTTTGGTGGCTCATTGCAGGATTATACATGGACCAATATCCTACGTAACGACACATTTTGAGCCCTAAATAAGTGTTTAGAGGGTTAGAAAAAGGTGCCACAAGCTTACGAGTTCAAAAGGGTCGTTTTTCCTAAGTACTTAAACCGTAACCTGTTCTCGACATAGATTTGACCCAGCTTATAGGCATTTTCAGGAGATGATTTCTTAAGGAAAGTTGTATATCTTCAAATAAGCTTTCCAACGCACTTTGAATCACGTCAATCGGACTTCTACAACTCAAGTTATGGCCAAGTGGCTAATCGATTCGTACTAGTGGAAATCCCGAAATATCTTCGACATACGAATGGATCATCAAAATACGTTTTCTGAAGAAGAGTCCTTCATGAAATTTGTAGATTTTTCAACGAGCTTTTCAACGGATCTTGAATCATGTCGTTTGGAGTTCGGGAACTCAAGTTATGAATTTTAGAAGTTTATTATATAATTATAATTATAATTATATAACCGCTCACATGCAGATTAGTTAGAGGAAATGATTGTCATGATTGACACCGGCCCGGTCCGGCCCTCCCCAATTTGGCTATAAATACTGAGGCCATTTGATCAATTCCCCGGCCCCTCTCTTCTCCACCTCCTCCCCATTTCTTCCCCTCTTCTTGGCCTTAGGCCGTCCCTCTCTTCTTCTTATTTTTATTTTATTTTGTAGATCATATATATATATATATATTCTATGTATGAATATATATGTTATATATAGATCTAGATATTTTTTATCTCTTTTTATTTTATTTTCGGGCCCGTATGTATACATATGTCTATGTATGTATATATATGTTTTTATATTTATAAATAAAAGTAGTACCGTTGTAATGCTCGAGAGGATTATCCGAGGAAGTTGTATTGAGAAGTTGTTATTTTCAGAGGATACGACTTAGATCTGCAATAAACGGGTAATTTTATCAAGTATTATGTTTGTTGTTCCTATATATAAATAAAGTAGATATAGTATCGTTATAATGGTGGAATGATTATCAAAAATTGTTGATCTGGCGGAAATGACCCCGATTCAACAGTTGTAATCGGTAATCTATTCTAATATTATGATGTATACTATATCTATAATAATGTTAAGCTAAAAATATATCTAGCCAAGATATGAATCTGAATTAATTTATTCTTTTTATAGATCTGGATGATCGACTATGGTAAAAATGATTAAAAATTAATTATGATGAATCTCTTTCTATTTTGAACTTAATGTACGGATAGAAAGACCGGAGGGTAAAATTGGCCTAGTGAAAACGTGACAACGGAATCCTATTTCCTACCCGGGGGCAGATTTGTCATAGAAAAACAAATCTTATTGAAATTTGTGCTCGAGATCTTATTACGTCAATTTATCTATTTCTAACGAAGATTCTAAAATATTGACCGCATGACAAAACGGTAGTGACCCGATCTTTTGGATGACGTAGGATAGTTAAATGGGACATATGACAGTTTCATACGCTCGTGTGAGAAGGAACTGTTGAGCTGAGGAGTGCACCGTTTCACATAATTTACACCTTGAATAAAGGAAGATCTGTCTCATTTATTTCTACTAAAAAGATATTGATTCAAGTAAAGTATTCTTGGCTAGATCCAAAAATATATCTATATATCTATTAGTATTTATTTTGTTTTACTAACACTAACTCTAACATCTAACCGATCTAACAATCTAACCCTATATTTGGTAAAAGCGTGACTTAGATCGAGTTAATAATAGCTTCTTGGTGTTTAACCACACTTTGAATTATGCCTTCGTTTCCCTGTGGATACGATACTCTGACTCACCAGACTAGCACTACGATTTGACCCGGTACACTGCCGGTTAGGATCTGTATAGCCTAGAAAAGGTCCGTCAGCTTTTTGGCGCCGTTGCCGGGGAAACGACGCTAATTCATTGTGTCTATGGTTACTACTTGTATTAGCTCAAAATTCTCGAGGATAAGTCAACACTCTTCTTATCACATTTCTATTTTTATTTTCCGTTGGTATCTACCTTCTTTTAGTTACCAATTTTCTTCTTTTACTAATTTCGAGTTATTTTCTATTTTCGATAGTAGAAAGTAAACGCGGTTCGTTTATTTTTGTTGGTTCCTACCTATTGGTAAGATACCAATTTCGAAAAAAAAAAATAAAAAAATAAAAAAATTTACACTCGGTAATTACCGAGAAAAAAAAATGTGGTTTTTTTTATCGATTTCGTGTTATTTTCTATTCGATATTTTCTATTCCACAAGAATTGTCAAATCGAGTTATGAAAATGGTCGAAACCGTTGGTGAAACACCTGAACAAGGGATTGCTCATGCTCAAGGGCATGGCCAAAACCTTAATCAGAATTTACCTCAACCTAATAACCAGAATCAGAATAATAGAAATAATCAGAATCGGAATAAGCATAATCGTAATAATCGAAACCAGCCTAACCCGAGACCTATATGTGATCAGACCGTAAGAAAGTACCAGATTAATAATCCAATTCTTTTACCCAATAGAGGAGCAAATAATTTCGAAATAAAATCTCATCTTTTTGGTTTAATTGACACGAGAGCCCAATTTCTAGGAGAAGATGATGAGGATCCACATCATCATCTTTATCTTTTCGAAGAATTGTGTAATACAGCCCAAAAGTCATGGTGCTCATTATGAATTAACGAGGATGTCTATGTTTCCTTTTTCTTTAAAAGGAAGAGCACAGATTGGTTTCTGTCACTCCCACATCATTCATTGACTAGTTGGGAGGAGATTCAAACCGAGTTCTTAAAACAATATTTTACTCCTGGTAGAAAATTGGAATTAATAGTCGAAATTACCAACTTTAGACAAGGATCTGAAGAAACGTTTGGGAATGCTTGGGGAAGGTTTAAAAAGCTATTAAAAGATTGTCCCGATCATGGTTATTCCTTAGATATGCAAATCCAGCTTTTCTGTCGTAAATTAAGGAAAAATTCACGTGCAGATATAGATCATGCATGTGGTGGTTCGTTAATGATGAGTGAAGCTCAAATAGTTTACGATGCTATAGAAAAGATTTTCAAAAATAATAGAATGTGGGAAACCGGTTCTAGCACAAGAAAAGTAGCTTTTGCAGGAGAATACACACCGAATACGGAAGTTCTAGCACACTTGGAGAATTTGAGTAGGAAATTTGATGGTTTACAACAGAATAAGAACCTGAGTTCGGGAAATAGTAAAACAAATGAATACTCGAATCATGATAATGTGTCATTAGGGATAGAAGAACCAGAAGGATATTCAAGGGAGGAGGTGAGTTTTCTTCAACAGCATAAGAATTTGAACAGCGCGTATTCAAACTCGTTTAATGCTATTAGAAGAGATCACCCTACTTTTCGTTGGTCTGAAACCCCTAGTAAGCAAGGACAACCACCGTATCCAGTTCAATATAAGAATCCATATAATAATAGAGTTTATCAAGGAAATACCTCGAATCAGAACCTACAATCATTACCTAGATCGTATCCACAACATACCACTCAAAGCATACCGGTCACCCAAAGTTCAACTCAACTTTGAAGGAGTTGATAAATGGGATAAATTAATGGAAAATCGATGGGTATGGTATCTACTCAAGCTCAAAATATGGAAACCATGATGACTTCTATAGGTACAATCACTAAGGATATAAATACACTGAAAACATCCATGAATAGACATAACACAAGGATGAGAACTATAGAAGCTTCATTAGGGAATATGGAATATCACTTGAGTAGAGAAGGAGAACGTAAAAACAGTAAACCTTCAGGAGGATTACCAAGTAATACCGAAAGAAACCTGAGTGGGGTAAATACTGTTATTACCAGAAGTGGAAGAATCTGTGGACGTAATAATGAAGTAGAGGATGATTTAGATGGTAAATTTGAAGATGAACTTGAATTCACTAAAGAGGAAGTGGACATTATTGAAGATTTCCTAAGACAAAACAGTTATATTGAACCTGAAAGTGATGATGAGGAATGGGTCAAGGTTCCTAGAATATTGAAAAATCCAAGAATGAGTAGGACCTTGACCAATGATCATGTTGAGAATGAATCAAGTTTGAAAGAGCCAATTCAAACCGAACCTTATCCGGCTCAACCCAAATTCACATCGGTTCAACCTGGAAGGGCATCACCAGTGCATATTTTGAAGAAAAAGGTACAGAATGATGACACACAATGTCCTGAAAAGGCACAATCATTCAAGGAAGCTTTACCATCTTCGTCTAACGACACGGGTAAGGGAGGTATGAATTCTAACCCTAATTTAATTAATCTTGAATTACTTCCCTATTCCCTGAAAAAGGAAATAAAAGAGATGAAGTTGGATAAGAAGTATGCACGTTTTCTTGACACTTTTCGGCACTTAACTATTAATATCCCTTTCATCGATGTTCGTAAGGGAGGAATGAATAATGAGCGCGTTGTCTTTAACATTTACATTCCATTGAAATATCCATGCACTACACTAGAATCTTGTTCTTGTGTGGACCCTTCGTGTCCTTTTGCTGTGGATCGTACTAACACGCAGGTAATTGAAGAAGATGACTCCAGCAATAATATGAAGCCTCGCAAACCGAAAGCTCGAAAATCAAAGGAAAAGTCAAGAACCGTTGGATTCGACGGCATTCGTCTAACATATGTTGGAAACCGGTATTGATAAAAAAGACGGATGCGGTGCGTGAGGATGACCCACCACCAAGTACATTAAAAAGCTGAATCAAGGAAAAGTCTAGCTATAGACTATAAATTTAGTAAAACACGGGTACTATCCTTCCTATTTACTCCTTAAGCATTTATTTCTAGTTAGTTCATGAACTTAATTGTTACATGCTTTGGTGAGTAATTGTTAGAAGTATCTCGTTTTGTTTAGTATATTATATTAGTTAATCATCATCATTTTGGTTGTTTAAGTTTGTCGAGCAAACGACGTTAACCAAAAGCGCTACCGGGAGACAGCCCATAAAAATGTTAAATATAATAATTACTCATACTTTGGATGATACTTTGCCAATACTTCGGATTGATTTTCATTTTGTTTCACCAAGTCTCAGGATGAATGTTTGAATGTCATTAAAAAAGGGAATGATTATGTGGTTATCCGAAAATCCCGAGAGAAAACAAAGAGAAAATTCAAATGCATCATTTCTCGGACTTAGGTTGTTAGAACAATTTGAAATAACCCTTGAGGATCTGTGTATAAAAGAGTCATAGTTAATACTTTGTCACACATTTCATATCATGATCTAGTCTGTTTTAAATTTCAAATAATGTGTGGCATGTATTAGTTCAACTACTGTGGAATATTGTGTGTTTTAAATCAATAAAAGTTTATGTGGTGTGTTTATCTACCCTTTTGCATTACACTGTTACACTCCACACACTTTTATTTTCTTTGCACACAACGGTCATAACTTTGACCCACCCACCCACCCTTTAATATCATCCCAGTATTTGTTTTGACTTGTTTTAGTGCAACATTGCTTTCCCAACAACTTATTTACACTCACTTTACATTGGGGACAATGTAAGTTCGTAAGTGGGGAGTGGAGTCGTTGGTCTAGCAATGGCATTAATGCTTATTTTGTATCAATAAATCCCTTAGTTTTTGATTTTTTTCGAGCATTATTTAGTTGATTAAAATAAACTGTATAAGGCATATATTTCATGGATTTGAAGATGTAATGATCAATTTGGATGTGTATAACCAACGTGAACCGTAAGTGCATTGTAATTCCAAATATATTTGTGTAACATGAACTCCTTCACGTAAGCCTTTGATATTGAAACGGAAATTTTAAACTGTATCCATTCAGTATCCTAGTGGTTATTCTAGAGAGATTTGCAGTAACTTAGTACCTAACTTTTGAACGTGTACTGTGAATATCTGAAGGTTTGAATGTGATAGAAAGGATATAAGTTAAGGAAGAATACCAAAATAAGATGAACTATTTATATGTCGGATGTAGCTACCAATGATTTGAGTGCGGTAGGCGTTATCATGAAACGTCCTATATCACTATGAGGTTTAAAAGCTCTGATTGCTCGATGATAGTAGTCCGGCTAGGGTGTTATCACGAAACGTCCTATTGCTGGGAATGAGGGCATATGCTACACATGTGAAATTAAGTGAAAAGTTAGATAGGTATTGATGTATTCGATCTCACCTCATGACGCTTGAAAGATAGTCGATTTTGGCAATGAGTTCGGATATGTTAGTGTCCTATGAAATAAAATTTGGTTAAGAATGGTTGAAAACTTAGTTATCTTCGACTATCCCCGTATAATTTGAATGATATGCTTTAGGGATTATCCTAATAAGTACACGGGAGAACTTTGTGTGGAACTGTTACTGCCTATACCTCGGAAAGTCATTAGGACTGTCTGAACGGATATTTGTGCGTTTGCTTGAATTATTCAAGAGAGGATAGTCGAAATTGAAAAGGCTTGTCACACACACACTCTGTCATACATTTATATTGAGGTTAACGCCTGGTTGTAATTCTAATGGTTGTATTATCTGGTTGTCCCTTACATCTTATATCATTATGAATTTATCTCTCATTCATTTTGTTTTATCGCTTGTTTTGCTCGAGGACGACCAAAAGCTAAGTGGGGAGTTGTGATGAGAGACAAATTAATGATCATTATTACGACATTTTACCCCAATATTGATACCCTTTTGAGCATTATTGTATCAATTTAAGTCATAAATACTAAGTTTTATCAAAATGTATAAGTAGTAATTATTATATAAATTATCGTGTTTTTATTATGTTTTTATAAATTTTGTACCGGTTTAGTAACCGGAGTGTCGTGTCGGATTTACGTTTGGTGTTTTGGTGGCTCATTGCAAGATTATACATGGACCAATATCCTACGTAACGACACATTTTGAGCCCTAAAATAAGTGTTTAGAGGGTTAGAAAAAGGTGCCACAAGCTTACGAGTTCAAAAGGGTCGTTTTTCCTAAGTACTTAAACCGTAACCTGTTCTCGACATAGATTTGACCCAGCTTATAGGCATTTTCAGGAGATGATTTCTTAAGGAAATTTGTATATCTTCAAATAAGCTTTCCAACGCACTTTGAATCACATCAATCGGACTTCTACAACTCAAGTTATGGCCAAGTGGCTAATCGATTCGTACTAGTGGAAATCCCGAAATATCTTCGACATACGAATGGATCATCAAAAATACGTTTTCTGAATAAGAGTTCTTCATGAAAGTTGTAGATTTTTCAACGAGCTTTTCAACGGATCTTGAATCATGTCGTTTGGAATTCGGGAACTCAAGTTATGAATTTTAGAAGTTTATTATATAATTATAATTATAATATAACCGCTCACATGCAGATTAGTTAGAGGAAATGATTGTCATGATTGACACCGGCCCGGTCCGGCCTACTCCCGGCCCGGTCCGGCCCTCCCCAATTTGGCTATAAATACTGAGGCCATTTGATCAATTCCCCGGCCCCTCTCTTCTCCACCTCCTCCCCATTTCTTCCCCTCTTCTTGGCCTTAGGCCGTCCCTCTCTTCTTCTTATTTTTATTTTATTTTGTAGATCATATATATATATATATATATATATATATATATATATATATATATATATATTCTATGTATGAATATATATGTTATTTATAGATCTAGATATTTTCATCTCTTTTTATTTTATTTTCGGGCCCGTATGTATACATATGTCTATGTATGTATATATATGTTTTTATATTTATAAATAAAAGTAGTACCGTTGTAATGCTCGAGAGAATTATCCGAGGAAGTTGTATTGAAGAAGTTGTTATTTTCAGAGGATACGACTTAGATCTGCAATAAACGGGTAATTTTATCAAGTATTATGTTTGTTGTTTCTATATATAAATAAAGTAGATATAGTATCGTTATAATGGTGGAATGATTATAAAAAATTGTTGATCTGGCGGAAATGACCCCGATTCAACAGTTGTAATCGGTAATCTATTCTAATATTATGATGTATACTATATCTATAATAATGTTAAGCTAAAAATATATCTAGCCAAGATATGAATCTGAATTAGTTATTCTTTTTATAGATCTGGATGATCGACTATGGTAAAAATGATTAAAAATTAATTATGATGAATCTCTTTCTATTTTGAACTTAATGTACGGATAGAAAGACCGGATGGTAAAATTGGCCGAGTGAAAACGTGACAACGGAATCCTATTTCCTACCCGGGGGCAGATTTGTCATAGAAAAACAAATCTTATTGAAATTTGTGCTCGAGATCTTATTACGTCAATTTATCTATTTCTAACGAAGATTCTAAAATATTGACCGCATGACAAAACGGTAGTGACCCGATCTTTTGGATGACGTAGGATAGTTAAATGGGACATATATGATTTCATACGCTCGTGTGAGAAGGAAGCTGTTGAGCCGAGGAGTGCACCGTTTCACATAATTTACACCTTGAATAAAGGAAGATCTGTCTCATTTATTTCTACTAAAAAGATATTGATTCAAGAAAGTATTCTTGGCTAGATCCAAAAATATATCTATATATCTATTAGTATTTATTTCTCGTTTTACTAACATCTAACTCTATCATCTAGCGATCTAACAATCTAACCCTATATTTGGTAAAAACCGCGACTTAGATCGAGTTAATAATAGCTTCTTGGTGTTTAACCACACTTTGAATTATGCCTTCGTTTCCCTGTGGATACGATACTCTGACTCACCAGACTAGCACTACGATTTGACCCGGTACACTGCCGGTTAGGATCTGTATAGCCTAGAAAAGGTCCGTCACTAATAAAGAGGAAATCGCAGCAGCAACACGAGCAGCTTCTCAACTTGAAGCCAGACAGAAAACTGTGTCTCGGCAGGAAACTGAACACAAAGGAATTAAGCGAAAAGCTGAATCAGCAGAGGGAAGATATGTTGTAAGATGTGTGTACCCAGAAACCTCAAGGAAGACAGCACCAACTGAGGGGGAACACCAACAACTGACAACTGAAGTTATAAGGAAAAACACTCTTGCTGGTGATACTTCTCAATTACAACATCAATCAGATCAGCAATCAGCCCCAGTTTTTGAAGCTGATAAAATCGTCAGACTAATGAAGATGAAGCTTAAACCAGAGGATTCCCGTGACGCTAGTCTACAGACTGAAGAAAAGTTACTCTTGGAGAAATCGGAAATTAGCGATCTATATATACTTTATTTCCTATATCAGAGTTTCTTGAAAATTGTTTCAAAAGATTTACTGAAATAGCTCAACGAAGAAATCAGCCACATCATCTATTCCCAAAGATAGTTCAAAGGAAAAGGATGATGATGAAGATGATCATACAAGAAAAGAAGCTGAGGTGACTACAGTTTTGCATTCAGAAAATCAACCTCAACCTCGAGCTACGCAAATTGTAAGTCAGCAAGAAGAGTTGCCAGTTGGAAATCGAAAACTGACACTCAGCACGCAGCTGATTGAACTGATAATCAACAACTTATGATTATTAAAGATATCACTCAGCCTCAGGATCTAACTGAAACAACATATGATCCTTCTGACGTCCTAACGAAGGATGAGTTGGCCAAAGTTCATGAAAACTTAAGAATTGTGCTCAGTCACAGGGATGCACAAAACGGCCTTCTATCAAGCATTTCTGGATATCTAGATTATAGAACTAGAACAGATGTCTCAGTTCATACAAGACTAGAAACGATCCACAAATCCAGTTCAAATTCTGCTTCAGAAATTCTGTTACTTAAACAGAAACTTGAAGACTCAACCGCAGTAGATAGGGAAACACATGCTCAGGCTCACTGGCATGAATCAGCACATCTACGGGTTAGAGAATCAGCTTAAGGAAGTACTTGCTTCTCAGCAACGTATATCAGCCGACCAGCAGGCAACCCATGCTTTGGTAGATCAGCTGTATGATGCCAAAAAGGGGGAAGCTGAGGAAGAAAAGCTGAAGTTATTTATAGAAATGAAGCGACTTGAAGACGAATTGCAAAGATACAAATCAGATCCTAAGTTCTTAAGGAAAGAACTAACTGACGAGCAACTCATTGAAAAATATAGTCAACCTGGAGACAGAAGAGTCAGTCTTACAAAGGATCTATGGATAAAATTTATCAAAGATCATAATCCTATCAAAGCCAAGTACAAGGATAAGACTTTTGAAGAATCCTTGAACTACTTCTTATCTGACAGATATCATGATCAGAAGATGGCACAACACAAGAAGAATCAGAGGATGGAAGACAAACTGAAGATTAAAGACAAAACTGAACAAATGAAAGCTGACGTAGTAGAATTTGAAAAATACTACTTAAAAGAATCAGATTTACCAAAGTTATTTCTATGGAGAAAATGGAAAGAAGGAAGCCAAGTTCACTACAACAAAACCTTTTCAAAGGAAGACTCCAAGCTAGAAAATGACTATCGTCTGTATGACAAAGAGATGAAGTTTATTTCAGTGAAACAAAAAGCACAGAAAAAGCTTAGTCTTTAGTCAAAATTATTTGGACTAGATGTAACTATTCCAGTTTTTGCTCATTCTAATGAAATCCAGTTTTCCAGTTTTACATTGTTTTACACTGTTTTGATCTTTACTCTTTTCTTTTAGGGAGAGTTTTGGCATCATCAAAAATGGGGAAATTGTTGGAAATAAAATTTATGTTTTGATGATAATTCATCATACTTATTCAAAGTGTTATCTTAACCTCATTGATGAAGTGCTGAAGATAGCTGTTATAGTGAAAAGCTAAAAGATGTCTAAAACTGAATGTTTAGGTCTTACTAGAGTCTGATATTTGTATAGGTTACATCAGACAAGCACTGTAATAGTTAGTGTGTCGTAAAACTGAAAACTGGAAGTCATTCAGAAAACTAGAAATTGTCAAGATAAACAAATTGACTCAGGATACACCAATAAGAAAATTGAAGAACTGAGGGTCACAGACTCAGTGTAGAAGATTGAAGAACTGAGGATTCAAACTCAATTATGAAGATTACAAATCGAGACCGTAAAGTTAGACTTCAGGCAAGATTGTGGTGACCCGAACTTGACTTTATGGATCTTGTATGAAGACCTAAGAATCATAAGGATAATGAATTCTTGGAAGATAATTAGTTATGGTGTACTCTGATTAAGTCAATTATAATCAGTTGAAAAACTGGAGTACCGATATTTGAAGAAGAGTAAAATCTCGTTAACGCTCCAAGTCAGTCACGAAACTGACAAGTGATAAACTAAGTTTTATATGTCAGTCATCCAAAAACTGATAGTACAGTCGAACGTTATAAAGGAAGCGATTCTATTGGATGAAATACTGACACAGCAGAACGGTCAGAAATTATATCCGTTACAAGATAGACGTTGATACAATTCAAATTCAAGCAAGATGAATGTAGAACCTCACACTATAAATAGAGGACTTTGCACTAAGGAAAAATATATAATTATTAAGATCAACAAGCATCTTGTGCACTAGTCTCATTTATTCGAATTGTTATCATCTATGCGCTATAACAAGATCATATCAAGTATTTCTTCAAGTGTTCAAGCTACAAAGAATTTATCAAGAATCAGACACTTTGAAGAACCACAAACAAGAATCAATTTATTGATTCTCAACCCAGCTTTGATTCCACATCAAAGGTTTAGACTGTGAAGCAAACCAGGACGGTTTTGTCAAGGACAGTTGTTACAAGCAGTCGGGCAGATTGTGTTTGTGGTGGTAGCTGGTGAAGAGGCATACGTTACCCTTCAAGGACCAGTGTTCAAGCAATTGAAGAGCAACAATTCTACTTGTTCTACAACTGTTTAAATAGTGAAGCTAGGGATTAGCCAAGGACTATTGTTTAGGACTTTTTGTAACAGTTCACCTCAAGAAGTTCTAGTGGAATTTTCCTCCGCACCACAGGGGAAGAGAGGACGTACAGGATTACACCACCTGGAACCTCTATAATATTTGCCTCATTTACTTTACGCATTATTTATTTACTCAGCATTTACTTACAGCATTTGATAGTTGATTGTTATACACTTCACAGTTCACAAACTGACATTCATCAGAATTCAGTTTACCACACTCAGCTTTCACAAAAAGAATAACAAGATCAAGAAAAAGGCTACAATAATATCCGCTGCCAGTTGACTCAGTTTTACTTAAGTCAGTTTGACTTAAACTCAGCTTAGTCAGCTTAACTCCACACAAGTTTTAACTGAACCATAATTTGTCTTAAATCCAGTTTAGGAAAGTTTTTGGTGACAAGTTTATTCACCGCCCCCCCCCCCCCTTTAAACTTGTGTTAGCCTTTCCAAGGGACCAACAATTAGACTTGCTTTTCGTAGTAATTTTGCATTTCCACTTGCATTGTATATATTTGAATCATGTGCACTAATTGTTATTTTAAAATGTGAATCAGCAGTTCGACCTCTGGCATAACTCCTGATGTGGCTGTTGCTATACCTATCTATTGTCTCGTTCTTAGATTTTCTAGCAGAACCTTATATACATATGTTTTCTCTGTGCCACCAGGACTATCAATAAAAAACTTAGCACTCTGTCCATTCCATTAAAAGTGCAACATATAGTTGTTTGTGAGAGAACACCGGTCGAGGCAAATAAACTCGATCTTACAAATGGTTTCGTTTGTCCTTGTCCATTATTTATCGTCATTACAAAGCAAAAACGTATAGGATATTGCTTTAATGTAAAATGAAACGGGTATCCTTCGTTTTCTGCCAGTGAGAATAAAATATGTAGGATTAAAACTTGATTTCCATAATGTTGACCAACTGTGATTTTAGCATGAATCATGTTTCTTTTGAACCATTTACATATTATCCTTGTACGATTGCATAATCCTCATGCTAGATCTAAGTTCATTAACAACATTTTCAGTGAATACTTTTTCAACGTTAATTTGTGAGGAGGCTATTCTTTTGGTGTCAAAGTATTGAGAAAATTTTGTTGATAATAATCATTAGTATTAGCCTTATCAAAGATGTTGAAACAATATCTATCCTCTGGAAAGATAAATATCAATTTTTCATTCAACTCATCAACATACACATAGTCGTGGCCAGTATTGCTCTTCTTGTAATGTATTCTGCTGAGAATACTTTCTCGTGTATAGATGGAAAGATAGAACTGATTAAATGATTTTTGGAAACCTCATCATCGTTTTCATCATATTCAATGATCATTTCTTTTGGTAACTCTATGTTCATTTAGTGTTTGTTGGCTCTTCTCCACAACTCACCTTTAATGAATGTTGAGTGAAGTGTAGATCTTCTCTTGCTCTCATATTTTTGAAAAGATATAATTTTTCCATCATTGGCTATAAATTTGACTTCACCAACCTTGCATGTATCGTTTGTAGTATCGTTCATTTGGAACATGAAGCACTTGTCTAAAATCACCTTCAAATACAATCATCTTTCTTCCAAATGCATTAGAATTTCTCTTGATGTCCTTTAAGTTTCTGTCAAGTGTCTCAATCACTCATTTCTTTTCCATTGGTGCTTCATCCTATATGATTAGACTTATTTTTCGTAGTAATTCTGCATTTCCACTTGAATTGTATATATTTGTTTCATGCGCACTAACTGGAATTTCAAAACGTGAATCAACAGTTCGACCTCTGGCATATTTCAGGTGCAACTCCTGATGTGGCTGTTGATATACCTATCTATTGTCTTGTTCTTAGATTTTCTAGCAGAACCTTATATATATGTTTTCTCTGTGCCACCAGGCCCATCAATAAAAAACTTAGCACTTTAGCCATTATAAATTTAATAGAGAACGTTTTGAAATATATTTTGCTGTTAAGGATTAAGCATTTCATTTAAAATGTAATCTTCTTAGGGAATTTCTATAGACAATTCATCACGAATTACTCTTAGTGTATTTTCTACAATGTTGTTGCAGTCTTCTTGTATACTTGGCAAGTCGTAGGATGTCAAGTCTTTACCCATGCTTTTCAGAAAATAATTTATGGATTCTAAAGTTTTGGCCACAATTGATTTGACTGACTTTGTACGATCTCGCATGAAATCTTCCGACACTGATTTCCAATATGTATCCTATCTTCCATATAGTTGTCGAATGTTTGTTGGTTGACAGTAGACTAATAGAGTTGCAAACAATCTTCTTAATGCATTAGACATTTGAATGACCATAGATTTATTTAAGCAATCCAAGATGCTCTGATCAGATTCTAATAAACCTCTTTTCTCTGCAGATTATTTAAAACTAGTGAAATGACATAATAGACTTGACTCACATGAATGTTTATGCAATTGATGTTTATAAAGGCGATGAAGTTATTGCATTTGACACGTTTGTTTCATAACTATATTTTTTTTCTCTTATTATTCTTGTTGTTTCTTTCTTTTGCTCAAGTCTTTGACTTTTGTGTAATGACACCGACATTCTTCACTTGCGTTAATCTCCCATGTAAATGGGGTGATGAGAATGTTACATGTTCTATTTTGTGTTATATATGTATGTATTTTAATATAAAAACTAAAAAGGTTTAGCCATATTTACAAGAAATCTTCACATATCATTGCAATTTAAAGCAAATATTAATTCAACTTTTCTTTTTCTTCTAGTTTACACGACACTTCTAATCTTATTGCATCGTTCATCGTTGGTGCGGCCACCGTATAGTTCTTATATTTCCTAATTGCTAACGTACGATGATAAATATTTTCGGTTTTTAATTGATTTTCGTAGTAATAATTTCAATTGATTTTCGTAGTAATAATTATTTGCGGTTTTATATTTATTTTGTATTAATAATTATTTTTTGTTTTTTAAAAAGAGCAATGATACAGCCACAACGGATTAACACAATCAATCGACACAACAATCATCTATACCATTGATCAAATGATTTTTGTAGTAACAATCAATGATGTCAATAATTAATCAAGGAATTTAATTATTTTTCAAAAAAGAAGAAAATTTAAATTGATAATGATTAATATATTAATTCGTCAATAACCAATCAAGGATTTTGGTGCTCTTTCATTATTTTATTTTATTCGTATATTTCTATTTTAAATTTTTTATGATGACTAATAATCAATAATGATGAAGCAAGGATGATAATTAATCAAGGATCTTGATGATTTTTCATATTTTTTTTATTTCGTTTTTTTTTATTTTTATTTTTAGATTTTATTTTATTTCGTATATTTCTATTTTAAATTTTTGATGATGATTAATAATCAATAATGATGAATCAAGGATCTTGTCATTGATTGTTTTTCGGTTTTATGTATGGCTATATTTTCGGTTTTATTTACGTTATATTTTAATTCTTTTATGGTTATATTTTAAATATTGTAATTATTAAAAATGAGGGAAAAACATTTTTATGGGAGAAACATTTTTTGGAGAAAACACACTCACACATTTAATATAGTAGATATATATATATATATATATATATATATATATATATATATATATATATAAGAAAGGAAAGGTTGTTATGTAGAAGGAAATGTGACACTTGTTTTTTTTTATTGGTGGATCATTTTACTTTGTTCATCGGAGGAAAAGCCCAGCCCAATCTTTTTTTCTTTTTTTTTTTTTTTTAAAGCTTTTTATCGTTTCGTTGGCGGCAAATTTGAGAAAAAGTCTTTTTTGTTTTTTTTTTTTTTGTTTTTTGAGGTGAAGGGTTTGAGTTAAATTGTTCCATTTTAGAGGACTCAATTGTATTTTTAATCTACACATTAGCTTTAATTTATTCTTAATCTTATTATGTGTGTTGTGCTTAAGATGTATCCGATTCCAATTTAATTACATATTATTTTGCTTTCCATCGAGATCTCTTTTTTTTTTTTTTTTTTTGGTCTTATCCTAATACGATACGACCACGCGTGATATTTCAATATAGTATAGTTTGTTTGTGTGTGTGTTCTTTTCCTTTTTTGCGTATATATATTTTACATTGTGTGTCTATGCCGGTTTTTTAGGAGCATCGTTTTTTGGGGTGGTACGTATTGATTATTTTTTTCCGTCTTCGTTTTTTTACTTTATATATTGTGTGTGTCGGTTTTTTTCTTTGGTCAATGGTTTAGTAGTGTCGAAAGGTGTCGATTTTGTGTCGTGGAGTGTTGATAGTGTGTTAGATTTTAATTAAAATTTTAATTAATATTCATTTGATCAACCGACAACCGTTGGATATGGCGTCGGGGTGTATCGAAGCGTGTCGTGTCGTGTTTTGGGTAGAACACGTGTTGTTGCAGATAATGTCGAAGATAGCTTCATTTTTTTCGGTTAAAATTGATTTAAGTAGAAAGTGAAAAAAAATTTATTCGGTAGTGTCGAAAAGTATCCATACGATGTCGGGAGATGTCGAAGATGTGTCGGATATTCATTTCATACGCACTTATATTATTCTTCTATGAACATGTTTTGATGCCACCCTAAAAGGTGTGAGGGGTGGGTTGGGTTAGGGTGGTGGGAAGGGTAGGGTATAGTAAGATGGGTGGTGGGAAACGATGACAAATTATGTCACCTTAATGATTTGAGCCCTAATTTAATCTAGTGATGAACACATAAGAACCCTAATGCCAAAAAGAGGAATGAGGGGGTGGATTTTATGTATGCGGCTGAGTCCAAGACTGTATCTTGGATTGCCTACGTATCCTGTTCTGTTCCAGGAATCAAGCCTTACGTAGTTCCTGGATTGGGGGCATTTATAATGACAATACTTGCCTAAACCCTAAGGTTAAGTCGGCTTGTGTTATTGTCATCTTTACCCTTAAATGGGCCTTGACCCTTGCCCAAGCTATCGCTGTGGGTGGGCCTGGACAGCTGGCGCGGACACTATCCTCGGTGTCGATACTGCCGACTTGCGGTGATCGACCCTAGACTCATTGTCCTACACGCTGGCTAGCCGGTGTGGACTCTATCCTTATGGACTTGTCATCTCACACTGCTCGGTAGTCGATAGTCGTAACCTGGAGCCGGTTGGATGGCCCTAGCCTCGGTCCTGGGTCTCGACATGAGTGTGTTGTAGCTTGTTCATAACGTGATGACCAACCGATAGACGACACGTGGAGGGAGTGAAACCATGTATCGTCATAAGCCCCCCAGACTTGAGAGAGGTGACTCCCGTTATCCGAGGTCGAGTCTGTCACACTAACCGTCGTCGAGTTGGGTTTTCCTTTGGGCGGGAGAAAGCCCGCCTTTTCACAACCTCAACTGCCTTGTAGCCACGTGGCACGATATCTGGCATACGAAACGTTTCGAATCCCGTAAGAGACGCGTCATTGCCTTGATTGTCGCGATTTCCAGGGGTTATAACTCTCCATCCCCCACGTCCTTTCAGTTCATTTGCAAATCTTTTGCTATCATATATAAAGAGAGGAAGGATAGAAGCTGCCGCAAAATCTGTTCGCTATTTTCTTGTCACAATCCCCAAATTCAAAACACCAAGTAAGATTCTTTCTTTTTTCAGTGTTCATCTTTTCTTTTGATTTATCTATGTCAAGTAGTAGTAGCAGTGCCACAGAATCTGATAGAGGTAGCGGTACGCCTTCCCAATCCCAAACTCCGGTATCTGCTGCCTCCGATCATCTTCTCCGACGAGATTCCGGTGAACCCACAGCTTCCCCCCCTCCTGTCCCTAACCAGCCTAAAAAGCTAGTAACTAGGATGGATGGAAAGGGTGCAAAAGGATGTCTCAGTACACTTTCTCCAGAGGATGTTGTCGAGATTTGCCAGAAGTATAACATCATTAGTCCTCCGTTCGAATCTCGACTCCCTTCCGGTAATCATATGTTTGCCGACGAGCCCCCAGAAGGATTTTGCGTGGTTTACGAGAATCAACTGGCGAGTGGATTGAGGTTTCCACTTTGTCCAGCCGTCCTAGCCGTCCTTCACCACTATGAAATAAGTGTCTCCCAACTCGCCCCGAATGGCGTCAAAACTCTGATGGGGTTCATCATAGCATGCCGAGTGGCCCAGGTATGCTTTTCGGTGCCCGTGTTCCGACACTACTACAAGATTGCTGCCACACCCGACAAGTTATGGTATTCCTTCCAGAGGAGAGCAAATCGTCATGAGTTTATTACGAGGGGGCCTTCTTCTCATGGGGAGTGGAAATTTCGATTTTTCTTTCTCCGTCATGGCCTAGATAATCCCTATATTGGTCAATGGAGGTCGAGAGAGGGGAAACAAGACAAGCTTAGGAAGGAACCGGCTCCTCACGAGGCTCGACTCTTGAGTGGACACAACTTCGAGGTGTGTACTCGAGACCTGAGTCTCCTGTATCACCTGGCTCACTTGGAGGAAGCTGAGCCAGTGCCATACGTAGGCCTGAATGTTCCTGATCACGAGAATCGTAAGATGTTTACTTGCTTTTACACACTGGTTGTTCTTTGAGTCGATAACTTGTTGTTTATTGGTCAGAACTAACTTGTCTTTTTTTACGTATTGCGGTGGGCAAATTCTCCAAGGTCACCAACCCCCATCGTATCCCCGAGTCGACGGTCATAGCTGCTCCACCGCTCGAGGGTCAGGCCACTACCGACTTGCCAGTGGCTGAGATCAGTGCGCCTTTCTCATCTCGCGAGGGGGGCGTCCCTCCACCTAGGACAAACCCTGCTGCAATCGAGTCGTATGGCGCAGCTGGAACGACTGAGATGCCCTCGACCACCGGCGAGTTAACTGTCCGATTCGGCTCTCTTCGAGACGAAGACGAGGAGGAACCTGTCGATTTGACCTCGAACGTCGGAATTAATGTCGAGGAGGAGCGGGCGGCGCGGACGAAGAAAAGGCCAACCGCGTTCGAGGTGGTGAAGGAGCAGCTTCGAGAAGCGAAGAGGAAGAAGGTTGCTGAGACCTCTGCCGAATCAGGGATCGGTGTGGACTGGGTTTTTGACGATTACGCCGGTGTGGACGACAGAGACTTGTCTCATGTTTTGCGGAAGCTGAATCGCCTCGTAAGTCGATCCTTCTTTTATATTTACTTTCCTCGAGGCTCATGCCCTGTTTATTTATTAACGTGTTCTGCTTTTTTGTAGCATACCCTTGTTGGTCGGGAGGCTGCTCGACGGCTGGCCAAAACAGGAGAGTCGGCGAACGAGATCAAGAAGGAGAATGGCAGGCTACTCCAAGATAATATCGCCAAAAGCGCCGCGCTCTCAGCTGTGGAGAAACAATACAATTCGTTGAAGCGCGAATCGGTCACCGAGCTCGAGAAGCTGCAAGATAAATTGGTGGCTGCTGAAACAAAACTGGCCACTACTGAGAAAGAGCTGGGCCGACTGCAGGAGGAAAGGCATGATCAGGGTAGGGAGCTGCTCAAGCTGGCTCAAGACTACGAGATGTTACAGAGAGGGCAGAAGGCTGCGGATGATGAGGCTAGGAAGGCTCGCCGTGATCGAGATGCGCTACAGCCGACTTGGATGAGCGCGCGCCCAGGTCGAAGAGGCTAAGACCGAATCAATCATGGAGTACCGCAAGTCGACAAACCTAGAAGACGACTTGGAGGTGATCATGCGCGCCTCGATGATGGGTGGCTACACTCTGGCCGTTGATCAGGTGAAGGCCGTCGTGTCCGGATTCGACGTATCATCTCTCGAGACGCCTATGTTCTATAATCCGGACTCGGAGAAGCTGTATGATCGGTACTTCGAAGAGTTTCAGCGGGGAGAGTCTTTGGCTATCAAGTATGCCCCTACCACGTCTGCCCCTACTGCCGATCCAACCGCCGCTGATCCGACCCCAGCCCATACTGAGCCGACCCCGGAAGCCGACCCCTGATCTTGATCTTTTTAAATCTTCTGTTGATTCAAACTTGAAGTTTGGTAACAATATATATTTTAACTTTGGTTGGTCTTTTCGACCTGGCCTTGTCGTGTAATAACTTTATTTTGAATTTGACTTGCTTTTGAAATTTGATTTTTCTTTCTTGTGATTTTTGCTTGTCTTGATGTTTAATAGCTTTTTGCTTGTCGAGTCCTTTGACTCTGTTTGCTATTCGCTATTCGTTTTATTTGCTGTACTTGTTGTTCTTGTTGTTGATACTGTGTTGCCCCCCAAGTGTATTATGAACCCTTGGTTCTTATTGCACTTGAGATCGACTTGCTTGCCTTAGTCTTTTGCCCCTTAGGCTTATTTGACCTTAGGCTGAGCTTTTTAATGTAAACTGTCCCTGGCCGCGGTCTTTTTTGCCACTCAGGCTATTTCGACCATCGACTGGGACAGGTGGCCCGACTATGCGAACCGTCCTTTGTCCAGGCCTTTTTCGCCCCTCGGGCTTATTCGGCTTTCGACTGGGACAGGTGGCCCGACTATGCGAACCGTCCTTTGTCCGGGCCTTTTCGCCCCTCGGGCTTATTCGGCTTTCGACTGGGACAGGTGGCCCGACTATGCGAACCGTCCTTTGTCCAGGCCTTTTTTGCCCCTCGGGCTTATTCGGCTTTCGACTGGGACAGGTGGCCCGACTATGCGAACCGTCCTTTGCTTTAGCCTTGTTTGCCTCTTGGGCTCGTTCGGCTCTTAGCTTGGACCTTTGGCCCGACCCTGCGAACCGTCTCTATGCCTTTGTATTCGTCGCCCATTATGCTAACTTTGCTTTGGCTTTATCGAGATGTCCGACCTGCGGATTTCTCTACTCGTTTTCGATTGTTTTGCCTTTAACTTTTCTGTCACATTGGACTTGTATTGTTTTGGCTATAAATCCTAACAAACACAGAAAGCATCTCGAAAAGATACAAATTTATTAGAATACTCATAAAATTGTCTCATGGACTTATTACAAGATTCATAAGTGAAAAGTAAATAAGTTCACCAAAGTAAAGCTTATCTCAAACATAATACTTCCTCAGATTGTTGGCGTGCCAATGTCGAGGAACTGTGGTTCCGTCTGCTCGTCCAAGTTGATAAGACCCTTTGGGGTGAACCTTCAGGATCTGATATGGGCCTTACCAATTCGGGGTCAACTTTCCGACTGCTTCCTGTCGACTGGTTTCATTTTTCCTTAGAACCAGATCGCCAACCTTGAAGTATCTGCGTCTTACCCTCGAGTTGTAATACTGAGAGATCTTCTGCTTGCACCTTGCCATTCGGGCTGAGGCTATCTCTCTTCGCTCCTGGACATTATCCCTTTCCTGTCGGAGTTCAGGATCGTTTGTCTCAACATTGTAGGCCAGTACTCGAGGAGAGGGAACTCCGATCTCGGCGGGTATCACCGCTTCACACCCATACACTAAAGAAAAGGGAGTTTCTCCTGTCGACGAATTAGGAGCTGTCCTATATGCCCATAGGATGCTCGGAAGCTGAATTGCCCAATCTCGACCTTCGGCCTCTAGCCTCTTCTTTAACCCCAGCTTGATCTGTCGGTTAGTCTGTTCGACTTGACCATTTTCCTGGGGGTGAGCCACTGAGGTGAATCGCTGGTCGATTTGGTACTCGCTGCACCATTCTCTAACTTTTCGATCTTCAAACTGGGTACCGTTATCCGAGATCAAAGCCTTTGGAATTCCGTACCTACATAGAATGTCGACCCACAAGAACTTTTTAATGGTTGCAGCTCGGATGTCGGGCAAAGCCTTAGCTTCTACCCATTTTGTGAAGTAGTCCACCGCAACGACCACGAATCTGAGATTTCCCGGAGCTCGGGGCAAAGGTCCGACAATATCGACCCCCCACTGATCAAACGGCCATGCTGACGAGATGACGTTCATATCTTGTGCTTGTTGATCGAGAGATATTATCATGGATCCGACAAGCGTTGCATTTCTGGACAAGATTATTCGCATCTCGCTGCATCGACGGCCAAAAATACCCAGCTAACTTGCATTTTCGAGCTAACATTCTAGCCCCGCAGTGATTTCCACATGCTCCTCTATGAATTTCTTCCAAGAGATATTCGCCTTCATTTTCAGAGACACATCTTAACCATGGACTTACAAAGGATTTTCGATAAAGGATGTCGTCGAAGAACGCATATCGAGTGGACTGGAGTCGAATTTTTCTTGATTGCACCTTATCAGATGGTAATATTTCGTCCTTAAGGTATAGAGCGATCGAGTCCATCCACGTGGCCTGCTGAGTAATCGGCTGGGCCTCCGTCTCGATGTAACTCCTATCGGCCGCAACTCGACTCGAACCTTCTTGCTTGACATGAAGTTTGATGCCAACTTGGAGAGCGCATCGGCTCTCTTGTTCTGACTTCGGGGGACTTGCTCGAATTGAATTGTTTTGAATTTTGGTATGAGGCTTTGGACAACTGCTAAGTAATTCTTCATGGTTTCTTCCTTAGCCTCATACTTTCCCTTCACATGATTGACCACTAACTGCGAGTGACTATAAACCGTCAGATCTTCGACACCCAGCTTCAACGTGAGCCTTAAACCAGTAATCATGGCCTCATACTCGGCCTCGTTGTTCGTTGCCTTAAAGTCGAATCGAAGGGCGTATGGGAATTCCTCGCCTTTCGGGCTTACCAGAAGGAGTCCTGCTCCTGCCCCCTCCTTACTCGATGCTCCATCGACTTGGAGAGTCCATTTTTCCTCTGGACTTTGCTTTTCTTGATCGAGCTGGACGGAGATCCCTTCAGCCAAAAAATCCGCCAAGGCCTGTGCTTTGATCGCAGTTCGAGGTACGAACTCGATGTCATACTGGGCCATTTCTATCACCCATTTTGCCAATCGACCTGAGGTGTCGGGTTTTGCCAATATCTGCTTTAGTGGTTGGTCAGTGACTACCACAATAGGATGAGCTTGAAAATAGGGCCTCAACTTTCTCGAGGCATGAACAAGACATAATGCTAGTTTCTCGGCCGGTGAGTATCAGACCTCGGGGCCATGTAATGCTTTGCTGACGAAATATATCGGTACTTGCCCATGTACCCTTTCTCGAACTAGGACCGCACTCACTGCCTCCTCGCATACTGCCAGATACACTAATAACCTTTTCCCGTCTCGAGGTGAAGTTAGGGTCGGTAAGTCTGATAAATAAGTCTTCAACTCTTCAAAGGCTGTCTGACATTCATCATCCCAATGAAAAGGACTGGCCTTTCGGAGTATCTTGAAAAATGGTAGTGCACGCTGTGCTGATCTCAATAGAAATCGTTGAGAGCCGCCATTCGACCCGTGAGCCTTTGTACTTCCTTGATATTTCGTGGTGCGGGCATGTTCTTTAATGTATCAATTTTATCCGGGTTCGCTCGAATCCCGTCCTTCGAAATCATATAGCCCAAGAACTTACCCGACCTGACTCCAAAAGTGCACTTCTTCGGGTTTAATCTCATCTGCGTTTCTCTCAACACTTCGAAAACCTCTCGAGCATCGACCAGGTATTGTTTCATAGATCGACTCTTGATAAGTAGGTCATCTACATAAACTTCCATACATCTACCAATTTGTCTTGCAAAAATTTTATTGACTGCCCTCTGGTATGTTGCCCCAGCATTCTTTAATCCGAATGGCATGGTCACATATCGAAGGTTCCAAATTCGGTGATAAAAGATGTTTTCTCTCGCGTCTCGAGGATCCATTTGAATCGATGGTATCCTTTATATGCATCTAAAAAACCAAAAACTTCAAAGTCGATGGTCGAATCTACTAACCTGTCGATTTTAGGCAATGGATATGAGTCTTTTGGGCAGGCTTTGTTTAAATCTGTGAAGTCCACACATATGCGCCAACTCCTATCAGGCTTCTTGACTAATACTGGGTTAGCTAGCCATTCGGGATAGAATACCTCTTTCACTATCTTGGCTGCTAATAGCTTGCCGACTTCCAACTCGATGGCCTCAAGTCGATCCGACGCAAAACTTCTCTTCTTCTGTTTGACTGGCTTTTTAGCCTGGTCAATCTCGAGCCTATGAACCGCGATGTCGGTGGACAGTCCCGGCATGTCGGTGGCTTTCCAGGCAAAGATATCTCTGAACTCGATTAAAAGCTCGACCAGTAGCTGCTTTTCTTTTTCTGGGATCCAAATCCCGACTTGCACACACTGATCGTCCTCTCCTTTCCAGAGTCGGACGTTTTCAACTGCATCACTGGAGACCCAACTCTTCTCCTCTTCTTCCTCTGGAATCAGTTCCTCGACTAAGATTTGTTGAACCGCCATCTTCCCATTCATGACTACAGAGTTACAACTCCGAGCGACTTCAACATCTCCCTTTACTTCGTGGGAACCGCTCCTGGTAGGAAATTTCATGCTATTATGGAATGTTGAAATTATAGCTCGTAGGTCGAAGAGCGCTGGTCGTCCTAAGATAACATTATAAGCAGAGGGAGCCTTGACCACCACATAGCTTAATTCAAGTGTCCTTCCTTTCTCGCCATCCCCAACTGTCGTGAGTAACTTTATCGAGCCCATATGATGGACTGCTTGCCCTGTAAATCCGAACAGGGGAGACGCTATAGGGGCTAGATCCTTCTCTTTCAACTTCATCGCTTGAAACGCCGAGTGATATATGATGTTCACTGCACTCCCGTTGTCGATACAGACTCTCGATACACGGGCTCGGCTAATAACTGCCTCAATAACTAACCCTTCGCTATGACTCCTTGACTTGGGGATATCATCTCGAGGGCCGTATCCGACTTCTGTCGTGAATCTGAGCTGCTTGCGCTCTCTCGAGCTACTAGCTGGCTCTTCACTGGTCTGATCCTTATCACTTTCATCTGGGCCAAAGATCGTATTGACATAGTTTACCGGTCGATTTTCTTCGTATCTGTCCCGACCAAAGTTATCTCTGTTGTTTCCTTCCCGACCTGGGGATCGATTCCCTCCGAGGTGACCGATCCCTTCGTCTCTCGAGCATCTCGACCTCGGTTCCCGTCTTGATCGGAGTTTTTCCTCTTGAATTCTCCACGCCCCCTGGGCCCATCATACCGAGATCTGTTGACAACTTCGTCTAACTTTCCATCCTGAATGCAGACGTCGATATCTCTTTTCAGGTCGATACAGTCCTCTGTTGTATGGCCTATGTCTTCGTGAAAATCACAGTATTTGCTTGCATTCCTCTTTTCTCGAGGCTTCTTCAACGGTGGCGGTTTCCTCGCCAAGTTTTTTGAAAGCATAATCGACAACACCTCGGATCGAGGTCGATTGAGCGGGATAAAGTCCTTATCACGTGAGGGTCCCTTCTTGCCCCCACGGTCTGAGGTGGATGTGTAGATACGGTCCCAAACCGATGGCTTGCTTTCGACATCCCGCCTCTTTGACCGATTCCCGTTCGGACCTCGGTGTCTCTCTTGGGGTCCATCCGGTCGGATTGGGTGTGCCGCCGCACTGCCTCTTCCCCTTGACAGAACCTATGCACCACATTGACACATTCGTCCATGGTATGGGGAACATCTCTGCTCAACTTCATGTATAACTTAGTATTACGCAGCCCCCCTACGAACGACGTGATCAGAAGTCGGTCATCTGCGTCCTTGACCTGCATGGCCTCGAGATTAAACCTCTTCAAATATTCCATCACTGTTTCATCTTTTTGCTGCCTCACATTCATGAGGTGCGTGGCACTCAGATGAAACTTCTTATTGACTATAAACGCATCTCGGAATTTTCGAGCTAGCACGGCAAAACTGGAAATCGACCCTGGTCGTAGCTTCGTGAACCATTCTCTTGCTCGACCTACGAGTAGCGTCTCGAATGCCCGACAGCGCATTGCATCGGGTGCTCCATCCAATCTCATTTGAGATAGATACCGTGGAGATGGTCCTCCGGGTCGGTGGTGCCATCATAAGGTTCTATTTTTGGTATCTTAAACCCCTTGGGTTTAGGAAAGCTCTCGATCTCCTTCGTGAAGGAGATTCGAGCCACAACGAAACCCGGTTCTTTCCCAAAATTGCATTCGCTCTTCCCCGGCGCTATCATCATCCCCTCTCTCGGTGTTTTTGGTGGATCTCACGTCTCTTCCTTTCCACCGAGCTAGATGATGCGCTTATTTCGTCCCCAGGAGTCCGTTTAGGCTTGTCCACTATATCTTTCGACCGCCTTCGCCATAGCTTCTTTCCGGGCGGCGTCCGCCCGCCTCGCGCCGTAATCGCCTCGGCTATTATCCCGGACATTACCTCCAAACCGCCCTCGCCAACCGATCCGCAAGCGCCCGATATTCCGGAGAAAGGGCTTGCTTTTCTCGGTTGGTGGGTTTCCCGGATAGGGTTCAAAGCTTGATCTTTTTCCCCTTGTTTTTGCTGAGGATCGTGCCGAATAAGATCCAAGGCGGGATCTTCGTCTCCTTGCATATCAGGATCGATCGGCTCGTTCATCTGGGAGCCTTGATCGACTGCTTTGGATGCAGTTTTGGACGCAGTCTTCTTGGGAGGCATCGTGTTTCTTGCGTCTTCAATCAATAGAAGCCCCTCCTTCTAGCGCCAATGACGATGACAAATTATGTCACCTTAATGATTTGAGCCCTAATTTAATCTAGTGATGAACACACAAGAACCCTAATGCCAAAAAGAGGAATGAGGGGGTGGATTTTATGTATGCGGCCGAGTCCAAGACCGTATCTTGGATTGCCTACGTATCTCGTTCGTTCCAGAATCAAGCCTTACGTAGTTCCCGGATTGGGGGCATTTATAATGACAATACTTGCCTAAACCCTAAGGTTAAGTCGGCTTGTGTTATTGTCATCTTTACCCTTAAACGGGCCTTGACCCTTGCCCAAGCTATCGCCGTGGGTGGGCTCCGGACACCGGCGCGGACACTATCCTCGGTGTCGATATCGCCGACTTGCGGTGATCGACCCTAGACTCATTGTCCTACATCGCTAGCCGGTGTGGACTCTATCCTTATGGACTTGTCATCTCACACTGCTCGGTAGTCGATAGTCGTAACCTGGAGCCGGTTGGATGGCCCTAGCCTCGGTCCTGGGTCTCGACATGAGTGTGTTGTAGCTTGTTCATAACGTGATGACCAACCGATAGACGACACGTGGAGGGAGTGAAACCCTGTATCGTCAGGTAGGGTATAGTAAGATGGGTGGTGGGCACGGTAGGGTAAGTCGAAAACATTTGCCTAATTGTCGTCATGTTAAATAATTGACATCATAATTTGTTGTATAATATCAATGCCGGCTAAATTTCGTCATTTATATTGTGTTGTACTTAAAATGTGTGGAGTGATATTTTAGTTAAAATGTATTTTATATTTAATAGTTTTGACATTAAGGTAAACATCTAGCATGGGCACTCCGTGCGTTGCACGGAGTCCGGGTTTTAACTAGTATATATATATATAGAGTCGTCTTGTAATCCATGACCGTGCATTCATGCATGTATGCGCATTCAGTCACAATAGAACATGTATGTAAATAGTTGTGGTTAGTACTACATACGTCTTAAAATATAAGTCATTCTATCTCTTTTTTATCGTTTCAAATTATAAGTCATTCTACGTTACCAATGAAGCATTTAATATTATTTTCTCTATCTTCCCTAATTTATAACAATCCAACTACTTTTCAATACTTTATAACAATTTCATTAATGATAGTCAAAAAGATATTTTAGTTATTTCTATTTGAAATTTATGTTATTCAACCACTTTTTTAATCTTTATAAAAACACCCAAAACGATCTATATTTTAAGACGAAGGTAGTAGTATGTGAATGTGGTGGTGCATGTACATCGATGTATATGTATAATGATATTGTCACATTTACTACTGATTTGACTTGATACCTCACCATCTATACATCCGCGGTTTGGAGCAAAAGCCTTTGTTGCGGTATTTTACGGTTTTCTTTAACAATTAAAATTATTAATAGGAAATCACAAATTGCCTGATAACAACAAATGATAATATATGTAATACATTAGAACTATTATGTCAGTAAATCCAACGAGATGATTTAACAAAATGTTTTGTATTTAACTAACATCTACCAATGTGAATCTTAAAGATCCAAAACCCAACCATCCTTCAACACCATCCAACACAACAAACTCGACACCTACCATTGAATTCTCATGTTTTGGACAAACAAAATAATAAAAGAGTCATCTCTTATTTAATTCAACTATCAATGAATCATCAACTTCAAAAAATATTACTCCCTCCGTTACTATATATTTAACTGTCGTAATTGCCAAAAATAAAAATTTCTTTTTACTTGTCGTAGTTACATTTACAAAGCATTATTTTTTGTATTTTTCTACATCTACCCTTGTTTATAAAGGGGTGAGTGATTGAAAGCAACATTACATTAATTATATTCAAAGAGTGTTATTGTCATTTTAATTCTATGTCAAAACATTAACTACTCTCCTTAATATGTGTTTTTTTGGTAACTGCGACACTTAAGTAGGAACGGATGGAGTAATAATGAACTAATCGTTATATTATTGAATAACATATATAAATCTTAAAATCTATTAGGCAAAATATTATATTGGGTAAGGTCAAGGGAGAAAGAGGAATGCATAGCTAACTTTCACACATTTCAAACGGAAAAAAATGTGATATAGTTTTGGCTTCATCTAGTTAGAACGTATTCATCATTTTATTTTATCAAAAACACATGCTCTGATTTTGATTATCTCAACGATGTTATTGTCCAACACAATCTAATAATAATCAAATAAAAGACAAACTTATATAAAACTAATTAATGTCTATAAATGCATTTATTTCATAGGCGGACCTAGCATGTTAAGGGTGGGGTCCATGGACCCCACTCAAATCTCCGAACGAATTGACAAATATACCCCTCTAATAATATTAAAATTGTGTATGTATATTATTTCAGAGAATTCCTAATGTAATAATCCATTTAGTTCAACTAATTAGAACCTTTATCACTTATCCTAAGGTCATAAGTCTGAAACCTTGCAGGTGAGGTTTTCTTTATAATATATATATTTTTAATTTGGCCCCCACTAAAAACAATTCTGAGTCCGTCATTAATTTATTCATATAAGATGTCAAACCTAACAAATGAACAAATCGGAAAATGATCAATGATGAAGTTCATCAACATCATTAAAAGAAGTAAGTAATGCAAATCAGCATTTACATATTTCAAATATTGGTGCTGAACAAGTAGAAAGAGAAGAAATAGTCAACGGTGGTGAGTTGTGAACTAATATTTACTCGAGATTCTCTTAAATAATTGGAAATTAAAGATAAGTATGTGAAATGATCAACAAAATCTGATTCTTTAGAATATGAAATTTATAATTTATCATTAATACATTACAAATACAAAGTTTAAAAAGCTTGAGTTTGGTTAATTTATCATTAGCACATTGATGTTATAAAGTATTAATCTTTAAACAAAAAAATAAATATATAAATATATAAAATTCGGTTTGGTCCGATTTTAAACGGTTTTTATTTTTTAAATTGGAACCAAATTGTATTAAACGGTTTGATTTTTAGTTATATGAAAACCGACCAAAAAACCACGGTTTATATGTTTTCGGTTTGGTTCGGTCGGTTAGTTTAGTTTTAAGAATTTTAGTTCACCCCTGAATGACCCATGTTGTTAACACCGATTTCCATCTAGATTATGCTTAAAAGTAAGATTCTTGCGGTTTGGAGCTGGTCTGACACTTTCTATTATCCTCCTCATCATCACACCTTTCATCGGCAAGTTCGGGAAATTTTTATATAGGGAGTCCTTATTAGAACGAACCGTCGTATGACTGTCAGGTGTAGAACAAGATAAAAATGTTTTGTTTGTTTGTATACGTGTCACAAATCTAACGATTTAATATAATAAGGAGTCCCCACTGCAAAATTACCCGACAAGTTCTTCTGCTTTGAAATTAATTTTATTTTGTTTTATAGTTCGTAGGGGTCCCTTCAGACGGTTGGACCCAGTGATGTGGTCCAGATTATGTGGCCATTGACTTCAGTAGAGGTATCTATCTATTTAAAATATTTCAGGGAAATTCTTACATGGAGAGTCCCTATTAAAACGGATCGTCTGATCATTGTCACGTGTAAAAAAGACAAAACTATATTATTTTTCTATATATTTATCATAAATTCAACGGTTGAATGTAATAGGGAGCCCTACATTAGAATTACCCCGTATTGCAATACTCCTAACACAGGACATCTGTATCGCACTTTGTTTAGTGGTACCCCTTTTGTTGATAAGCTTTTTTCCTCCATTATTTGAGAAAGAAAAAGATTCTTTATTGAAAGAGATACAATCACTGTCATATTGCATTATTCCAAACAATATCATCAAACATTGCTAAGATTATCAAGTGATTCACTTGGATATCTGAATGGAGGAAGAGATATTTATCACTCCCTCATACTTCCAATTGATTTATGACCACCGCTTCTCAATTATTAAGCATTCCTGGAAGGATTACCGAATGCTCAAAAGGGACGTCGGATTCATGAAAACGTTTTCTTTTTGCCTGGAAACTTGGAATTCTACTACTACTGATGATGAAGAAATCATGGAAACTTTGAGATCTATGATTGTTCCTCTCAAAGTGATATGGCCAATCGACATCCATGTTTTCCAATCAGCATACTTTGAATTTGAATCTAAAGTTCAACAGAGTAAACTTCTAATTAAAGGTTGGTGTGAAAATCTAATGCAATTTAAGTTTCCAGTTTCTTACAGCTACAGTAGAATCTGGTTTTTGCTTCATTATCTGCAGAATAATCTGGACGATTTATCCTGGCACAAAACTGCCAAAATTGTTCAACTGAAAGCCAAGAACGTATTTCTTGAAAATTCATTGAGCATCTGTAAAAGTTGCCCATATGGGTTGGATAACAGTGCAGGGCAGCAGTTTCTGAATTTTATTGGTGATTTTACTAGCAGTGCAATATGCTTAACATGTTTGTATTGGACAAAAGAAGCCAATGAAGAAATCGCGACTGAAATGAACATTGTCCTTTTTGATATGTTGCAGAAGTTCCTACCTTCCGCACCCGTTATTACAACATTGTACATTGGCATCCTAAAGTCCTACGATTTCCAGCCATCTGATTCTTTTCATCTCGAAAAAGCGGTTGAAAGCTTTGTTGATTTTTTCTTTGAGCACCTAAAGCATGATTTTGTTATCCTTCGAGACCGGCTAATATTTCTTCTCACATTTCTCACCGATCCTCCACGTGAGAATGTAGATGAAGAAGGTGTAATCAACAGCCAAATTTATGCTCTTTTCCGTGAGGATCCGTATCTCTTATTGCGCTTTGTTGAGATGAAAGAAGATTTCCGTCATAAAAAGACGCTTCTAAATGATTTTATGATCAAGATTGATGTCGAAATTACTAAGATCAGACAGCTTTACTCCGGATTTTCAGATTCTTGGATCAGATCAGAAGTAGAGAAAATGGAAGGCATCTATTTTGTTTCGATTCAAAAAGAGTTCTCTTTGATTGAGAGGCTAGCCAAGTCGGCCAGGCATCAATTGCAGTTATACAGAAAGGAGCTTAGATTCTTAAGGGTGTTTTTGCTATGTTTTGGTTCTTGGGATGACACTGATGATGACATTAAGCTAAGATTAAGCTCTACGATCACTTCTCTCCAAAGGATATGGGGACAAGAAGAAAAACAAGAAAAGGGACTTCTGCCTCCTCGCTTTCATGCAATAGGTACAAGCCAAATCAATGATTGGGATCCATTAGAATCACAAGGTGGTATATGTACGGGAGTCATCACAAATTGGGATTCGTCAGATTCAGAAATTGAAGATGAAGTAAGCGAAAGAGAAATGGCTGATTCATCAGATTCAAAAATTGAAGATGAAGTAAGGGAAAGAGAAATGACTGATTCGTCAGATTCAGAAATGGCTGATTGGCATCAATTGGCTTTAGAATTAGAAGGGAAAATCAGGCAGTCGAAACTAGAGATTGAAGCATGGTGGGTGGATTTATTTCATTCATCGTTTCAATGCAAGCCTTCAACAAGTTATAAGATCCAGAAGTTTCTGGATTCTATCCTCGAAAATCTGAACGATCTTGTCATGTATAAGGCTAAGAAAATCGTTCCATTCAGAAAGCAAATTGAAACCTTGAAAGATAAGCTTGTATTTCTGAAGAATTTCTTGAGACTTGCTGCTAATTGCTTATGTGGTAAGGAGTTGGCAGAATTCAAAATGTTTGTTCAAGTCTTTGCTAATGATGCAGCATGCCTAACGTTTCTTTATTGGGCTAAAGACGGAGATGATAACATTGCATCTGAAACAAATTCTTTGTTATCTCATACGTTGCAAAAGATCAAACTAACCACGCCCGATGTTGCCAAATTGTACTTTGAAACCCTTAAGGCTATATATGTGCAGCATTCTGATTATATCATGTTCGGACAAATTGCTTTGAGCTTCGTCGACCTTTTCCTTGAGGATCTGGTGACTCCTCTGAAGGATGATTTTCAAATTCTTCGAGACGATATCGTTTTTCTTTTGACATTTCTTAACGATCCTCCTAATGAGAATGCAGCGGAATCAATTTGCAGCCGAATTGATGTTTCTTTTTGGGAGGGTGTGTATGGCTTGCTCCCCTTTGATGACAGGGAAGGTGATTTCTCCCGGAAGAAGGCGCTTCTAAGTGATTTTATGATGACAATTGAAACTGTCAATGCTAATATTAGACATATTTACGGTAAGTTTCCAGATTCATCTGTATACAATTTTCCAAAGGTTATTTCTCCGCGATTTCTGGATTTTCTCATACAAAATCTTAAAAACTTGAAGGAGATAATGATTAGTGACCGGAAGTATGCGTCTTTTGCAAAATACAAGATTATAAAAATTGAGGAAGAATTGGTTTCTCTCTGTCCTTTCTTCGATCATATATTTGACTTGCAAATGGAACTAAACGAAACATGGCTAGAGGTTGTGAATTCGTTGTATCTAATTGATCATGTCATCAACTTGTACATCAATTCATGTTTTGTCTATGATCATCCAATTTGGTATCATATGGCTTATCTTTCTGAAGTCCTCAACGGAACTAAGGTTGTTAAAACAAAGCTTGAGAATATCATAGAGAACACCATGTATAATGCAAGATGTCTCCCCCGTTCAACTGGTTTTATTAGTACACCCTCGGAACATGCTACACATTCAGAAATCAATGAAATCGTAGTAGGTTTCGAGAATGAAGTAAATATAATAATTGGCATGCTTACACAGGGGCATAAGTCACTTGATATTGTTCCAATTGTTGGCATGGGCGGATTGGGAAAGACTACTTTAGCCAAAAAGGTTTATGGTTCCTCATTAGTAAAGTGTAATTTTGTTGTATTTGCGTTTTGTTCAGTTTCTCAAGATCATAATACCAGAAAGATGTTACTTGACATTTTATGTGACATTAACGGGGTTGACGACAAAATCAATGACATGACTGATGAGGACTTGGCTCACCAACTGTGGAAGTGTTTGAGTCGTCGAAAGTATCTTATCGTACTAGACGATATCTGGTATGCGAGTGCCTGGAATATGGTAAAAAGCTCATTCCCCGATGACAAAAATGGGAGTAGAGTTATGTTCACAACTAGATCTCTTGAAGTTGCTGATATTTGCAAAATCAATTGTGGCCCATATCAACTACGTTTTCTGTCTGAGGTTGAAAGTTGGGAGTTGTTGCAGAAGAAGGTGTTCCGTAATGGCATTTCACCACCATATCTCTATGAGATTGGAAGGTTAATTGCCAAAAACTGCAAAGGTCTCCCTCTAGCTGTTGTTGTAATTGCCGGTCTACTTGCTAGAACGGAGAAAAGCCTGAGATGGTGGAGTGAAGTAGCAGAAAGGGTAGTTTCTTATCTTTCCGACGAGGGATGTAAGCAAATTTTGGAACTAAGTTACAAGCATTTATCCAAGGATTTGAAGCCATGCTTTGCGTATCTTGGAGCTTTTCCGGAAGATAGTTTGTTTAGGGTTAAGCAAGTGATACTGCTTTGGATTGCCGAAGGATTTATAGAAGAATCCAGGACAAAAAGCATAGAAGACGTGGCAAAAGAGTACTTCCATGACCTAGTTGACAGAAGCCTTATCATTGTTAGTACGAGAAGTTCCACTGGAGAGATAAAAACCTTTCGAGTTCATGATTTGATACACGATTTATGTCAAACGAAATGCCGAGAAGGGAACTTTTTCCAACTGAACCACGGAATTGCATCATCTAGTTCCTCAGACCCTGTACTAAATAAACACTATCGTGTTTCCACGCAGAAGCAAAGTGATGTCGAAATTTCTGCTGATTCATCACTTTCAAGTGCACGCTCTCTGCTATATTTTGGTGGACAACCTCGAGATTTAAATGATGATGTCTCTTTGAGGGAGTCTAGACTTGCTCAAGTGTTGGATTTGGAGTATCTAATATTGCGCAAATATGATATACAACAACTTACCTCTGCGGTTAATCTGAGACATATACATGCTAAATTGATAATAACAAAATCTATTCCATCATCAATATCCAATCTCTGGAATATAGGTTCTTTAATGTTGGCTTCAGTACCTGGTCTTAGTATAATACAGTTACCAAAAACTTTCTGGAGAATGAAAAGTCTAAGGCATGTGAAAATCGACGGATGCATCCTTACATTTTCGGATGAGACATATCATAAATTGGATAAGGTGGTAAGCTTTTCAAAACCAAACTTGTCTAGAGTAAAAGACGTAAAACAGCTTCTGGAAAGGTTACCGGTTGTTCGGGAACTGAACTGCATTTTGCAAATACCTCATTATGATGAAGAAACATTGGACTTTGGTAATAAACTTGAGTCGCTAAAGCTAACACATACTATGGAGATAATCCCATGCTTGGCCATCAACTTCCCTTCAACTCTCAAGAAACTGACTTTGGGGAAGTTTCAGCTACCCTGGACGGCTATATCAGCAATTGCGGAACTAAAGTGTCTTGAGGTTTTGAAGCTACAAAGGATTTCCTTCCCGGGGCCAAGATTTGAGATGGAAGATTTGGCATTCCAAAATCTGAAATACTTTGAATTGGATAATAAGAATTTGGTGGAATGGAATGCCTCCACTGAATCCTTGCCTTGTCTGGAGCAACTTGTGATTGGATGGACAAGACTGGAAGAATTACCGCCGTGTTTCGGAGAGATTTCAACCTTGAAAAGGATTGTTGTTAAATTTTCCTCAAAACTTAATAATTCAGCTCGTAGAATCCGGGACGAACAAATAGAACTGGGGAACGACGTTGAAGTTTCGATCTACAATGGAAGAAACATTTAAGTAATCACTATTTCCCATCTCTTCCTTATTTATTTATTTTGTTTGGAATAAAAAGATATTTCATCGGTTGTACTTGTTTTCTTAAGAAGTGGTGGAGAATATTGTTGAAGATGTTTGTGTTGATTTTGTTACATGTATTTGTTTTAGGTTATCGTAAAGGTTTTCCTTCCCTGGGCCAAGATTTGAGATGGAAGATTTGGCATTCCAAAATCTGAAATTCTTTGAATTGTTCAATATGGATTTGGTGGAATGGAATGCCTCCACTGAATCCTTGCCTTGTCTGGAGCAACTTGTGATTGGATGGACAAGACTGGAAGAATTACCGCCGTGTTTCGGAGAGATTTCAACCTTGAAAAGGATTGTTGTTAAATTTTCCCCAAAACTTACGAGTTCAGCTCATAGAATCCGGGACGAACAAATGGAACTGGGGAACGACATTGTAGTTTCGATCTACAATTGAAGAAACATTTAAGTAATCACTATTTCCCATCTCTTCCTTATTTATTTATTTTTTTTGGAATAAAAAGATATTTCATCAGTTGTACGTGTTTTCCTAAGAAGTGGTGGAGAATATTGTTGAATATGTTTGTGTTGATTTTGTTACATGTATTTGTTTCAGGTTAAATATGTTTGTGTTGATTTTGTTACATGTATTTGTTTTAGGTTATCGTAAAGGAAATAACTTTTTTGAAATAATGCTATATGCCATAAGTTCATAATTAAGTCCAAGAAATGGTTATCAGATTGAGTATCTTCATGCCATGTTTGGATGTCTCAAGGTAGTCGCATTACGACTTATTGTTTGCCCATAAATATCGATGCTGACACAGTTTAGTATGACAGGAATGATTACAAGAATTCTGAGAAGTTAATCCAAGAAGATTTTCATGTCATTAATAACCGACTGTAAGAATAAACTAGTTTTTTTTCTTTTTTCAAGCAAATCATTTGATTATTTACAATAAGCTGCAAATCTTTCCTCCCTTTCAGGCCCTGATGACATTCTTTTATTCATCTGTCTGATAGTATGATGCTACTGATATGATAGAGGAATCCGAGTTGAGCAGAGATACGTGCGTCATGTATTCAGAGTGGCTTTAATTTAGTGTTTTTGTTACAAGTTCCTGCAGTTGCTAATTACTATTTTTTTGGTTTTTCCTTTTCTAGGGAGAAAGGAGTTTGGGGGTGGGGATATGCAGCACGTGATCAGACTCTGTATGCATTTTATTTGGAAAAAAATTTCAATCTGTTCTTGAAGCAGAAACCATCCTATTAATTCATTGTTTCTTATACTAGGGATATGTCCTTTTTATAATGGTGACCTTTTGATTCTCATTTTTAGGACTTATAGGGGGAGAGTGAAGAACTTAGGGACGACGAAAGTGAAATATGCAGCTGCTAAAGCTGATGTCAGCACAAAAAGCTGGAAAGATTTTAAAGAAGGTTTGTATTCGTTGGAGGCGAACGGGAGGCACAAGGTTTGCTCCTATGATTCATAGAGATGCATATGATTTAAATTAATTTTCTTACTTTGAATTGTTGGATACAGATACGAAACATGAGTTGAGTAATGGTGCTGCTGGATGTTCTCATCTTCACTTATCTAAATCTTATTCGAATGAGCAGCAATCTGCAAGAGGAAATGAACTTCTAGCTCATCAAAAAGTTTTACTCAATGGATTTCTTGAGAGTGGCTTCATGGCAAGATCTTCTAGCCTTTCGAAAGATGTGCGGTGGGTTGAGTTTTCATGTCATCAGTGTTCCTCTTTGCTAGGAGCATACCCATGCTTTGATGAGCATGTTCCGCTGGATGGTGGAGTTCGCTTGTTTAAATGTCAGATATCAACATGTTTGCCCTCTCTTGAATCAAATGATTTGTTCAGGTATGTCACCTCTATGTCTGGTTTGTTTGTTTTCCTTAAAATTAAGCTTTGTAACCATATCATCTGATATGGTTTTTGTCAATTTTTGTCATCTCCTGTTTCATGAAAAGCTTAAGTGAAAGCAGCCCTAATTTTTAAATGGTCTACAGATTTCCCCTAGCCACAGAAACTTTTGATTAGAGTATTCTGTTTCCAAACTCAAATTCTTCTTATCTGAATTAGTGAAATGCCTGTGTTTTCCTTTTTTAGCATTCTGCATTTGTATATGCTTCCAAAGTACTTTCTGTTTTTTTTGTTGCTTTTTATTTCACCCTGATGTCTTGCTAAATCTTTGATCCAACAAGGCTTGATTTTCGTTGTTGTTGCTAGAAGTTGAAGTTTCGATCAACAATGTGTGGTCTCCGAAATCTTTCTGAGTACCACTGCCCGAAAAGCTTTGAAACCAATGATGAGTACTAAATGGCTGCTGATCGGATTCTCCAGTAAGGCAAACCTTGATAATCTGTTCTGTTTTTCTCTTACATGTTTCATCAGTTGTACTCACGCGTTTTCTCTAGGATAGGGATTTAAAGTAAGGATATGCGTTATTTTATAGAATTTAAATGTTATGGGGGGATACGGATGGGGATGTTGTTGAAGATTATGTTGTTTGGAATTATGGTAAAATAGGAATATGTGTTATTTTATAGTAGTATTTGTATTTTAGAGATGAAGACCGGTGATACCGCTCTCTATTTATATGCTAAGTCTTCTCTTGTGGATGCCAGATAAAGTGCTCGTGAAATTCGTGGTGCGGTGTATTGGAGAGTTAGAAGGCATAATATTAGATACTGATTCATGATATTTTCTTCAAAATACACCATGGTTTTTGGTTCTACACAAGGGGCCAGTGACAAGGATTATGCCCTCCTGAAGGACACCATGGTTTGTGTCTATCTCAAAATAGGTTTATGTTTATTCATTTCCCGTTGATGAGGAAAAAAAAAGCTAAATAATATTATCTTGGAAAAAGAAGAGGTTATTTATCAAACAAATCATTGGATTTATTTACTATAAATAGCAAGTCTTTACTTTCCTTTTCGGGCTCGGCTCTGCAGCTGACATTCTTTTATTCATCTCTCTGACAGTAATGATGCCTGGTAATATGATAGTGGAACCCGAGTTTGTGGAGCAGAGTTAAGGGCTTGAACTTCTGTTACGGTTAAGGACATTTGAACCAGGGTATTTGACACTATTACCTGAGTTTGTGGGCTTGTGTTCGAGGCGTATGGACCAAACCAGGACTACAAGTTCAGCAAGCTAGTTCTGAATCGGTTTATTTAATCACGCGGTTTTGGTTCTTGTGACAAGGACACATGGATCTGCCTCATATTACTGTTAGAATCCATGAATCTGGCTGTATAATGTTTTAAGGGGACCAGCCTGTTTGTTTTATGTTTATACATCTAATTAGGTTAGGCTCAATTACCCTCTGTTTTTAGTGGTTTTTCCCACTTGTAAATTGTCCAACTAGCCGCTGGACTAGTGTTTTCTGTCAACATCCAACTAACCGTCGGATGTCTCCCCTCTATATAAGGGAGATTTGTTGTAATGTTTAGACAGAGCTTTAATCTATCTTGTTTCTGGAATATTAAAGAAACCTTTCTGTCAATCTTACATGGTATCAGAGCCTTTTAAGCTCATTTTTTCTTGAAATTTTTCAAATTTCCGCTTTTAATTGCCTTCTCCAATGGCTGATTCTTCCACCACCAGTTCTGCCACTAAAGTTACAAGCTCTAAAGTTCCCATTTAGAGAGGTGTTTACTGCGGATGAGGCGGTTGCATATACTCTCTAGGCGGAATTTCTGCCCCATTGCATGTCACACCAATAATTTATTGACATAAGGCTTCCTGATTTAAAGCAACATATGGGGTGAATAGGTGCCACCAATATATTGGTGTGATAGACAATTGGGCAGAAGTTGGCATAGTGTAGGAGATATGCAGCACGAGATCGGACTCTGTATGCGTTTTAATTGGAATTTTTTTTTCAATCTGTTTTTGAAGCAAAAAATAACCCTTTGATTCATCGTTTCTCAAAGTATGTATATGCCCTTTTATAATGGTGATCTTTTGATTCTCATTTTTAGGACTTATAGGGAGAGAGTGAAGACTTACTTATGAGATCATATACGTGCTCGATTGATTCTACATCTTCATAGGAAGATTGTTCTAAACCAGATATGGGAAGCACTGTTAAGTAGGAGGCTGCCCTATGCATACATATATATAGAATGTTTTTTCATGTTCACATTTTGACATGAGCATACAAATGCTCTACAACACTTTGAATATTTTCTTCAGATAAAGTTAACATATTGTATCACATAGTAAATTTTAGAGATGTTGTAACACAATCTGCAATAGGTGATCACATTAATTTAATAACCATAGATGAATCTACACGTTAGTGCCCTGGGGAAAACTTCAGCACAAGAAACGTGTCTACATCAGGGGTGGATCCATGTGGTTTAGGGCGTGCCCCACTGATATCCGGAAAAAAAAAATTGTATTAAAACGATATAGTTTTGTTGTTTAAAAAATGTAAACACACTACTAATGTCCCCACTGGATATTTGAATTTGCTTTGGTGCCTCTATTGGGAAATTTTTCTAGGTCCGCCACTGGTCTAGATTTTACATGTATATGAGTGGAAGTTTAGGTTATTGAATGAAAAATTATAGAATACAACCATTATATGTTTGTTTTATCGAGTGAAATGTATTATAGCATTTCATTTTTACTTCTCACACAAAAGTTGTGTATTATGTGAAGGAAAGCAAAAATATGTGATTATAATGCATGCTACTTGATACAACCTTCAACCTTTTTTATTACACGGAGAGGCCAAAGGCCCAAGGGGAAAGGAAGACTATTCACTAGGGAGGCAAAGGCCCCTAAAATCAACCTCCATCATGGTCCCAAGACTTTCTGGAGGCTCCTGCACATTAGTGCCAGTATGAGGGGCATCATGGTCCAATCAAGCAAGATGATCAGCATCCCTGTTAGCTTCCTTGAAAGATATCCTAACATCCCAACTTATATCCTTCATACTGATGATATCCTGAATAATGGCTAGACTGTCGTAATAAAAAATGAGAGAGAGAGAGAGAGAGAGTGCTTCTGTGACCAACAAACCACTCATTTCAAATGACACTATTATCACCAATATTAAAATTTAACCACTCTCTTCAATCAAGACTGTCATCCTCAAATTTCTTAAGGAAATCATTAGCCTTCTAGATCCCATCCGTAGAAAAGCATTTTCTGAAGAGATGATTATGATCTTTAGGATGAAGCTTGGACCTCTCAGAAAGGTTGCAATAAGTCATCTTCCTCGAAAATTGAGTTTATTAGTGAGAACCCTATGACTGGCAAGATAAATAAAGAACTTTATTTTATTAGGATCCTTAGCTCTCCAAAGTTTCTCCCAGGTCAAATTGGGGTTTTCACTAACAATATCCGATAAGAGAGACATAACCAGTCTTCAGACTATACCTGCAAGAAATATGTGTAGGCCTATCAATGTTGTAATTGTATTGTGTATTGAATAATAATGTAATGTACAAGGAGTATTTATAGTCTACATGTCTTAAGGACAATGCGGTAATTAGATGATAAATAACAATAATATAAGATAGATCATTAATTATCTAGACTTGTCTCAACACGCCCCCGCAATCCCGTGGGCGAGAGGCGGCAAAGACACGGAGATTGGACTTGAGAAACTCGTAGCGCGGATTACCCAAAGTGGTTTGGTGAGGGGATCCGCAAGTTGGTCTTTGGCCCGACAAAAGAGATGGAAAGCTTCTTGGACGCCACCAATTCACGAACATGGTGAAAGTCAATCTCGATATGCTTGGTACGCGCATGATAAACCGGGTTGTGTGCTAGGTACGTAGCGCCAATGTTATCACACCAAAGAGTGGGAGGGGCTAACAAATCGATATGCATTTCCCGGAGAAGACTACACAACCATTGAACCTCAGCAGCGGTGTTGGATAATGTTTTGTACTCAGCCTCAGTACTACTCTTCGAAACAGTGGTATGCTGCTTAGTACGCCAACTGATTAGATTAGCCCCCAAAAGGATGCAGGACGCACCAACAGAACGGCGGTTATCTTCATCAGCAGCCCAGTCCAAATCAGAATAAGCACGAAGGAGATTACGGGAATGACGAGACAGAAAGAGACCCTCAGAGATGGTGTGCTTGAGGTAGCGTAGGATGCGCTTAACAGCAACCCAATGATCCTCAGTAGGAGCATGCATGAACTTACTGACCTTATGAACCGCAAAGGCAATGTCTGGACGTGTAAAGCTGAGGTACTGTAGACCACCAACGAGAGTGCGATAGAGGGATGGATCAGCACAGGAAGGGGCCGTGCCAAAGCCAAGCCGTGTGTTGGCTGCCATAGGAGTATTACAGGGCTTGGCTTTATCCAAGCCAGCACGCTGCAAAAGCTGAAAAATGTACCTGCGCTGCGTGAGATATAAGCCATCCGAAGTAGGAAGTACCTCAATGCCCAAAAAATAAGACAATGAGCCGAGATCCTTGACCGGAAAGTGAGCGTTGAGAAAAGTGATAACCTGCTCAATCAGCAAAGGAGACGTCCCAGTAATAATAATATCATCAACGTAAATAAGAATGTAAGCATATGCACCATCCCGAGAGTAAATGTAAAGGGAGGTGTCGGCCTTAGAGCCAACAAAACCAAAGGCAGTGAGGACCTCAGTAAAGCGGGAAAACCAAGCACGAGGAGCCTGTTTAAGGCCATAGAGACTGCGGCGGAGACGACACACATAGTCAGGGTAATCAGGGTGAACAAATCCCGGTGGCTGTTGCATGTAAACCGGTTCAGTAAGATGCCCATGTAGAAAGGCATTTTGAATATCAATCCGGCGAAGCGACCACCCTGTGAGACGAGTTAAAGACAAAAGTAGCCGAATGGTGACGGGCTTAACAACGGGACCGAATGTCTCGAGTAATCAACCCCTCGGCTGATGAAATCCCTTGGCAACCGGACGCGCTTCATGACGCTCTAATTGACCATTAGCATGATGCTTAGTACGATACACCCACTTATTGCCAACAATGTTCATAGAGGGATGAACATGAACAAGATCCCATGTGTGGTTGCGCATTAACGCATCAATTTCCTCTTGCATGGCATCACGCCAAGGGCGGTGTTTGGAAGCTTCGGTATAGCAGGTAGGATCAGTGGACAGGGCAGTGAAAATAAGAGCTTTGGGAAGCGGGTAGCGAATAAATGACGGATCACTGATGGGTTTAAGAGAGTTAGTGCGGGTACGAATGACCATGGGATGAGTATTTTGAGGAGGGGGAGGTGAAGGAGATGTCGTAGGGGGGTTTGGCGGATTGGGGTCCGAGGGTGGTGATGGGGGCCGAGGGCTAGGAAAGCCGGGTGGAGTAGCCGGGTGGGTGATAGGTGGCATTGGGTTAGTGGGTAAAGGAAGAGGAGTGAGGATAGGTAGAGATACCGAGGAAGGGTGTATAGGAGGAGGAGGGGCGGTAGGTTTGTAGGGGAAGACGGACTCATCAAAGACAACATGACGCGCAACGTATACACGACCTGTGATAGGATCAAGGCATTTATAGCCATGATGGGATGTACTATAGCCAAGAAAGATACAGGTGGCGGAGCGAAAATCTGTTTTGTGATGGTTGTAAGGGCGAAGATAGGGCCAGCAGACACAGCCAAAGACACGAAGAAAGCCATAGTCAGGTTTTCGGTTGTAGACAACTTCAAAGGGAGATCGATGTTGAAGAAGAGGAGTGGGTAGACGGTTAATAATATACGTAGCAGTGGTGAAAGCATCCTCCCAGTAGGGTAAGGGGAGATTGGATTGAGCAAGAAGAGCTAGTACGAACGAAGTAATCTTTTACTTTTTGTAAAATCCCTTTATACAATATACGAGAAAAAGATAAGATCAATTCCAAAGCATTTATTAATTAATATTAAAAAATATAAAAAATATAGCAAACAGAATTCCGTTGATTTAATTCGGGACCTTGTGAGAAGTTTTAACTCTATCCTACAAAATATAAAAATCAATAATAATGAAATGTCCTTATATTTAGTTGTGATCTTTGAGGAGCCGTATGAGATGAAAATCTCATGTACGGTTTTGGAATAGCGATGAAAACAGTGTAATTCTGATCGACTATAATTATCTAACAGACCGACTTCAACAATTTGGCGGTGGCGCCTTTCAATAGCGCCGACTTGTTCATGAGTATGAGGACAAGAACGACGGTGATGGATGCCTAAAGAAGTGAGGGTGGTTGAGAGGTGACGATACTCACCACCCCAGTCACTTTGGAGATTTTTGAGTTTAGTGTTAAATTGGCGTTCAATTAAGGCGAGAAAGTTAGGGAAAATTATTTCAACATCAGATTTACGTTTGATAGGATAAATCCATAAGAACTTCGTGAAATCATCAAGAAAACTAACATAATACTTAGAACCATAAATTGAAGTTTCAGTACAAGGTCCCCAAACATCGGAGGAAATCAAATCCAACGGAGCAAAAGAAGTAAAATCAGAAGTATATAAAGGTTGGCGATGACTCTTAGCCAAGCGACACGGGGCACACACAACGGGTGGTGCTTTATTCGAAAAAGAAATAAAACTACGACGTAAAGCTTGGGTGAGGACGGAAGCGGAGCGATGACCAAGACGGCGGTGCTAAATGGTGGATGAAAGGGGAGACGCGGCCAAAGCTTGAGCAGGAGGTGGAGTGGACGGTTGAGAAAAGTGATAGAGGCCGTCCTTGACAAACCCTCTAAGATTGACGCGGCCCGAGTAGTCCTTCACAAAAAAACAATTGTCATGAAACTCGAAATAGACATTGTTATCGGAAGCAAAACGATGAACAGAAAGTAGATTTTTGGTAAAGGATGGGGACACAAGAACATTAGATAATAAGTAAGTACGGGAAGGGGAAGTAAGCGAACTAGAACCAATATGAGAGATGGATAAACCTGTGCCGTCGCCGACATGAACCTTATCCAGGCCGTCATAAGGTTCAGAATTCATGTTGAGGTTGTTGAAGTCATTGGTGAGATGATGCGTAGCACCGGTGTCGGGGATCCAATCATATGCTTGGGGTGGCGGATTATAGGGATACATATTGTAAGCCTGTGGGTTTGGGGGGTAGGGAGCCTGGGGACGTGGGGGTGGGGGTTGGGATTATTGTTGGACTGTTCATACCTCCAGTAACACGTGGCAGCAGTGTGACCATATTTAGCACAAATTTGACATTTAGGCTGCTGTTCACCTTGATTTCCAGCATTGGAAGGAGGACGAGGTGAGCCACCACGACCACCGCGGCCACCACGCCCCCGTCCTCGAGAAGCTTGGGCACCACGACCCCCTGAATTGTTATTGCCAGAATAATTACCAAATTGAGAGTTGTAAGACTGTCCATAGTTACCTGAGGGGCCAGAAAAGAGAGCAGTGGCAGCGGGCTGAGCAGCGGACGGCGAGGAGGCAAGTACAACAGGCCGGTGTTGCTGAAGCCGTGCTTCGATGGTGAGAAGGAGGGAGTAGAGTTCGTCAATAGAGATCGTTTCACGGCAAGAGATCATCGTAACGAGAGCATCGTAATCATGTCCTAAGCCAGCCAATAAGTATGCCACAAAGTCTTCATCGGAGATGCCATGGCCGGCGAGTTTAAGCTCATCGGCGATTTTCTTTAGCTTGAAGTAGTACTCGGACGCTGTGCCATCTGTTTTGCGAGTTGAAGAGAGCTCAGACCGCAATTGAACGAGCTTAGCTTGGCTTTGGGACGCAAACGCTGTTTGTAGTGCGAGCCATATCTCCGCCGAGGTGGAGGCGGTGTAAACTTGGAGAAGAACATCCTCCGACAGAGACGATGTGATAGTTCCGAGAAGCAGATTATCGGTTTGGGACCAGTCGAGATAATCAGGATTTGGTAATTCTTGGTTCTTGTCATCGGTAATGGTGGGAGGCGGTGGTTCGATGGTGCCGTCAACGAACCCGAAAACACCTTGCCCACGAAAATAGGGCACAATTTGTGCTCTCCAAAGCGGGTAATTATGCCTTGTGAGGCGTGTGATCCGAAAAGCGGATGAAGGAGTGAACTTTGGGTACTTGGAGGTGATGGAGACATCATCATCAGAGACCGACATGGCTGCGAAGAAGATGAAGAAGAACTAGAGTTTTCTAGGGTTTTTTTTTTTTTTTTTTTTTTTGTTGTTGGTTGCTGCGTATGTTTGTGTTCAACTGAAGGCTGCTGTGTTTTCTGTTTTCCTTTTTTTTTGCTGCGTTTTTTTTTTTGTTTAGGAGAGGAAATTGATTGGCTCTGATACCATATCAATGTTGTAATTGTATTGTGTATTGAATAATAATGTAATGTACAAGGAGTATTTATAGTCTACATGTCTTAAGGACAATGCGGTAATTACATGATAAATAACAATAATATAAGATAGATCATTAATTATCTAGACTTGTCTCAACAAGGCCAAATCATGCAATCCACCATGTTAGTTCAATAAGATAGAGGTTTACCTAGGATTTCATTAACATATTCTATCGGGAATATGAGTAGATATATATGAGAGATCTCATGTTCAATTAACATTGATATCACTAACAGGTTTATTCAAATCACTTAAACAAATATTATTATCCAGAATGGTATCCACAGAGTTTGAACCTAACCAAATGTCAAACCAAAGGGAAACATTAGAACCATCTCCAATCCTCCACCCTAAACTATCGTTGACCTTGGAAAATGCTCAAATAATCTCTTTCCAAGAAGGAGAGTCGGTACATTTAATTCTAACATCCATAATGTCCTCATTATTGAGATAAAAAGAGGAAAGAACCCCTTCCCAAATAGAATTAGACCGATGAATAAGATCGGCGACAACTTTAGCAAGCAAGGCAACATTATCATACCTACTTTTCATGATACCTAGATCACTAAACTCTTAGGCTTAGTAACATCATCCCGGTTAAGGAGAGGAATCTCTTTACTATCCTGGCTACTTTTCCAGAGAAAAATTATGTTAAGTCTATCGAGTGCATCACAATTTTTTTTGAGAAAGCCAAGTAGATTGCATAATATATGAGGATAAAGCAGTATTAACAAATTGAGAGAAGGCTTGCCAGCATGGTTTAAATGCTTTATTCTCCATCCAAAAAGCCTATTTTGAACCCTCTCAATAAGAAAGCTAAAAGTTCTACTAGTGATTCTTTTAGTATTAAATGGGACCCTAAACACATACTTAGGTCACCAGTTCTAGACATGCCGGTTTTATTCATAAAAAATCTAGCCATATCTCTATCCTTATTGCCAATAAAAAAAATATCTTAGACTTCTCAAAGTTAAAAGTGTAACACGTTTCATCACAAAAATTGTTGAGGACCTTCATAATGTTGCTAATGACCTTCTTATTAGCTTTAGAAAAAATTTAGATGTCATCAACAAACGTCAAGTGAGAAACCTAGGGCCAATTTTAACCATAGAGCAAACTTTCCGCTTATTTATTTGAACACCATTCTTAACTAAGATAGAGAGCTACTCAATATAAATGGAAAAAAGATGGGGAGACATGAGATCCTCTGAGGAGTATCTCTGACTGTATGGTGCATGGAAATACTCTAGTCTTTGCAGAACTTATCAAACTCATACCAGTAGAATTTCAGACCATTATATGTTCGAAGCCTTTTGATCTTCTTGCCTGTCCGATTTTCCACTTGGGTCTTCCACTGCTTGAAACTCTTGAATGCATCACTTTTGTGTTTCATCATCACCACCCAAGTCATTCTTGATTAATCATCAATGAAAGATACATAGTACTTGTGACCACCCGATTATTCCACCCTTAATGGTCTCTTGAAATCAGGATGAATATAATCAAGTGTTGCCACTGTGTTGTGGATTCTTTTTGGGAACTTGATGCTGTGTATCTTCCCAAAAACACAATGCTCACAAAATTCCATGATCTTGACCTTATATCCCCCAAAAATATCGGTTTTAAACAGAATCTGCATCCGCTTTCACCCATATGACCAAGTCTCATATGCCACAACTTGGTCAAGTCTTATTGGTGAACTTCATATGATGCAACATCAGTAGAACCAGAAACGGTAGAGCCCTGTAGCAGATACGAGGTTCCATTCTTGACACCCTTCAAGACCACATCTGAATCTCTTGTAGACATTTAGCACTCCACTTTCACCTTTGAACTCGAACCCTTTGATGTTCAGTAGACTAATAGATATCAAATTCTTGGTCATCTGTGGAACATGTCTAACATTCTTCAGTGTGCATAATTTACCATCATGAGTCCTAATATGAACTGAGTCAATTCCAACTGTCTTGCTAACCTTGTTGTTGGCCATAGATATATTCCCCCTATCCATATAAGTTGAGAATCACTCTTTGTATGGACAAATATGGTAAGATGCCCTAGATTCAAGAATCCACACATCATTGTGATATGCTGAGTCACCAACAACTAGAGCCATGTCCTCATCTGATTTTGTGTCATGCTCAGCTATTGCAGATGTGCCATTTTTGTTCTTTTGCTGCTTCTTCTTCTTTGGACAATTTCTTTTCCAATGTCCCTGCCTCTTACAGTAATTACAGACATTTTTAGGTTTAGGACATTTGGAACCACCATTCTTGGACTTCTTCTACCTAGGGTTTCCATGCTATGCACCACTACTACTACTGTCAACCAAACCAGCAGCCTGACTGTCAGCACCAAAACCAGATGCCTTATGGCGTAGCTCTCGAGCATGGAGAGATGATCTCACATCCTCCAATGACACTGCATCATTCCTAACAATGAATAACCGTACAAAGTTCTCATATGATGTATGCAATGACACCAATGGAATCAAAGTTGCATCTCATCTTCAATCTTAACATCAATATTCCTAAGGTCCAACAATATTGTGTTCAGTTGATCAAGATGATCTGTCGGCTGAGTCCCTTCATGCATTCGAAGACTAAACAGACGTTGCTTCAGCAACAACTTGTTGGTTAGCAATTTTGTGATATAGAGACTCTAAAACTTCGACCATAGCCCAGCTGCAGTGTCTTCTTCAAAAACTTATGTGATTGGATCATCTGATAGGCACATCTTGATGGTTGAATGTGCCTTCTCATATAAACAACAAGAGCATGTCATGATGTCTAAAACTTGAATAAAGAATTGACAGGAGAGGAAAGGGCCCATAGGAAACTAAGGGACCAATGCCCAGACCTAGGTTGCCTATGGGTGGGGTCGGCCTCGCACGCAGTGGACTAAGCAACTATTGATTAAGGAGACTATTGAGTAAGCCACAACTACATAATTTGGGAAGGTGGAAGGAGGGCCCATAGGAACATGCAGTTGATTAGAAAACTTTAAAGTAAACATACAACTGATTAAGCCACTAGAAGAGGGAAAGAGGGCCCAAAGGAAGCCGAGGGCCCAAAGCCCAGACCTAGGTTGCCTACGGGCGGGGATGGCCCCTCATGCAATTGTCTAAGCAACTTTAAATTAAACATACAATTGATTAAACCACTATAAACAAGAAGCGGCTTTTAACAGAGAGAAGAGAAATGATATTTTTTACTACTCTTGTCACGTATTTTGTTACGAAAACGTAATATAACTTACACATACTTCTCCTACTCAAGGCAAGGCTAGAACCTATTACCTAATTGTAATGGATCACAGCTTTGACCGCTACACAAAAGGCTCATCGGCTATGAATTATGTATTTTCTGAATTTTCAATATTTGCAACCTCACTTGAGAATAAACCTTCGATGTAAAAAGATATAGCCAAATGGGCTATGCGGTGATCCTAAGCCAATGCTAAGAATTGTACGAGGAATCTATAAATACAATATTCTACCGTTTGATATGGTCTTGCTAAGTTGGCAATTTAAAAAAATTTACTTACTTATTTTATATGCCAGGTGAGCCCAGGTGAATACATTGAAGTGAGATCTAAACAGCTATTTGTCAACTCTTGCTACTAGGCAATTACAGTAGTAATTAATAAAATAGAGAAAAATATTGAACATAAACTATTTGTCAACTCTTGCCCAAATTAATAAATCCAAATCATACACTACTAATAAATTTTAGGAACATAAACTAAATACTTATAGTCTATCCTACCGTTCCAAGGATTTAATCTAATGCCTCAGTGCCGCCTTAGGGTAGGTCAAAGAGGTTTCGATTAACATTGAAGATCAGATTGAGAATCGGACATCTCATTTGTGATCGTCAATCACCTTTCCTTTTTCAGCCAAGGTACTACCAAAAATACCCTTTATGAGTGTGACCTACTGTCTCAGATTTTTAGGTAGACCCCGAGTGTGCCGCCTTAGGGTCGGTCAGTGACCCGACGAGTACCCAAAATCCTATCCTTTCGGAGACCAAGCCTTGAATTTTGATAGCGGTGAAGGCCTTCCTTAGGGGGCCGAAATCAAAGCCGGCACGAGGCGTCACCATTCTCTCACGTTGCTTGTGTCAACGTAGAGGCCGTGGGGTCGGCCTGTCGCCTCTCCCGCTCCCACTCAATATTTTGAAAAAGTGGTGGGTTTTGCGATCACGTTTTTGGACTTGATGTTACATTAAGGAACAATAAATCATAGGCCCGAATTTTGTCGGTTATGTGGGCTAGCCCACCCGACCTATTCGTTAGAACATATGTGGCCGTCGGACGGGTCAAGGCTAGGAGAGCTCCGTTGAGCCGTAGTGGCTCTTCGGATGGCTCGGCATTGCCGGACCCCCGTGCAAACGCCACACGTGGAGGGTGAAGTCGATTGAGCCGTAGCTACCGTTGACCACCCAACCGTGGTTAAACCACTTTCGAACCTGTTTGCCCGTGATTATCCAATCCTTAAACATCAAACTTTCACGTAGACACTACGGAACAAAACGTAATCTCGTCTTAGGTAAGGTGGAATTCACCGAGAATCCAACACCTTAACCACGAGGTTTCGGGATTTTACTCCTTATGCTTTCGCGAGTTGGATTCACCGAGAATCCATCACCCAACCTCGACGATTGAAAAAACCCGTGTTCCTCGGTTTTTACCCTAATTAGTTTCTAATTAATATCAAACAATTAATTAAAACTAATCGTGTGTTTTATACATGCCTAACTAATTCCTCGAATTAATTTCTACATGTATGCATATGGAGTGGAATTCATGATATGATGCATGTCATGGCAATTTTCCGGTTCTACTCATACAATCTACACATGTATACTAGTGCGGAAAATAAACACCGAGATGGACCGTTGGCACCCCCGTAACTAATCTATTCGAAAATAAATTAAAACCCTAATCTGCAGCTGTTTAGAATCTTCGACGATCGGCATATCAAACGAACTCGGATCGGGACGAAACTTTCCAGATCTGATCTTCATTCTTCGGACTTCAAGATGGACGGTCGGATCGGAGCTTTGACTTGTCAATCTTCCTCAGTGAGCCGCCCAACTTGCTGCTGAAACAGACTCTTACAGCAGCGCATCATTTACTTCCCGAGGCCTATCGGGGATCAAGATGAATCCCGATCGTCCTGAAAATTTTATCTCACGTCCAAAACTCCATGATTATCGATCTGAACGGTCGGATATTCGTTTCAACGGTCCAAACTCTTCCATAAATTCGAGGAAGTCACAGTTAGGGTTTCTGTGAATCCTGCGTTTTTCTGTTACAGCTGCCTCTTCTTATTAACGAACGGACATCCAAACGGACTCTGATCGACGCCAAATTTTGTGGGATTGTTCATCAAATTCCAATCTTGATTCTGACCGGAGGGATCTTCGTTTTAACGGTTCAAACAACGGAAAAAACGAAAAGACTAAACAGCTAGTGTACAAATCTATTTTCTGGAAATTAAACTCTAATAATAAATAAATTACATAATTTTATATTTCATATGAAAATTTTCATCGTTTATATGAGTTTATATAGATCTAACGGGAAAACGGTGCCAACCCCAATCCATCTCTTCAACCATAGCAATTTAAAAATTATTAATGCATAATAATAAGTAAAATATCACCTACATACAATTCCACTCCTTTAAATCGTTTAACTACGATTATGATTATATAAATCCGAATGGTGTCTCGATACCACATGAAGGATGCAGGTTCTTAGATCTAAACGAATTAAATCTACGCGCTAAATCAAATGGATCACGACTTATACATCACAATACATAATTAAAGGACTTAAACTACTTGGGGTTAAGATCATGTTACCAATAGTAGGAAGAGAAGCCAAGATCTTCCGATGTGTTCTCCAAACGGCGGTTGGTGGACACCCTTCTTGATACACGAACCTCCTCGATATGCAACACCAAGAAAAACTTAGAGTTTTTCTTCTTCTAAAACCCAAGACAAGAAAACTAATTATTTCTCTCTTTTTTTCTAAGGTGGTCGAAATTTTCCAATACAAAAGGCTTGGGAGAACTTTCTTTATATAGGAGAGTAAACCTTGTCCTCCAAGGATTAAATAATTAAGAGATAATTATTCCATTAATCCTTTATTCCAAATAAAAGATAAATAAAATGATTATCCCAAACAAATTAGGATAAATCATATTATTATCTAATATTCCATGAATTATCATTTAACAAATAAAAGATAAATCACATGTCAAATGATTATCCAAGAAAACTAATTTCCTCTAATTATTCAACATTATTGTCGCCACCTTTAGGGTCAAAAGCCCACATAAAATGTCTTTTATGTGTATTATATTATTTAGCCCAACTAAATAATATCCATGCATATCAATTAATTAGCCCCCAATTAATTATCACCGAGGCCCAAATAACAAGATTATTAGTCCGAATTACGAAGCCACATCGGGGACCATGGACCTATAACCGGTAGCTCCAATAATTAATTATTCATCGAACGAATAAGTACATTAATTATTAATTCCGGGATTACGCCACCATAAACCCGAAACTGAACTCTACCGATTATAGATGTATACTTATACTCAACCCATAGAGTGAATAAGCGTCCATTGATATAATCATTACATACGGATTAACCCTCCATAGACTGTCCATTCTGAGTGGGAAGTCTCCGCGAACCCGACTCAGAATATCTTATCCTTATTTACCATCAACCCCCTGATGATCAATTAGTTCACATATCTGACTAGTGATCAATTAGTCTAATATGAACTCCCGGGATCGATCACTTTCTTAAGGCTAACAAATAAGGGATCGAGTCTCTCTACTTCCCGCGAGGAAGGAATGGATTCCATGTCTGTGAAAATCAGAACTACTCACTCATCTGGAGATAGTGCCAATGAGAAGTGGCTTGGAACACATATTTAAGTGAACCGTAACTAACACATCAAACACTACCCCGGGACAAGCAGCACCCTGTGATCACCTCAGGATTAAGGTTGATCCATAAATGATCATCTAATGATTTAATAAGATTCCTCGATTACGGAATTATATCGAGCAATACAGATTAAATCGGTCCGGTCTATATGAATGCCATCATATATAAATGCCCCACGCAGTACCCTCTACCGACGGTCCGGATAAGACTATCACACCCTAACGGGCGCATTATTGGTGTTTTAATCAAGAGACCCGCTCGATTAAGTTCACCACGGACTAACATTTAAGCATATCTCCACTAACTCAATCCTCACGTGTAATCCATACACCGAGTTAAAGCGGTTACATACCGATATACTTAGGGTTTGCACCAGTGTATTACTTACAAGCACAAAGCAAGTAATAAGGTGAGATAAATTATGTCACCAAAAACAATTACACAAATTGTCTTTCGGGCACTACCCTAAGCTCCATGAACTCCACCGAGTCCCCTGGGTCAAAATAATACGCGAATGAGTGCAGAACTGCCCCAAGTGCATCGCGAAAAATGATACAACCCGTTCCCGCCTATGTCACTAAGGCATCCACATTACCATTAATGTCCCTCACCGACGGCTTCACCCGTTTATCAGCTAGATGATGAGACGAGGCATGTACCCGAAAGACCGCCATGGCCTTCTCATTCTCAGCCGACGTTGCCAAAGAATGCGTACAGCCCGTAGAAAACATGAAATGCATGGTCGTCGAACACCGCAGAACAACACGCCTTCCATATCCCACACAAAAGCCACACAAACCATGCAGTATCACGAACACCCTGATCCTCGAGGAGCCGCATTAAAAAGTCCACAAAGGTAGAGGATCGGAGACGGCCCAAGACCCCACAGAATGGGATACCCTTTAGATTATGTCCGCCATCTCACACTCGAAATGCCGTATAGTTTTAAGTGTCTCCCCACATTCCAAACAAGTACCATCCCCCATATGCCGCCTCATCAAACCCTGCTAAATAGCAAGACAATCATGAAGGCGTCTCCACAGAATGTGCTGAACTCACGGCTGCACTGGAAGCTGCCAACATCTCCTACATAACCTGTCTACTCCCCCTGATGTAGTCGGCCCTGCCACAGATGATGGCCAATGAAGGGATAAGGCAAGAAAGTATCCCGACCAGACAGTATAAGTACACCTTACAAGGCTACGATCATAGTGCCAAATCTGCCTATCTGGAAGCCTCCCGGGCTATAGTGGTCGCCAAGATCGCATCAAACTCCTATGGCCGTAACAATTCCTGAACACGGTGCACATCCCAAGCTCTCGTGTTTGGAATGAATAATGCCAAAACCTTGGAATCCATAGGAAGCTCATGCACTAAAAAAGGTATGCAGAACGAAGGTTGCCGACTCGTCCAAGTATCATAAAAAATAAATATCAAAACCCCATATCCCACCTTCTACCGCATCCACTGAGCAAAAGATCCGGCACTTCAGAATACCGTGACAAAGAAATGACGGGCAGGCCCCCAACATAGCTGCAAGAATAGTATTGTCCTCAAAATATTTCGCATGCATCACATGTGCCGCCAACGAACCCGGGTTATTCAGGATCCTCCAAGACTGCTTTTCCAACAAGGTCAGATTGAAACACTCCAGACCCCGAAACCCCATGCCCTCTAGATTCTTCGAAAGACAACAAGCTTCCCAGTTCTTCCAATGCACTCGCCTCTTGTTCTCTGTGTCATCCAAAAGAATCCTCTAATCACCATCTCTTGTTCCCGAATTAGTGTAAGCCGGAATCTTGAAACATTGCATAATGTACGTAGGGATGGCCTGTAGGGATGATATTATGAAGACCTTCTTCCCTGCCGGCGAAAAGCAGCTTGTCTTTCCAGCTTGCCACCTTTATGCATATTTTATCCCTCGTTATTTATTCCGACCCATCACAAATGGCAGCCCCAAGTACTTCCCCGACCCATCCCCTAATGGAATCTGTAAAATATCCGACACCGCATCGAGTTCCATGACAGTAACACCCTCTGAAAAATATATAGCTTGACCAGAAAGGGCCCCATACCTGGCGAACAGGTCCACTAACGTCTCTGAGGCCCCATCCACAAGATCAATGAACACCATACAATCTTCAGCAAAAAGCAAATGCGTGATAGTCACCTCCGCCTCCCTACCAAAGCATATACCCCGAAGTGCTCCCCCCGTAATATAATCATCAAGCAAAGTCGTAAACCCTTCTACGCAGATGATAAAGAAACAAGCAACAACGGATCCCCCTGGCGGATGCCTTGGGTTGGCATTATCCTTCTACTGGGCTTCCCGTTAATCAGAGCACGGAAGGAGGCAGTCGTCACACATCGCTAAACCAAGTCCAATAATGTAGGCGGAAATCGCATGCACTCCAAAACCCGCCACAAGTACTGCCAGTCAACCCTATCAATGGCCTTAGCCATAGCTAGTTTCAAAGTTGCATGATTGTCACAACCTTGCATGCCTGCCTTCAATGAATGAAAAGCCTCGAAGGCAATCATCGCATTATCCGTAATGAGTCGGCCTAACACAAATGCATTTTGGTTCCCCGAGATAACATCCCCAGTCACCCCTAAAGTCTATTAATAATTACTCGAGAAATAAGCTTATATATCAATTTCAATAGTCCAATTGGTCGAAACTCAGTCATAGCTGTAGCAACCTTCGGGATTAAAGAAATATAAGTTTCATTCAACATACCTAAAAAGGCTTAATTGTTCAAGACATCCAACACCAAAGCCATAACATCCTCCCCACAATGCCCCAAAACGTCTGCAAAAACACGATATGTATATCATCCGGCTCTGGTGACTTCCTTCCCGGAAACTGCTTCAAAGCAGCACAAACCTGATCCCTCGTAAAAACCGCCACCAGACTCTGTTGTTGTCCATCATCCAACTCAGCAAACTGCAAGCCCTCAAGATCAATAACTGCCTCATTATAAGAATAAATGTCCTGGAAATAATCTACCACCACACGCTCCATATCTGCAGGTTCGTCACACGGCAATCCATTGACATCATGTAACATATGTATGGGATTCTGCTTCCTCCTTCATGCTGCCTTATGATGGAAATATCGAGTATTCATGTCTGTCATAGCAAGCCACTCACTCCGACCCCTCTGACGCCACTACTCCTCTTACATTGTCTTCCAATGGTCTATTTGCTGAATAAGACTCCGTTCATGATGGACCTTGTAACTAGGCAATTCCCGCAGCTTGAGCAATTCATCCTCTTTCTCCGCAATACGCTTTCCAAGTTGCCCATGCCTATGCGAACTCCATACTCACAACTTCTTATGTACCCGTGTCACCCGCCCGACTAAAGAAGATGGCCCTAAAATAGTACCCTTTTGTCAAGAAGCTCTGAAGCTCTCCTCAAACTGAAGATCCATAATCCATAAAGGATCATATCGTGGAATTGATGTCCACCTAACCAGGCCTTTATTAGTACACATTAAACACATAAAATAATTTACAACATACATTTTATACAAAAACCTAGCACACATTAAACACACAAAATAATTTACAACATACATTTTATACAAAAACCAAAAGTAATAATACAAAAACACTACATCCACGATTTAAACTTTGCAAAACAATATTTGTAGGCCTTCTCTTTTGGAGTGACCAGTTTTTGCCGTTTGTTTTTTTAACGACTTGTATATTATTTATAGATGTTTGTGTGTATATATATGGGTATATGTATATATGGCAGGTTGACACAATTAGAAGAATATCATAAATTTTGGTGGTAAAATTTAAAATAGTTTTTGAGTATCATCGTAAGTTATATTTTTAAAATAATTTTAAAAAAAATGCTGAATTTATAATAAATTGGGTGTAAGAAGAGAAAGTAAAAAAAGGTAAGAAAAGTTTCATTGATATTTAACACAAAATTTATATAATTAGACAAACCAAAAAAGTTTCAAAAAAAAAAATCTTATATTTCCGGAACGAAAGCTAAAGCTAACATGGGATTATACGTGTACTCAAGTCTGGTTGAAGAAATATATCCAAGAATTTTCGTTTATACGTATACTAACTTTTTAATTTCTAGTTTTTCTTGTTTTAGTTATAGTTACATTTTGTTTTTAGATAGAAATGGAAATTCACCAACTTATCCTTCGAAAAAAAAAAAAAACTAAATAAAAATATCCAACCTATCAAAAGGAAAAGATATATAGTCGAACTTTGATATTGGGGGCCCCGTTTCTACAAGTACACCATATTTTGGCTTTGTTTTAACTTGTAATCTTGGCTCACCAGCTAATTTAAAGCAAACAATTCTTGTCACAATTCAACAGCTGGCTGACTCTTATAATTAATTCTCTCCATAGCAGCCAAAATTAAGTGGCTGAGAACCTTTGAATTTTGATGTATATGAAAGAAAATGATGTATCTACTTTGAATTTCAATTAAGTGTCGTTATTATAAATAAATGTATAAAAGATTGATTGATATAAGTCTGAAAATGATAAATACTAATGGAAGTTTAAAAAATATATATATAAGGAGTGAATATAGATGTTGAATATTTCCTTCTTGTCCCATAAAATACCCTATACAAAGATCGTCATTTTAGAATCTATGTATACATGTTTACACGTAAACTAACGTGAAACATGAGGAATATGCCCTTAGAGCATCAACTATGGCAGGTTCTTACACACCGTGAAGAATAAATTGTGTCATAAACAAGGAAAAGATGCACATTATAGCTCAAGAGGAACCCATGGGGAAGGTTTATACCATGGAGGGGATGGTGGAACTATGCCCATTGCATTCCACTATGATGTCCTGTTCTCGGACACCAAGTCCTTAATCGTAAATAAAAGAAAAATGTACGTAAGTCTCATGCGACATCATTATCCGAGTAAAGCGGAAAATAAATACTAGGAACGACTCGGGAAAGTCAAAAGACAAAACGGATCTACCAGTTCCACTCTACGTCTTAGAAAATCAAAAGACAACAACAGAATGTAAATGTTGTCTACAACTATTACAATTCCCAATTTAAACTAAAAGAGAGGTACTAGAAAAAAACTGGGACTAGGAACTCTCAAATGTGAAACGTTTACTTCCAACAATATAATAAAAGTGCATAATGAATTCAAAAAAAATTAAAGTGCATAATAAAGAAAACACTATCTTCAATTGTCAACACGAGCTCACACGTCATCTCATTCATTGCTATCATTGTAGCCGTATTCATCTACCTGTCAATTTTCTCGGGGTGAGAACAATAATAAGGGGTAAGTACTTCGTACTTATTAAGGGGTAGAAGAATCGGTACAGTTAATACATGAATATAACAAATAGAGGATTACAATCACTACCACATAGGCTATATAAAGAGTTCACTCTCCCTTTACTAGCGCTATTAGTAAAACCTCGACGAAGTAAGGTTTGTCACATTATGATCCAAGGACACTTCGTCAGTTAATGGGTATGCACCCAGACATGTTTAGTACCTCATATGGCATGGATTATTCCGTGTGGACTATTCCATATTGTGAAAAGGAAATGTGTCTCATCATGAATCATAACGTTTTTTTAGACACATCACATATGTTTATTACGAAGTTAGACTTATAGTCTGAGTTCTTTCAGGTATAGGCTTCCTAAGGACATATATTCCTAGACATTCTACATTAGATACCTGGCACATAGCAAAGAGATCTTGGCTACTAAGACAATGTCTGCAAGGTCTAGACAACCGTCTTCCGGTGCTCTCACCTTCTCCCCGTAGAGGGTCTCAGTTGTGGTGCATAACCAAGGCTACCAAATTCAGTGTTAGACTTTTCCTTGATCTAAATAATGTCCTGAAGTCATACAAGCCACCTTATAACGATCAATACATAAAATAAGGAAAAACAACACTTTTAGAGGGTGGGCCTATGCCCATAGGACCTTATCATATCGAATGGTACACAAAATAAGGTGAAACAACACTTTTAGAGGTTAGCCCCATGCCTATAAAACGTTAGGCGTGCGTCCAGATTCACTGAAAACCTCATGTACTCTCTGAATTGATAGGCGCACGCCTATGAAGTGGGCATAAGGATAGGCCCGTGCCTACGGAGCCGGCCTAGCACCAGAAACTTCCCGAGCTCCCAGCAATTATAGGCCCACCCCCATGAAGTTGATAGGCGAACGTCTATGACACCTAGGAGCACATTTCTGCGTTTTCGATTCATATTCATCCCTGTTTGATTTTTAGCCTTTCTAACAGCAAAATCAGTACCTTGTAAGCACTATTACATCACAATAACAAACATCTATATGCAACCCCAACATCGAAAGTACCACGAAACATAACTAAAAACCGATTTAGAACACCCATTACCTCTAAATTCGTCAAAAAGCGTTTCAAAAGCAAGAACACCAAAAAGGAATGCAAATTCTCCACCTTCTAACTAAAACATGTAACTACAATTACTATAGCACTCTACAATATCCATACTCAGAAATTTCTAAAAAACGATTAAGATTCCAATCTAGGCTAAAAGTGAAAACTTACGAATTAAGATGAAACTATAACCAAAAGCTTCCTTGTGTCACGGTGATCAGCTTTCCCTACTACGGTATGCACAATTGATCAACGGATTAGCCCCAAAGATGAAGATTCCGTTTTTTTCTCCTTTATCCCACTTTTCTTTTCCCCGTTTCTTGTGTTTATGCGTGTATTTGGGGAAATAAGGGAGGGGTTATGTTTTATTATCATAATTACCATTAATCCGAATGTGATCCGCGGTGCGAATCAGATCTGATAATGCCCGAGGACTTGACTGAAGGCACCAATAAGATGAACACCTCGACCTTTGGCTAACACGTAACCAAAAACCTTAGTATATATGGACACCCACAAGATTCGCTCACAACCTCGATAAGTCTGGTTTGGAATCCACCAACGTGAGAAAACTCATCAAAGCTTAAAACTTCAAATAAAATATACTTATCTCAAAATTTGTCTGTTTAAAAAGAGTACGACTAAAACCTTTTTATAGGCTACAATGAAAGAAATAAAACAACTCCTAGCCAATGTGAGACAAAAACAAATAAGAAAAAAAACAAAAAATAAATAATAATAAAAGTCTAAAAATTTGTCATGGAAAAAATGTGGGATAAATGATAAAATAAATGGACTCCAAGCCATAACGTCTCATCTTCGATCACATCATTCCTTCCCGGTTGGAAAGGATTCGTCCTCGAATCAATAGGACGTCATAAAATGCATCATCACCTGCCAATCTCAAAGAAACACAAAAAGACACCAATCGAACTGGTGGATCAAATTCAAGCCGGATAGACAAACTGAATCAAGTGGCTTGTTTTGTTGATGAGTCATACGCCATACATGCAATATTATATCGCTCCTTCGACGGAATAGACTTATGGACGACTCCTCGTAAAACAGCAAGATAAGAATAGCAAGTAGCAGTCGGATATGCATCAATAAATGTAGCAAAGGTGTCCACAAATTGGTGCTCCGGCTTGCTAACAACGAGCTCAAGAACATGAATAACCTACGGAATGATAGGAGTTGGATCATTTTCAAGTGAAGGATTTCAGGTACCTGCAAGGACAACAAAACAAAATGCGAACAAGGATTGATTACACCCGAATTTTTCTCCTACTCCGTGCGTTCTGGCTCATTTTCCTCGAATTTCTCCATAAAATTTTGCTTATTCTCCTCTACCATGCTCTCATCATCATCGGATTTCAACTCCCCCTCTCTAGTGTTAACAATCTCCATGGTGTTCTCTACAATCTTCTCTGGGATATTAACATTCACCTGGTTATCCTTAGGTGATTTCCCACGTAAACCACCTATTTTCTGCCATAGATTAGGGCAATCATAAAAGTAATGTTGAAGTTTTCTTAACAACACTGAACGCAATAAGCAGAAACAGTCTTGTGGAAGTTTTCTTAACAACACTTGTACCACCACGGTTAGGTTGCTCAGTTACTCCCTTTAACATATTCTGAAATCGGGTCATCATCTCATCCATATATCTTATCATTAACCGCGAATATCCGAAAAACAGACATCCAGATATAGGACTCTCTTTTGATATTACTCAAGATCTAAATTCATCAATAATCAACAATAATAATAATTTCCAACACAAAATTGCAACAAATAATTACAATTACCACAATCACCAAAAAGCTGATACTCTTTTTTTTTTTTAACAATGGATTGTTGTTTTTGTTTTTGTTGTTTTTTTTTTTTTTCTTTTTTCCGGATGCTAAACTAAAAAATGCAACAATAATGGTACTATGAAGATTCTGGGACAACTAGGGCTAAAAAAAAACCTAATAGCAGAATTTTTTTTACTGTGAATGTGCAAGATAATAAAAAGGCATACCGTCAGTGTCGAGATCTGATACCAACTGATGTGATCCGCGGTGCGAATCAGATCCGAAAATACCTGAGGACTAAAGGCACCAATAAGACGAGCACATCGATCTTTGGTTAAGCCGTAACAAAAAACCTTGGTATATATAGACACCAACAAGGTTCGCTCACAACCTCGATAATTCCAGTTTGGAATCATCCAACGGGATAAAACTCATCAAAATTTAAAACGTCAAACAAAATATACTTATCTCAAAACATATATGTTTAAAAAGAGTACAACTAAAGCATTTTTATTGGTTACAATCAAAGAAATAAAACAACTCATAGACAATATGGGACAAAAATAAATAATAAAAATAAAAAATAAAAAAACCTAATAATAACTAATAATAAAAGTCTAAATATCTGTCATTGAAACAATGTAAGATAAATGATAAAATAAATAAAGTCCAAGTCAAAACGTCTCATCTTCGATTACATCAAATCTATTTTTCTTTTAATTAAGAATTAGGATAAGTAAATAGGTAATAAATAATTAAAACCAAGTTACTATATTACCCTTACTAAAAACTTGAGGTATTACGTTCCACCTTCCTTTATGTGCACGTTTCATTTCTCTATAGCAATATTTCTTCTTCTTTTTTTCCGAAAAAAGCAATATTTCTTCTTCTACGACGTATAAAGTAGGAAAATGATTAAAACACCACTCTTTATCCACACACATCCCCCGATTGTGTGTTTCTATGGTCATAATTTTTTTTTTTAAAGAGAAATGAAAAGGTATGGTTTAAAATGGATGTGTGCACATATTTTATGTCAATATTCGGTGCCTCTCTATAAAGTATGCTAGCTGGTTTTATTTCTTTATTTATATTTTTGAACCATTCATTTCCATCTAAAAAAACATGGGACTTCTTTTTCATAGTAAGACATAGTGTGCTCGTACCTCAGACCAAAGCCATAAAATTATTATATTAATAAAGAGTATCATCAACTACTTTTAATTCGTGCCCGGATCCTCTACTTTGAGAATCCCAACTTTATCCGGCTTTGGGGACATGGCCGCACCACGGGCACCTAAAAATTGTGTGTTCTCTCTTCCCGATTGAAATGGGCGGCCGTAATGCGGCCACGTCTCTAAAGCCGGTAAAGCCGGGATTCTCAAAGCCGAGAATCCGGATTCAGATCATGCGGCCATAGCAGTTGCTCTTATAAGCGGTTAGTCAGGATGTAATATAGGGAAAAAAAACTGTAATAATAATGATAAACAATATCTTTATTTGTAATACACGAGATTTATAATTAAATACTTTTGAGTCTTTTTAGCTAAAAAAATCCACAACTGAGTATGTGGGCTCAGTGCTGAGTCGGCAGGCCCACAGCTAAGTTTGTAGTCTCACCAATGAATCGTTGGAAGTGGCCTAAAATCGCTTTAAGAGCCCTATTATTGCACATTTTTCCAACTTCTAGAAGTGCAGTCGCAATCTAGGGCGATTTTTCTCCCAAAAATTCAATTTTTGAGATCTAATCGCCTTCGTAGTAGATCAACAATCAAAATATTCAAATCACCGTGTTATCTGCGTTTTCTGGTAAGCCTATCCATCATTTTCGATCTCTTTGTTTTCCTTTAAAAGTTCTAGTTTCTAGATAATCTAATTGTAGATATTGCTTTATCTAGCCGAATTTTTGTTTCCCGATGTTGTTCTTGAATCTGTATCGCAGTTGGCACAGTAAGGATTATATAATTGAAAGCTTATGATTTATTTTTTAAAAAAATAATTTAATTTAGCACTTTAATTCATGAAATTATGAGACTTGGATATATTCTAGGAAAATATGCAAAATGTACATCAGTTCTAGAGATCGGCGCAGGAGCTGAGGCGCGAGAGCTGGAGCTCAGATGCCAGATCTAAAGTTGTAGCGCCAAAACTGAAGCTCACTGTTGTTGTGAATTTCCATTACAATACACAGTACACCATCATGTAAGCTATCGAATTTTTATTTTATTATTTAATTTTATGCAATGTAGTAATTTTAGATGCATGAAAGGATCATATGCATTACGCATGTCAGATGAGGCATGATTAGATGTTGATAAATCTCTTATTTTAGTGAGCTCGAGAGCCCTCAACATCTTTAAACTGGTGTCATTGCCTGTGGGCAGTGGCGGATCCAGAAATATTTTTCAGGGGGGTCCGTAAATTTTTTTCTAAATAGAATAATTTTTTCACGGTGTCCAAAATATTTTTCTATAGGTAAAATACAGAGTTTTTTTGCAGAAATATTTTTCAGGGGGGTCCGTAATTTTTTTCTAAGTAGAATAATTTTTTTACGGTGTCCAAAATATTTTTCTATAGGTAAAATGTAGAGGGTTTTTTTTGTTCAGGGGGGTCCATGGACCCCCTTATATTCAACATGGATCCGCCTCTGCCTGGGGGTCGTATGAATTAACAAGTGGATGTTGGGCTGGTTCCGATTAGCTTTTTACATATTAGTATTGTATGATATTGATAAGTATGTTTGTTTAGTGTCATAAACCCAATCAGGTCGGGTCATTTACTCCCTATTCTGTTTATGTAACATTATTATCAAGAATAATAAAAACATTTCTGTTATTATATGATGTTTATTTGATAAACTAATTTACTATTGTATATAATAACGCCCTTAATATTAAACCATAATAGAGAAATCATAATAATAATTATGGTTGATGAGATCTCGATTCGTAGTAAATTGTTTAATACTCCCTCCATTTTTTTTAACTGTCACATTTGATATAATTTTGTGGATGAACCTGGTCGCTTTTTAGCTTAAGGTTAGTCATTTTTTGGATGAACATGGACATCAATGTGACAATTAAAAAAAACGGAGGGAGTACTTAATTATCTCTAGTCATATTATTTATCGAATAGGACATTAGAAGTACGATTAGACTATCACGTATTGGATGTCTTCTATCTTGTGAAAATAGTAATACCATCTATCAAAGTGTAGGGATAATTGGACTGTACGTGGACATGTATTGGAGAATGCGTATGTTAAATTGACTCACTTACTTTATTAAGTGTCGCACTTATATGGCGGTTGTGTAAGTATCCTTAGACCAGAGTCTTCGTAATATTGCGGCGTGGATTGTCATGCTTTAACGCTAGCTATTAGGGTTTCCTTTGACCACGGGACGATCATGCTGTGGTGATTGAGTGTGATATTGAAGCATGCGTATGATTTATGTCGCTGGTCTGGAATTCATATTTCTTAATGGTAGGAATATATATCCGAAATAGCCTTCTTATAAGGAATGCTTTATACTCGAAAATATTTGCAAAACGGAAATAAAGTGTTATTTCGAGAGAATATGATATTTAGATAATAAGTTACGGTTGTTGATGTATTGACACTCAAGTAACGACTGTATGGATATTGTGTATGCGAAAGATAACTATTTACACGGTAACCGTTTCACACGAAATGTTGTAATCATAGCACTTGACTCTGTGGGGGTCGTGATGCATTTCTAGATGCCAATCACAATAATTAAGTATGATGGTTATTTTTGTAAATACACTTTATACTTACGGTCAACATATTCGAAAGTCTATTGGTTCACATAAATATGAACAACTATCAGAAATTAAATTGCGGTTATGACGATAAACAAATAAGGATTTTATTATGCTTGCTACAATGTATTGTACTATAATATTTTTATTATTTATAATGAATAAATAATATTAATATTCTAAATTAATATTGGATATTAATTAAATACATGATTAATTAAATAATATTTAATTCAAGGATTATTTAATTAAAATCCTAAATCCTTATGTTATCAAGAAAAGAATTAATTATTCTCTACTCTAAGTCAAGAAACTATTCCCAAACCTCATAGGGTTGGGATGTGGTGCCACCTACTCTTATAAAAGGAGAGATGTGCCAAGCTCTATCGTATTACAACAATTAATGCTTGCAATTCACAAGTAAATGAGTTGAAGAGAGAGCTTCATGAGAGTTGAAGAATAAAAGCCGACCTAACAGTCGATCATTCCGAGTAGCAATCCTTCGAGCATTCCGGCGGTTGTTTGTTTGGTTTAGGGCATTCACACTAAAAACCCTATTTTTTATCCCTAAAATAATACTCCTTCCGTTTTTTTTAACTGTCACCTTTGATGTCCAGGTTTATCCAAAAAATAACTAACTTTAGGTTAAAAAGTGACCAAGTCCATCCAAAAAATTATATCAAATGTGACAGTTAAAAAAAACGGAGGGAGTATAAAATAATACATATCCTTATTTTACAACATCTCAATTCAGAACACTCCACAACAGCATCCTTATCCCTATTTGAACCATTAAAATAGAGATACTGGTTTAAAATATGGATATTGCTCCACAAATGGGGATACGCTGTTCATTGACCCTAAATAGGGATAAGGATGAGGCTTCTGTTGTGGAGGCATTTGAGGGAAAATTCCACTTATTATCTTTATTTTAGGAATATGGGCACCGTATATGGCTTCTGCTACAAATGCCCTTACCGCTGGAGGGTGAATGCTTGGGCGACTACGTGATAGAGGGGGTGAATGGTTATGATCCAAACTATCCCATTAAAAATTCCCTTTCAAAGTTTATCAAAATGATAAGAAGCGTAACTGCTTCGATCCTCAATGTATGAGGTTATAACAATGATCAAGCGGTTATAGTGCGGATCAAATGTAAGTATAACACTGATTAGATCAAGTATAACACAAGACAAGTCAAGAATGACTTCAAATTAGCTCAAGTAAGATCAAACAAATTGATAAGTCTATTTTTGACAGATTGCAAGTGTAATGCAAGCTCTGGTGAACTTTGATAATGTAAATACTTGAATGTGTATTCAATAAACTTAGCATAATTAAAGGATTCAAGAAAGCAAGCAACATTCACAATGCAGTAAGTAACCTGAAAGTAGATGGCACAAGTGTTAGACATGTTCCAACAAGAGGGTATAAAACATTCAACTTGTAGTCAATTCTATACCAAGAGTTAACTTGGATTTGAACATTTATGCAATTAGCTAGATATCTTTTATTACCAAATAGCTTCTATTATAAAGAGTGTTACAACCAGGGGCGGACCCACCCTATGCACGGGGTGGTCTCAAGCCCCCCCCCCCCCAAATGGTCACAAGCCCCCCCCCCCCCCTATATGGTCCCAAGCCCCCCCCCCCCCCCCCAAATTTTTATTATTGTAGTAGTAGTGTTAATATTAGTATGTTATGTGTCTTTTTCTTGAATAAAAGACCTTATATCCTAGTGGTTTAAGAACAAACCCTTTTCAGTCTCCATAATTCTAGGTTGTAAATTCAAATCCCACTACCAATATTTTTTATTTTTTTTCCCGGATTTTTTTTAGCTTTGCAGTTTATATACCAAGACCACCCCGAAAAATTTTCCTGGTTCCGCCACTGGTTACAACCCAGTAGAATTCACTAAGACAAAACTTGATCAACTACTTAATAGCACCACAACAACCCTCGTTTTTGAATACGCAGGTTTTCTCCGTAAAAAAAATAGTTAGAAGATTTAAGGTAAAAGATAGATTTATTGGTGCTCAAATCATGGATCGCGGAGGATTCTTGGATGTGGAGGTTCACCACCCCTATGGAGGAGACATCACCGGATGATCAAGGTTTATAAATTGTATCTTCATTATAAGATGGTATAATCTCTACAACTCCTTTTGTACATTTATATTTTATTTAGTAAAATATGTTTTAGATTTCATATTATAATGTTTCATCAATGTAGTTTGCCTTGCTAATCTATATTTGATGAAACTGTGATGATTCTAGCTATCTTCTCTGTACCAGTTGTGTTTTTCATCTACTGAACCATTTGTAGTAGTCCTGGTGGTGTCAACACCATACCGGCAGTGCAAGGCCGAAGGCCAGAATCCGGGTCAGACCCATGACGAGGGTTGGACTAGCCCTCGACACGTGTCATTCAGAGAATGGCCGTCTAATAAATGAGGAAAGAGAAAAGTAATGAATAAAAGGGTCAGGACCCCCACATCAATTGGTAAAGCAGGCCTAAACCCCAGGTGGAAAGTCTGGCCGAGACGACATGAAGAGCTCAACGCGGGTCGGGTGACAGGTGACACAAGTCAGGTCGAGATGACCTGAGGAGCTCAACGCAGGTCGGGTAGAGCTTTCCTTCCTAATCCGCTACTTGAACGTATTCCTAAAATTTGGGATAAACATAGAAAGAATCCACAGAAATAATGACATTGATCCTATCATTTAAATACAGCCATAATTATCTCTGAATCAAAGGGATTTACATTAATTAATTCTTAGGGGTTAAGAAACAAATCATAATACTTGTTGGACAAGAAATAGGGCGAGATGCCCTCTATATAAACAATCCCTAAGAAACTACGAAGGAATTGATTCTAATTACACAGATTGGATACGTAGATAACTTGAGACCAATAAATTTCAAGCTCAGTCTAAAATAAACAAAACAACCATCCCCGTTGTTCTTTATTTTTGATTTAATTGTCATAGGAGCTAATTATCCCCGGATTTTATCTTAGACGACATCCAGCATCGTCAACTCAGTTTACCGAGTTTACGGATCGGTCAACACTCAACATGGTAGATCATCTTCCAACAGGATGTCATTTCATAAAACTTGTTCCGATGTAAATTGCTCTGGCTGGAATTTTTCAGCCTGTCATTACCATCGCCCTGTCTAAAAAATAATAATAATTGTTTGAATTGGAGTATTATATCTCCATTAAACACAGGAAATGCTAAAGTACGGAAACTTCTTGTGTGGCGAGGGATTTTAGAATGAAATGACTGGTGGGTTGATCAGAACCACACAGTTTAGATGTTAGATGTAAACTGTGTGGCCCTGATCAACCCATCGATCACTTCGATGCATATGGAGATACTAGAAAATAACTTCCCCTAAAGTACGACATGCAAAGATAAGAAAACAAATTCGATCCCACCATTCAGACAACATTTGCAGCAAAAACAGTTCTTGGTGGTGCATTTGGGTTTCTACCTTTCCTCTTTTCTCTTCTTCTTCGTCTCATCTCTTGTCCCTGTACTTTCTCTCTCTACTGTCATTGTCTTCTTCTTCTTACACCCACTGTAAAATGTTGAACAAGTTCTTCTAAACCAACCCTTTTTGCTACTTCCAACCAGTATTCTATCAATGGCCACCGTTTTCGCCACCATACTTTGCTTCACCACTCTGTTTCTCTTCTTTTTCTTTATCCCTCCACCGTTTTCTCAGACATAGCTTCTGACCGTGCAGCTCTGTTAGCTCTACGTTCCGCCGTTGGTGGCCGTTCTATGCAATGGAACCTTACGGATATCAACAAGCCTTGTTCTTGGCCTGGCGTAATTTGTTCCACAAATAATTCCTTCGTTGTAGAACTTCATCTTCCCGGCATGGGTCTTTCCGGGATTATTCCGCCGGACACTATTTCTAATCTCACCGAACTTCAAACTCTTAGTCTTCGTTTCAATTCTCTTTCTGGGCCTTTCCCTATTGATATTTCGAGTTTAGTTAATCTTCGGAATCTTTACCTTCAGAACAACCAATTTTCTGGGCCTATTCCGGAATTCGTCTTCTCGTTGACTAATCTTGTTCGGTTGAATCTTGCTGAGAATCAGTTCTCTGGAAACATTTCAGCTTCTTTTGATAATATGACTCGATTAGGGACTTTGTATATGGAGAACAACAATTTTTCTGGGTCGATTCCTGATTTGAATCTACCTGGTTTGCTTCAGTTTAATGTTTCTAATAATCAGTTAAGTGGCCCAATTCCAAAAGGGATTGCAATCAAACACCCAAAAAGTGCTTTTTTGGGGAATCCTCTTTGTGGGCAGCCATTGAATGATCTTTGTGACAATGGGATAGGAAATGGGAGTGAAAATGGAAAGAAAAAAGGCCTCTCAGGTGGTGCAATTGCTGGAATAGTAATTGGCTGTGTATTTGGTCTGTTGATTTTAGCATTGATCTTATTGTTTCTGTGTCTGAAAAGAGGCGAAAAGAAAGCAAGATCAAATGGAGGTGAGAGTAGGATTGATATTCCAAAAGAGAAACCAATTAGTAGTGAGGAAAAAGGCGTTCTTGGAGGCGGATTCGCGGCAATTGGCGCGAAAACGAAGGATAAAGAGAAGAATATAAGTGCTGAAAAAAATTTATTTTTTGTTGGTAAAACTGATAGAGGTTTTAATTTGGATGATTTGTTAAGGGGATCAGCTGAAGTTCTTGGAAAAGGAATGTTCGGGACGGCTTATAAAGCCGGGCTTGAAGTAGGGATCACAGTTGCAGTGAAAAGATTAAGGGATGTATGTGTGAATGAAAAGGAATTCAGAGAGAAAATGGAAGAAATTGGTGGAATGAATCATGAGAATTTGGTTCCTTTGATTGCTTATTATTACAACAAAGAGGAAAAGCTTCTTGTTTATGATTACTTGCCTATGGGAAGCTTGTCTGCACTTTTACATGGTGAGAAAACTATCCTCTTTAGTCCTTTTCTCCATTTATTTTTACATTTTCATTACATGTCTACACTTTTCTCCATTTGTTTTGCTTTTGTTTGTAAAACCCCGGACTCTAGGCCTGGTTGCGCTAATTGTGTTTTGCCTTTGTTGTAAAACTCCCCAGACTCCGGGTTTGGTTGCGCTAAATGAGTTATTTCGGGCCTGGTTGTGCTAAATGAGTTATAAATGACCGGTTAACTGTTTAGACCGTCGTCCTCAACTCCTCATTTGGTCTAAAAAGACTAATCCGAGTTAACAAGACATTTATGTCTCACACTTATTTAAGGTGAGCAGGACTTTATTTTACCGACGTAGGACTTCACATTGTTTATGTGGTTTTGTTCTAGGAAATAAAGGGGCTAATAGGACACCATTGACATGGGAATCAAGAATTGCCATTGCCCTTGGAGCTGCCAAGGGTATTTCATATCTTCACTCAAAGACTCCAACTTTCTCACATGGCAATATCAAGTCCTCAAACATTCTCCTCACCAAAACTTACGAATCACGGGTATCCGACTTCGGTTTAGCTCGGCTTATCGGTCCCTCGCCACTCCGAACCGCAATGCAGGTGGCTACCGAGCACCGGAAGTGACAGATCACCGGAAAGTGTCTCAAAAAGCCGATATCTATAGTTTTGGTGTGTTGTTATTGGAGTTATTGACAGGCAAGGCTCCAACTCATGCAGTATTGAATGAAGAAGGTGTTGATCTTCCGAGATGGGTACAATCCGTTGTACGCGAAGAATGGACAGCTGAGGTGTTTGATCTTGAACTTCTTAGATATCAAAATGTTGAAGAAGACATGGTTCAACTTCTTCAACTTGCAGTTGATTGCACAGCGCAGTACCCCGATAAACGCCCTGCTATCGGTGAAGTCGTTACGTGCATTGAAGAACTACATTTATCTAGTACTCAAGAATTGACAACTGATGATGTGATTAATTGGCATTGAAGAGAGAAACATATGATGATCATGGTTTTTTTTGGAAATCTTTAGGGACTGGAATGTTTGATGCCTTGTAATTGTTGTTCATTCTTGGTGGTTTTCTTGCCACTTCAATTGTGCATCTTGTTTAGTTTGATTTTTTTCCTTCCCCCCTTTTCCATTCAGCTTCATTTATTTACATTTCTTGAGAACCTTCAATTATTATTTTCAATTTATTTAATTATATAATATCTGTCAATATATAGAAGTAAACAGGGTTATGATTATGAGTTTCTGGGTTGACCGATTTTGACTACTATTTAATAGGGTCATGTCATACTTATGTTTAAAATAATATGTTTTAAAGATGAACGATAATATATGTGTAGAATCACTACCTTTTGTAAGGGTAGTTTAGTCATTTCAAAATATAATTTTCCCTTATCTTTTTAGGTTTTATTGGCTTTAAGAAGGGGAAAAACGATCTTGAGAGATTGAGAAGCCTATGAAAGTGCCCCTCGTTGATTTCGGCATCTCGGTTTCGTTTTTTTCATCTTTCTGAGTTTCGTTGATCTTGCCTCTTCGAACACTTTCCCCGCCGCCATGAGATCCGGGAAATTTCTAGTAGCTTGGGAAATATCCTTGATCCCTTAAATTGTTTGAAAAACTGGATGTAATAAATTTATGTCATGTCTCTCGCCTTATGACATACATGAATCTATATTTTTTATTTTTGAGCATCTGGCTAGTGCTCACTTCTTTCTTTCCAAACGAGAAGATATGAGTGTTCAAGACGGTAATGATGGTGAGATTCGTGACCAAGTTTAGGATGGAGTTCATGGAGTTTATTTATGTTTAGTTAGTTTGTTTTTTGTCTTGTTTCCTTTGTATAAGGCCTATGTGTCAAGTTAACTTTAGTAGTTCTCTTTTCAGACATGTTGGACTGTTATTGTTGTTTCAATCAACTACATATCTGCAACCAGACCCGAAAGCTAAGATTTTTCCAATAGCAACCAGCCATGAAACAATATATATTCAACTTAAGCTAGGGTATATAATGGGGTGGTGTGGTGGTGGGTAGGGTAGAGATGAGTAAGGTAGAGTAGGGTGGGTGGTGGTGGGTAAAAGGAGTAGGGGTGTGTAGGTTCTGGTAGGGGTAAGGTAGGGTGGGTATGGTATTATAGGGTAGGGCGGTAGGCAAGGTAGGGCAGTGGTGGTATGGTGGGGTGGGGTAAAGTAGAGGTGGGTAGGGTAAGGTGGGTGTGGTAGGTAAGCCTAGGATAGGGTAGGGTAATGCGGTGGGTAAGGTAGGGTAGGGTGTGGTGGTGGGTAGGATAGGTAGAGTAGGGTAGGGTAGGGTGGGGTGTGGTAGTGTAGGGTATGAGTGGGTGATGGTGGAGTAGAGTAGGTGGTGGGGTAAGGTAGGTAGGATACGTAGAGTAGGATAGGGTGATGATGGAGATGGAATGAATTTATTCCATTTCATTGCATTCCTTTCCATATTACTTTATTCCATTCCATTACATTCCTGCGTAACAAATATGCTAAAAGTTCTTAAGCTTAGTCATAAACATTGTTGTCTAGGATGGTGATCTTTGGGAGTGGATCTTAATATGTGCGTTGCTCTAACCTTTCTATTCGTTTTGGTCAAAACACCAAACGTCTGCCGAACATTTTAAGCAACAAAGTGTATTTACTGAGAGGATAAAAGTAAATGTAATTACACAAATATATTTAAAACAAACAGATTGTACAATCTTTCAGAATATTTACCAGGATAGACCAACAAATCAAATTAAATAGCGTAGAAATCCACAGAAATCTAATTCAGAATTCTCAGTTTGCTGCTTTGGCATGCTTGATAAGCCAATCCAGTACAGCATCGATATTAACAGACTCTTTGCAGGAGATCATATAGCAGCAAACTTCCCTATCTGGAATCGAACCAAGGTCCCTATAAACACGAAAAGAGACGGTAAAAGGATATGCAGCAGAGAGCAAGTTCAATTCATATAAAAAAACGAAGGAGTCCTTTGTTCAAGAAATACGTACAATTGATCCACCAAAGCTTGCTTGGAAAGTGCTTCTGACTTGTCGATTTTATTCCCAAGAACGAGTAACGGGATACCACTCAATGAAGGTTTCTTCAAGAGGTCATGTAACTCGGTTTGAGCTATGGGGACACTATCTCTATCAGCTGCATCAACTACATATCTGCATGCAACAGACTCGAAAGCTAAGATTTTTCCAACAGCAACCAGCCATGAAACAATATATAATCAACTTAAGTTCAAGATTCTAAATGAACAGGCATTTGCAGAACTCCAAACTTAGTGTTGAACTAGCGTAGAACATCACGTATTCCCTCGTATAAGTTTAGAAGTAACAGCTAACTACACAAGAAACGGGAATGAAAAGTTGAAAGATTCAAAAAATTACACTATTGCAGAGACGCCTCTGCAGTATCGCTCCCACATGGTGCGAAATCTTCGTTGTCCTCCAAGATCCCAAAGTTTTATAGTTACATTTCCTTTTGTGACTTTTCTCATATTGAAACCAACCTGATTTGCGAAACATAGATTTAGATGCCAGAGAACAGTATAAATAGCAACTTAAATCTTAGCAAGAAGACACCTACAGTTGGAATCATATCCTCGCTGTAACCTCCAGTCTGAAGAAAACGGAATTAATAAGTCGCTAACAAAAACAAAAAAAAAAAAACTATGGAGGATAATATGTAATCAACAAATTTCATTGTCTTGGCTTACAGCAATAGCGTTGACAAGAGATGTCTTCCCGGCATTCTGCAAACCTATGAGGGAAAGCTCCATTTCCTGCTTAAAGAACAGGCTAAGGTAGAAAATAGAGGGTTAGGAACCAAATCAAGTTTCCTGGAATTATACGAGAAACAGTTCTAGTCGCCATTGTACAAAACACGACACAAAGATAAAACAATAGTCATGCCCTTTTCCTGTTAAGACTCTTGAAAGTGAAACTTAGTTCAGAAGCGAATGTTAATCCTGTAAGCGTTTTAGACACTGAACCACACCATCAAAACTTCAATTCAAAGCTTATGTGATGAACCTTTCGATGAGTTACCCTTTTGGCTGTGCAAAGGTTGCTTACCAGAAATCCACCTCCACAACCAGGATAAAAGGAGCGGTAAGTAGCAAACAAATTTGACAGAGGCGCGGGAAACATACAACTCATTGTTTCACATTACCACAAAGCATAAAGCCCAGTGTTTAACAAAATTAACGAATAACTAAGACTCGAGGGGCAAATGGAAAATGCATAAACACTTGTCTAAACTCAATCAAAAACCAAAACATAATTAGCCTTTTTTCTGTAGTCTATTGAAAACAAAAAATGCATATAGTTTACTTTTCAGATCTCTTGTTCGTTTCACCTCTTCAAGAGAATAATCTCAATGGCCGGTAAAGTCATCCTTAAGATACTCAACTCTTGAACAGAATTTTCCAGGACAAAATTTTCAAATAGACAATAAATTTAGAGGCCAACTGCTTCAACAGCCAACGATGCAATTGTTTCGTTGATTGACAGCATCATAAACATAAAAAAGGGGGCATTTTAAAGAAATTCAATTTAGTGCAATAACAGATGACCTAATCACTATCCCTCTCTTAATATTCATGATCAGAAACAATCAAGTCTACCTAAATAAAAACCCTTTTGTGAAAATGATCATTACAATAGTTATCACTAATCAATTAGATAAGACGAACAAACTACCTGCGAAGCCAATTGAGAATTGAATCCCAGAAACCCATATCCAAGAGAGCGTAGAACTTGTATCAATTCAATCAAATATTTTGTAAAAGGGGAAACTTTCTAGAAATCTCAGAATCGGAGGAAGAATAATCTTGAAGAAAGTGGAGGAGTACAAGAAAAGACAAAATCTTGGCCGACTCGCGATGCACAGGGGATTTCACGATTGACAACGTTTTTCCAGGTAATTTTGGCAGATTAATGATGACATTAAAAAGATTAAAAATAAAAAGATTCATGGCAAATTAGAAAATCGGGTCATTTCAGACTATTCACTTGTAAAAAAATTGTATTTTTTACAAAAACTCGTTTTTAGGTATTACTTTAATAATATTGTCGTAAGATGAATTTTTAAGACAATAATATAAGAATAATATTATTGATATAACGAGCAACGTTTTACTCCAATATTATTAACGTAAAATGTGTTTTACTCTAATATTATTGGAGAGTAAAATGTGTTTTACGCCAATATTATTGAAATAAAATCACTATTTAACCTCAATATTATTGGAGTAAAATGTGTTTAACTCCACTGAATCATATTCTCCTTTTTAATGGCGTTAAATAGTGTTAACACTATTTAAAGGTGTTAAATAATGTTTTTACTCCAATAATATTGGAGTAAAACACATTTTACGCCTAAAATATTGGAGTAAAACGTTGCTCGTTACGTCAATAATATTACTCTGATATTATTGTTATAAAAATTCATCTTACGACAATAGTATCAGAGTAATACGTAAAAACGAGTTTTGTAAAATGTGCAACTTTTTTTTACAAGTAGGAGGTGTGACATGACCTGATTTTCCAATTTCCCCAAATTGACAGTTGAAAGTTGAAAGTTGATAAGATTAACCCGAAAAACCAGTAAAATAATGCGGCCGTTCTATAACGTACAGCTGCGGCCCAAGGTAGAAAACTGTATCGTTATTGTGTAAAATTCTAGAATGAGATATATGAAATTATATGATACGACTGGCACAGTTGCAGCTCATGGTAGAAAACTATATCATATAAAATGCTTTTTTTTTTTCCCGGAGGTCAGGGTAGACCCTAGTGGTTTACCACTAGGGTATGAGATATATGAAATCATATGATACAGGTAATGGATTAAGTACAAACACAACAACACATGCAAAAGTGATGATCGTTTGAATCATACAAACGTACAACGTACTTAGTACATCAGCCTAGCGGTTAGCTAGACTATACCTTGGCATAGTGATCAGGATTCGAATCTTGTTAGAAACATAATTATGGTGCGTGTGAGCTTTCGTATTCGAAAAAAAAAACACAAAAAAACAAACAAACAAACAAACAAACATACAACCATCCATAGCATATGTTGCATAATTTCACCTTAGCACACATTTCTAAATGGATAGAAACAAAAGCAATTAATTACACAAAATAGGATACTAATACTCATTAACCTAACAAAGATGTAGAAACAAAAGCAATTGATTACACAAAATAGGATACTAATACTCATTAGCCTACAAATATGTATAGATTAATGAAACATAATATACTGTTGTAGCAAATTAGTGGAAATATATAGTTTATTTGGTGACTCGGTTCAGGTTAAACAAAGCATTCTACGACAGAAAATCATTCTGTGACAGAAAGTTCATATTAAGCCATTGTGCGGCCACTCAACCATCAGAAATCGGAAAATCAGGTTGTGTCAGGCCTGACACTTGCAAATCAGGTCATGCCTTTTCTGACATGGAAAATCAGGTAAACGTATGGATCTCTACGTTCAAATGTAAGTATCCTTACGTCCAAACGTAAGGAAATTCAAACCAAATCTTATATAAAAAGCACTCAACACAGATTCCTTACGTTTAAACGTAAGGATCCTTACGTTTAAACGTAGAGAATCCTTACGTTTAAATGTAAGGAACGTAAGGATTCTTTACGTTTAAACGTAGAGAAATTCTTGTCGACATTTTTTTTTTCTAAAACAAACAATAATATGATAGCACAGTGTCTATATATAATAAAAAAGGTAGTCTTAGTATTAAGTAATTATATTATAATGGATAATTAGAAAATATGGCATTTTTGAAAAAAGATCTTTAACTAAAAATATAAGTCGATAAGTTTTGGAAAGAATCATGAAGAATGGACAATGACAAAAGAAAATATCTCAATTAAGTAATATGACAAATTTTTTTGTGTATAAAGAAAAAAAGAAAGTAAACGGACGAATTTAATTTCTTTTTACATAAAAGATAAATTTATTTAAAAAAAAACTGTATGTGCCCGGAACTATAAAAAGACATTAAAAGAAATAAAAATATAACGCATGTTCACCCATCAATCATTATAATGCGCATTCATTTACTTATTATATATGTATATTTATACTTATCACATTAAATTTCCGTATATGAATCCTATAGAAGATTGTTTATTTCAGGAAAAAAAATGCGGACAAGAATTTCTCTACGTTTAAACGTAGAGAATCCTTATGTTCCTTACGTTTAAACGTAAGGATTCTCTACGTTACGTTTAAACGTAAGGAATCTGTGTTGAGTGCTTTTTGTATGAGATTTGGTTTGAATTTCCTTACATTTGGACGTAAGGATACTTACTTTTGAATGTAGAGATCCTTACGTTTACCTGATTTTCCATTTCAGAAAATGCATGACCTGATTTGCAAGTGTCAGGCCTGACACAACCTGATTTTCCAATTTCTGCTCAACCATGTGAAAGGAAGAAGGGGGGGGGGGGGGGGGGGGGGGTTATTATTTAGAGTAATTTAGAATAAAAACTGTAACTTTCATTGGAAGAAAGCTAAGTGGGTAACCAAAAGTCGGAAAATTCTGATGTATGCATGAATTCGTTATTAGAACGGACCGTCAGATGACTACCACGTGTAAAGTGTAGATAAAGTCATAACTGTTTTGCTTGTTTGTACATGTGGGCGGACTGGACAGTCATCTGACGGTCCGTTCTAATGTAGAACTAGCCCCAAAAGTCTCGGCCTCTATCGATCTGCGTGTGAGGAACGAAAACGATGTGTACCTTTATGTCGTTTCAAAGCAGACCTTTTAATTTCTTTATTATCGTTCTAAGTTTTAAAAAAAAAAACTTTATTGTTTCTTTTTGCAGCTAAATTCCCGTAAATAGAACCTAGTATGATATATTTGCTGTACGGGGATTATCCGATGAATATTTGTTGTAATGTATAGTTACATTAAACATGATTCTTGGGCCGGACCAAAAAAAAAGCCCATCTCACAAGCCCAAGCACAGCTACATGCCTTCCATGTTTTCTCACCTGATCATCTTATAGACTTCATGACATGAAACGTGGGGAAAAAACCAGTATATGACACATCAGCTTTAAACAATTGAAGCTATCCGTCCTTTACCAGGCCTGGCGTAGCCTATGCAGTACAGCAACTAAGTCAGTTCTTATCTCTTCCCACAGTAAACCATATGCAGGGTGCACATAGGGTTCTGAGATACTTGAAAAGTAATCCTAGTCAAGGCATCCTATTTGAAACTGATAATGATATGGTGCTCAAGGGATACATAGGCTCACATTGGCCAGGATGTGAGGATTCAAGGAAATCCATTTCAGGGTACATCATGTTCTTTGGCATTGCACCAGTCGCATGGAAATCAAAGAAACAAAGCATCATAGCCAAAAGTTATTCTAAAGCGGAATATAGGGCAATGGAAAATGCTACACGTGAATTGCAATGGTTAGTATACATCAATGGCGGATCCAGAAATTTTATTCAGCGGGGTCCGTAAATATTTAACAGAGTAAATAATTTTTTACAGGGTCCGTCATATTTTTATATAGGTAAAATGTAGCGTATTTTTATTTTTAACGGGGTCCGCGGACCCCATTGTAATCAATGTGAATCCACCTCTGGTATACATCATGAAAGACTTGCAGATACTTGTTCCACTGCCTATTTTTATGTTTTGTGAGAATGCAAGTGCAATACACGTAGCAAAGAATCCAATTTTCCCTGAGAGGGTTAAACACATTGAACTTGATTGCCATATCACAAGGGCAAAAGTTCAAGCAGGATTCTTAAGATTAATGCCTGTCAGAACTACCAACCAACTAGCAAACATTCTGACAAAACCATTAGATGCTCCAATTTTCACCTACTTGCTGTCAAACTTGTGGATCTATATATTCTGTTTTCACACCATCACACAAGTAAGTGTAGCTTCTACAGTCATTGGAGATGATCAAGTGCAAGCTTCACATCACTTTTCAGCTTGAGGGGGTATTGGAGTTATTACACAGCTTCTAAAATCATTGGAGATGATCAAGTGTTCTTGTGGACACTTTATCAAACACCTTATTTAAAAGTTAGTTGGTAGGTTGTTAGGGTGGTTATTAGCGGTTGTAAGTGCAAATTGTAGCACATTGTACTCCTATATATACTCTACTAGGATATAGGAATGGTAATTATTCAGTTTATTAGAAAATCAGAGTGAATTGCTGATGCAATGTTCAGGTTTCCAGATTTTCGTCATTATTGAAGCTTTCCCCCTCATTAAAGATGATTGTTCTCTCATTTCTTGAGCTTTCTGCGTTTCTTTTTGTTCAAATTCAATAAATTCTTCAGATGATGTCATTAATGTTGATGCAGTAAGGTCTGATGGAGTGTGGATGATAAGTTAATGTTGTCCTTAAATTCAAAACTTATAATAGGATGTGTTATTCTCGAACCTTGACCCGTATCACAAAAATCCTGCAGCCGCCCCTGAATGCATGTAAGTCAATATAACCATGCTACAGTCGTTTTCGTAGGATAAAATTTCTGATGGTATTTCTCATTTGATAAAATAAGAAGCTGAAAATTTTCGGCTTTCATATGTTAGCACAAGAAAGGGGTCCAGAATAACATTACAAACAACCGGTGACAGTAAAATCTCTCTTATTAGAACAAGAAATTCAAGCCTTACTTTAGAAAGAAAAAAAAGGAAAAAAACACACACACACATTTTCATTGTATCTGCACAGGGGCATGCAAATGCAAGATACATACTTAGAGAGAGAGGGAAAAAAAAGCACTCCACAAACTACACTTTAACATGGCATATATATATATATATATATATATATATATATATATATATATATATATATATATATATATATATATATTCGCAGTTGCAGATTTTCTCAAGAAGCTAGCCCTTAAGTATTTTTTCCGAATAGGCTAGGCCTTAAGTTTTAGGTCCTGGAATTTCGCAAGATCCGGCAACTTGTTCAGAGCATCCGCAGGGCTCTTCACACGGATCCTCAATGTCACAGGTGACTTTACTGAGGCACTCTTCTAATACGGATCGAAACTGCAGCAGTGTTCGCGGGCCGCCAGCTGTTATTTTCTTCCCGGGATCAATAGAGCCATCTACAAATTCAACCATAAGTAAACCAACATAGGATAAAATTTTCAATAAGTAAAACAAAGGATCAAATTAATGTACTTTCAAAAATCTAATTGTACGGTCTAAGGCATAATGGAAAATTTCGATTTCTGTCGTTTGGATCGATGAATGTAATGAAATGAAATGCCTTTTCCATTCCATTTCATCAATTGACATGCATGTTTGGAAACATAACAATGGAATTTATTATGATTCCAGATTTTCATTCCATTGAAAAAGCTATGGAATGACTGGAATGGAATAAAAATGATTTTATTTCATTGCCTACCAAACGCAGTAATGGAATGATATCATTTCATTCTGTTGCATTCTATTCAATCAGATTCATTTCATTCCATTACATTCCATCAATCCAAACGAGTATGAAACTCGGAATTTTACCCCTATATGTTTGCTAACCCACGCCTTATACGCGCCTTCATGGCCGCCCATTATCGAGGTGAGATTGGGCGGTTAGGAAGACGTATAAGGCGTGAATTTGCAACCAAACATAGGATCTGAGTTGCATAAAACTCCTAGTGTAAAAATCGAATTTTCCCCAAGGCATAACAATCACAGTTATCATTGATCGATTACAAGAAGAAGAAAAGGAGAAGAATTAATTACCAGAGGTACAACCTGATGTCTTCAACTGAGAGGCAATTAGAAGAAATAGAATGAAGAAAGCTAGCTTAGCCATGACTATGAGTGATGCAACCTTCAATTCTATATTTATCTTTAGATAGATTACTTGTGTTGTGAAATTTGTGAGGAGCTTCTTTGCTAGGTGCAAAATTTATAGCTGTGAATGTAAGAATTTTAAATTATTAAAATTAAAATAAGAAAAAATAAACAGATCAAATTAATGCTTAAACAAACCGATTAAGCATCGAGTTGTACCGTGGACATTAATGGTGCGTTTGGATTGCTGGAATATAACAAAATGAAATGAAACTGATTGAATGGAAATATGGAATGCAATAGAATAGTATGAAACAGTGATGGACCCAGAAAAAAATCTCAGTGGGGCACCGGAACAAATTTGAAAGCCGAGTGGGGGCATCAATAGTGTTTTTACATTTTTTACCTATAAAAACGCGTCGATTTTCGGATCTCAGTGCGGGCCGTGCATCCCCCCTTTAAAGAGCTGGGTCCGTCCCTAGTATGAAACTGATTTCATTCCTATATTTGACATGCAATGGAATGAAATGTGTAAAATTAGACGTGGCAAGTGACACGGTGGGTGATGGGCGTGCATTATAAAAAGTGTGGGTGGCGGCGGATGATGTGAGATGTGCAATAGTGGAGGTTGTGGTGGTGGTGATGGCGGTGGTTTTGGTGACGAGAGTGGTGTGGTGTGCGATACTACTGGTTGTTGTGGCGTGGTGGTGGTGGGTCGTGATGGTTGTAGGTTGGGTTATGATAGGGGATGGTGGTGAGTTGTGATGATGGCGGTGACAAGGTAAGAGGCGGTGGTGGCGGGTGGTGGTGCGGGGGAAGGTGGCAGTGGTGGATTGTGGTGGGGTGGGCAAGTGCCACGGGAGGTTGCGGGTGGGTGGGCGGTGGGCGGTGGTGGTTGATTTTTTGTCTCTTGCTTATGTATACATTTCATTTCATCCAACCATTCCGTACATTCCATCTATTTTTTGATTTATGTAAATGGTAAAAAATCATTCCAATGGAATAAAAATTCATTCCATTCTCTTGCAATCAAACACGCCAAAATGATGGAATGGAATGAAAAAACATTTTATTCCATTCAATTCAAGCAATCCAAACGAACCATAAGCTTTAAAGGGAACAAGGGTAACGACCCAATCCAAAACCCGAGCAATTTCGGATCGACCCTTTCGGCTATAACCCGAGATATCGTATTTCTTTTTCTTTTTCTACATCTCGAATCATGAAATCTCATACTACGATATTTACGCAGAAGCTAAAACGATTACTCGGCTTACTAAAAACACCCTTATCAAAACATAATCTTCATATTATATAAAAGTCAATTAAAACGATCGACAACCTTTCGACCTTATTTAGGGATAGTTCAACATACATAAACTTAAACTTAAAGAACACTTAAACAAAGGAACTAAAAGTCTACAACATTAACAACCTCATCATTTCGAATCACCAGCACCACCCTCAAAATATAAAGCGTTACAAAATATGTGTGTGTACACGCCATGATACCAAGAGTAGTCTACCGTAATTAGCTGACGAGGTGGCACCGCACTAATGGGATTAGCTGGGATAGCTTCACCAGGAACTTGAACAAGAACATTACTAGGTACGGACAAACTCGGAGCTACGCGGACTCCCGGTGGATTCTCTCTGATTGCCTAGGAGGAATTCTACTCATCTGCTAAGATGTAAGATAAATGGTGAGCTTACTAGGCTCAGTAAGGCAACATTACATCAAAGGGTACTCATACATGTTATTGGGATCAAAACAAAGTTTATGGTCCTTTTTCGCAAATAGTGAATGCATAAGTATATACAGGTTAACCACAAAAATGAAAGTATAACATACTTTATCGGCTATTACTACTTTAACACATAGCACATAAACTTTCATATTATTCCACATATCATCATGTTGTTCATCTTTTACGGCTAAAAGACCATATCATGTTTAGTAGAGCCCGACAGGAAGAGCCTTCTGTTTTCTTTGCTTTAGGTTTCAATTAATCATACCAGTTTTGTAGAGCTCAACATGAAGAGCCTGCGGGTTGCTTTTGTTCATAAGTACCACGCCATGACTAGTAGATCCCAACATGGAGAGTCTGCTTAACTTTGACAAACTAGAATGACCCTTATTATAGCTCAGGGTCGGGGACGGCTGTCCGGCCCGGCATATGTTCACTATTCTTGTCCATGAATTGGGATCATTGTTGAGGACCATCGAGGATCCATTGTCATTATTGCTATCAAAGTTATTGACCCTGAACGTCTTCTTAAGGCATATTTTTATGCTTTTTAACATCCATTACTTTCATCATCTTTCATGACTTCTTTTACATAATATGCTTAATACTCATAAACCATAATATCACGCATACCATATAAACCTTTAACATGCTTGATAGATCACATAACAAGTGTATAACATCTAACACATAACCATATAACATGGCAACCTAAGAACATGCTTTCTAACATCACAAACAAATCTTCCAAATCCATTTCAACATGATACTCATATCTTTAACAAATAGCATAGATTTCATTATTTCACATACTAAAGCAATAATCATGTTTATAGGCATATAAACCCAATATGCATGATCTATATATCACATAACAGTCCTGGAATTCATCTAAATTACCAACTAAAACATGAACATAATGATCTTTCAATATAAATCCTAAAACATGACCTCTAATGTCCATTAATCCAGAATATTACACAGGTTACTCATACAGAATCATATATACATTATTTCAATTCCAGAATAACTAAAACTACTACAGAAATTTTTTTCCAGAAATAAAGTTTCCGTCTGGACGGTGGTCTCCCGGCTTCCGAGACGGCAACAACCAAATGTGTTCCAAAACAAAGTTATGACACTACAACATGCTTAACTAATACACAACCTCATTATTTGAACATCATAATGCAGAAACAAATAGCATATAGCATGAATATTATCAAAACACATATTTACACATAAAGTGCTAAAAACTTTGATGCACGAGTCATTACCTTGATCACTAGAATATGATCAGCCTCACAATCTTCTTCTACCAAAAAGTAATCATCTCCAATCAAAGGTTTTAACAAGACTAACTTATAACCAAGAAAACCTTAACTAATATAAAAGTGTTGGGTTTAGTTTTGATGATTTTTAAGTAGTTTAGTTTTGACGATGTGATGATGGTCAAAACAACTATGATGGAAGCCTGTGAGATTAGATCTGATATGTGTATAGGATTTACTAGATTATGGTTATTGAATATGCTCAATCAGACAAACCCTGAATATTATAGGTCTTTATATGCAATCAAAGAAAGATCTAAAAGAATGAAGGCTGAGGAGTCATACTCAATGGTAAAGATTGAAGATCTAAAGACCGAGGGCTCAGACTCAGAGTTGCAGACTTTCAGAAATCAAGATCGTAAAGTTATCTTCATATAAGTCTGTGATGGCTTGAAATAACTTTATGATACTTGCAAATGTGATGAAAAGATAAATATGGAGTACATTGATCTGGGCATATATAAAGATCAGTGGAATTGAGAATCAGATATGAAAGTAGAAATCAAGATAAGCTGAAAGCAGAATCGGATTCGAAGATCGTCAAAATCATACTTGAAGATACTCGGATCATACTTAAAGATTCAAGTCAGACGTAAAAGATCAGCTCTAAAGTTATAAGCATTATGATGACAAGACAAAAGCTGACAAGCGATTAATGTGGAACATAGACAATGTGTTAGAAGACTGAGAACATGAACGTTATGCCAGCTGGAAGACAAAATCTATTTCAAACATACAATCAACGTTCAAACCAGGATTTATGTCATTACAACGGCTATATTTGAAAATGTATATTGAAGATCTAAAACTGTCAAATATGTCATATCAGCAGTCAAACTTGAAGAAGACGGAGAAGCTGAAGAATCAAAGCTGAATCAATATATTTAACTCCTATAAATACAAGACTCGAGTCATTTGAAAATGAGTCTTTAGGTGGAAGATCAAAAGAACGTTATTGAGGAAATCTAGCTAAGAAGACAGGGAGAATAATCCCAATATACAAGAACTTAAATGCTATATATAGAGAAGTTCGACTGGCTACAAATACTCAAGCTACAACGACAGATCTAGCAGCATCTCTTGAATTAAGTTGAGCACAACCTAAATCTACATCGACAAATCCATAAAGTCTCAACTTCAGTAAATCAACTTAGTTGATTCATTCATAAAGCAGTGAAGAAGCGGTTTGCTTCGAAGAACTGTGACGAAATAAAGAAGTGATTTGCTTCGAGGGACTGTGAAGCAGTGAAGAAGTGGTTTGCTTCGAAGGATTGTGAAACAGTGAAGTAGCTATTATCTATGAAGAAATGGGTACAACAGAAGTAGAGCATCTGCAGAGATTGTTTGTGGTGAGCTGTTGAAGAAACAATCACACCTTCGAAGGAACAGTGGAGCAGATCATAGGCATTGGTTGCTAAGATTGTGAAGCAGCTGGGAGAGTTGCGGAGGACAATCACACTTTATGTAGAGCAGACTGTATAACAATAGTGAATTTCTCCAGTATCACATGAGAAACGGTGACTAGGGGATTACTCCACCTCAAACATTGATAACAAATCTTGTGTCATTTACATTACGCATTTAGTTTTTGCACTTTACATTCCGCTATATTTATTTCAAAAGCATTGCATTCATACCTCAACACTTAATTGATAAAATAAAACAAATTTGAAAATAGAGCATATATGACGCATTAAAATCTGCTACACATATAAACTATGCGCAAGGAAAAAAATTTATAGTATAAGTTCATTCAACCCCCTCCCCCTCCCCCTCTTAACTTGTACAATACATACTTTGGGACCAACAAAAAGAGAAAACATGCTAAGAACTTGAAGATAACTAATCTAGAACTTATAACACTTGAAGGGTTGAAAGCTAGGTTAGAGATGAACCAGAAATGCTGGAGGGTTTCCTTAATACTCGAGAAAAAGATAGGTAGGAAAACAAGGTACGAATTGTTGAAAAGGTGTCCTAAACCCAATCGGGTTAGACCGGGTCGGGTCGTTTACAGTCTATTCTAGTTCGTGTAATAACTTTATGATGATTAATAAAAGCACGTTTGTTATTATATATTGTTTATCTTCATGTTAATTAGTTGTGTATATATAGTAACCTCCCTATTGTCGAATTGTGATAGAGAAACCATGATAGTGATTATGGTTGATAAGATCTCTAATCGCTTTAACAAGTTTGATACTTAAATGTCTCTAGTCGTATGTACTGTCAAATGATACATTGACAGTATGATTAGGCTAGCACGTATTGGATGTCTTCTGTCTAATTGAAGATATGGATAGATCTCGTCTATCGAAGTGTAGAGACACTTGGATTGTATGTAGACGTGTATTAGAGAATGCGTACGTTAGACTGACCCACTTACATTAAGTGTCACACTATGTGGCGGTTGTGTAATTATCCTTAAGACCGGAGTCTTCATGGCATCACGGTGTGGATTGTCATGCTTTGACACTATTGAGACTTCCCCTAGCCAACGGGGCGATCATGCGGTAGTGATTGGGTGTGATATTGAAGCATGCGGAGTATACATGTTTGGTCGTCCAGGAATCGCGTATCCTATGATTGGGAATGAATATCCGAAATGGAATTCTTATAAGGAATGTCTAGCTCTCGAGAATATTTGCAAAGTGAGAGTAAATGTGTTATTCCGAGAGAGCATGATATCCAGATTATAAGATACGATCGTTAATGTACTGACACTCGAGATACGATCGTATAGATATTATTACAGCGGTAGGATTGTAATTTACACGGTAACTGTTTCACATGAAAGGTAGTAGTCATTGCATTTGACTCTTCCGATGATTAGGGGTCACGGTGTGTTGCTAGACGCTATCCCGTGATCGTTAGGCATGAAGGGCATTTTCGTAACATTTTCGGAAGCCTATCGGGTCACACACATATGAACATCGAGTCGGATTAAAATGTGTTAATAGTTGATAGCCAAATAAGGAAAGTTTATCTTAGGACTATAAATGTTATAGTGGTAAATTAATATGGTGGTATTTATTTATTAGGGGGAAGGGGCCACAAGGACAAAAAATTAATAAATGGGTCTGGAAGGACAAAAGTAACATTTTCATGATTATAAAGGACAAAAATCACGTGTTAATGTTACTTTGTGTTTCACAATTGTTACACCATATTTACTCTATTCCACATTTGTTACTTCATATTTGTTACTTTTGTCCTTATTAAATTACAGTTTCCTTCTATCCGATTTTTTGATAATTTTGTCCTTCTGGACAAAAATCTATATTTATTATGAATAAATAAAATACAAGATATTAATTATACATAAATTATATTTATTAAAGAATATTCTGGAAGCCAATTAATTGGCATTTGGGGAGCAAGTCATAAGGGTATAAGATACACTTGGATTGTGCACTTTAATTAATAAGATTACCATAATATTAATACTAGATATTAATTGATTTTGAAAAAAATAGATTTATGGTAATAAGATAAATATATTCAATATAAGATATTGACAATATTTAGTTTTTATGTAATATAAGATATTATAATAAAATAGATAAATCAATCTAAGTGATTTTCCTTATTTTATTGGAAAAATGTTTTTCTCTTTGATCTATCTTCTAGAAGCTAATCTCAATCAGTTTGGGAGAAGGGAGGGGCGCACCATACCTCTATATAAGAGGAGGTTGGCTAGCTCTTTTGTATCATCACAATTCCAAGAACTAATAGTTCTTGAGTAAAATAGAGAGCTTCTAATAGAGAGTTAGAGAGGGAGAAAAAGGCCGGTCTAACAACCGGATTTTTCTGATAGCAATCCAAGGAGGATTCCGGCGAGGAGTTCGTGTGGATGATCGATAGAGGCCGGACGCGTGGACGGCTTGCGCACAGTACTACTCTTCGTTGACGGTCAAAGCGACGATTTTATAGATTAGCCAAGGTATATGCCGTCAAACTACTTAACGTGTTTATTGTGTTAAACGAAGACAATCTATGAAAAGGAAATCAAAATTTTAAATTCCGGCATTAAACTAGTGATTTCCTAACATGAATTATATAGGCTAAAACTTGAAGATTATCATGGATGTTGTTGTTGTTCTTCGAATTCAGAAGGCCAAGGAGCTTCATCAATGAGCCCTCATAATGCTGAAGTTGCAGAACTTGAAAAGACTCTGATTTCTGATTTGAAGTTGCCGCCTAGACGGTGGTTTTTGTCCTCTTGGACCCACTTGATGTATTTCATACGTATGTATATAAACCCAAAATACACTTTTTCCTATATTATTTTATCATATATATGACGTAAATCCTTACGTCGCTTGACTCGAAGCTGACGTATCAGCAAATTTAGACTCGGGTATCAAACGTTCTTTCTTACTGAACTATATCGCAAGTTTCTAACAAACGTAATATTTATTTTTATAAATTAATGATAACTTAAAGAACCGAGTCGTATTGACTGGTGCACTATATGTTGAGGAGATAACGGTAGAAATAAGTGATTCTTGGGTTAAGTATATAGTTAATTATTATCATCGTTTATTAGTTAGATGGTATGTACACCAAAAGTAAGACTCAAGAACCCAGGTGTAGGAAAAAAAATGTCATTTTTGTTTCTAACATTTGTTTTTTGAGATGTTTGTGTTTCTAACGTTTGACTCGTTCATTTTTGTGTCTAACATTTGTTTTTTTGAACACTTTTTTGTTTCTAACATAAACTGTGTTCCAGATCAGTTTTAAAATCACTAATAAATTTAAACTTCACAATTTCATATGAAAAATGGTTTAATTGTTAAAAGGACCACTTCTCAATTTAATTAATTATTTAAGATACACTAATAAGATCATTGATATTTAGGATACACTAATAAGATCATTGACATTAAAGACAAAGTGAATTCAATTTGACTAAATTATCCCGTTTTATGTTTCGTGTAACCGACAATCAATTTTAACTCCAAAATTTGCACATTTATAAATAACGTATACCCTCAAAAAAATTTTGTATGCATATACATTTTATGTGAGTTTATATGCATGTCATGGATCCAACACAAAATTAAGGCTGGTACAGGACCAAGTATATGTATATACGTACATACATGTGTATAAATATATATATGTTGTGTGTATGTTTGTATGTAAAAATAGAACTTTAAACATAAATGAAAAGTAAGACGGTTTGGGTTCAAGCATAAAAGGTAAGATGATGTAGAGTAAGGTTCTCCTGCAATCATCGCAAAAAGGTATAGCCCGGAATAAAATCTTAAACCAAGGGCCAAAGATACCTAATTTCCTTCCCATATGTCTAAAATAGGACAAAACAAAATGCAAATGTTCAAAAAGGATCCATCCTTTCTTTGCAACAATTTCACATCATATGGGGGGTCTCAAATGTTGCCCTTGCCCACTTTAACAAGACCAGACCCTATTTTTCATAGGATTTTACATCTGTAACTTTGTTAACAATGGGTTTTACTTCCAAAAAAAAAATAAAAAATAATAATAATAATAATGTAAGATAACATGTATGACACAAATTTTATCATTATATGACACAAAGGTTAGGATGTATATGAATAGTACGGAAGAAAAAAAATGTACACATATCATCATTACTATTAAAGATAAGCTGCTCTTTAAAGATAAATGTAAACATATCATCATTACTATCCTTATATTACTATGTAAGCAAATCCTATTTTTCTGAAATTAAAAATAAAAAAATAAAAAAAGCGTAAGAAACACTAAAAACGTAGGATGCATCGGAATTGTTTTTTTTTTTTTTTTTTTTGAAAAAATTGTTATGCTACTATTAAATTAATGGAATAAATAACATCAACGTGTTCAGGATTGTATTGGAATTGGTCTTTTTAAAATAATTTTTTTTTATTAGGGTAGGAAAAATTGATAAGCTACTTTTAAATTAATGGAATAAATAGCATTAACGTGTTTAGGATTGTATGTAACCCTTTGCTGTCCAGAAGACTAAGCATCGAGTTGTACCCTTTGAAAATTTTCTAACATTTACAAATAAAAGTCACAAGTTATAATAAGACAACTTCTCCTTTCAATTTTCCTAAATTAACCAAAGATGATGCATTTACGACAACTGCTTAAAGTTGGACATTTTTAATACTTTCATTTTTCAGAGAAACTTGTTTTATATGCTAATGATTTACTGATCAGCACACAAACCGTCGAAAAATGTTTTATGGACAATAATATAAATTCGTCTCAACATTGTTGGCACATTTAACTCAATTAGCATGCTGTCAACACCATTTAGACATAGATAAACAAAAACACAATTGCTGGAAAAATTAAATTGACAGAAAACTTGTAAAAACAAAAACTTATGGATTGAGGCGAGTTGATACTCTATCCTTAAGATGAATTTGTGCCGAATTCGTGCCCACGGTAATCGCAATCATCTCCAAAGATACAACAATTCATACATTCTGAACATACGGCACTTGTAATGAATCAGAAGTGGTGAACTCGAAAGCCTGGTATGAAATCTCTTATTGACTTTGAAAAATGCAAGGCATAAAATATGATGTTGTAAAAAAATTCGGCAGAATTTTTTTTTACGTATAAAAATTGTCTCATTCTCATTTGGGAATGTTTCTATTTATAGAGGAAAAACAACATTCCATTAAAGGAAAGGATGCAACTCTTCTTATGTATTGGTTCAGCCCAAAAGATGCAACTCAAATGAGCCGAACTGATGCAACTCTTGAACCAAAAGGATACTTCTCTTGAACCGAAAGGTTGCACCGATTCGGTTCAGTTTGAAGTTTGAACAGATGCAACCGTTCGAATAAACTGGTTCGATTCGAATAAGCATAATTTCTTCTAACTTAAACATTAATTTCTCACTCACCCGATATCCGAATCGACTGATTCAAAAGCCTAGTAGACTGCTCGCCACTTTAAATAAAGCTCAATATGAGCTATTTTCTCCAACAAACATTACAAGAATCCATGTACATGTTATTATCCTCCAAGGCCTGAATTTCCAATTAATATCTTTGATCGCTTTTTTGTATGTCTGAGGTTCGACACCTGCATGCAGTAACAAGCTAGTGCCAAGAAAGCACCATGATGCTTGAAAAATTTAGCGCAATCAATATAATATTGTATAGGATATGGAGTACCTGAGGAATGTGACACAGCCAGAGAGAAATCGAGGTAGAGCGGGCTAGAGATATATTAATTTATTCATTATATTTAGTATATTTGTCATTATACAATATCTAGTATTCCCTTTGACCTACGATAAGGAGATATGGTGGGTGGGGAGGGGGAATTGCAGTTGCCGAAAACACTCTCTTTTGTAGGTTAATTTAACTTTCTTTTGTTTTTTGTAGGGGAATTGCAGTTGCCGAAAACACTCTCTTTTGTAGGTTAATAATTTAACTTTCTTTTGTTGTTTGTTTTGCATTCTTTGTTGGAGGTAAGAAGTTCAAATGTCTCAATTCAATTATCAACAAAGAGAAAGTAGTTTAGCATATAATAATATATTATATATACGGCAAATTGAATTTGTATTTTGCGTATTTTTGTGTGTGGAGAAAATAAAATTTTATTAAGCAATGGCCGTCAAACAAGCGGCTAGAACATCACCCGGGGCCAATGAGCCCCACAAGGTGCGGGAAAAAACAAACAAATCATGTCTAGTTAAAAGATGCACAAGAACATTCCCTACATGACGGACAAAGGAAAAAGAGACAGACGCAAAAGTAGCCACAAGAGCCAAACAATCCTAAAGAAGACAACCATGAGCTGTGAGATTTTTACCCTGGTTGTCAAAGTCGCGAGACGCATGCCAAGCAATCATTTTCCACCTCAAGCCGCTGAATTCCTAGGTGCACCGACTCCTCCAAAGCCAAATAAATAGCCCTGAGCTCCAAAAACTCTACAAGATCATCTGGATCGAAGTGATACGCAAAGGAGTGGAGTACAGATGCGTTCGTATCCCGAAAGATAATGATTTCAAGCATGCACCTAAATTGATACTCTAACGATTTGATTTTGTATCTTGCAAAAACATGTAATAAGTTGTTTTTTTTTAATTACACGGGAATCGGTTCCGGATTAGTTGTACATGTCAAATGAAGGAAAAAAACCTTCTTCCCCATCCCAAAAAGTTTCTGGAATTATATTAGCCAACAAAAATGGGATAAAACTTTTGTTTATTTCTTTTCTTTTTAATTAAAGTAAGCACAATTTTCGGTTTGCCACCTTTGAGCTTGGATGACGCATCTCCCTCTGTTATTACAGATCGATCAAGAAGTGACGGTGATTGTAAATAAAGATAAACAACTAACAAGTAAACAAACACAGAAACAAAAAGAACACAGATTTAACGTGTTTTCCGGCAATGTGCCGACTACTCCACGGACAAACGAGGACTATTTTATTATCATGAGAAAGTTACAAATTACATGCAATTACAGATGGTATTTATAGCCTTGGGAATCAAACCCTAACCGACTAAACAGTCAACCCAGTAAATGACTGAAATACCCCAGAAGTAACTTCACCAAACACGAAAACCTTGCAGCAGACGTGTTCCCTAAGTCTGCTATTTCACAACAGACTCAACCCCAGCAGCCTTAACATCAGCAAGCTGATCGACCCCGCTGACTTGCCCGAGCTGAACACGGATTTCGGTGGGCGCCCAAAGACTCTGCGACCGGATCACGGTTCCACACAGACTTCAGTAGTATAGTTTAAGTCACCATTACAAAGCTCTACCTTGACTTCAACTTCATGCAAACTGACCAGATGCACAACCAAGTGCCAAAATTTCCTCTGTCTTCATATTTGAATACCTCAGCAGGCCCCCACCTTCAGCTGAGTATTCCCTGAAATAGATTAACAGCTTTGTATATTTAGCAAGTCCAGACACAACTGAAACTTGCCCCTTGGAGCTGGTTTAGTGAACATATCAACAGGATTGACATCAGTGCTGATCTTTTCCACCTTAACCCTCATTTCATTTCTCAGAAGATGGTACCTAACATCAATGTCATTGGTTCTCTCATGAAGAACACGATCCTTAGCCAAACATATTACACTAAACTTGTCACAATACACCTTGGCTTGATCTTGATGAAGACTTAGATCATTGACTAGCCCCTTTAACAGATTTCCTCCTTTGTTGCTTCGTCGGTGCCATATATTACGCTTCAGTAGTAGATAATGTCACTGTACCCTGTAAAGTTGCCTTCCAACTTACCACAGAACCACCTAAAGTAAACACATACCCATTCATAGATCTCATGCTGTCCACATCAGCAGTATAATCAGAATCACAGTACCCTGTGACAAAACATTGAGTACCACCTCCATAAAAGAGTCCAATATCCGATGTACCCCTAAGGTACCTAAATATCCTCTTCATCTTTGCTTTCTAGTGCTCCTTTCCGAGGTTGAGCCATAAACCTGCGACAACACCGACCGCCCGAGCCAAATCAAGCCTAATACGGACCATGGCATACATTAAAGCGCCCACCGCACTAGCATATGGAACTCTTGACATGTATTCTTCCTCTTCAGCTGACTGTGGAGCAAACACAACAGACAGATGTAGATTTTGTGCCATTGGCATATCTAAAGGTTTGGCTGCTGACATGCCACACTTAGATAATACTTTTTCAATATACCCCTGCTGAGATAAGAACAACTTCCCTTGCTTCCTATCTTTATAGATCTCCATCCCCAAAATTTTCTTTGCATTCCCCAAGTCCTTCATCTCAAATTCAACCTTGACCAGATTCTTCAGATCATGAATATCAGACTTGTTCACAGCAGCTATCAGCATATCATCCACATACAGAACCAGATAGATGAATGAACCATCCTTCAACTTGTTGTGATAGACACAACAATCATATGGACTCCTTCTATAACCCTGCTGAATCATATAGCTTTCAAACTTCTTATAACACTGCCTTGGGGCCTTCTTAAGTCCATACAAGGACTTCTTCAACTTACAAACAAACCCAGACACAACTGAAACTTGCCCCTTGACTTCAACTTCATGCAAACTGACCAGATGCACAACCAAGTGCCAAAATTTCCTCTCGTCTTGATTTGAATACCTCAGCAGGCCCCCACCTTCAGCTGAGTATTCCCTGAAACAGATTAACAGCTTTGTGTATTTAGCAAGTCCAGACACAACTGAAACTTGCCCCTTGGAACTGGTTTAGTGAACATATCAACAGGATTGACATCAGTGCTGATCTTTTCCACCTTAACCCTCATTTCATTTCTCAGAAGATGGTGCCTAACATCAATGTCATTGGTTCTCTCATGAAGAACCTGATCCTTAGACAAACATATTACACTAAGACTGTCACAATACAAACTCTACCTTGACATCAATACTATAGTTTAAGTCACCATTACAAAGCTCTACCTTGACTTCAACTTCATGCAAACTGACCAGATGCACAACCAAGTGCCAAAATTTCCTCTGTCTTCAGATTTGAATACCTCAGCAGGCCCCCACCTTCAGCTGAGTATTCCCTGAAACAGATTAATAGCTTTGTATATTTAGCAAGTCCAGACACAACTGAAACTTGCCCCTTGGAACTGGTTTAGTGAACATATCAACAGGATTGACATCAGTGCTGATCTTTTCCACCTTAACCCTCATTTCATTTCTCAGAAGATGGTACCTAACATCAATGTCATTGGTTCTCTCATGAAGAACCTGATCCTTAGCCAAACATATTACACCGAGATTTCGTCACAATACACCTTGGCTTGATCTTGATGAAGACTTAGATCATTGACTAGCCCCTTTAACCAGATTTCCTCCTTTGTTGCTTCTATCAGTGCATATATTCTGCTTCAGTAGTAGATAATGTCATTGTACCCTGTAAAGTTGCCTTCCAACTTACCACAGAACCACCTAAAGTAAACACATACCCATTCATAGATCTCCTGTTGTCCACATCAGCAGTATAATCAGAATCACAGTACCCTGTGACAAAACATTGAGTACCACCTCCATAAAAGAGTCCAATATCCGATGTACCCCTAAGGTACCTAAATATCCTCTTCACTGCTTTCTAGTGCTCCTTTCCAGGTTGAGCCATAAACCTGCTGACAACACTGACTGCCTGAGCCAAATCAAGCCTAATACAGACCATGGCATACATTAAACTGCCCACTGCACTAGCATATGGAACTCTTGACATGTATTCTTCCTCTTCACCTGACTGTGGATCAAACACAACAGACAGATGTAGATTTTGTGCCATTGGCGTATCTAAAGGTTTGGCTGCAGACATGCCACACTTAGATAATACTTTTTCAATATACCCCTGCTGAGATAAGAACAACTTCCCTTGCTTCCTATCTCTATAGATCTCCATCCCCAAAATTTTCTTTGCATTCCCCAAGTCCTTCATCTCAAATTCAACCTTGAGCAGATTCTTCAGATCATGAATATCAGACTTGTTCACAGCAGCTATCAGCATATCATCTACATACAGAACCAGATAGATGAATGAACCATCCTTCAACTTGTTGTGATAGACACAACAATCATATGGACTCCTTCTATAACCCCGCTTTGAATCATATAGCTTTCAAACTTCTTATAACACGCGCTTGGGGCCTTCTTAAGTCCATACAAGGACTTCTTCAACTTACAAACAAACCCAGACACAACTAAAACTTGCCCCTTGACTTCAACTTCATGCAAACTGACCAGATGCACAACCAAGAGCCAAAATTTCCTCTGTCTTCAGATTTGAATACCTCAGCAGGCCCCCACCTTCAGCTGAGTATTCCCTGAAACAGATTAACAGCTTTGTGTATTTAGCAAGTCCAGACACAACTGAAACTTGCCCCTTGGAACTGGTTTAGTGAACATATCAACAGGATTGACATCAGTGCTGATCTTTTCCACCTTAACCCTCATTTCATTTCTCAGAAGATGGTACCTAACATCAATGTCATTGGTTCTCTCATGAAGAACCTGATCCTTAGACAAACATATTACACTAAGACTGTCACAATACAAACTCTACCTTGACATCAATACTATAGTTTAAGTCACCATTACAAAGCTCTACCTTGACTTCAACTTCATGCAAACTGACCAGATGCACAACCAAGTGCCAAAATTTCCTCTGTCTTCAGATTTGAATACCTCAGCAGGCCCCCACCTTCAGCTGAGTATTCCCTGAAACAGATTAACAGCTTTGTATATTTAGCAAGTCCAGACACAACTGAAACTTGCCCCTTGGAACTGGTTTAGTGAACATATCAACAGGATTGACATCAGTGCCGATCTTTTCCACCTTAACCCTCATTTCATTTCTCAGAAGATGGTACCTAACATCAATGTCATTGGTTCTCTCATGAAGAACCTGATCCTTAGCCAAACATATTACACTAAGACTGTCACAATACACCTTGGCTTGATCTTGATGAAGACTTAGATCATTGACTAGCCCCTTTAACCAGATTTCCTCCTTTGTTGCTTCTGTCAGTGCCATATATTCTGCTTCAGTAGTAGATAATGTCACTGTACCCTGTAAAGTTGCCTTCCAACTTACCACAGAACCACCTAAAGTAAACACATACCCATTCATAGATCTCCTGCTGTCCACATCAGCAGTATAATCAGAATCACAGTACCCTGTGACAAAACATTGAGTACCACCTCCATAAAAGAGTCCAATATCCGATGTACCCCTAAGGTACCTAAATATCCTCTTCACCGATTTCTAGTGCTCCTTTCCGGTTGAGCCATAAACCTGTCGACAACACCGATCGCCCGAGCCAAATCAAGCCTAATACGGACCATGGCATACATTAAAGCGCCCACCGCACTAGCATATGGAACTCTTGACATGTATTCTTCCTCTTCACCGATCGTGGAGCAAACACAAATGACATGAGATGTAGATTTTGTGCCATTGGCGTATCTAAAGGTTTGGCCGCCGACATGCCACACTTAGATAATACTTTTTCAATATACCTATTTGAGATAAGAACAACTTCCCTTGCTTCCTATCTCTATAGATCTCCATCCCCAAAATTTTCTTTGCATTCCCCAAGTCCTTCATCTCAAATTCAACCTTGAGCAGATTCTTCAGATCATGAATATCAGACTTGTTCACAGCAGCTATCAGCATATCATCCACATACAGAACCAGATAGATGAATGAACCATCCTTCAACTTGTTGTGATAGACACAACAATCATATGGACTCCTTCTATAACCCCTGCTTTGAATCATATAGCTTTCAAACTTCTTATAACACTGCCTTGGGGCCTTCTTAAGTCCATACAAGGACTTCTTCAACTTACAAACAAACCCTTCATTGCTAGGAACTTAGAAACCCTCTGACTGAGTCATATATATTTCCTTATCTACATCTCCATGTAGAAAGACTGTCTTCACATCCAATTGCTCAAGTTCCAGATTCTGATGTGCCATTATTGCTAACAGCACCCTAATGGAAGTATGTCTGACCACTGCAGAAAATATCTCTTCATAGTCTACCCCCTCTTTCTGACTAAACCCTCTTGCAACCAAGTGTGCCTTATATCTTATGCCCTCAACAAATGTCATTCCTTCCTTCTTCTTGAAGATCCATTTGCAGCTGACCACCCTTCTATCATGTGGTTGTTTGACTAGATCCCAAGTCTCATTCTTCTGAAGTGACTCAATTTCTTCTCCCATGGCAGCAAGCCATTAAGATGACTCTGAACATGTCACAGCTTCCCTGTTAGTGCTTGGTTCAAAACCATCCACTTCTTCAGCTACCTGAAGTGCATATCCAACCATATCCTCCTCAAACCCATACCTTCTAGGGGGTCTAAACATGTGTTGTGTGTATGTTTGTATGTAAAAATATAACTTAAAACATAAATGAAAACTAAGATGGTCTGGGTTCAAGTATAATAGGAAAGACGATGTAGTGTAAGGTTCTCCTGCAATCATCGCAATAAGGTATAGCCCTAATTAAAATCTTAAACCAAAGGGTCGAAGACACCTATTTTCCTTCCCCAGATGTCTGAAATAGGAGAAAACAAAATGTAGATGTTCAAAAAGGATCCATCCGTTCTTTGCAACAATTTCACATCATGGGGGGGTCTCAAATGTTGCCCTTGCCCACTTTAACAAAACCACACCCTACTTTTCGTAGGATTGTATTTTTGTAACTTTGTTAACAATGGGTTTTATTTCCAAAACAAAATGCAAATGTTCTCTCTGATACCACTGTTAGGAAATCTACGCGAGAACGCAGCGGAATTCAAAAATTTATTTCCTATCGACCCAAGATCGACTTCGTTTAAGCAATAAACAAATAAGCTAAAGACGGTGGTTATATTGCTTGATCTAAAAGATCGACGTTTTGACCGTCTAAGGAGAGTAGTTCTGCAAAGAGCCGCCCAAGTGTTCGGCCTCTACCGGTGATCCACACAAACAGCCCGCCGGAATCCCATTGTGGATTGCTACCAGAAAAATTCGGTTGCTAGACCGACTTTTTCTCTCTCAAAATCTCTCCTAAGAAGCTCTCTATTTTTCACAAGAGTTGTTAGCTCTTGGAATTATGATGTACAAAAGAGCTTGACACCCACACTATATTTATAGTGTATGTGGCGCCATCTATTAGAGTGGAGAGGAAGAAAATCTTTTACTAGTAAAATAAGAAAAATATATTTGATTGATTTATCTTATTAATATTCAATATCTTATATTAAATATTTCCAATATATTGTCAATATTTTATATTGACTATATTTATCTTATTACCATAATATTCTGCACCTTACATTGACTATATTTATCTTATCACCATAATATTCTGCACTTTACATTCCGCGATATTTATTTCAAAAGCAGTGCATTCATATCTCAGCACTTAATTGTTAAAATAGAACAAATTTGAAAATAGAGCATACGATGCTTTAAAATCTGCTACACATATAAACTCTGTGCAAGGAAAAAAAATTATAGTATAAGTTCATCCAACCCCCCCCCCTTCCCACCCACCCCCCCCCCCCCCCCCCCCCCCCCGAACTTGTACAATACATACTTTGGGACCAACAAAAAAAGAAAACATGCTAAGAACTTGAAGATATATAATCTAGAACTTATAACACTTAAAGGGTTGAAAGCTAGGTTAGAGATGAACCAAGAATGCCGGAGGGTTTCCTTAATACTCGAGAAAAAGATAGGTAGGAAAACAAGGTATGAATTATATAGGCTAAAACTTGAAGATTATCATGGATGTTGTTGTTCTTCGAATTCAGAAGGCCAAGGAGCTTCATCAAAGAGCCCTCATAATGCTGAAGTTGCAGAACTTGAAGAGACTCTGATTTCTGATTTGAAGCTGCCGCCTAGACAGTGGTTTGTGTTCTCCTGGACCCACTTGATGTATTTCTTACGTACGTATATAAACCCAAAATTACTTTTTCCTATATTATTTTATCATATATATGACGTAAATCCTTACGTCACTTGACTCGGACCTGACGTATCAGCAAAATTAGACTCGGGTATCAAACGTTCTTTCTCACTGAACTATATCGCAAGTTTCTAACAAACGTAATATTTATTTTTATAAATTAATTAATGATAACTTAAAGAACTGAGTAGATGTTGAAATCTGTTTTCAACCCTTCCAGAGTCGAATTTTGTGAATAATTTCGACTCTGGATAGGTTGAAAACAGATTTCGACCTCTACAAAGTCTGTCGAAATTTGCACAGGTATGGTGCAAGAATAAATCGCTTGTTGTACCATTAATAATGCCCATATAAATTTGATGCGAGTTTATATGTATGTCATGGATGCAACACAAATTTTAAGCCAGTAAAGGACCAAGTATGTATATACATACATACATGTGTATAAATGTGTGTATGTTTGTATGTAAAAGGTAAGACGGTCTGGGTTCAAGTATAAAAGGTAAGACGATGTAGAGTAAGGTTCTCCTGCAATCATCGCAAAAAGGTATAGCCCGAATTAAAATCTTAAACCAAGGGCCAAAGACACCTAATTTCCTTCCCATATGTCTAAAATAGGACAAAACAAAATGCAAATGTTCAAAAAGGATCCATCCTTTCTTTGCAACAATTTCACATCATATGTGGGGTCTCAAATGTTGCCCTTGCCCACTTTAACAAGACCAGACCTTGCTCTTCATAGGATTGTAATTCTGTAACTTTGTTAATAAAGTTGCTACCTCTTAAAAAGATTCATCTATATTTACATCATATCATGGGGGTGGGGGGGGGTGGGGTGGTAAAATCTACCACTAGCTAGACTAAATCATGAACAGCTAGCTTTCTACAAACATCAACCCCTCTAAACAAGTTCCATCTTTACCGGTTGACTCTGAGACATCATGTTGTATTCCTCCAACTTTTTCGGGATATTGTCTGATACAATTGTTCCACCATTATAACCATCAACGAGTAACTTACCGATTTTCGATTTCCACTCAGAGGTGTCCTTTTCATGCCGGTCATGAATCACCCTGTCACAGTAGTTGAGCATTGTTCCTAGTCCAGTATCAGGTAGCCAACCATACTCCATTAATACCTTCGCCTCTCCTTCAGTTAAGTCCTCTCCAACCTTGTAATAATCATTCATATTAAGTAATAATTATTAGGAATAGACGATGCATTCAATCAGAGGTGTAAAGTACCAAAGAACGAAAAATTACCACTAGCGCTTTGTTCTCAATCAAAGTAATCCTGCTACAGCTGGTAAGCCTCATGGCAGTTACGAGACGTTTAATCTGCCAAGTAATAGGTAAGGATTCCAACAATTCAAAGAAGTACGTTGCATAGCCATATTCTGGACGTTCCAGCACGATCCTGGATAGAAAGGTAGAGAATCCACATCAATCACAAAAATAGTTTACTGAAAGGGAACCTTGGCATAAATTATCCAGTGGAAGTCCAACCTGTGATGTCTTTCAAATACAAATATAAATGACTGCAAATCCCGGCACCAACCCCATTCCACAGGCCACTTTCGAAATTGCAAGTATCGTGCCTGGTATGGATATCGTAGAACATAAAACAACTGAGATAAGATACTTGTGGAGGTGAAAGTGAATCAAATAGCAGTTATACGAGTACAAAGATTCTGTAAATCAAACACGAAAATAGGCATACCTGTTCTACAAGAGAAAAGAGGCAAGCCAGACAATAACTAACTTTCTCACCCTTCACACCTTTCAAGGGTTCTAACTTTAACAAAGAGGACTTTTGAGAGAACAGCTGCTCCAGATAAATTTTTAAACAAATTAGTCATATATGCAACTACCCCCTGCCTCAAAAAGTGTACATCTAAGAGCCAAAAAGAACTGCATTGGCACCAACGGCAAAGAACAGTGACAAGATCATACTCAACAGGATACAAATTTCTAGTTGAGAGATATGCGTGAAAGTCAATTAATATAAAAAGAAATAGAGATAGAATTCTATGAGATAGTCGATAGGGTTAAGTAATTAGATAAGATACAAGTTGAGTTATGGTAGAAGTCTACTTGTTCGTTTTATAATTATCTCATATGATTATCTCTTTGTAATCAGCTCTATATAATAAATGAAAGGTAGGAGGGATTACAAGCTAGTTATCTCATGCTTCTCTTTATTATGTGTATTAGTATTACTAACAACGATCCATAGAAGGAATGGTCAATGTCACCACAAAAGTTGGAAACAAATTGATAGCTCATCAGGTGGAACATAAAAGATTCCCAACTACCGTTCCCTTTGTGCTGGGGGCGTATTTCAGGTCATAAGACATGAAGTTGCAAGCCTATAACCAATACTGATAATTCCCGGTGGATAATGAAATACCATTAGCTCCCTTACTCTATTCCATAGTTTCTTACTTATGGATGACTCAACAAGCAAAGACACGACGTATCACCAAATACAAAAACTCAGTAACATGCCAAGATCATCTCGGTGCTACGCTAGGTTGTAATATTCATGCATAGGCCCTCCCAGTAGAGGTTGTGCAGAGAAATTTATGGAAAGAATACACTTGTTATAGGTGAACAATGTGCATTTGATTTTACAGCCTTCTCAATAATCAGATATTTGAGGCAGATGCCCACACTTCTTCAATAAATTCCAGTTTACCAGAATGTTTTACCAGGGAATATTTGCTTTATGAGCCTTAAACATTGAACCAGGAAGTTTTTAAGCTCATCAACAATCAGTGTCACCATGAAATGATGAGCTCTGTTAACATATAAATGTATCAATTACCCTTTTCCTTAACAGTTTAAATTTTATAATTTAACAATGATATCATAGCAGGAAGTCAAGTAGTCAAACCTCACTACCCTGTTTACTGAAAAAAAAAATTAAAAAACAACAACTAATACTCTTGCTGGTCTTGTTAAATCTGTCACAACAAAAAACTATAAGACCTCTCCTACAGTATTTCTACTCTTTCCACATGTTTACAAGCTCACAAGTGGGAGGCGTGTTAACATATTAATGTATAAATTACAATTCATAACAGCTTCAGCTTATAAGTGAGTTGGTAATTGAACAGGCTCTAAAAGAGAATGTTCACCAGAAATAAGGCATAACCATCACAAGGAAAGCTATACGCATTTCCTTTTGTTCGCTTATGGTTCTCTCTTTTTTTGTTTTTCTTTTTCTGTAAGTGAGGTAATTTCATTGCTGCAAAAGGTAATATTATAATCCAGTTATCCAAGAGCATAAAGCTCCAAAAACAGCAATCTATGTAGACCTGGAGAAAACATGATGCATATCCAAGATATCTAGGGCTATATGTCAATACTCAATTTGCAAAGAGGCATTTTCCTCCAATAAGAGACTATGGACACGTTTGATTGCAAACCCCAAATTATTCCAGGATCCGTGAATTCTATGAAGATTTTCTAGCAGCATAAACAAAAGCATTATCATTATCACACATTAGAACGTTTAATGTACAAAATCAAAATATATAGTTGTCAAGGCGCAAGGCGAAGCCTAGACGAGCCTGGGCCCTGGGTCGCCTGGACACCGAGGCGATCGCCCGGAACCCTAGTCGATGAACCCCACAAACAAGTTTTAGGCATTTGACACATGAACAAAAAAGAGAAGACAAAGCAAAATTCACGAGTTTATTAAGAGTGTGTATTAACAGATGATTAAGCTAAGGAAGCAAATAAAGTAGCAACCCATACTGAGTGAAAATTAGTACCAAAAACCTAGAGTAAACAAGCAAACAGAAAATTAGAACAAGACAAAACAGAAACAAGAGATGCTACGGAAGTACGGATTAGACTTAAGGACCATAAGGATTACTGAATTTTGATGGCATAAATAAAATTAAAATTATTGAACTAGCTTAGCCTTATCTTAATCTATCTCTACATTCTTCTTTCATCCTATACTAGAAAAAACTTAAATTTATTCTCCATTCTGACATAAACTCGACAGGAACCAACTGTTTAAAGTTTAATTATGCTTTCTCAATATCATGAAGTATATGTATATTGATTGAGTTTGTAATCTGGTTTTATTGGAGAAATGACACATCTATCCCTGAAAACAGCACAAGGCAACGCCTTTTCACCACTTAGTCGACCGATTTATGCCTAAAGGCTACCGCCCCACATTTTGATCACCTTGCCCTGGATCAAGTCGTTAGTGAAACCTCGCCCAGTGCCTAGGCATCATTTTAACAGCTATGACAATATATATGGCAAGAATTTTTTATCTGCTTCACAAAAGCTATAACAAAAATTTGGTATAAAAAATATTTTTATCGGTATGTGTGCACGTGTTAAATAAAATAATCTTTAATATTAGAAGGCTGACAAACCTTGGATATAACAGCTTCAAGCTCAGAGAAGCTATCTTCCAAGGAAGAATCATCCAGTGCCTCCTCGTTGTCTGTTTCCCCATACAGCTTAATTTCGTCAAGCAACACTCCTTTTTCAACTAACACCTAACCAGATGAAATAAAAATAATAATGACTCGTCTGAACATAAAGATGGAAAAAAAATTAGCAATAAAATAATAAACAAAAATCCTAAGTACCTGCAAAAGCCCTGGCGCATCTTCTTCTAAAGCAGTTTCCACTGAATCCCTGCATTACATAAAAGAAATCAGATTAACCCCAAATCTTGATGACGACTGAATACAGAAACTTGCCAATGTAATGAACATACACTAAAGTCAGAAAGCTAATCATAAACGTTTAGATGACTTGGTAATCCTTTATTAGTTACTTGGATATTACAGGTATGAAACAATTATATCAGCCCAAAGAAAATTGTAAAACTTCCTTTCAAGCATTACACATTCCTTATGATAACAAAAGCAATCATATATAACATCGGCATGCTTAATAACTCAAGTCAATCCCCACAATACAATAAAGGGCAGCCCAAAGTTTTGTTACAACCATGCCCACAGAGACTTCTCCAAGTTTTGGCACACAATATTAGGTAAACACAAGCCAGCCATCAGTCAACACTTAGACAAAGAAGTAATAGTTTCTTTTCCATAGAATAGATTTCAATGCCCAGAATTGTAATCAAGACATTTAGAAAAGACTGAGAGCAAGAGTCGGAAAACCAAATCCACTCATCCGACTTTATACATTCTGTAGAATATAACTCTCTCAATGAAGAAAACAACTATATCAGTTTCTTTGAAAATATGAGTTTCTCAAAAGGCAACATAAAACTGAATTTATGGCAACTTACTAGGCTAGCAAGCATTAGATCTTAAGCATGTAAAATATCTCCATAAAAAATTACACATTCATTTGTATGATTGTATCTCAAATGAAAAAAATTCAAAGAACAGCTATAAACTGCTGGGTAGGACATTTTCAAAATTATAATCTGAAAAAGATAGATTCTGAAAAAACATATCAACAATAACAGGTCAGCAACTTATAAATTATAGCTACATCTAAATCAACCATAGAAAAGAAAATAATTTATTCAAATGGAATTTGGAACAGGAATACATTACGTCACGGTTTTTCGCCTCTTTCGAGTTTGTGTACTTCTCCCTCGTTTAGCAATGTCTGGTGCAACAAGCCTATCTAGGCTAGGAGAGACATCTTTCCTCGGGCACCTAAAGATGGAAACATCCCCACGGATAACTTCTTTAGTTGGCCTCATTTTCAGTCGGTCCCGCAGAAACAAATGATCAAGAACATCATCTTTGGAATCTTCCAGGATAGGCTCCATTTGCACAAGAACCGCATGATTAGAAGGCAAGTTAGCAGCAGAAAACATACTCGGGCAAGTCCCATTGTCGTTCAATGGTTCTAGCTTTACAGCTGGATTCAGCAAAGCAGATTTTCTGGACAAAATTTCCTGTCCAATACTTTTTTCTTCCAGGACAGGCTCCGTTCGCACAAGAATCGCGTGATTAGAAGGCAAGTTAGCAGCAGAAAACATACTCGGGCAAGTCTCATTGTCGTTCAATGGTTCTAACTTTACAGCTGGATTCAGCAAAGTAGATTTTCTGGATAAAATATCCTGTCCAATACTAGCAGGACCCTCTGATACTTTTTTCTTAGAACATCTCATAGTGCGCTTCTCTGTCTTTTTCGTTGTTCCAGAAGTTGGTTCACGTCCCTGGCAGAAGAGACCTATTACAGTCTCGCGGATCGACGAATCCAAGTTCAAAGTCTGTTGAGCCTCAGTTAACTGATCTCCAGCCATAGGGAGCCCCCCCTCTGCATAGTGATTGCCTGCGGTAATTATACCAGCATTGTGTCCGGTCTTCTTGTTCAAAACACGGCTAGACAGTTGCACTGAATCTGACTGTTTTATTAAAGAATCAAGAGGAACATGTTTAAGGCGAATGCTCAAAACCAACACGTTAGCAAAACCAAATTATGCTAATAAATTAAGATTAAATGGCATTAGCACCAAAACAGAAGGGGAGTTAGGGGGAGGGGAAGCAGCTTGAACTTAAGGAAATAATGCAGTGACAATCTTAGATGAATGCAGAACAAGAGACAAACGGAAAACCCTCGGCCTAAGTTAGATCCTAGGAAATCAGCAACTCAAGATATCAGCAAACTAATGGTACATAAGAGTACAATATCCATCTTGCCAGTCTTATCAGAACAGAAACTGTTTGACCTTAAATTTTAGGTAAACAATTCATAAATCAAAAATCGTGAAGATGTGAAGTGACATAATGCTCATAGTGCAATCTTATACAAGTAGCATAGCTTTTCCAAGTTACATGGAAAATTCTAAGATGTTATGGACACGGAAGTGATGCAACTCAGAATTAAGGATGAGTTGTTCAGCCTCAAGCTCAAGCAACGGCTCACATGAAGGGGCTTGATGGATCATGCCGTACTGTTTCCACGATTTTTTATGGGTTAATGATTAGTAAACTTGCCTTTCATTTATAATCTCTGATGCACCGATAATCTATGATACTCTAAGTGTCTGGCTGTCAGCCTAACTGAAGATCTAGAACCTTCATCAAACACGACTTTTTCTTGCTGAAATGGTTTACAGGCATAACAAGTATGCCTATGTCAGAACTTCACAAAAAATATCCAACCTATATTAACTCTGGATACATGAGTGAATGAATGTATTCCAGTAAATTCACAATACTCGACCTGCTGGATTTGAACCAGCAACCAAGAGGAACTATCCTCTGCTCTGCCTCTGAGCTAAGGTCGACTAAATAAAGGACATCCAATTGAGGTGCACTTGCACGGTATAGAAGGATGGTACATTTATTAAACCATTAAGCTAGTGACAAATGTCTACAGTATATTCATCACCTTCTATAATAAGTTCTGCAAATCCACAGGTAAATATATGTTCAAATGATATACAAACATGACATGCACATTAAAATTACTATTGCAGGATAACCTTCTCAAAAAAAAAAAAAAAAAAAAAAAATACTATTGCGAGAGAACCTAAAGGACTCTATCTTCCAAATGAATTATCTCACATTTCAGTTAACCTAAATTCAAAATGTATAAAATCAGTTAGCATGCAGATCATAAGGCACTGTTTTGAAAAGAAAATTTATTTTGTTGATCATGCTCAAACAGAATCAGTGCCTCTATATGAAGACTAAGTCAAGCATTTTCTTTGATTCAATACCCAGTAGTACATAAATACACAAAAGAACAAAGTTAATATTGGTGTATAATTGGATTATGTAATTCAGCAGGGTAGCTGACCCTGCTGAGTATAAGTCTACTGATGTTTCAAACAGGAGTCTATCGATGTTTCAAACAGGTAACCGACCCCGCCGAATATAAGTCCATTCGATAATACTTTTACGTATTATTATTTTTTAATGTGTACAAATGTAACTTTATTATTTTTGATAGGATACTTGAGTATAACCACTCTATTATGTTTGTAACCACCCTATAAAGGATATCTAGGTTGTTATTACTTACTTTTTAGTTTATCTAGGAAAGTTACTTTTTCACTTTATGCTTTATAAGCATGCTTTGTATTTCACCTATTTATACCAACCTTATTGGGTTGAGTTTAATATAAGAGTTAATCTTTTCTCTTAATCTTCTTCTTCTTCACTCTTTCTAAATTTCTTTATGGTAGCAGAGCCCTGAACTTATTTCAGGCAATCGATCTGTGTTCCTAAGTTCTGTTATCCCACAATGACAGATACTGAATCTACTCCCTCTTCTCTTTCCCTCTCATTCAATGGAGTTGATAATCCATCGCTCCAAATCACCTCTAAAAAATTGTCTGGACCAAATTATGTACCATGGTCTCAGTCTGTATACACTTATGTCTTGGGCAGAGGAAAGAAAGGATACCTCACTGGATCCTCCATACCTCCCACCGACAAAAACTCAAAGGAGTTTGATACATGGGAAACTGAAGATGCCATTGTGAGATCTTGGCTTATGAATTCTATGATAGAAAAAATCGGCCCAACTTTCTATATGCAAAATCAGCTCTCGTATTTGGAAGAAACTAGAGTCCTTATACTCTAACGAAGGTAACTATGTTCAAGTTTATGGGCCGAAACTTAAGTTAAGGAATACCGTCCAACCGGACAACCAATTAATGAGTACTTCAATGCTCTAACCAATCGTGGGAAGAATATGATCAACTTACAATCAAGGAATGGAAATGCACGAAGATGCGACATTCATAACAAGGAGGTGGAAAGAGATAGGTTACTAGACTTCCCGGGAGGTCTAGACACTACTTGGCGAAGCGACCAGAGAAAGAATTCTTGCCATATCCCCCTTCCCATCTATTAATGATGCCTTTAGTATTCGAGAAAGCGAGGAGTGTAAGAGGAGTAATGCCTATCCCCGGAGGTATACCGCCAACTCCAGGAGGAGTAACATCAGTTTTTAAAGTTTCTGAATCAGATGTTGCTAATGCAGCTTATAACAAATACAAGAGGAGTGAGAATTGGGCTAATCTCCTGTGTGATCACTGTAAGAAGAAAGGTCACCTTAAGGAAAAATGTTGGCTGCTGCACGGTAAACCACCCCATCTTCTCAAAAATCAGCAAGTAAAAACTGGTGATAGAGGCAATGAGCTGAATAAGGCTTATAGTGTTTCTGAACAGAGACAAGGGTTCTCAGAAGAACAGATGAACACCCTCCAGATGATGTTCAGCAAACTTCAACCACAAAGCCCTATCGAATCACTGTTGGAGCACCGCATACGAAGGTCAAAAATGGATTGTTGACTCAGTGCTACTAGCCATACGACAGGTGAATTTTCTCGTTTTTGAAACTTTCACAAGTATTGATTCTCATCACCATGTTACTATAGCCGATGGTTCTTCAAAAAGGGTATTAGGAAAAGGTAGAGTTAGACTTCAACCCAACATTACCCTAGAAAATGTCCTCTATGTTCCTAATCTCAATTGTAACCTTCTCTCTCGTCAAACAGCTTTGTAGAGATAGAAAATGCTCGCCTAACTTTCTGGATACCCATTGTGAGTTTCAGGATCTGGAGTCTATGATGAAGATTGGCAGTGCTAGGAGTACTAAGGGAGGTCTGTACCTGTTTCATAGCAAGCTCTCAGAGGAACCAAGAGGATTAGTGGCTAGTTTAGATTCTAAATGTAACAAAATTATTCACTTACATTTTAGACTAGGCCATCCTAATTTTGTGTACTTGAAAAAGTTGTATCCCTCCTTATTTTCTGGAGTTTGTATGGAAAAGTTGAAATGTGAATTTTGCATTCTTGGTAAACAAACTAGAACTCGTTTACAAATCGTTCCCTATGCTCCTACCGCACCTTTTGTTCTTATCCACACCGATGTTTAGGGTCCATCTAGTGGTCTCAAACCTATCCAAAAACCATGGTTTGTCACATTTATTGATGACCATTCCAGGACTTCATGGGTATATCTAATGAGCCAAAAATCCGATGTTGCAAACCATATTCACAAACTTCTACAACTTTGTTGAAACACAAGCTTTAAAACCAAAATTCGCATCCTAAGATCGACAATGGGGACCGAATACTTTAATTCTCAACTTTCTCCTTTCCTTATCGAAAAGGAATTGTCCATCAATCCTCTTGTACAAACACACCCCAACAAAATGGGGTAGCTGAGAGGAAAAATCGACATCTTTTAGAGGTTGCCAGAACCATGATCTTTACCTATAATGTTCCTGTTTTCTATTGGTGTCAAGCTGTTCTAACTGCCACTTACTTGATCAATAGAATGCCTTCTAGATGCCGTCGAAATTCAGACCCCTATTGATGTCCTAAAAGGTATCTACCCTTGCACAAAACTTCTATCTCGATATCTCTCTAAAGATATTTGGATGTACCGCTTTTATCCACAATCATAATCCCAACAGAGGAAAACTTGATCCCGTGTCCGTTAAAACCATATTCCTTGGTTATTCTCCTACAAAAAAGGGGTATAAATGCTTTGACCCCAAAACACATAAAACCTACATCACCTTTGATGTTACCTTTATCGAGGATCGGCCTTTCTATTCCAAGTCCGAAACTAAACCCACCGAGCAAGACCTACTCACCGAAAATGCTATCACCCCCGCCTATTATTGTTGATGCACCCATCATACCTAATGACTCTCATATCCATCAACCCGAAAAGGAGGTTATTTTTTACACCAGGAAAAATTGGAGACCGTGCCTGCTGAAACCCCTAATGACTCTCATATCCAGCCCATCCAACAACCTGATTACTCATCTACTTTACCTACTTCCTCTGAATCACATACTGACCTTCCACCTCCCATTATTGAGCCTGAGCTACCTATTGCCCTTAGAAAAGGTAGGAGAGAATGCACTCAACACCCTATTCAGAAATTTGTGGCCTATAGTAAAGTCTCACCTCCTTACCAAGCATTCTTGTCTAATATTGACACTTATAGTATCCCTAAATCCATTGAACATGCCTTGAGTCATCCTAATTGGAAACATGCTGTTTTTGAAGAACTGTCTGCTTTAGATAAAAATCATACTTGGGATTGTGTTCCTAAACCACAGGGAGTGAAACCAGTAGGGTGTAGATGGCTCTTTACCATCAAACACAACCCAGATGGTACTATTAACAGGTACAAGCAAGGCTAGTTGCAAGGGGTTTTACACAAACTCAAGGGATTGACTTTAATGAAACATTTGCTCCAAAGTGGCAAAGCTAAACTCGTCGAATCTTGATTTCTATTGTCATTGCGTCCCGAATTGGCCCCTCTATCAAATGGACATTAAAAATGCCTTCTTAAATGGGGATTTGAAAGAGGATGTCTAAATGCACTATCCCCCTGGTTTCATGCTTAAACCCAACCATGTTCTGAAGTTAAACAAAGCAATCTATGGATTAAAGCAATCTCCAAGGGCCTGGTTTGAAAGGTTTACCAAAGCTATGAAGGAAGCAACTTATCATCAAAGGCATAGTGATCATACAATGTTCTACAAACATGATCACCGGGTGGTCACTATCCTCATTGTATATGTTGATGATATCATCATCACAGAAATTCGTAGGAAGAAATCGCTCCTTGAAGTACTTTTCGAAACAACAATTTGAGGTAAAGGATCTAGGAACACTAAAATACTTCCTTGGTATCAAGTTGTTAGATCATCCAAGGGTATCATACTCACTCAAAGGAAATATACTATGGACTTACTATCCGATTATGGCTCGTCGTTGGGGTGCAAACCCGTTAGTACACCCCTTGATAATACCGTAAACTTTGGAAAGGATGATACCGGTCCGACATTGAAGCCGAAAGGTATCGAAACTTATAGGAAGATTAATCTACTTATCTCATACAAGACCGTACATATCCTTTGTCGTTAGCACACTCACCAATTCATGCATTCACCAAAGGAAATACACTACAATGTCCGCAAGTCCGACTCTTAAGATTTTTGAAAGTGGAATCCAGAAAGGGTATACTATTCAAACAGAGAAGGAAATACCATAATTGAGGCTTATGTGGATGTTGATTGGGCAGCCGCAATATTGATAAAATCAACCTCAGGATGGTGCATTTATGTCTTTGGAAATCGGTTTCTGGAGAAGCAAGAAATGTCCGTGTGGCTAGAAGTTCCGCCGAGGCCGAGTACGGTGGCAATTGCGTATGTATGTGTGAGATATTATGGGTACAAAAACTTTACGAGGAACTAAGACTTGTTATATCTACTCCTACTTGCCTATACAAAGGATGTCAATCCGCTATTGAAATCACTAAGAATCCCGTACAACATGACAGACAAAACATATTGAGATTGATAGACACTTTATCAAAGAGAAGATGATGAAGGAGAGATTCTTCTATCTTATCTCAACTCAAAAAATCAAGTAGCCGATGTGTTCACCAAAAGTCCGCCTAGCACCTCCCTACTAAAGTGTATCGACAAGCTTGGTCCGCTAGATATCTACATCCCAAACTCGAGGAGGAGTATTGGTGTATAATTGGATTATGTAATTCACAGGTAGCCGACCCCGCCGAGTATAAGTCTATCGATGTTTCGAGCAGGTAACCGACCCCGCCGAATATAAGTCCGTCGATAATACTTTTACGTATTATTATTTTTTAATGTGTACAAATGTAACTTTATTATTTTTGATAGGATACTTGAGTATAACCACTCTATTATGTTTGTAACCACCCTATAAAGGATATCTAGGTTGTTATTACTTACTTTTTAGTTTATCTAGGAAAGTTACTTTTTCACTTTATGCTTTATAAGCATGCTTTGTATTTCACCTATTTATACCAACCTTATTGGGTTGAGTTTAATATAAGAGTTAATCTTTTCTCTTAATCTTCTTCTTCTTCACTCTTTCTAAATTTCTTTAGTTAACAGATAGGGAAAAAAAATTCCTTCAAAAGAATATGCTCGAATTAATATCACCCCATACTAACATTAGAACTTAGAGAGAGAGAGAGAAAACCTAACTGATAGAATGAGGCAAATGCTGACATTTAAAAACGCTAAACATATGTTTATTTCCACTTATTGCAAGATAAAAAGCATGACATAATAGCTAAGAATGATGATATTGAGTTATATAGGACTTTCAGTCTTTGCTAGAATCTGTAAGCTAAAAACTGTCATGGGCTTTTGAGTATTTCACAGAAACGATAATAAAAATACAACATTTCTATCATACAAAATACTGCTTCTCTATGAATGGCGACCAACTTCTCCCTTGAAATGTGCTATATTTACAAAAATCCGAAAATATTTGAGTTCGTGAGTGAGTTAGAAATAGCAGTCACGGCAAAGAGGCCCTTGATCATTGCAACATGTCATCCTTTATTGAAGTGCAAAAGGTCTTGGCATAAAAAATCTTTGCCATTATTGTTCTGTAGAGGTTTTGGGCTTCTTTATTTGCCTGTCTTATATTCCCAGGCCCTTCATATGCTTATCGTAGGCCCACACATAAAGGAACGTGTAAAATTATTTATTTAAAAAATTGTAATTCAATACACTTCATTAGGTTTTTCTAGTCCCCCAAACATCATTGCAACATTGCAGGGGGAGAAATTTGGTTTTTGGGGGACTTGAAATTCTTAGCAGTTCGATAAATTATTATTTCATGGCCAGCGTTTCTGTAATGCTCAGCAGTTTTAATTAAATTTATATTACAATGAACCTTTATTCAATATGAAGCAGATTATATGAATAAATCATAACATTCGCCCACTAATGATCAGCTAGTCCAACCCACTAAGACCAAAATTAGACTGCTAAACTATAAAACACCACCTCATGGTCATCCAAGGTGACCTTGAGAATATAAAAGATGAAACCACAATAGTAAGTATTGGTCAGATATTAACACTATGATCAAGAAGAGAAAATGTGCACCTGTTCAAGTGGATTGGCTAATCCCAAGGTTCCTCTGCAAGAACATAGATTTAAGTGAAAGATTGCAGCATATTGTGAGTAACGCCAAATTTAATAAAATTGGAAATAATGACGAAATAAACGGAGGAATAAAAGCAATTAGTCTAGCCATTCCACAATTTCAAAGCTAAGGCATGAGGATCAGGCATTGAAACCTAGACTGGTAATCAGCAATTTAGAAATTAAATCGGCGACTTTTCCTGTAAAGTATGCTACGAATTTTTTTGAAATAATGATGAAGTTAATGGAGGAAAAAAAGCATTTAGTCCAAGCATTCCACTATGTCAAAGCAAGGGCATGAGGATCAAGCATTGAGGCCTATAGTCTGTTAATCAGCAATTTAGAAACTAAACAGCGACCTTGACTGTAAGGTATGTTAAGCTTCTACAGTCCGCATTGATTAGCAGCACCTCGCTCAAGTATTGTAGCATAAAGCCTGTAAGTACAGAGAACAAGCCACAGAGGAGAAATGATACCTGGATAGTAGCATTTTTCGCCGTTCAACTAGAAGGACATGATCAAGTTCATCAAAGTAGCCAGTCTGGTCCTCAGTGTTAACCCTAATTTCCTGCAAACTACCATAAGATGAAATTGCACCAGCTACTTTTGCTGTCATATCAGCATTCATCATATGCCCTGTGATGTTCTTCACCTTGTCTGCATGCATTTCCATAAAAAGAAGTATAACGTCAACTTTTGTTAAAACTTCACCGAATTAGTACAGAGGACAATCTTGAACCAATGTTTGGGAGTTCAACAACTGTGAAACAAAGGCCAGAGCATCTAATTCAGGGCTATTTTTCTGAAGTACCGATATCAGGTTAGGACCAACCTTGCTCATTGACGTTAGAACTTTTTCCACCGTTACTTCGCTCAGATGACAAATCAGCAATCATCTTCTCCTGGACAAATGAAGCAGAATGCACACGCTGTAAACCAAATTTTGAGCGACAAAGATAAAACAAAAAGTACAAGAATATCTAATAGTATAAAACACAATGGCCAACAGTTTAAAGGCCATAAATTTAACCTGCAATCGAGTAGCACAGTTAATGAATGAAGCAAAAGGTAAAAATAAATGAAAATCAAGGGCATCTGTATCCAATACTACTACAACATTCATGCCTTGTTCTCGCTAGTTGGGACCAGTTATATGGGTCATTTGTCTCCATTCCACCCTATCATATACTCTCTCCGTCCTATAATAAAGGTCATTTTGACTCTTTGTTTTTGTCACATAATAAGTCTATCAACAGAGCATTTATAACATTAACCTTCATATAACTCCTAATTTATTACTAATTCAATCACTTTTTATTACTTTACGACAATTGCATTAATTACGGTCAAAGGGTATTTTGGACTTTTTTCTTCCGACATTCGTCCAATTTCTTAATGTGTGAAAAGTTCTAAAAAGGCCTACAATTTGGGACGGAGGGAGTATGATATACCATACCCTCTTGCATGCTCAAAAATGTCCTATCATCTTTGACAGTTATGGTCTCCTTCCACATCTGCTTTGATTACCTCCTCCGCTTTTAACATGAACCTTCTGGCCACTTCTAATAATTGCATATAGAAGTCAGAAATACAAATGATCATATCTCAAACATGTCCTTCCATATTTTCTCACGGTTACATGATCAAAAATGTTTTCTCCTTCCTTAAAAGTACGATTTCATTCCCCACCAAAGATGGGTACAGATCATTTGAAACCAAAAAAAATCCTTGCATTCGTCCTTCCATACAAGCAGGGATGCTTGCGTAGTCTAGAAACAAAAATGAAACAAAACAAGGCACTTACCTTTCCACATAAAATTTCTACATCATGGAAAGCCCATTTGTTCAGCTCTTTGCACAAAACCCAATAAGTTGGAGCCAGAGTAAATTGCCGTTTTCTTCAATGCCTATGAACTAGCATTCCACATACAAGTTCTCACATCTTTGAAAACCCATCTATTCATCTCTTTGCACAAATCTCAATAAATTGGAGCCAGAGCAAGTCGCAGTCTTCAGACTCTTGGTCAATGTCTAGTAACTACCTTTGTAAATTCCGCTTGCCAGTGTTTGAAACTTTATTTAGGGGATCACCCAATATAATCGAAACATGAAATTGTACACCTACATAAGCCCATTCTACACTGCAGCAAACACCTGCTGAATATGACCCTGTTCCTATTCCTCAAAATGTCTTCCATATGTTCCCAATTAAACGACAAAATCCTAATTCCTCGGGACTGAGGGTGTCGACATTGCTTTCCTCTGTCCCTCTTTAAACATTTCCTGAATCAGCGAGCCAGAGGAAGGCCAAACTATAAACATCCCTTTACTATCGCCTCCCCATTTCCATCATTTCCCTCCCACCATTTGTTTTAATTTCATGCAGCTTAGGCAGCGAAATTAAAAGGGTTTAAACTCCCAGTCTAGATAGGGGATTTTGGAATGTGAGTTCTAATTGTGACTTTGACAAAGAAACACAGCTTCATTGTGTCTTAGCTGCAAACAATGCTGGCCTAGTTTTTTAAAGAACCTAGGAACCATACCCGGCCGCAAGTTTTGATTATCCTATGTGATCCTCATACATTAATCAGTTCATCCAAAAAGCAATTTAGTTAAGAAAGCACTTTAGTTGAGAAAGTATGCAAGAATCTTGAGACCATCTACAAAATCCCTGATGTTAAAGGATCTCTGAACACCAATTTCAGGATATTTATCTATCAAATTTCATTCGGTAAAGAATAATGTCAAGAGCATTGAGCATAACTAAGCGCTATTATCAAAAGTTGCATTGTTATCATTTTTCTTTTTATACATATGCTAACCAAAGGGGTATGCTATCTACGAGTCCTTTGCAGGATAGATCCTCTTAAGCTGTATAACAAGTAAGTGAAGTAACACCACTGTACAATATCTTGTGACTCCCAGTCATCCACAAGGCAGTATATTTCAACCAAATAACAATTCATACGCAATGCAATCTTGCATCAGATTTCATAACTCTCATTCACATGAACATGCAAAATTCTCGTTGAGAATGTAACAGAATTGTTCTATTTCATATACAAATTTTCCAAAATAACGCATAGCCTCTCAAAATACTCTTTTTTATCCTTCTCAGAACACTAGCACATACCCCTTCATGCCACAACCTAAGCTATCCACTCATAACACTTTCCACAAATCCAAAGACCAATGCGCAGTAAACATATTTAAAAAAACATAAGCAACAAGTTTGTTAAGCACAAAAAATGAAACACAAAAAAATCAACCCATAAAAAAGAGCCCTCACCTCAGTATCAGACTGTGTACCGCTAACCGCCTTAGAAACACCATCATCTGCGGACCTGCATTTCCACAAAATTCCATAATCTCACACATGCACATTGCACAGCGCCAAAAAACAACAAAAAGTAAACGCTCAATACAGAGAAAAGAAACATACGCGGAAGAATTTGAAGTAGAAAGGAAATCCGCGAGTTGATTATTAGCCAACAAGATTTTCAACCGCTGCTTCAAAGGCAAGCGCTCATGCTCTATAGAACACAAAGCAGCCATTCGAACAATAGAATTTTCACCTGATGGATATCAATCACGTCTCAACAATCAACTGCAATTCGACAAAGACCTAGGGCTTTAGAATTCCAACAATTCCGCATGTATAAACAAAGAATCAAGGTCAGTGGAGAAAATGGAGGTTAACCTGTTAAGGAAAGAGTGCAAGTACAGTACCATGCGACACGAGGCGAGTCGACCTGGTGCCTAGCTGGAATCTGACAAGTTCACGGGGATGGGGAGTATCAGCCTATTTTTAAAAAACTCCGCCAAAATTGTTTGCGTTTATAGGTGAAGCTGCGGCTGCCGTAGAGAATTCTCTTTGCGCCTGGATTTTTTTTTTTTTTTTTTTTCCGGAGGGCATGAGAAAGAAAAAATATATATCTATATTTATTGAGCTGATTGGTCCGCCACATCCCAATAATAAAGGGACACCGTTATTCCGTTAATGACATCACACTCGATTTATTCGGACATAATATTTTATTCAAATTTTGTTTTTGTAGAGGTCGAAATCTGTTTTCAACCCCTCCAGAGTCGAATTTTATGCATAATTTCGACTTTTGAGGGGTTAAAAACATGTTTCGACCTCTACAAAGTTGAAATTTACACAAGGTGTGGTGTCGGAGTAAATCGTGTGTGGTGCCATTAACAATGCCCAGAATAAAGCACCATTGGCTGATTTGGCTCGTGCCTCATGTCGGATTTGAACATAGGGTATCAACCTACAAATCGTTTAAGGTCCCGATTTTCCTAAAGCCGGCCCTCGGTGTAAATATGCATCACAGTAGAATCGAATTGATGAAAGTTGAATGTTTAGGCAACATTCAACTTTTCCAATGTCGACTCTGGTTCGACATTGCGGGGAATCGCATGTTGGCTATACATTCGACTTTCACATGGTCGGTTCAGTGAAAATGGTGTGGTGCGAATAATAACCTCAAAAAAAATAAGTCATCTTTATTTGAGTTAAAACTTATTAACGATTCTTGATTATGTGGGAAAAAATAAATGAATTATAACTGAAATATTGTTTGAATTATATCGGATTCGTGTGAAATATAATAGATGTATTGTGCTGTGATGAGAAAAGTAAGTGAGGAAATGTTACTTTATTTAATTAATGAAGTTATTTTCATAGGAATCGAACTTAGATTAGTGGTGTGCGTTGATGCACTTTCAGTTATTAACTAACTTTTTTTTTTGGCCCATAACGACATTCGAACACTTGTTTTCATGCCAGATTATAGTCTAACTCACCACTAGACCGATACACCTCGTACACTATTAACCAACTTTCGAATCATCATCTTCACCCTCAATATGATAAGGGCAAAAGACATTAAGGCCCTGTTTGAAATAAAGTCGGTTTTTAATAATCGCTTTGTTCACTATATCTCGTTTTGAAATAAAAAAAAAAATGTAGTGACATATTGTAAACTAAATTATATCCACACTTCAATCAAGTAATATTATCAAACATTCTAATTAATTTCAGAACTTAAATAATTCAGATACTTAACATATTCAGATTTCAAATTTATCAAACGACCCCTAACTCTGTAAATTGCGTTTAGTTAAAAGTTTTCTTTTGCCCTTGAACTTTTTTAACTCATAAGTTGAATACGTGTCAAACGACTTTGTATTAGTGTATCATCATATCTCAATCTTTAAACCGCTCACAAACCCTTTGATTCTTTAACATGTCCTAAGACATTTTAGTCGTGTTCGTCCCACTCAACATATGACGAGCGATCTTCTAACTCAGAGGTTCCGAGGAGTTGTTTCTCAGAGGTTCAGCCTTCGACTTTCTACTATCGCTTGCGGATCTCGGGTTGTTGATGGTCATTCATGGCAGCTTTCGTTTCTCCGTCACCTGTGGCATCATTCGTCGCAACTCGTGATTTGTTATTTGGTATTAGGAGGGGCGGCTAGTTTGCAAGGGCTTGGCGGAGCATAGGCGGTGGGGGCGGATGTTGTGTTTTTTTTGTTTTAAGTTTTTGTTTGTGTGCGTCGAATAATAGGTTGCCGAGAGGGTTTACGTGTCTGAACGCCTCCTTACGAAATTATTTCCTTTGGATAATTTATTTCTGATCAGCACCCTTGATTCGACCTATTATTTGGCTTTGTTGTAATGTAGGTTGTCTGTTTTGCAGCTAGGCCGCGTTGTAGTGCGGTTTTGGCCGCGTTGTAGTGCGGGTTTCTGCCGCGTTGTAAGTTCGGTTTATCCGATTAATAAAAGCTTTCGTATTTCGTGAAAAAAAAAAAAAATAAATAAAATAAAATTTCTTCTAACTCAGTAATGTTTGACGTTGTGAGTCAAACATTTCAAATTACAAATTAACCCTCAAAGGTACCGAGAAATAGAATCTCATAAGCACCACCATCCCCCACGGCCATCCTGCTGCACAGGCGACCTCTTTCCGCCGGGTACTATTCGCCACCGTTAACTCTTTCCCCTCCTCTTATCGCTGATCTCACCACACGAAGCTTGATCGGAGACGGTCAGTTTTTAATTTCCGGCAAAATTTAGAACAAGAGGATAAAGATGGTGTTAGTAACTGCTGTTCGAGATTACATAAACAAAATGTTGCAAGATATTTCTGGAATGAAAGTTCTCATACTTGATTCCAATACGGTCAGTTCTTTTTCCAGCCTTTTTTTCTGCCCGAATTTTGTTCTTCTTCGTCGTACCTTTGTGTTCTGGAATTTCTGCATTCAAAGGCAATTTATGCATTTGATCTGCAATTTTTAATTATTATTTAGTTCTGAAGGAGTTGCGAGTGCACATCTTACAATGTTCTCGAATTATGTCACATTCGAAGCATTTCATCAGTTCATCTCCGTTTAATTTCTTGTAATTGTGATTTCGAGGAGTTTTGAGCTCAAATCTTGCAATGTGTTGGAATAATGCAAAATCTAGTGATCGAGAATGAGTTTTCTAGATCACAAGTTGTAGAATCAACATTATATGGATCTAATTAATGTTTGTATTAACTAGTGGTTTGTTTATTGAATTGTTCCATAGTTTCCAAGTTCATGAAGGTTTCATTTGATTTGCAAAAAAGCTGATGTTATCTGTTTCTATTATAATGGATGATCTGCAGGTTAGTATTGTTAGCATTGCTTACTCTCAGTCCGAGCTGCTTCAAAAAGAAGTCTTTTTGGTGGAGTTAATCGACTCTATTTCCATGTCTAAAGAACCGATGTCTCATCTCAAAGCAATTTATTTTCTCCGGCCTACGTCAGAAAACATTCAGCACTTGCGGCGTCAACTGGCTAAGCCTCGGTTTGGAGAGTATCACCTATGTATGTTATTTTCTATATTCTGTATGATAGGGATATAGTTTTCTTAATGATATATATTGTGGATGCAATACTGTTACCACATGATGCATTTTGTCCGTGTGTGTGTGTAGAAGATTGTATGTGCAAGGATATCCACCTTGATATAGTGGGATTCCTATAAATCTTCAAACGTAAGTAGCAGTATCTTATTTGCTGTAATTTCATGCTGTTTGCAGTTTTCTCTAGTATGTTAAAAGACACACAGCTCCATATTGAGGGACCCCTATGGGTCTTAGCTGATTCAGATGAACATGAAGTTGTTCAGCAAGTGCAGGTACTCAAAATATATATAAATTGCCCGGTAGATAATTTTTTGTACTTTCTTATTTCTTTTTGCCACACCACGTATTTGAATTACCAAGTTTAATTTAAACGTTGAAGGTTCCCATGTCCCGATGACATTTATAATTTGTAGTGAGTTGGTTGCTGTTTTTCTGGAGACTGTCTTTATACTCTTTATCAAAGAAATGATTCAATATATGTACCAAGTCTTTGATAAGCTTATTTATCCAGGAGTTTTTTGCCGATTTTGTTGCAATAGACCCTTACCACTTCAGTTTGAACGTGGCATCAAACTATGTCTACATGCTTCCAGCAGTAGTGGATCCATCTGGTTTGAGGCAGTTCTGTGATCGGGTTGTTGATGGAATTGCAGCAGTCTTTCTGGCATTAAAGCGTAGACCAGTCATTCGATATTCTAAAAAATCAGACATTGCAAAGAGAGTAGCGCAGGAAGCAGCGGTGAGGAATGCTCTCTTACATGTTTACTTTTTAATTTCTCCTTGGGGAATAAAGAGTGAAGACCTAATATTTGTTCCCCTTTGTAAAGTTTAGTTCTTTAAATAGCCTGATAAAAAATGCTTATGGTTTTTTTCTTGTTAGTTTATTTTTTGCTTTTCCTTGTTATGTCTTGGAAAAAACAGGGCTTCTAATGTACTGTGAGAAAGTTGATTGTTTTTTGTGTTCTTCATGATAGAAGCTGATGTACGAGCAAGAAAGTGGTCTATTTGATTTCAGACGCAGTGAAGTTTCTCCCTTGTTGCTAGTAGTTGACAGGAGAGATGACCCTGTTACACCACTGCTTAATCAATGGACATATCAGGTCATTAATTACCTTGTGCTTTCACCTCCCTAGTCAGTGGTCTTATATGCCACACCTTGAAGCTATTTACTTTTTTGCTACATAGTCCGTACTAGGATATAATTCATTTCAGAACTGTTGTTCATTTTCTGCCTAATTTTGTAGGCTATGGTTCATGAGTTGATAGGAATTCAGGATAACAAGGTAGACCTGAGAAAAATCGGCAAGCTTCCAGCGGATCAGCAGGTTTTTATTTGTCTTTCTGTAAACGGTGTCCTTTTGTTGTCTGACCTCACTAATATTCTATTTTCACTTGATTTTAGGAGGTTGTGCTCTCTTCTGAGCAAGATTCCTTTTTCAAAGCTAATATGTATGAAAATTTTGGTGATATTGGAATGAATATCAAAAAGATGGTGGATGATTTTCAACAAATTGCAAAGAGCAACCAGAATATCCAGACAATAGGTTTGTTTGTGGCAATGCTTTGACTTTTGTTTGGGGAGAATCTCTTCACATCCTTATCCTTTATACTTTCATATATACATATATATACCTATACATACATAAATACATACAGACATGCATACATACGTGACAAATTTTATGGTGGTCATTGACCACCAAACTCAATAATGAAAATAACCAATAAGATGTTGACGAATAATATACACACTATCGCTCATGCGTTGACAAGTGTCCATTGAGTTTGGTGGTCTTTGGTCACCATAATATTTCCCTACATCCATACTATTGAAAGAGTTAGTATGCTGATAGTTTACATCAGCAGACTTATATCGCCAGCTTCATCCCGGGTCACAGGTCGTGGTCGCAGGTCGTAGTCGCACCCCGCCGAATGATACTTATAAATTAATGTTATAGTTAGCTTTATTATTAATTTGCGTACGTAGGCGGATGAACAAGCTCTACTTTTCTACTTATCAATGTAACCACCCTAAAAGGTATCTAGGTAGTTAATGTAGTTACTTTATGCTTTATGCTTTATGCTTTTACTTTTAGCATGCTTAGCACTTTTGTATTCTCCTATATATACTAACCTTAAGAGGTTAAGTTTAATAAGAAGAGTTATATTTCTCTTTATCTTCCTCTCTTTTCTATATGGTATCGGAGCTCTGAATCTTTATTCAGATTTTTTTTTTCCTGCTTCTTTTTCTCCATCTTTTTTCTCTCTTCCTGCGTATTCTGTTTTTACTCAGAATGGCAGATTTTAATCAAGACTCAACTCCTGTGACTCTTGACAATCCTTCACTCCAAATTACATCTAAAAAACTCACTGGACACAACTACATGCAATGGGCCCAGTCTGTTTCTATGTACATCACAGGGAGAGATAAACTTGGTTATCTCACTGGAGAAACCCAACCCCCTGCTGATAAAAAATCTAAAGCCTACAACACATGGAGGACTGAAAATGCTACAGTTATGTCTTGGCTCATCAATTCCATGATTGATGATATAAGCCAAGTACACATGTTTGCAAAATCAGCCCATGAAATCTGGGAAAATGTTGCCAAGTCTTTTTCTGATAAAGGCAACTTTATTCAGGCTTTTGGTCTTCGAAATACTTTGAGGGACACAAAACAGGGAAACCTAGATGTCACTAGGTATCTCAATGCCTCAACAAAATTTGGCAAGAATATGACCAACTCACCCTCATTAAATGGACCTCGCACCGATGATGCCGCCAAACATCTCGAATGGATCCAAGCAGAAAGAGTTTTTGACTTTCTCAAAGTGGCCTCAATTCTAACTTTGATGCCGCCAGAGAAAGAGTTTTAGCCCAAGATCCTTTCCCTACCATTCAAGAAGCTTTCCAGCAATCAGAAAGAAGAAAGTAGAAAGGGTGATGAACGGAGGACTTCTTCCTACCCCTATTGCCGAGAATTCAGCCTTTATTGCCAATGAGATGGCAAATGCTACCTACAATAAGTGGAAACAACAAGAAGAATGAGCAGAGGCTCGCATGGTCCGTGACTACCGCAAGAAAAAGGGCACATTAAAGAACACCGCCGGAAACTACATGGGAAACCACCCCACTTCCAAACAAACCAACAAAACAGAATGATGGTAACCGGGGTGAACGAGAAGAAGGCATACAATGTAACCGAATGTACCATGTGGGTTCACTAAAGAACAAATGGATACTCTTAACCATCCGTTTGACAAGAGGATGCCATCCACCTCTCGGTGCGTACTCTTCACCGGAACTACCGCACGCAGTAAGAATGCTACTTGGATTGTAGACTCAGAGCCTCTAGCCACATGACCGGTAACTACTCTCTATTTCAATCTTTCCATAATAGTAATGCAAACCATTATGTTACTATTGCAGTATGGCTCGTTTCCAAGGTGGTCGGTCTAGTGGTCCGTTAATATCCTACCAAACCTTACCCTAAAATCTCGTCTTATATGTCCCTAAGCTTGAGTGCAACCTATTCTCTCGTCGCCCAATTTCGTAAGGATAGGAAATGTATTGCTAACTTTGATTCCACTCATTGTGAGTTTCGGTGAAACGGGATCACCGATGAAGATTGGCGTGCTAGAAAGCGAGGGTGGTCCGTATCTCATCCATAGCAACAATTTTAAGAGTGAAGAAAGTCTTGCTGTCTGCTTAGATTCTAAATGTAATAGGATTATGATGTTACATTTTAGATTAGGTCATCCCAATTTTCCCTATTTAAAAAGGATGTACCCCTCTCTATTTTCTGAAATTTGTATTGACAATTTGAAATGTGAACATTGCATTTTGGGAAAGCAAACTAGAAATGTGTTCAAATCCATTCCTTATAAAGCTTCTATGCCTTTTACTCTTATACACTCGATGTTTCGGGGACCTTCTAACCCCCAATCTCACACATAAACCTTGGTTTGTATCTTTCATTGATGATCATACTAGATCGACTTGGGTATACCTTATGAAACAAAAATCAGAAGTACCTGCCCTATTTGAAAGCTTTTACAATATGATTGAAACTCAATTTAAAACCAAGATTCAAGTCCTAAGGTCTGACAAAGGCACTGAGTACCTCAATACTTCACTCAATCCTTTTGTAACCAAGAAAGGGATTATTCACCAAACAACTTGTACCAACACCCCTCAACAGAATGGAATTGCAGAAAGAAAAAACGACACCTCCTAAGTAGCCGTAACCATTTTGTATGCCTATAATGTTCCAACAATCTATCGGGCGAGGCCGTCCTCACAACCCACTTTCTTGATAAAAAGAATGCCATCCAACTCAAGTTTAAAACTCCTATTGATGTCTTCAACAACTCCTTCCCCGATTCTAAACTCACAAACTCCTTACCTTTAAAAATCTTTGGGTGCCTAGCCTTTGTGCACAATCACTCTCCTAATAAGCAAACTTGATCCTAGTGGCCATCAAAACCATTTTTCTTGGTTATTCTCGCCACTCGTAAAGGATACAAATGCTTTGATCCTATCACTCACAAATTCTACGTGACTAATGATATCACCTTTTTTGAAGATCACCTTTCTATAACAAAAACAAAGACCAAAACTCGAATCATACCAATTCCTGTAAAGTGGACCAACTCTTCCCATATCTAACTTCAACCTGCCTTTCACTCCTACTCCAGAAATACCTATCCATCAATCTAACACAGAAGAGGATCCTACTGCCCCTCTAAACCAGGAGGAGTATTCCACCTCAACCACTCCTCCAACAACTAGCCAGGAGGAGCCTACCATCTCCACCATTCCTCCTCCCATTATTTATACCAGACAGAAGAAAACCAGGTCTGAATCCCAGCCTAAACCTATCTGTCCTGTACAACCTGAAGATAATACTGAACAAACTGCCCTAAATCAAGTGGTTATACCTCCAGAAATTGAAACCTCCACTGTCTTACCCATTGCCCTGCGAAAGAAACCTAGAGAGTGCACTAAACATCCCATCAGCAGATATATGTCCTATGGGAAAGTGTCCAACCAACTTAGGATCTTTCAGACCAACTTAGATGCCACAAAAACACCTACCACTGTCCAACAGGCTCTAAGTCACCCTCAATGGAAACAAGGCTGTTATGGAGGAATTGAATGCTCGGGAGAGAAATCACACACGGGACCACATTCCTACACCTAAAGCGGGCTAAACCCGTAGGTGTGATGGTTGTTTAATATCAAACACAATGCCGATGGCACCGTCAACAGTATAAGGCAAGACTTGTGGCAAAGGGATATACTCAATCTATGGGAATTGATTATAACGAGACCTTTGCACCGCTTGCAAAGCTCAATTTCGTTAGAATATTGGTCTCTATTGCAAAGCAGCCCAGAATTGGCCTCTTCACCAACTTGACATCAAGAATGCATTCTTGAACTGGGGAACTACAGTGAGGATGTGTATATGCAATTCCCACCGGATTTGCTCCAAAACCAAACCATGTCCTAAAACCGAATAAATCCATCTATGGACTAAAAAAGCCCCCAGTGGCATGGTTCAACAGGTTCACCTGTGCCATGAAACTTGCATCATATACCCAAGGGCATGGAGATCACACAATGTTCTATAAACATTCGACAAAGGGATATTACCATTCTCATAGTATATGTTGATGACATTGTTATTAAGTGTAGTTCAGCTCGGAAATCAATAACCTAAAGTGGATTCCCGCACCAACAGCTTGATGTAAAAGACCTTGGCTCTCTTAAATACTTCCCGGGTATTGAAATTACAAGGTCTTCAAGCGGGTATCCTACTCACTCGAGAAAATATACTCCGGACCTACTTTCGATTATGGACTCTTGTGGTGCAAACCCGCCGAAACCCCGTGGACCGTGGCCGTGAAATTTGGAAAGAATGAAGATGGTGGTGATTATGACCTTGAACAATATCGAGCCGGTAGGGAGATTGATCTACCTCTCTCATACAAGACCCGATATCTCATTTGCTGTAAGCCAACTGAGTCAGTTTATGCATGCCCCTAAAGTTATTCACTACAATGCTGCCTTAAGATTACTGAGGTTCCTAAAAGGATGTCCAGGGAAGGGTGTCATGTTTAGAGCTCAAGGAAACTCCAGAATTGAAGGATATGTAGATGCTGATTGGGCAAGGTGTGATAAAGTGGAAGGAAAATCCACTTCGGTTGGTGTATTTATGTTTTTGGAAACCCGGTCTCTTGGAGGAGCAAGAAACAATCGCTGGTGTCTGTAAGTACAACCGAAGCCGAATTTAGAAATTGCTCTTGGCATACGTGAGCTCTTACGGATTAAGAAAATCATGTCCGAACTAAGAATACAGTGTCCGAGCCTACGTGTCTATACAAAGGACAAAGCAAGGTCGCTATCGACATATCTAATAATCCAGCTCAACATGATAGACTAAACACATTGAAGTTGATAGGCACTTCATCGAGAAAAGGTCACGAATGGCGTATCAACCTATCATACATCAAGTCCAAGCTTCAGGTAGCTGACATCTTCACCAAAGGTCTTCCTAAAAAGGATTTTCAAATGTGTACAGAGAAACTGGGATTACTTGACATCTACCTATCAGCTTGAGGAGGAGTATTGAAAGAGTTAGTATGCTGATAGTTTACATCGCGTACTTATATCGCCAGTGCTTCATCCCGGGTCGTCACAGGTCGTGGTCGCAGGTCGTAGTCGCACCCCGTCGAATGATACTTATAAATTAATGTTATAGTTAGCTTTATTATTAATTTTGCATACGTAGGCGATGAACGCTCTACTTTTCTACTTATCAATGTAACCACCCTAAAAGGTATCTAGGTAGTTAATGTAGTTACTTTATGCTTTATGCTTTATGCTTTTACTTTTAGCATGCTTAGCACTTTTGTATTCTCCTATATATACTAACCTTAAGAGGTTAAGTTTAATAAGAAGAGTTATATTTCTCTTTATCTTCCTCTCTTTTCTATACATACGTACGTGTATGCGTATGTTAGTGTACATCTCAACCTTCTTGCAACATATTATATCTTTTAAGCTTTCCCATGCTCAAATGTTTGCAGAGGACATGGCTAAATTCGTTGATAATTACCCGCAATACAAAAAAATGCATGGCAATGTTTCAAAGCATGTGACCTTGGTTACTGAAATGAGCAAGATAGTTGAAGAAAGAAAACTCATGTTAGTCTCACAAACAGAACAGGAATTAGCATGCAATGGTGGGCAGGGGGCAGCTTTTGAGGTACTTGATTATATTTTGATTTTATTTACTAGAGGAAACATTTTGGCATAGTAGAGGAAATGATGTTTGATACCTGTAATTTGAGCATTAATGCCTGACCTTATAATAATTTACTCTGAGAACCTAACACATCTATAATTTGTCAACATGTTCCTGGGTTAGAATGTATGCACTTGCTGAAGATCATAAACTTGCTCTGGATTTTTATTTACGGAAAAATGGCTGCTTGTTTGCTGACTTGAACAATTTATGCAGGCAGTAACGAATCTTCTAAATGATGATCGTATCTCTGACATCGATCGATTACGTCTAGTGATGTTGTACTCTTTGCGATATGAGAAAGAGAGTCCTGTACAACTTATGCAGCTATTCAACAAATTGGCATCTCGGTCTCCAAAGTATAAACCTGGGGTGAGAAGACAAATCAGTTCACTTTGTTAATTCTTTACTCTCGTATATCTTCCTGGATCAGCAAGCAATCATAGCTGATTTGATTACTTTAGAAAAGCGTATGCATTGCACATGATGGAGTAATGGAAATAGATGTGACTTATCTGATATTTTGATCATATAGTTAGGTGGATACACTACTTAAAATGGATGCCGGGTTCGTGGGTGGTTGAAATATAAAAATTCTACCTCGCAGTCTACCTATAGTGATGCTTTTAGGCAGGGTCCTGTTTCCCCTTGACTAAAAGTATAAAATAAGGTAAATATGTAAAATAGATATCCAAACCATTCAGATCCACAGAAAACTGCCTGCAATAATTGCTCTATTCATATCTGTAAAATACATAATCTCTAAAAGCTGCAATACTTGTAGTGTGCGAAATATAGTATCTCTATTCAAATTATGCGCTAAAGAGATCTTGATGCTTTTCACCCCAAGGAGAGATTTCGTAAAATAGATAAAAGTGGTGTTTGAGCCTGTAAAATAGACAGCCTGTTAAAAAAGTGATGCAAGTTCTCTAAAGCAGTTTGACAAACCTGTTCTTTAGGCTGTGGCCTATGAACAAAGCTCTCTTGTTTCATACCATGATCAAGCATTTTTATTTTTTTTACTTTTGTTGTTGTAGAAATTCTATTCTGACCACTTCTTTGCTAGATTTGCTTTTTTTTTTTTATTGTTCAATTATTAATCTCGACATGGCTATCTGAACCACTTGCAACTATTTTGCATTGACAGCTGGTGCAATTCTTATTGAAGCAAGCCGGATTTGATAAGCGCACCGGGGATCTTTATGGTAATCGGGATTTTCTTAACATTGCTCGCAATATGGCTCGTGGGCTTAAGGTTTTTCATAACTCCTTTTCGTTCTTCATTTCACTTTTTTATTTCCAGCGACATTTCTTGCTCGTGGGCTTAAGGTTTTTGCATAACTCCTTTTGGTTCTTCATTTTACTTTTTTGTTTCCAACAACATTTTTTCCCCTCGTAGGCGTAGGCATTGCACTTATATGCACCTGACTGCCTTATTTTAACTGCATTCCTTTGAAGCATTTGCCTTTTAGTGATATCAATTTTTACTCCTAACTATAGGATGTTGAGAACGTATACACCCAGCATCAACCCCTTTTGTTTCAAACCATGGAAAGTATTGTCAAAGGGCGACTGAGAGATGTGGACTACCCTTTTATTGGAAATCACTTTCAGCATGGCAGGTTTGTCATTCCAATAAATCACTGTTATCCTTATATCACTCCCTCCATCTGTCTATTGTCCTTTTCCTTACTTTATCCTTCTTTATTATTTGAGAGATAAAAAGAAATACATTAACTTAGCATCTTTTAGTCTTTTCAATGTTGAAGTCAAGAGATTTACATACTTTCTTAATATGTGCGCTTTTGGCAACTACATCAGGTGAAAAGGGACAGAAGAGTAGTTATTTAGGCCTGTGATGCAGTTATATGAATAACCTAGCTAGTTGTTGGCCTCTTTGTTTATTTTGTACATTCAATAAGGAATGTTGTTTGTGATCAAACTGGTTTACGATACACAGTAAGAATGAAGAAATGCTATTCTAAAGGCTAACATGTTTTGTTTATGCATTTTCTTTTTCTTTTCCCCTAAAGAATAAGACACGGAAATCAGTTATTAACATTTAAAGAACTACACACCATTTGTCACCTCTAATTTTGTTTTTTTTTTCCTTTCTTCCCTTTTCTGGCAGACCACAGGAAGTGGTGATTTTTGTAATTGGTGGGACGACATTTGAGGAGTCACGGTCTGTTTTTATGCAAAATTCTACCAATTCTGGCGTTCGTTTCTTGCTTGGTGGTTCTGCTGTTCTAAACTCTGAAAGGTGAGTTTGCTTTGTGTTCCCGCATCGAACACTTGTAAAGGACGGTCGTTGATCCCATCATAAAACATCCAAATAGCAATATTTACTCTAATTTCATCTTTTCAACATATTTGATTGAACCAAAAAGTGTTCTGTTACTTGTTTTCTAATGTTAATTATGAAAAGGAACTCGCTCGGTGTTTTTTTAGCGGGGGGCCTTAAATGCACCATAGTAAACTTTTTTTATACTAAATTTTCTCAAATGCACCTCAACAAATTTACTTTCACAAAATTGAGTATGATGAGCAACTTTTTAAAAGTCGGTTATATGTTAAGTCGAGGATATGATGATAAGTCAATTATATGGTCTATGTTTGCCTTTATGAAGTTGAGTATGCCTGATATGTGTGGGGTCCAAGTAAGTTTGGGGTGGTGATTTTGAAGGGTCATTTGCCAAGAGATGACACTACAACAATCTCACTTTTATCTTTTGCCATTGCAGGTTTCTAAAGGATCTTGAAGAGGCACGACGGGTAACTCGAATGAGCAGCAACCTTGTTTGAGATTTTGGTTCATCCGGGAACTAGTCTAACACACATTTATACCCCTCACCCCACTGCCGGGCTCGAGACAGAACGGGCCGTTTGAAACCGGGGATGAGGAGATGGAAGATGAAAAACGAACATAAACGTAGAAGTTGCAACTGGCTGTAAAATTAGATAAAGCTGGATTTTGGATTCTTATTCAATATGTGTTTCATACCACTAATGCTTTGTACATGAGAGGATGTATTTATTTACATAGAGCTATTTAGTGAGTTATGTTGTTGTGTTGAGTAACATACATCATATATTTTCATTTTTATTCTATGAAACCGAAAGTGATCACAAACGAATGGATACGATACATATACTCGGTACAAACTCTCCTACGATGGTCGTTTTCTAATTTTTTTTTCTTTGACTATAGATAAAAACATTTTAGTCCCGTTTATTGGGAAATTTTTCCCCAGTTACTCCATTTGCAGCGTAGACGCGCGTGGACACACGTGGATGAATCTGGACCACACAGTTTCAAATCAAATTCAAATCGTGTGGTCTAGTGCAAATGAAGTAACCGTATAAGAAATACCCCGTTTATCATTTTCGGTTCATTTGTCCATATATTTAGCTTATAAACATGATGATGTCATAGCGAAATTCTTCTTCCTGTGAGAAACACAGACCTAAGTGGTCATATTGGATCGTTGGGAACCATCACAAGTACGGCCGGCCTATATTTGAACGAAAATGCCGTGTCGTCCAGCGGAGCCTAGAAGAAGGTGACTCGCGCAGACAGACATACTCCTTTTCAATAGAAAAGAACAGCCAAACCAACCCAACTGGATGGTAAATCTTAGAGATCTCATCGGCCGGCAAACCGGAGACGGATGACCACGGTCCCACCTTACCAGCACCGGAGGTGTACTAATCAATGAACCCTCGAAAACTACTTTTTTTTTTCCTAACAAAATAAACCAAGCCTAACCGATCACGACATGTTGATATTGAGTGTTTTGGACTTTCGCTGACTGAATCCATCCATAAACCTCTACCAAAGTAACCAAAGCGCCACGACAACCTTTCACAAATATAAATAACAAAAGACGCCGTTGCTTGCAATACTCTCGGCTTTTGCTCGAGTAAAGCATACGCCCGGTCATACATAGAAAATAGCACACCCGATTGTTCATCTTTCGGTCGGGCATAGTTCATGACGAAAGAAAGCAACTCTTCCTCTGCCTATTCACTTTATTTGGTTGAGAACGATGGGTTCTATCCCAGGCCATATTCACTTTATTCGGTTGAGAACGATGGGTTCTATCCCAGGCCATACTCTCGTTCGAACCCTGTAGTCGCGGTGGTGGCTGAGCCAATGTTTGGTTGTCAACGTAATTCTACACCGTTACGAATTTAGGTAGAGCAGGTGGTCCATAACCTCTAAAAGAGGAGATTCGTCATTAACAAAGACATGTTAGACTTGCTTTTAATTGCTTCAAATGACTAGCGACTAGCAATTAAGGGCCGACAGGCACCTGTTGGACCCTCAAACATACAGACAACCTCCAATAGCATTGAATTGTTGAATCAGGGGAACATATAATACAGAACATTCAGCCAATTTCAATACTACTTGTCCAAAATCATTAATAGTTTGGGACAAAGCCAGGTTAGTCCCCAAACAAATTTGGGTGAAAGATCTAAATAACATCTTGAAACCAAACAGTCAAGATCAAAACATTAAGAAACATTTTAGTCAAACCTGAAAGCTCCAAAAAAACAAGGTACTTTTTTTTGTACAGCTGGAAAATACTACTAATACATAATTTTGTCTGATACAAAAGTTTCTTAAAAGGAAATCAAAGTTGTCCCATAGATTCATCTTGTTCTGCTACAGAAGCTCTTGATTCTTGAAGAAGATATCAAGTCTGCATGGATTCAGAATGATAGTTTTCCAACTCTTTGTCAAGCTCGTCAGCTGATTTAATCACGCCCTTCTTTCCACGACCACCGACGCCTCCACGGCCACGCCCACCACGACCACCACCACGACCACCACCACGGCTTCGACCTCTTCCACCCTGCCTAAAGCTGCCGCCACTTATGTTGGCATGACCCCCCTGCCTGAGAAACGTAAATTTTTTTATCAAAGGAATGTCCCAAGTCATTATAATCTCAAACAACGTATTTTTTGGTCACAAAGATACTATGCGTTTGTTTATCTAGTCGCCCAACCTAAGCCTTATATTTCTTGTTTCTACAGCACACACTCCAGACTACCACCAAAAAGAACATGCAAATGAAAAAGGAGCTATCAAACACTCACCTAACACCACGACTAACACCAATAGGGCCACCTCGGGAAAAACCACGTCCTGGCCTGCAAGATTTAACATTCCCAAACAATTTAGGAAATTTGATAAGTGAGTAAGAGAAACGAAATAATAGCATAGTAAAGACATCACTTACATCATGAAAACTGTTCTTCGGGGCCCATTAGCCCCTCCAGTCACATTGACACGGGCAGAAGAGAGAGCAACCTCAGGAGCGTTGCCGCCAACTATCTCAATTTTCATAGGCTTTCCATCCAACTGCACATTGTTATATTTCTTCAAAGCCTGAACTGCATCACTCATCCTAGCAAACCATACTTCTGCTGAACCCTACATCATCAAAACACACGGGAATAAAAAACGTTCAGGAAATAGTTTACACAGGAAACAAAATTAATCGAATTAGCAGAATGAATTCAACTGGGGAGGACAAGATAAACAACCATACGTAAGCATGAACTGTAGGCCATATATAAAGAAAAAAAATGAAGACAAATCCGAGATTCAGCACATTAAGCACACATGACAAAACTTACACTTGGGCGGCCAGTCTTGTCATAGAGAATACCATAGCGAATCAGTTCTCCAATCTCCAAGAATAACTCCTGTGGTGTGAGCCATTTAACATCATCAAATTGTGTTCCTCTTGAAATAACTGTAAGAAAACAGAATCACACGGCTCTAATTATACCCTAATATCTTCATTGGTCACTCCAGCATCCAGATTGGAAACATGTAACTTTGTTCCAGCATCTAATTCAGATAACCCGGCAGCTTTAAGGCCATCCTCAAACAAACCATTCTTCCAAGGAAGATTTTTTACTTTGCGGAAGGACTATAAATCATGGAGAAAAAACATGTCAGCAAAGCTACCAAAACAATAAGGTAGTGCACCACTCTTTCAAAAGGCAACTTTGGATTCAAAGTTGGCACTAGAAGTATTATCAACTATGTTTGACATAATCAACCAACAAATTAAATAGTATGCCACCTCCAAGGACTAATGTATCAAGGAGAACCTATACATATTAATTGTACAAGGAAAGTGAGATATGAGCCACTGCACGTCAAAAGGTGCTATGCAAAAGGTAAGAGCTCCTGATCTGAAGTAGATCTGAAGTAGAGCGAACAAAGCAACCTTTGCAAAGACGCCATGCAACGTCATTGGCAACTGAAAACTCTTTCCAACTAGAATTTCCAAGGAACAGGAATCATCAAAATATTCCCTTCTACCAAGCAGTAACAGAGTATTGTAGTTATTGTAGCTACTTCATGGGAAAAAAATATGAGATGGACGAAATTTGCAACCCCGGAGTCCTTAGTAGATATTAAGATACACAGAAAGCTGTTATATTTGGAAGTATAGAGCTGCTATAAGTAAAATGCTACAAGTAGCACTATGCCTTAAGGACGCCCTCATAAAAGAGCCTCAAATTGTCCTCGTGAAGCGACCAACGACAAATACAGACGCTCTTTCATCATTCCACCAACATCTTCAACTTATAAACCACAAAATTGCCTTGCAATATTCTTGAACAAAGACCAGAATGAATTAAGGGACTTGTAGAATCAGAGAACAAGAACTACAACATGACTGTGTTGTACAGCTCAGCCAATAAGAGTTCTTTGTTACCATCACAGAATAGCTGAACCTCTCAAATTTCAATGTAAAAATCAACACTTCAATACGGTTCAAAAAGGTTAACAACGCTGAAGGGGTTGCACATCCATAGTATTCTTATAGTGCCAGCCAGAGTCAGAGAACGCCTCAATCTCAACGGGTAAAGCAAGACATGGATTTGGTCCCAAACGATTTTAAATGTTGATTTAAAGGACAACACATCCAATATTAAGTGCTTGCCTTGGCGATTCTAAGAGCAGACGGTTGAGCATTCACGCCAAGCTGATTCCTGCGAGGTGCTCCAGCTGTTCTTGCACCTCTAAATGGCACTCCAGGCCCCTTACCACGTCGGGCCCTGCCTTGCCCTCTGCCCCTCTGACTATTACGGCTGTTCTTTATCATTTCATCTAGTGACATATCCAATGAAGCCATTCCGTATGGAAGCAAATTGCAAAAACCAAATATAAAGAAAACCTGCATTAATGAGAACAAAAATAAGATAAAGCTCTGTATTTTGGCTCACAGACAGGAGAACATGTTATTGAATCATACCAGCAGAACTAAATGTAACATAGAAACCAAAAATAGGGTAAAGGCTGTGGATTTTGTCCAGTAAAGAACCAATTGAAAAATCAAATCTATAGCGGAATCAGCAAAAATAGCATACACAGCACAATGACATCCAACTATTAAAATTTCCAATACCCTTGAGACAGATGAGGCTAACTAACAAATAAAATTAGCCCTTTCTACTATCTAGCTGATACCGTAGAGACAGATTAGGCAAACAAACTAAAAAGTAATAATTTCCGCGTCAAGCATCTAGCTGGCAAGGCACTATTTGTTACCAGTTCTAAAAACATTTGCAGCAATAAACTTGACCGGATACTAACAAAAATCTTTTAATAAATTAACCTTCTGTAATTCAACCACCTGTCAAACTATTCCAGATGACATTAATGACTCAAAGTTCCTTATAACCTCAATTCTTTTTGGTTATTTGCGTGTATTGGAGTATTTCAACGGCAAATTGAGTTGGATCGGATCGTCTATCCAGATTTATTAAAAAACCTGATCTTCAAGCTTTTACAACTATCATCAAAAGAGCGATCAAAACAACAATATTTAAACTAAATCAACAACATAAAAAAGGGATCATGAACATTAATTTGGAGAAGTCGATCCACGCAACATCAGGAAATTATGCAACGAAAAGCTTAACCAAAATATATTTGCTTCCTATACACAAATCCTAGCATAGAACCGAAACAGATGGACGAAAACAGACATTAAAAAAAAAAGCAAATCATATTTAAAAATCTACCTAGATGCACACGCAACGAAAAGATGGATCAGCAGTCGCCGGCTTCGGATATAAAACACGAACCAAAAAGACAGAGGGATGAAAAACGGAGATCGAGGATATTTCGAGGGTCAACGGAGATGTATGATGAAGATAAATCGGTAGATTTTGAGGGAAAAGTGAGAGTTCTGATTATATCGTCGGTGGAATCAAGGGTAGGGTTTGAGAAGCTGCTAGATCGGAAAGGGATGAGAATGTGGAAATTAGGGATTTACGTATATAAAGCGGCATGGAGTCGGTGGGGTGGGGGGGGGGGGGGGGTGTTGGTTTGTGTGGAGGGTAGGGTGAAGGACGTGTTAGTTGGGCGGCGGCTGTGAAGGGTTTCTTTTGGACTTGAGATTGGGCTTTAACTAGGTTGGGCTAATGGAATTGAGATCCTCGGACGTGACCCATTCTCTACGTGTCGATCTATGTGGTACAGACACGGATATTGACACGACAGATATGACGATACGGTTAATTTCAAAATTTAAGAAACATGATACGTCGTCAACACATTATATATATAATTTATCAAAAAAAAAATATTCGTAAAAATCTAAAAAACTAGGCAAAATGGTAATACGTAAACTTTATGAATATATTCAAAATAGATATTCGACATTTATACGGTGTGAAAAGAAATCGTGATTGACCTTCAAAATATTACAAATTGTAAAAATGACTGATTATCAAGAAACATATTAACTTAATACGACGTATTATTTATTAAATTATTATAGAAATGAAAATCGTGTATTTTAAGGTTTCTATTGAAAAACAATTAAATAAAAAAAAAAAAAATTTCAAATAATATTATTTCAATCAGCCGACACGTGTCGGAGCGTGTTAGTCGCGTGTCGTGTGGAAAATACGTCGGACACGGTCCACGATGCCCATATTGAAATATCGGTGCTCATAGGTGTCAATGTAAAACACTCAAAATGTGTTTTGGGTATTATGTAATGTTTTTATAGGGCGATTCTAAAGGTACCACGTAATTACTTCGACGCCATATTTTATATGCAAATTTTTACATGTGAACGTGATGTCAGGAGTAAAAAGTGGGTGCTTTTAGAATTGCCCTTTTATATTTAGAACAAAACGATGTCGTTTTGCTCTTTCCCCGAGAAGAATTGTGGTGGGAAAGTGATTTTAGAGGTATACAAGTGGATGATTGTGATTAATTCTCACACATATAATAAAGGTGTGTAGGTGTGACATGGATTAATCACAACTCTCCACTTGATATATCTTTAAAATCACTCATTCACCATAATTCTTCTCCGTTTCCCCTCGACACAACATGGCACAACGTTACAACAGAGGATCTAGGCTCGGCCTAATGTAAATAATTTGTTTTTATTGACACCTTTTTTAACTCATGGTACCACAATAAAATCATAAAACTACTTAGCACGCAACTATTTATTATTAAACTACATTTTTAGCCCAACATTTTAAAAATATATTGAATGAGTCAACATTCCTTTGGCCCCCACCAACATTGAATCCGCCATTGCCCACCCCTTGAAATCTAAGGTAACTGGAATTAAAAGAAATAAAGGGTGTTGGGTGGAGCTCCTTGTGACGGCCTGCATGGACCAGATGACTGTCATTCTCCGTCCAACCACTTTTTTCTTCAATAAATGTGTAATTTTGACCGGAGAAGGAGATTGACTATACCGGATTTCACCACTCCGCGTGCCAAGCACGTGACAGCCTAAATAATGGCACGGGTAGGCCTAATGCCCTAACCATGAAGGGTATGGAGTTTCATCATGGGCTTAAGAGCCCAACTGAGACCACGTAGATGAAGGTTGTTCGGGTCATCCCCCGATCCACCGTAGGTCGGCGAGGAGCAGACCAACGCAGCTCGGTCGACCCGACCTCAGAATATCGCCGCATGTCGGATAGCGAATATGATAATGAAAATAATTATACGATAGTTCTCGAAAGAATCTCAAGCAATTAAGGCTCCGATCCTTATCATATAAAACGAATATTTGAATGTCATAATTATCTCCTAAAATCACTGTATAATCCCAGATTTATCTCCTGCTTGAATAACCCGAAATGAGAGTCCACATTGGACACATCCCACGCAGGCCTAGGGCACAATCGCCCTCTATATAAACAACCACAAAGAACTACGGCAGACTTGATTCCAACATACACATTGGATACATAGGCATCCTGGTGAAATTCCCAAGCTCAGTCTAAATCACCCCCACAAAAATCCCTCTCCCTCTTTCATATTTTCTCTTGAATATTCATCCTCAACAGTTATCATTAGATTAAAGGGCCCAGATTTTAAACCCGACGAATTTTGTTTCGTCAATTGACGCTAAAAAGAGGGCCCCAACTGGTAATTGTTTGTGGATGATTTGAATTAATCATCATGCCACCAAAACCCAACACACGAGCCCAGAAGGCTGTTGCTGCGGCCGCAAACGCGGAAAACACCCAAAAAATCAAAATAGTGACCATGATGATGAGGATGTTGATGCAGAAAGCCAGATGGAGCAATACGAGGAAACCTCCCTAAATTCGGAGCAGCAAGCCGTTAAAGAGCAATTGGCGGCCATGGATCCTGCTACTAGGCGGGCCATCCTCCAGGCCGTACAATTAGAAGAGGACAATGCAGAGGGGGAGACTGGATAAAAAAAACTCCTCCTAGTAAAAAACAAGATGAAGAGGCTTTTGTCGCGAATAAGGGAAAGAAACCGCTAAATGATATAGTTAGAGAGACGGCCTGGGCGGTGATCAATGCCATGATGGGCAAGAAAATGGATGACTTTTACTTCGCTTCGCCTTTCATAAGGCAAATAGATGAGTATGATCGACCTGCAGGTTTCAAGGTGCCCAAGATGGACCCCTATGATGGATCCAAGGACACTAGGGGACAAGTATCGGTAGGTATAAAAAAAGAAGTCATTCATAAAATCAGAAGGTGTTACAAAGTGCAAGCGGAAGAAAATGAAGAAACTACAAACTAATCCGCGCTAAGGTACACATCCTCAGTGCTAACTGGCATTCCACAAATGTTGGTACAAAGATTTGAAATTAGCCAAGCGAAAGGAATAGGCCGATCAGGGTCCATTATCCTCGCAAAGTTAACGGCCTCACGATGAATTATGACCCCTCACTAAACACCCACTTGAGGGGTAAAGATAGCATGAATTAGAATGGCCTCTTCATCAGTGACCAAGCCTTGAATTTTGATAGGGGTGAAGGCCATCCGCAGGGGACCGTAATCAAAGCGGCTCGAGGCGTCACCCTTCTCTCACGTGCTTGTGCCAACAGTAGAGGCCGTGGGGTCGGTTGTCACCTTCCCCGCTCCCACTCGTTATTTTGAAAATTAGGTAGTTGATGATACGAGAATACACACCTCCACGTGGAATTATCTGATTGGTCCATCCGGCGTTTGCATAAGTCTGGGCCGGCTATCGACATCGGGTCGATACTAGACGTACCAGTGAAGACCACAGCTCGAGTGGGATTCACCAAGTGTCTGGACTCGAGCGCCCACGTCGGCCGTCGTCGAGTCGATCTCGGATACGTTAGCCAGTGCTCCTGGGTCCACATTCCACAGGTTACTTGGAAAAGGGGGCAAGGCCCATTTAAGGGTATTTATGACAATAACTCCAGCCGCCCTTAGTTCTAGGGCAGAAGAAGGACATGTGCCTATAAATACATAGCTCCGGGAACTACGTAAGGCTTGATTCCTGGACTTTCACACAGGATACGTAGGCAATCCAAGATATATTCTTGGACTCAGCCGTGATACACCAAAAACACCATCTTTTGTTCATATTTAGCCATCTCGATCTCTTCTGACTCATCCTTAGATTACACGTGGCCTCGGTTCACGGGTGGTGCGTTATTTAGCATCGTCATTTGGCGCTGAAGGAGGGGCTTCTACCGGTGAGTTGGTAAAGAGATTGCAATGGTGCCGCCACAAGAAGGAAGAAACCGACGAACAAAGCAAGAACATGCGGATCGAAGAGCACACGGATATAGATCCGGCAGGGTTCCCTCACGGATTCAAGAAGTCCCCACCGGATCTAGACCCGATTGCGGATCCTCACGAGCCTCGCCCTTCCCCACAGTACCGCAAGACATGGCGGACCACTTGGCATCTTTGGATGAGGACGCCTTGAAGAGGGTGGTAGCCTCGGCATTTATAGGTAAAGGAATATGCAATCCCCCGATGAACACCGTTAGACCCTCCAGGTCGTAAGGAGATTGATAATGCTAAGGGAAAGAGGCCTGCTGAGGTTGAAGAGGAGCGTGAGGAAGGCGCGATTGAAATCAGCGTGACTAACGCCCGCAAACGTCCTGAGCAAGAAAGGCTTCAGCGGCAGGTCGAGGATAGCATCCGAAACGAGTTCAACCGCATTGTGGGGAAAGATCAACCCACTGAATGGCTTGAGTCGCCGTTTAGTCCCGAGATCGAAATATATACGATGCCCGAATCCTTTAAGCCGCCAAAGATGGAGCCCTATGACGGTACTACGGACCCAGAGGATCATCTATATCGATACATATCTTTGATGAGGTTAAGAAACGCCAATGACGCCATGAAGTGTCGAGCTTTCGATACATTGCTCACGGTGTCGAGCTCGGGAGTGGTTTCACAAGCTACGTCCCGGGTCGATCTCTAGCTTTCTACAGTTGGGACAAAAATTCCGAGACGCTTTCATTGGGAACAAGAAGTTCCATCTTAGTGCTACCCACCTTATGAACATCAAGCAGGAAAAAGGGGAATCTACTATCGATTTCATGAGACGTTTCAACCTTGAAGCCATGAAAGTGCATAATGCCAAAGTGATGCGCCGCAAGTTAATGCCTTTGTGGGAGGTCTCGCGGAATATGAAGCCGTATGATAAGCTATCCAAGAAAATGCCGAATGATATGGATGAATGTGTGAACATAGTCCATAGGTTCTCGCAAGGTGAAGAGGCAAGGTGCGTCGCACACCATTTCACTTGGCCTCGCTCAAGGAACGACTCCCGAAGCCAGAACAAGGGTCAGCCTAGGGGTCGGAATGAAGAAAGCAAGTCCAACGTCTTTGATCGACTGACAGCTCCGATATCGGATCGGTTGGGAAAGAAAGGAAATTTAAAAGACCGAGACTTTATCCCCCTCAATCGATCTCGGGGGGAGGTATTGGCAATCATGATCAAGAAGAACATCGCTAAGACACCTAAGCCGATGTCTAAAGATCCGGAGAAAAGGAAAAATACTCACAAGTATTGTGACTATCATAGAGATGTGGGGCACGACACGGAGGAATGCTTTGATTTGAAGAGGGATATCGACGCCTGTATCCAAGAGGGTCGATTGGATGAAGTCGTTGACAAGTCGAAAAGACGAACCGAAGGGCCGCCGGGAGTACAAGAGAAAAAGCTACAACGGAAAGAAGGATCGGTCTCCACGTCGAGATAATCGGAATCGGCGGGAAAGGTCATCCGACCCAACCTACGAGACAATCGCCAAGATGACCGTCAAGAAATTCGAACCGAGATCCTCATCGAGATAATCGTGCCGGATATGACGTTAACACAATCGTGGCGAGCATGAGTCGGATCGACCTCGATCAAGTCGGCACTCGTCCGACGGGACGAGAGAGTCAAAAAAGATCGGGTTAACAACGGAAGTAGGTTACGGACCCGGGGACGATGTTCCGAGTTCCCACGGTCATAGCGAGGGATTGGTGATCGAGGCAAGTAATAAGCGAGAGGTCGAGTAAAAAGAGTTTGTGTCGACAAGTGGAAGCGCCGTTAATATCCTTTATTATTCGGCGTTTAGAGCCATGAGGTTGAAAGATGAAGATATCATTCCGTTATCTACCCCTCTTTTTGGATTCACGGGGCGGGCCATCCACCCCGTCGGGTCGATTAATTTGTTAACGACGGTCGGAGACGGAGAAAAGGGGCGGACGATGGAAATGACCTATGTCGTAGTTAAGGCCCCTTCAGGGTACAACGCGATATTAGGTCGACCGGCTTTATATGATCTCAGAGCTATTATTTCGACTTTCCACAACAGCATGAAGTTTCCCACCTGGTACGGTACCCATGAAGTCAAGGGAGACATTGAAGTAGCCCGGAATTGTAGTTTGGTTACGATCAAAGGAAAAGGGGTTGGGCAAGTGCTAGTTGAGGAGTTGATACCTGAGGAAGAGGAAGATCGAAGCTGGGTTTCTGCCGACCCGACCGAGGAGGTTCGAGTTTGGAAGGAGGAAGAAGGTCAAGGGGTCCAGATCGGGAAGTGGATGCCACACCCCGACATGAGAGCCTTGGTCGACCTCCTGGTTGAGTTTCGAGACGTTTTTGCATGGAAGGCAGATGACATGCCTGGCCTATCGGCGGATATAGCTATGCACCAGCTTAACGTCGATTCCAAAAAGAAGCCAATACGACAAAAGAAGAGGAATCTTGCCCCCGAGAGAAAAGAAGCAGTAAGAAAAGAGGTCGACAAGTTGCTAGTTGCTGGGATCGTGAAAGAAGTATTTTACCCGGATTGGTTGGCCAATCCCGTGTTAGTTAAGAAGCCAGATCAGAGTTGGCGAATGTGTGTCGACTTTACAGACCTTAACAAGGCGTGTCCCAAGGATTCTTACCCGCTACCAAAGATCGACCAGTTAGTCGACTCGACACTGGGATTCGAGGTATTCGGATTCCTCGATGCATACAGGGGTTATTATCAGATCTTTATGGACCCACAGGACTCAGAAAAAACCGCTTTTATCACAGAATTTGGCACGTTTTGCTTCGTTACGATGCCGTTTGGGCTTAAGAATGCAGGAGCTACTTATCAACGGGCCGTCAACAAAATTTTCAAGAGACAAATAGGTCGGAATATGGAGGTTTATGTGGATGATTTATTGATCAAGAGCAAGTCCTTAGGACAGTTTCTTGTCGATGTGAGAGAAGTTTTCGAGGTATTGCGAATGGCGAAAATGAAGCTCAACCCGAAGAAATGCACATTCGGAGTTCGATCGGGGAAATTTCTAGGATACATGATATCGAGAGATGGGATCGAGCTAACCCGAGATAAAATCGAGGCCATCAAAAGCATGCCCGCACCTCGGAATGTCAAAGAGGTGCAAAGGTTGACAAAGTCGAATGGCGGCTCTCAACCGTTTTTCGTCGATATCGCGCGAGAGAGCTCTACCTTTCTTCAAGATTCGAAAAAAGCTAGTCCGTTCCGATGGGACGGGACCGTCGAAGGCGTTTGACGATTTGAAAGAATATTTATCGATTTGCCAACGTTGTCCTCACCCCGAGATGGAGAGAAGCTCTTGGTTTATCTAGCGATGCCGCGAGGAAGCGGTAAGTGCGGTCTTAGTTCGAGAAAGAGACCGGGGACAAATCCCGCCTATTTTGTCGGCAAAGCCCTACATGGTGCGAGAGGTCGGATATACTCCCGCGGAGAAGTTAGCGGCGAGTTTAGTTCATGCGTCGAGGAAGTTGAAGCCATACTTCCAAGCACATCCCATTGCCGTGGTTACCGACCGGCCGTTGAAACAAATCTTGGCAAAGCCCGAGACATCGGGTCGATTAGCCAAGTGGGTTGTCGAGCTAGCGGAATACGACATAGAGTTTCTCCCTCGAACGACCATCAAGGGTCAAGCGCCGGCCGACTTCATAGCCGAAGGGTTGTCGATTCAATTAGAGCGGGGAAAACGAGTCATCGAGAGGAGCAAGTGGACACTCCACGTCGATGGTGCCTCGAGTAAAGAAGGGCCGGAGCCGGTTTCGCTAGTTAGTCCGAAAGGGGAAGAGTTTCCGTATGCACTCCGATTCGAGTTCAAAGCTACGAACAACGAAGCCGAGTATGAGGCCTTAATCACAGGTTTAAAGCTAGCATCGAAGTTGGGAGTCGAGAATCTTCTGGTATACAGCGACTCTCAGCTCGTAGTAAATCACGTACGGGGAGAGTATGAAGCTAAAGAAGAATCAATGAAAAGCTATCTAAGGGTCGTTCAGGGGTTAATGTCGAAATTCAAGATGATCCTAGTCGAACGGGTACCTCGGAGTGAGAACAAGCGAGCCGATGCGTTGTCTAAGCTTGCGTCGAATTTCAAATCAAAGAGGAAGGTTCGGTTGAGATGCTAGCGGAACGGAGTTATAACGAGGTCGACGTGCAGCCCGTGGTTCGGGATCGACTGGATGGACCCAATAGCACTATTCTTAAAAGATGGAGTGCTCCCCACCGATAAATCTCAAGCGGGAAAATCCGACTTCAAGCCTCCGGGTACGCTCTTTTCGATTATGTGCTTTATCGAAGATCATTTGTAACTCCTTGGATGCGATGTGCATCGGAAGAAGAAGGGCTTATCTACTTGAAGAGATACACCGAGGGATCGTGGTAATCATTGCGGAGCTCGAATGTTGGCAAGAAAGTGCAAGCGGCGGGATATTTCGGCCGTCAATGCAAAAAGATGCGAGTCGATTGGTAATGAGTTGCGAGCACGCCGGTACACGACGTGGTAACTCATCGGCAAGCACGAGAAATGAATGCCATCGAGTACGTATGGCCGTTCGACGAATGGGGAGTCGATATAGTCGGACCTCTACCTCGAGCTCCGGGGAATTTCAAATACGTCGTCGTTGCGGTTGATTATTTCACTAAATGGGTCGAGGCTAAAGCTCTTACCGACATCGGGCTCAAACCATCAAAAAATTTCTATGGGAAAATATTTTGTGCGGGTTCGGAATTCCGAAGTATCGATCTCGGACAACGGGACTCAATTTCTTGATGATAGGGTGCGAATTGGTTGAAAGAATTCGGGATCGAGCACGAACGACGTCGGTGGCTCGACCTCGGTCCAATGGACGGGTCGAGCGGACAAACGAGCGAGATCAAGTTTGGGTTGAAGAAGCGATTGGAAGATGAAGGCCGAGATTGGGCGGCTCGGTTACAAGTATATTGTGGTCCTATCGCACAAGACCCAACTCAAGCAACCCAAGAAACTCCTTTTGCCATGGCCTATGGATGTGAAGCCGTGATACCGCCGAGATCGGACTAGCATCGCCTCGGGTTTTAGCTTATAATGTCGAAACTAATGCGCCGATCTAAGAGAAGAAAAAGACAATGTTGAAGAGAAGAGGGAAATGGCGGCGTATCGGATGGCCGGTTATAAAAGAAAGATTTCTCGTATTACAACGCGAGGGTGAAGTACAAATACTTCCAAGTAGGAGACCTCGTATTGAGAAAAAATGAAGCCAAAAGCGGGACCCAATAGGCAAGCTCGAGCCGAATTGGGAAGGTCCATATAAAATCTTGAAAGTGCATCCTAAGGGGTCGTATCAGTTGGGCAGGTCGGATGGAAGCACAGTGCCTCGAACTTGGCATGCCACCAACCTCAGAAAGTATTATTTTTAAATTATTTCTTATTTTCATGACTTTTGCAGTTTTACCTTCATCAGTTGTAACAGGTCGATATGACATTGTATTGCGATTCCTTTTATAAAGCATGCTTTCTTTTCCTTTTTAATTACGCTACATGTGCAAGACCGTATGAAAAAGCAAAAAGGGGGCAAATGAAAAAGCGCAACAATCGACCGAGACATCAATTCTCCGACCCGAACAACTCGGCACTGTATGGTGAAAAAAGCCAAGTCATTGACAGTGCTTAAGTCACCTCGAGACGATTAAGCTGAAGGAAATAGTGAATAAAGCCAAGTCACCGACAATGCTTATATCACTCCCGACATGCCAGTAAGCTACGATGCTAAGCAGTCGGCGGATTTAAAACAAAATAGTGAATAAAGCCAAGTCACTGACAATGCTTATATCACTTCCGACATGCCAGTAAGCCACGATGCTAAGCAGTCGGAGGATCCCACGATGGATCCTTAACTCGGCTCGATCATAAGCACCACGATGTGCCCGATCAAAAGCAGAATAGTCGAATCGAGCTCCGACCCAAAAGCCAAGTCAAGCCAACAAGGCAGCACAATGCTAGGTCGACTCATACTCAAGTGTACCGGGAGTCATGAACTCCTACTACACTTCGAGGGCCGACGGGGAATTAAGTCCGAAGGACTACACCCCATAAGGCAACATTTTCAAGGGAATTAAGTTCAAAAGGACTACACCCTAAACAAACGATCAACAAGAAACAAAAGATATTCAGTGAAAAGCATAGTGATGATTCAAATTCAAAGATCAAAATGCAAATTAAAATGACCAAATACAAGTTTAGACAAATAAAAATGTAAATGTTATTACAACCGAGATCGAATAAGAAAAGTTCAATAAAAAGGCGACAAGGGAAGAGCATCGGGCGAGAAAGGTGGTTTGAAGTCGAAGCATTGGGATCGACTGTTCATCCAACTCGGCGTTCACTTCACCGGCTCCCTCCGTGGCCGGGACCACGTACTTGTTATAGAGAGACACGCCGGCCTTGAAATCGGTGATGTATCGGCCATATCGGGGAATGGACTGCGGGTCATATAAATAGGCTTTGCCGATGCTCTTGACCTCGAAGTCAGGGACGACCATCTTGACTTCGTCCAGTGCGTTCGAGAACCCCCCCTTCATGGCCTGACTCATCAGGAGCGCCAGGTCGTTATCAAACT